>JBBHAA010000218.1:0-1200000 GCA_037953035.1 Aquarana catesbeiana
CCTTCGGTTTCTTTCTCCATCTTCTTCTTCTTCTGGTTCTTCTGGCTCTTCTGGTTCTTCCTCCGGTGTTCTCGTCCAGCATCTTCCTCCGCGGCATCGGCGTCTTCTTTCCTTCTTCTCCTCGGGCCGCTCCACATCCATCATGGCATGGAGAGAGGCTCCCGCTGTGTGACGCTTCTCTCTTCATCATTTTCTCTTCATCTTCTTCTCTTCATCTTCTTTTCGGGGCGCTCCGCATCCATGATGGCATGGAGGGAGGCTCCCGCTGTGTGACGCTTCTCCTCTTCTGACAGTTCTTAAATAACGGGGGCGGGGCCACCCGGTGACCCTGCCCCCCTCTGACACACGGGGACTTAACTGGGACTTCCCTGTGGCATTCCCCGTGATGTCAGAAGGGGGTGGGGTTAGGTAACGGGTGACCCTGCCCCCCTCTGATGTCATGGGGAATGCCACAGGGAAGTCCCCGTCAAGTCCCTGTGTGTCAGAGGGGGGCGGGGTCACCGGGTGGCCCCACCCCCATTATTTAAGAACTGTCAGAAGAGGAGAAGTGTCCCACAGCGGGAGTCTTCCTCCATGCCATCATGGATGTGGAGCGGCCCGACAAGAAGATAAAGATGAAGAGAAGAAGATGAAGAGAAGAAGATGAAGAGAGAAGCGTCACACAGCGGGAGCCTCCCTCCATGCCATCATGGATGCGGAGCAGCCCGAGGAGAAGAAGGAAAGGAGATGCCGACTCCACGGAGGAAGATGCTGGACGAGAACACCGGAGGAAGAACCAGAAGAGCCAGAAGAACCAGAAGAAGAAGAAGATGGAGGAAGAAACCGAAGGAAGATAATAGATAGAAGAAAGATGAAGCATTTAAATAAAGGAATTGTCAAAAAACTGTCTCTTGTCATTTTTAACATTTTTGACAGTTTTTTTGTGAAAGGGGGTGTGCCAGGATCTGGGGTTCCCCTTGTTAAAGGGGGCTTCCAGATTCCAATAAGCCCCCCGCCTGCAGACCCCCACAACAACCGGGCAAGGGTTGTGGGGATGAGGCCCTTGTCCCCATCAACATGAGGTTAAAGTGTTTTGGGGGGCTACCCCAAAGCACCCTCCCAGTGTTGAGGGCATGTGGCCTGATACGGTTCAGGAGGGGGCCGCTCTCTTGTCCCCCCTCTTTTCCTGCGGCCTGCCAGGTTGCGTGCTCGGATAAGGTCTGGTATGGATTTTTGGGGTGACCCCATGCTGTTTTTTCTTTAATTTTGGCGCGGGGTTCCCCTTAAAATCCATACCAGACCTGAAGGGCCTGGTATGGAATTTAGGGGACCCCCCACGTCATTTTTGAAAAAAATTTTGGTTCGGGGTTCCCTTGTGGGTAATTCCCATGCCGTTTTTATCAATGAACTTTTATGTGTATTGTCAGACCGGCATTTTATTTATAGCCGCGAGTAGTTTTAAATGACTTTTTTTCCTTTGAAATGTCATTTTGCTGTCAGACTGTTATAAACTTGGGAAACATGCGCCCCTTTACAGGCATACTATAAACACCCCCCAGGTACGAAATTTTAAGGAATATTACACTTTTATTGTTTCACTTTAAGCATTATTAAAATCACTGCTCCCAAACAAACGGCCCTTTTTAAAACTTTGTTTGCATTGATACATGTCCCCTGGGGCAGGACCAGGGTCTCCAAACACTTTTTATGACAATACCATGCATATAAGCCTTTAAAATTTGCACTTTTGATTTCTCCCATAGACTTTTAAAGGGTGTTCCGCGGCATTCGAATTTGCCGTGAACACCTCAAATTGTTTGCTGTTCAGCGAACTGGTGAACAGCCGATGTTCGAGTCGAACATGAGTTCGACTCGAACTCGAAGCTCATCCCTACTGACCACCAACATTCCCTAGGGCTAGGGCCCACCCACTGCCAGTGCCACTGAATATGCCCACTGAGTCCTTCGGTGCACCCACTTTTATTTTAACACTCTCCACAATGTATCTCCACCTCCATCCAGTATCATCCATTCCTCTCAACAATATATCCCCATCCACGCCCAGCATCATCCATCCCTCTCCACAATGTATCCACATCCATGCCCAGCTATATCCATCCCTCTCCACAATATATTCACATCCATGCCCAGCATCATCCATCCCTCTCCACAATATATCCCCATCCATGCCCAGCATCATCCATCCCTCTCCACAATATATCCCCATCCACGCCCAGCATCATCCATCCCTTTCCAGGATTCTAAGCATGGATGGGGATATATTATGGAGAGGGATGGATGATGATGGGCGGAGGTGGGGATATATTATAGAGAGGGATGAGGATGATGGCTCAGAGGTGGTGATATATTATGGAGAGGGATGAGGATGATGATGGGCGGAGGTGGAGATATATTGTGGAGAGGGATGGGGTTGATGATGGGCGGAGATGGGGATATATTGTGGAGAGGGATGGGGATGATGATGGGCGGAGGTGGGGATATATTGTGGAGAGGGATGATGATGCTGGGCGGAGGTGGGGATATATTGTGGAGAGGGATGAGGATGATGATGGGCAGAGGTGGAGATATATTGTGGAGAGGGTTGGGGATGATGATGGGCGGAGGTGGGGATATATTGTAGATAGGGATGGGGATGATGATGGGTGGAGGTGGGGATATATTGTGGAGAGGGTTGAGGATGATGATGGGTGGAGGTGGGGATATATTGTGGAGAGGGATGGGGATGATGATGGGCGGAGGTGGGGATATATTGTGGAGAGGGATGGGGATGATGCTGGGCAGAGGTGGGGATATATTGTGGAGGAAGGAAGATGATGATGATGGCGGAGGTGGGGATATATTTTGGAGAGGGATGGGGATGATGCTGGGCAGAGGTGGGGATATATTGTGGAGAAGGAAGATGATGATGATTGGCGGAGGTGGGGATATATTGTGGAGAGGGATGGGGATGATGCTGGGCGGAGGTGGGGATATATTGTGGAGAGGGATTGGGATGATGATTGGCGGAGGTGGGGATATATTGTGGAGAGGGATGAGAATGATGATGGGTGGAGGTGGGGATATATTGTGGAGAGGGATGGGGATGATGGGCGGAGGTGGGGATATATTGTGGAGAGGGATGATGATGCTGGGCGGAGGTGGGGATATATTGTGGAGAGGGATGGGGATGATGCTGGGCGGAGGTGGGGATATATTGTGGAGAGGGATGGGGATGATGGGCAGAGGTGGGTATATATTGTGGAGAGGGATGGGGATGATGCTGGGCAGAGGTGGGGATATATTTTGGAGAGGGATGGGGATGATGATGGGCGGAGGTGGGGATATAATGTGGAGAGGGATGAGGATGATGATGGGTGGAGGTGGGGATATATTGTGGAGAGAGATGGGGATGATGGGCGGAGGGGAGGATATATTGTGGAGAGGGATGAGCATGATAATGGGCAGAGGTGGGGATATATTGTGGAGAGGGATGGGGATGATGGGCAGAGGTGGGTATATATTGTGGAGAGGGATGAGGATGGTGATGGGCGGAGGTGGGGATATATTGTGGAGAGGGATGGGGATGATGGGTGGAGGTGGGTATATATTGTGGAGAGGAAGAAAGATGAAGCATTTAAATAAAGAAATTGTCAAAAAACTGTCTCTTGTCATTTTTAACATTTTTGACAGTTTTTTTGTGAAATGGTAGGGGTACTTTTGTACCCCCTTACCATTTCACACAGGGGGTGTGCCAGGATCTGGGGTTCCCCTTGTTAAAGGGGGCTTCCAGATTCCAATAAGCCCCCCGCCTGCAGACCCCCACAACCACCGGGCAAGGGTTGTGGGGATGAGGCCCTTGTCCTCATCAACATGAGGTTAAAGTGTTTTGGGGGGCTACCCCAAAGCACCCTCCCAGTGTTGAGGGCATGTGGCCTGATACGGTTCAGGAGGGGGGCCGCTCTCTTGTCCCCCCTCTTTTCCTGCGGCCTGCCAGGTTGCGTGCTCGGATAAGGGTCTGGTATGGATTTTTGGGGTGACCCCATGCTGTTTTTTCTTTAATTTTGGTGCGGGGTTCCCCTTAAAATCCATACCAGACCTGAAGGGCCTGGTATGGAATTTAGGGGGACCCCCCACGTCATTTTTGAAAAAAATTTTGGTTCGGGGTTCCCTTGTGGGTAATTCCCATGCCGTTTTTATCAATGAACTTTTATGTGTATTGTCAGACCGGCATTTTATTTATAGCCGCGAGTAGTTTTAAATGACTTTTTTTCCTTTGAAATGTCATTTTGCTGTCAGACTGTTATAAACTTGGGAAGCATGCGCCCCTTTACAGGCATACTATAAACACCCCCCAGGTACGAAATTTTAAGGAATATTACACTTTTATTGTTTCACTTTAAGCATTATTAAAATCACTGCTCCCAAACAAACGGCCCTTTTTAAAACTTTGTTTGCATTGATCCACGTCCCCTGGGGCAGGACCCGGGTCTCCAAACACTTTTTATGACAATACCATGCATATAAGCCTTTAAAATTTGCACTTTTGATTTCTCCCATAGAGAGGGATGGGGATGATGATGGGCGGAGGTGGGGATATAATGTGGAGAGGGATGAGGATGATGATGGGTGGAGGTGGGGATATATTGTGGAGAGAGATGGGGATGATGGGCGGAGGTGGGGATATATTGTGGAGAGGGATGAGCATGATAATGGGCAGAGGTGGGGATATATTGTGGAGAGGGATGATGATGCTGGGCGGAGGTGGGGATATATTGTGGAGAGGGATGAGGATGGTGATGGGCGGAGGTGGGGATATATTGTGGAGAGGGATGGGGATGATGGGCGGAGGTGGGTATATATTGTGGAGAGGGATGGGGATGATGCTGGGCAGAGGTGGGGATATATTTTGGAAAGGGATGGGGATGATGATGGACAGAGGTGGGGATATAATGTGGAGAGGGATGAGGATGATGATGGGTGGAGGTGGGGATATATTGTGGAGAGAGATGGGGATGATGGGCGGAGGTGGGGATATATTGTGGAGAGGGATGAGGATGACAATGGGCAGAGGTGGGGATATATTGTGGAGAGGGATGATGATGCTGGGCGGAGGTGGGGATATATTGTGGAGAGGGATGGGGATGATGCTGGGCGGAGGTGGGGATATATTTTGGAGAGGGATGGGGATGATGATGGGCAGAGGTGGGGATATATTGTGGAGAGGGATGAGAATGATGATGGGTGGAGGTGGGGATATATTGTGGAGAGGGATTGGGATGATGGGCGGAGGTGGGGATATATTGTGGAGAGGGATGAGCATGATAATGGGCAGAGGTGGGGATATATTGTGGAGAGGGATGATGATGCTGGGCGGAGGTGGGGATATATTGTGGAGAGGGATGAGGATGATGATGGGCGGAGGTGGGGATATATTGTGGAGAGGGATGGGGATGATGGGCAGAGGTGGGTATATATTGTGGAGAGGGATGGGGATGATGCTTGGCAGAGGTGGGGATATATTTTGGAGAGGGATGGGGATGATGATGGGCGGAGGTGGGGATATAATGTGGAGAGGGATGAGGATGATGATGGGTGGAGGTGGGGATATATTGTGGAGAGAGATGGGGATGATGGGCGGAGGTGAGGATATATTGTGGAGAGGGATGAGCATGATAATGGGCAGAGGTGGGGATATATTGTGGAGAGGGATGATGATGCTGGGCGGAGGTGGGGATATATTGTGGAGAGGGATGAGGATGGTGATGGGCGGAGGTGGGGATATATTGTGGAGAGGGATGGGGATGATGGGCGGAGGTGGGTATATATTGTGGAGAGGGATGGGGATGATGATGGGCGGAGGTGGGGATATAATGTGGAGAGGGATGAGGATGATGATGGGTGGAGGTGGGGATATATTGTGGAGAGAGATGGGGATGATGGGCGGAGGTGGGGATATATTGTGGAGAGGGATGAGCATGATAATGGGCAGAGGTGGGGATATATTGTGGAGAGGGATGATGATGCTGGGCGGAGGTGGGGATATATTGTGGAGAGGGATGAGGATGGTGATGGGCGGAGGTGGGGATATATTGTGGAGAGGGATGGGGATGATGGGCGGAGGTGGGTATATATTGTGGAGAGGGATGGGGATGATGCTGGGCAGAGGTGGGGATATATTTTGGAAAGGGATGGGGATGATGATGGACGGAGGTGGGGATATAATGTGGAGAGGGATGAGGATGATGATGGGTGGAGGTGGGGATATATTGTGGAGAGAGATGGGGATGATGGGCGGAGGTGGGATATATTGTGGAGAGGGATGAGGATGATAATGGGCAGAGGTGGGGATATATTGTGGAGAGGGATGATGATGCTGGGCGGAGGTGGGGATATATTGTGGAGAGGGATGGGGATGATGCTGGGCGGAGGTGGGGATATATTTTGGAGAGGGATGGGGATGATGATGGGCAGAGGTGGGGATATATTGTGGAGAGGGATGAGAATGATGATGGGTGGAGGTGGGGATATATTGTGGAGAGGGATGGGGATGATGGGCGGAGGTGGGGATATATTGTGGAGAGGGATGAGCATGATAATGGGCAGAGGTGGGGATATATTGTGGAGAGGGATGATGATGCTGGGCGGAGGTGGGGATATATTGTGGAGAGGGATGAGGATGATGATGGGCGGAGGTGGGGATATATTGTGGAGAGGGATGGGGATGATGGGCAGAGGTGGGTATATATTGTGGAGAGGGATGGGGATGATGCTGGGCAGAGGTGGGGATATATTTTGGAGAGGGATGGGGATGATGATGGGCGGAGGTGGGGATATAATGTGGAGAGGGATGAGGATGATGATGGGTGGAGGTGGGGATATATTGTGGAGAGAGATGGGGATGATGGGCGGAGGTGAGGATATATTGTGGAGAGGGATGAGCATGATAATGGGCAGAGGTGGGGATATATTGTGGAGAGGGATGATGATGCTGGGCGGAGGTGGGGATATATTGTGGAGAGGGATGAGGATGGTGATGGGCGGAGGTGGGGATATATTGTGGAGAGGGATGGGGATGATGGGCGGAGGTGGGGATATATTGTGGAGAGGGATGGGGATGATGATGGGCGGAGGTGGGGATATAATGTGGAGAGGGATGAGGATGATGATGGGTGGAGGTGGGGATATATTGTGGAGAGAGATGGGGATGATGGGCGGAGGTGGGGATATATTGTGGAGAGAGATGGGGATGATGGGCGGAGGTGGGGATATATTGTGGAGAGGGATGAGCATGATAATGGGCAGAGGTGGGGATATATTGTGGAGAGGGATGATGATGCTGGGCGGAGGTGGGGATATATTGTGGAGAGGGATGAGGATGGTGATGGGCGGAGGTGGGGATATATTGTGGAGAGGGATGGGGATGATGATGGATGGAGGTGGGGATATATAGTGGAGAGGGATGGGGATGATGATGGGTGGAGGTGGGGATATATTGTGGAGAGGGATGGGGATGATGGGCGGAGGTGGGTATATATTGTGGAGAGGGATGGGGATGATGCTGGGCAGAGGTGGGGATATATTTTGGAAAGGGATGGGGATGATGATGGACGGAGGTGGGGATATAATGTGGAGAGGGATGAGGATGATGATGGGTGGAGGTGGGGATATATTGTGGGGAGAGATGGGGATGATGGGCGGAGGTGGGGATATATTGTGGAGAGGGATGAGGATGATAATGGGCAGAGGTGGGGATATATTGTGGAGAGGGATGATGATGCTGGGCGGAGGTGGGGATATATTGTGGAGAGGGATGGGGATGATGATGGGTGGAGGTGGGGATATATTGTGGAGAGAGATGGGGATGATGGGCGGAGGTGGGGATATATTGTGGAGAGGGATGATGATGCTGGTCGGAGGTGGGGATATATTGTGGAGAGGGATGGGGATGATGCTGGGCGGAGGTGGGGATATATTTTGGAGAGGGATGGGGATGATGATGGGCGGAGGTGGGGATATATTGTGGAGAGGGATAGGGATGATGATGGGCGGAGGTGGGGATATATTGTGGAGAGGGATGGGGATGATGATGGGCGGAGGTGGGGATATATTGTGGAGAGGGATAGGGATGATGATGGGCGGAGGTGGGATATATTGTGGAGAGGGATGAGGATGATGATGGGCGGAGGTGGGGATATATTGTGGAGATGGAGGGGAAGGAGAAGAGCGGAAACACGCCCACTCTCCTCCCCTTCTTGTCCTGACCCAGGAAGTGATGTCTATGATGTCACTTCCGGGTCAGCCTCTCGGTGTCCCCGGCTAGCTCAGCCAGTAAGTAATGCGATCTATATCAAAAAACATTTAGAGGAGCCCAGAGGAGGCATTGGGGGGACTTCTAGACCCGGCATGTCTCCATAAAGAGAACCTGTCACCTAAAAATCAGCACATTGGGAACTTTTTTGTCTAATGTGATAAAAAATGTTAAGTCAAAAAAATGATTTTTCTTTTGCAAAAAAATAAAGTTACACCCAAGCATATAAAATCCCCCTCCCAAAAATGTTGCTGCTTCCCCCACATATATGAATGAAAGCGCATGCATTGGGGGTGCTTATGCATGGAAATGTTGATTACGATACACATGTTACATATCGCCGCGCACGCCGGAGTGAGAGCAATAATTCTAACACAAGACCTCCTCCATAACACTAAACTGATAACCTATAGGGGACATTTTAAAAAAACCTGACAGCTCCGGTCAGAGCCGCTGTACTAACTTTGGAATGTTAGTACAGCAATCTTCCCCGCTGAGCTGTTGTGTTCTGACAGGGGGACACCCCTCCCCCACCAGAACACTCCGATCAGCGATCTCCGCCATTGGCTGATCGGGAGTCATCTGCTGGTTCTCCAGACTTTCTGAACGGCCAGCTTCTGTTGGACAGACTGACATACACATGGGCCCAATGTCTCCCAACAATCGGGTCGTGTGTACCCGGCTATACCCTCAGAGGCTGCTGTCAGATCTGGTCAGCACTGGGGAGAGCCGGCTTCTATATACAGTTGTACTGACTGATCTGCATTTTTCAGGGTTCGCTTACCAAACCCCCTAATTGCAGTTTCTGCTGTCAGTGTGGGGAGGAGGGGGCCGGGGGGGTCAGATAACAGAAGAAATATGTGGGTGGGAAGACGGGTAAACACACCCTGCCATGTCCTAAGCTGTCAGTGCAACTGTATGCAGGAGCTGGAGGGAGAGAGAGCACAGCCCCACCTCTTCCTGGTCCTCCTCTCCACTCCTGACTCTCCTCTCCACTCCTGGATCTCTTTGTTTTCTTTTTAGACTTTCTTTTTTTTCTATTTTCATCCGCTGATCCTGCCAGTAAGTCTGTTGTTTTTTTCAAAAGAACAAGCTGTCTTGCAGATCTGGCAGTTAGAGACAAACCAATACCACTGACAGTAATGATTACAATGATTAGATTTTTTTCAAAAGCCTTTATCCCAAAAGAAAAATAAATGTTCTGCTGGTGCTGCTTTAAAAGCTGGAGTTTGGCTTCAATTTGTTAGTGTATCTAAATCTGCTAGTCCATTTAAGGCCCCTTTCACACGACCAGTCCACTCGGATCCTCCTGTCCGTTTTCAGGCAGATCTGAGTGGGCCGTCCATTGACTTCTATGGGGAGACGGATGTCAGCGGAGATGTGTTCACTGGCACCCGCCTGCCATCTGATTCACTAGTATCAGACATATGGCGATACGTTCGCCCATCCCTCTGGCGGATTGGATGAGATCTGATGGACATGCTGTATTTTTTCCTCCGATCTCTC
Source organism: Aquarana catesbeiana (assembly GCA_037953035.1). Classification (NCBI taxonomy): domain Eukaryota; kingdom Metazoa; phylum Chordata; class Amphibia; order Anura; family Ranidae; genus Aquarana; species Aquarana catesbeiana. The sequence continues at coordinate 9,794 of JBBHAA010000218.1, forward strand.
CATAGGAATCAGCGGCACTCTGACAGGCCCCTCCCCCACTCAGTGATCAGAGATGGACCTGTCATCCACCGGCTCATCAGAGATCAATGGATCGATTCCCTGCTGAGCTGGTGGACTCCACTAAATGGATCCGCTTCGTGTGGAAGGGGCCTAACACTTCTCTCCCCCTAGACTGACAATGCTGCTGTCCAAAGGTGCCCCCTGTGATTATCCATTCAGAGTGGCGGCACTCTAAGTAAAGGTTCACACTTATGTGGTGTGGGAAACACAGAGATCTGTGTGCTTTTCCCACACCGCATGCAAATCGCACAACCCATGAGATCTGCAGAGAGTGTCAATACAAAGTCACCAACACCCCAAACACAGGTCACATAGACACTGCCTTTACCTGCATTGGATTGCATTGTACAAAACGATGGTGGGGTGTGGTGGGATGGGATGTGGTGGGATGGGATGGGATGTGATGTGGTGTGGTGGGGTGGGGTGTGGTGGGATGGGATAGAATGTGATGTGGTGGGGTGTGGTGTGGTGGGGGTGTGGTGGGATGGGATGGGATGTGGTGGGGTGTGGTGGGGTGGGATGGGATGTGATGTGTTGGGGTGTGGTGGGGTGGGATGGGATGTGATGTGTTGGGGTGGGGTGAGATGGGATGGGATGGGATGGGATGTGATGTGGTGGGGGTGTGGTGAGATGGGATGGGATGGGATGGGATGTGGTGGGGTGTGGTGGGGGTGGGATGGGATGGGATGTGATGTGGTGGGGGTGGGATGGGATGGGATGGGATGTGATGTGGGGGGGTGGGATGGGATGTGATGTGGGGGGTGGGGGTATGGTGGGATGGGATGTGATGTGGTGGGATGGGATGGGATGTGATGTGGTGGGGTGGGGTGTGGTGGGATGGGATGTGATGTGGGGGGGTGGGATGGGATGTGATGTGGGGGGGTGGGGGTATGGTGGGATGGGATGTGATGTGGTGGGATGGGATGGGATGGGATGTGGTGTGGTGTGGTGGGGTGGGATGGGATGTGATGTGGGGGGGTGTGGTGGGGTGGGATGTGATGTGATGTGGGGGGGTGGGGGTATGGTGGGGTGGGATGGGATGTGGTGGGGTGTGGTGGGGTGGGATGGGATGTGATGTGTTGGGGTGTGGTGGGGTGGGATGGGATGTGATGTGGGGGGGTGGGGGTATGGTGGGGTGGGATGTGATGTGGTGGGGTGGGATGTGATGTGGTGGGGTGGGATGGGATGTGATGTGGTGGGGTGGGGTGTGGTGGGATGGGATGTGATGTGGTGGGATGGGATGGGATGTGATGTGGTGGGGTGGGGTGTGGTGGGATGGGATGTGATGTGGTGGGATGGGATGGGATGTGATGTGGGGGGGTGGGGGTATGATGGGATGGGATGGGATGGGATGGGATGGGATGTGATGGGATGGGATGGGATGGGATGTGATGTGATGTGATGTGGTGGGGGTGTGGTGTGATGGGATGGGATGTGGTGGGGGTATGATGGGATGTGATGGGATGGGATGGGATGGGATGTGATGGGATGGGATGGGATGGGATGTGATGTGATGTGATGTGGTGGGGGTGTGGTGTGATGGGATGGGATGTGGTGGGGGTGTGATGGGATGGGATGGGATGTGATGTGGTGTGGTGGGGTGTGGTGGGATGGGATAGAATGGGATGGGGTGGGGGTGTGATGGGATGGGATGGGATGTGATGTGGTGGGGTGTGATGGGATGGGATGTGATGGGATGTGGTGGGGTGTGATGGGGTGTGATGGGATAGAATGGGGTGTGATGGGATGGGATGGGATGGGATGTGATGTGGTGGGATGGGATGGGATGTGGTGGGGTGGGGGTGTGGTGGGATGGGATGTGATGTGGTTGAGTGTGGCTCATAAAAGGTGCATGCACTTCTTTGGTGTAATGTGGTGCGATTCACATGCAGTTCATAGTTCGGATTGAGGCCATTACAGGAGGGGTGTTACTGGCCAGATCAAGGAAAACAGAGGGGAAAAAGCCATAAAAAAGAAAAGGAATGCAGCCGCCACATCCAATGATTGGAGCTGCACATAGGCGTGTGCACAGGGTGTGTCAGGTATGCCTGGGCACACCCTAATCACCCTGTGCTGCCCAGATTCCCCTTGCTGCTTGGCTGCAGAGAAAGGGACTGGGAAATCTCTGTCCTCAGTCCCTTTCTCTGTCTCAAATGTGAGACATCGGGGGTCTGTTTAGACGTGTGATATTTCACCAAAGTACAAAACATATTACAGCGCACACAATCAAGAATGACATTTCCTGCAGGGCTAGTTAAAAACACCTGAACATATTCCAAAAATACGAGGGTTTGGTCAAAATATATGGTCATATAGTGCTAAGCCCACTTACTGCGACAAAGTACCCCAAATTAGTGGGTCCTCCTCTATTAATAGAATGGAAGATCCTTTGTCTCAACCATGGGAGCCGAACTCCTCTATGTGGGAGAACTGAAGGGGATACATCCTATGCACTGGTGGTCACTAAATAAGAGGTAATGAGGAGGGGGAGGGGTGCTCCATCTTGAATTTAAATGCATTGTAGGGTGTGTCCCCCAAATATGTTTTTGTATATTGTAATAGACCTTGTCCAGGTTTTTTGGGCTGGAGCACCCCTCCCCCTCCTCATTACCTCTTATTTAGTGACCACCAGTGTATAGGATGTATCCCCTTCAGTTCTCCCACATTCGTGACCAAACCCCATATTTTTTGAATATGTTCAGGTGTTTTTAACTAGCCCTGCAGGAAATGTCATTCTTGTATGTGTGCGCTGTAAAATATTTTGTACTGTTTGTAGGTCTTATAGCAGCACCATCTTGAATTTAAACACATTGTAGGGTGTGCCCCCCAAATATGTTCTTGTATGTTTCAACAAAGCCCCCCCAATGGGGCTCGTAAAAAATTGTAAAAAAATATAATAAAAAAAATTGTAAAACAAATAATGTAGCAAATAATAAAAAAGAATAAAAATATAAATGACTGACACAAACCTACTGATTATCTGTCCTGTAATCTCCTCTGTTACCACCTTGAATATTTTCTATCATCTGGGGACTTGTGTCCTGAGTTATTTTGTTTATACATTTGTGAGTAGTTTTCTATTCTACTTTTAAATAAAATATTTTCCTAAGGATAATGCACAAGGTCAGTGCGCTGTTGTTTTCTTTCTTTTTCCTTTGACTGTTAGGATACCCCTATCCTTGAGGGCAGAAAGACCAGAGACATTCTCCATCAGGAGATCGAGTCCATCTGATACTCTGGTGTTTTGTTTTCTTCTATGTACAATATCTGTAGATGGGAGGATCTCGGTGAAACTGAAAGTGAAACTTCCTCAGTCGCATTTCTTTCTCTCCCACACCCAAAATTCTTCATTTTGTTGTTCGTGTTCAGAGCTTCCCGATCGTCTCTTCACAGACCGGTGTGACCGGAAAGGTAAGATTACATAGAACCCGATCTAATATACTGAGTGATGCCGAGTGATACTACTGAGTGTTAGGATGGGGGATGGAGGGTGCAGATGTGTGATGAACGATTGTATGGAGGATGATCTAGGATGGGGGATGGAGGGTGCAGATGTGTGATGAACGATTGTATGGAGGATGATCTAGGATGGGGGATGGAGGGTGCAGATGTGTGATGAATGATTGTATGGAGGATGATGTAGGATGGGGGATGGAGGGTGCAGATGTGTGATGAACGATTGTATGGAGGATGATCTAGGATGGGGGATGGAGGGTGCAGATGTGTGATGAACGATTGTATGGAGGATGATCTAGGATGGGGGATGGAGGGTGCAGATGTGTGATGAATGATTGTATGGAGGATGATGTAGGATGGGGGATGGAGGGTGCAGATGTGTGATGAACGATTGTATGGAGGATGATCTAGGATGGGGGATGGAGGGTGCAGATGTGTGATGAACGATTGTATGGAGGATGATCTAGGATGGGGGATGGAGGGTGCAGATGTGTGATGAATGATTGTATGGAGGATGATGTAGGATGGGGGATGGAGGGTGCAGATGTGTGATGAATGATTGTATGGAGGATGATCTAGGATGGGGGATGGAGGGTGCAGATGTGTGATGAACGATTGTATGGAGGATGATCTAGGATAGGGGATTTAGGGTGCAGATGTGTGATGAACGATTGTATGGAGGATGATCTAGGAAGGGGGATGGAGGGTGCAGATGTGTGATGAACAATTGTATGGAGGATGATCTAGGATGGGGAATGGAGGGTGCAGATGTGTGATGAACGATTGTATGGAGGATGATCTAGGATGGGGGATGGAGGGTGCAGATGTGTGATGAACGATTGTATGGAGGATGATCTAGGATGGGGATGGAGGGTGCAGATGTGTGATGAACGATTGTATGGAGGATGATCTAGGATGGGGGATGGAGGGTGCAGATGTGTGATGAACGATTGTATGGAGGATGATCTAGGATGGGGAATGGAGGGTGCAGATGTGTGATGAACGATTGTATGGAGGATGATCTAGGATGGGGGATGGAGGGTGCAGATGTGTGATGAACGATTGTATGGAGGATGATCTAGGATGGGGGATGGAGGGTGCAGATGTGTGATGAACGATTGTATGGAGGATGATCTAGGAAGGGGGATGGAGGGTGCAGATGTGTGATGAATGATTGTATGGAGGATGATCTAGGAAGGGGGATTTAGGGTGCAAATGTGTGATGAACGATTGTATGGAGGATGATCTAGGAAGGGGGATGGAGGTTGCAGATGTGTGATGAACGATTGTATGGAGGATGATCTAGGATGGGGGATGGAGGGTGCAGATGTGTGATGAACGATTGTATGGAGGATGATCTAGGATGGGGGATTTAGGGTGCAGATGTGTGATGAACGATTGTATGGAGGATGATCTAGGATAGGGATGGAGGGTGCAGATGTGTGATGAACGATTGTATGGAGGATGATCTAGGATAGGGGATTTAGGGTGCAGATGTGTGATGAACGATTGTATGGAGGATGATCTAGGATGGGGATGGAGGGTGCAGATGTGTGATGAACGATTGTATGGAGGATGATCTAGGATGGGGATGGAGGGTGCAGATGTGTGATGAACGATTGTATGGAGGATGATCTAGGATGGGGGATGGAGGGTGCAGATGTGTGATGAACGATTGTATGGAGGATGATCTAGGATAGGGGATTTAGGGTGCAGATGTGTGATGAACGATTCTATGGAGGATGATCTAGGATGGGGATGGAGGGTGCAGATGTGTGATGAACGATAGTATGGAGGATGATCTAGGATGGGGGATTTAGGGTGCAGATGTTGGATGAACGATTGTATGGAGGATGATCTAGGATGGGGGATGGAGGGTGTAGATGTGTGATGAACGATTGTATGGAGGATGATCTAGGATGGGGGATGGAGGGTGCAGATGTGTGATGAACGATTGTATGGAGGACGATCAGTCACTCTGTCTTCATGTCTGTTATTAATAAACTTCCATCAGATACTTTTCTTAGGCTGCTTTCACACTGAGGAGCTTTACTGAGATGCAGCATCTTTGAGGCACTTTAGGAGTGGTGTATATGTGAAATCAATGGGCAGCGCTGCGGCACCGGTGCTTTTAACCCCTTTTTGCCTGCTAGCGGGGGTTAAAAGTGCCCCACTAGCAGCTAAAAAGCACCGCTAAAAATTGCATTTTACCGCTGATGCCCCAGCACCTCAGTGTGAAAGTGCCCAGAAGGACCGTGTAGAGCCAGGTTGATCCGCACCAGGAGGTGAGTGGGGCAGGGAGCATCCAGCCGGTCATGCAATATTTAGTTCTATGGGTGTTCATTATTACCATAGGTGGTATCTTAGTTGTATCTCGTTACCTTTTTTGTTTTTGCTATTTTGTGTAAATGTCACTGCTGTAAATTGCTGCAGACAAGAACCGTGCTCATTCGAACCGTTACAACAGTTTTTGATCTTTATTTGTATAGAGCTCTGTTTGTAAGCCTAGTCCCCGCCCCTTCCCATCCTCCTTCCCGATTTGTAGCTCCTCTCCTTGTCACTACATATGCAGGTGGCACAGCTGCGGCCAATCAGCTTTGAGAAAGGAGCTGTGGGCAGCTCTGAAACTCATTAGCCATGCCCAGAATTCCTGCCCCCATCGCTGAGGTCGCGCTCAGCCGAGACTCGGCCATCTGTGTTCACTGCCTTGTAGAGTTCTGGGCTTCAGCATCCACACCGGTTGGACGCTGCCTGCCCCACTCACCTCCTGGTGTGGATCAACCTGGCTCCACATGGTCCTTCAGTGTCACAGCTCCAAATACCTCTGGTGAGTCTGACATGCGCTTTATTGTTCATCCTCATGTAAGTTGCCATTTGTCTAAATAAACAGACTCATTTTTTTTGCATACTGCACTTAGAGTGGCGCTCCTTTTATTTCTGTTTTTATGCTGCATGGAGATTCCTTCATCTCCTGGGAGCTGCCTTATCAGGAACCATGAATCAGACTGAGACAGAAGTGCAGTAAAAATCACACTATTTATTAAAATGGTAAAATTGTATAAACAGAGAAAACATAGTCAAAACATAGCCAGAGTTTGGTAACCAGGATGGGTAGTCAGAACAAGCCAGAGAAACAGGAGTCCAGAGATCAGCGAAGTCAGCTACAGCAAACAGGATCAGGAACCAGAAGGGAAGTCAGCCAAGCAAAAGTCTTTCACAGGAAAACACAGCAGAGAGAGTCCAGATATGTTGACCAAGGCAAAGGCACAGAAGATCTGATCCAAGGAATTTATATAACCAGCAGCTGATGAGCAGGAAATGAAGACCAGGTGGGTCACTGTGGAAGGAAGAGTCTTTGGCAATTAACCGACAGCTGAGCACAGAGCTCTGAGAGGGAAGGGCTGAGCCCAGCCCCCACATGACTTCTATCCATGGCCACCTTGTATCCAGTCCGTTGTTTCTCCAGCATCATCACCACTCAGGCTGTCACTTTGGATCCTGTGTCTCATTCACCTGGGCACCATCTATTTTTTATTTCATTTTATTTCAATGAATGATGGGCCTGTGTGGGTGGAGCCAAGCTGATTTCATAAAGTGACAGCTAGTATGGGGAACTAGGAGGGAAATGGGTGGAACATGTTCCCAAAAGGTGAACTTATCCTTTAACAGATTGCAGAAGGATAATACCAGGGCAGATTCAGGTACTTGCACTGCTTTTATAAAAATACATTTAATAATGTATTCATTTTGAAAGAGTTACAATAATTTGCATCAATTATATATGTATGGAGTTAGATAAAAGCTGCCTATGTGACTCTAGGTCTTAGTTTTGTAAATATTGTTATAAAAAATAAAGAAATCTGGAGAACATAGTAACCATTAGTGACAATGTATCTCTGTGTCTAGGTGTTCCGTGACATGACTGGGATTCAGATGTAGAAGAACTAAGACCGAGCAAAGAGATGGCGGAGAGATCGTCAGAATCCTTCAAAAGATTGTTTAATAGAAGACCCAGGAGCTCCGGTAATCACTTTTTGTCTTTTATTTCCCTGATCAGTTTTAACAAAATATGAAAAATTTTATGAAGCATCAAATACTGAATATATCTATTCACCCATTTATGAACTTGTTATATATTTCCTGCAAGGTAATCTATATTTTTCGATTGCTATATATAATAGTTTACATAGATTATATCTACAGGGTCAGTGTAGAACAGGCCAAACACAAGAGTACCGGAACTTTAAATGTCTTTGAGAACTAAACTGACACTAGAACTTGTATAAAAAATGCAACATTTTATTACATTAAATATTTAAGACATAAACACTTCATTAGGTATACCATACAGTATAGAATTACAAGGATAAAATTGGTACAGAGCTGGAGTTCAGTTGATCAGCAATTGTATAGTAAGTTTATTTAGTCTACATGTGAAAAAATTAGAAAAATGAGGAGCTGCAGCCTCTATCAATAAAGTCACCCTAAGGTGAATCTACAAGAAATGTGAAAAAGAGGGGATAGGTATGGCACTGCTTTTATTAAGAGGTGACCTACAACCTCTAAATACTTGTGAGAGAAGAAAAGAGAGAAAAGCGCCTCTGAGTGCAGGTATTTATTTCTGATAACAACAGGTTATCCACACTTACAGCTTAGTAAGGCAAAAACTGGCTACAAACGGGGAACGGCTCCAGTGTCAGTCCCAACGTCCATGGTGTGGATACAGAAGTGATGAGCAGAAGAGATGGCCTCGATCCCCCACAGGAGAAAGCTTCTTTCTCCTGTGGGGGATCGAGGCCATCTCTTCTGCTCATCACTGCCGTATCCACGCCATGGATGTTGGGACTGACACTGGAGCCGTTCCCCCGTTTGTAGCCGGGGTCTAGTCCTGGAAGACATGGGCTGATCCGAAGCAGGCCGGCTTGTATGAATCTGTTTGCTGTTTTTACATCTTCTTATTGTAAGTGTGCATTCGTTTTTTACAAATTCAATAAATCATAAAGGATTTACGCTATGTGGAGCACCTTATGTGTTTTACTTCTTGGGAATACATCACCTTGCTGTGACTGATGGTATGGATCCCCATGGACGCTGAGACATTTGGTGCCTGCCTGTGAGATCCCTGGCTGGGGTCCAACCAACAAATGCCCAGGAATCCAATCCATTCCTCATCCTTGGTCTTACCCTACACCCGGTATTGTCCGCTCAACCGTTAACATCCCACAATCTCCAACTATCAACTCTCACCCCATATAACTACCTACCCCCTCTCCTCACCCCCCTTACCTCAACTACACCTAACCCCCATTCCACCTACAGTTGTCCATCTCTCATTCCCCCCGGACCCTCACCGCACACTCACACCACAGCCACTGATCTAACTAACTAGCTATCTACACCTATACCTACCCTTTCCACTCACAACACAAACAGATATGGCCCAACATGGAAACTCAACCACATCCTTGTCACTCAAGATAGCATCCCTGAATGCAAAAGGCCTCAACATACCGGAGAAGAGGTCACAAATTCTAGCCAATATGCACTCTATGAGGGCCGATGTTATATTTCTACAAGAGACCCACTTCAAAGCCAAAGCAATACCTAAGATAGCAAATTACCACTTTCCCCACGCATATCACTCCACGTCCCCCACATCTAAAACTAAAGGTACATCCATTTTAATATCAAAAAATCTCCCCATTCAAATCTCAGATACTCTAGCTGATGAACAAGGGTGCTACATTTTCATTAAAGGCAAACTATGGGATAAACCTATCACTCTAGCTAACATCTACAGCCCTAACACATCACAAGTCCCTTTCTTCCGAATCATTACCTGCCTACTGTCCTCCTTCCACACGGGCACTCTGATTATGGGAGGAGACTTCAATGTTCCTCTTGACCCTCTCACAGACACCTCTACTGGTGCATCCCACCTTCCGTACAGTGCCCTACGCCAAATAAAACTTTCACTCCAAGAACTCGCCCTACATGACACGTGGAGAACCCTACACCCCCTCGACAAGGACTACACATTCTTCTCAGCCCCCCACAACAAATATTCTCGTCTTAACTCTCTTTTCCTTAGCCAACCAGATTTACCGTTTTTATCTAAAGCAACGATAGAACCGATGTTCAGCTCAGACCACCACCCAATTACCCTATGTCTAATCTTCCCAGAACATACCCATTCATCCAAAATTTGGAGACTAGACTCAAATCTCCTGACTGACAAAGAGAGTCACTAACCTACGTACCAATATTTCTGACTATTTCCATGACAATCACACCCCTGACACATCACTCTTTACTCAATGGGAGGCACATAAATGCGTTATACGGGGAAGACTGATTTCTCTTGCTTCTGCCCTAAAACGAGACAAACAGAAACTAGTCAGCAATCTCCTCACTAAAATACAAACACTGGAAAGATCACACAAATGCAACCTAGTCCAACACACCCACCAAAAATTGACTGAAACCCGCAAGTTCCTACTAGAAGAAATAGGCTACAAGGAGAAAATACACCCTCTCACAAAAACTCTTCTATGAACATAGCAACAAAAGCGGCCACCTATTGGCGCGAGCATTATGCCTGAAAAAAGCTAAAACAACAATACACCAGCTACAGAGTCCAATGGGCAACACATTAAAAAGTAACCCAGACATTGCACAAGCGTTCAAACACTTTTACGCAAATCTATATAATCTCTCTGCCACAGACTCTCAAACCCCCACCCCTACTTTCAGATCCACACTCATACAGAAATTTCTGGAGAAACACTGCCCCAGTCCACTCATTTCGGAAGTATCAACAGACCTAAACCATCCAATCACCAAATTAAAATAAAACAACTGAAACCAGGCAAGAGCCCGGGCCCTGATGGCCTATCGGCTGTTTACTATAAAACATTCTCAGAGGTATTGTCAATCCACTTCCTTAAAACGTTCAGCTCTATATCGGCAACATCCCCCCTCCCCTCAGGCCCAAAATCCTAGCCAACTGTCTACTCCCTCTTCTTCCCACCATTATTTCCCATGATCAAACAGGTTTTATCCCTGGAAGAGAAGCTAGGGATAACACGATCAAAGCAATCAACTTACACCATCTCCTGACCTCCTCCAACCAAGCTAGATTTTTTATATCCCTCGATGCGGAGAAGGCATTTGACAGGGTGGCCTGGGACTACATGGAAGCAGTACTGAGATTCATGGGTTTGGGTAATCGCCTATTAAGCTTCATAATGGCCCTATACACCAATCCCATGGCCCAAGTCAGAGTCAACGGCCTCCTGTCAAATGCCTTCCCTATCCGTAACAGCACGAGGCAGGGATGTCCCCATTCCCCTCTACTGTTTACACACACCCTCGAACCCTTCCTACGCAGTCTCAAATCCAACCCAAACATTAAAGGGATGCAAACACCTGAAAAAGAATACAAAATTGCAACCTTCGCTGATGACATACTCCTCTTCCTCACAGAACCTCACGTTTCTCTCCCCAACTTTCTGGCAGATTTCCGCCATTTTAGACTAATTTCTAACCTGAAAATACATTTCTCTAAGTCCTGTGCTCTGAACATCTCTCTACCCAAACACACAGTAACCCAGTGCCAAAGAAATTTCCCCTTCCAATGGGAAAAAGAAGCAATAACCTACCTAGGTATCCAAATACCCGGCCACCTTAACAACCTCTACACCAAGAACTACTTACCAATCCTACAATGCCTTACCTCCGATCTTAAACGCTGGAACAAACCCATCTTTTCATGGTTCGGCAGAGCGGCCATACTAAAAATGAATGCCCTGCCGCGCCTACTCTATATACTGCAAACTGTTCCGATTCATATTTCCGCCTCCTTCTTTAGTACATGTAAAAGTTTATGCACCAAATTCCTCTGGGGAAACAACAGACCAAGAATTAGCTATCAACACCTGTCATTACCGAAGCATAAAGGAGGAATGGGGCTCCCTGACCTCCAAAACTATTACAAAGCTTGCCACCTTTCCAGAATCCTGGACTGGAACATACATCAAAAATACAAACATTGGGTCTTCCTCGAAGCCTCATTCACATCCTCCCCCCTCCACCTATTACCCTGGAACATCCCAAAACACATACCACCTGAAACCCGGATGCGCCCTCTAATCGGTAAAACAATCAAATGCTTCCACAGCATCTGCAAATCAACCCCCTTATCCTCTACACCAGGCCCTCTTACTTCCCTGCGTCTCAACCCTGACTTCCCTCCTGGAATGCACAATAGCTACCCAACTGACACATGGTCACACAGAGATGTCCAAGTTCACCATTTCTTCTCACAAGGCAAATTATTACACCGAGAAGAACTGCCTTCCAAGGTCAATGACACCTACATCTCCCCCTGGAACTACACATTACTTGTACACTACATAAAGTCACTGGTAGGGATGAGCCGAACACCCCCCGGTTCGGTTCGCACCAGAACCCGCGAACGGACCGAAAGTTCGCACGAACGTTAGAACCCCATTGACGTCTATGGGACTCGAACGTTCGAAATCAAAAGTGCTCATTTTAAAGGCTAATTTGCATGGTATTGTCCTAAAAAGGGTTTGGGGACCCGGGTCCTACCCCAGGGGACATGTATCAATGCAAAAAAAACTTTTAAAAACGGCCGTTTTTTCGGGAGCAGTGATTTTAATGATGCTTAAAGTAAAAAAAAAAAAGTGAAATATTCCTTTAAATATCGTACCTGGGGGGTGTCTATAGTATGCCTGTAAAGTGACGCGTGTTTCCCATGTTTAGAACAGTCCCTGCACCAAATGTCATTTTTAAAGGAAAAAATCTCATTTAAAACTGCTTGCGGGTTTAATGTCATGTCGGGTCATGGCAATATGGATGAAAATCAGTGAGACAAACGGCATGGGTACCCCCCAGTCCATTACCAGGCCCTTTGGGTCTTGTATGGATATTAAGGGGAACCCCGCACCCAAATTAAAATAAGGAAAGGTGTGGGGCCACCAGGCCCTATATACTCTGAACAGCAGTGCAAACAAGACAGGGACTGTAGGTTTGTTGTTAAGTAGAATCTGTTTGTAATTTTGAACATTTTTAACGTGTTTAGCTCCAGCCAAAAAATCTTTTCTAAGCTTTTTGGAAAACATAGGGAAGGGTTATCACCCCTGTGACATTTGTTTTGCTGTCTTTCCTCCTCTTCAGAAGATTTCACCTCACTTTTTTGTCCCAATGAAAAATGTTTTTTGAAAATTTGGGTTTTTTTGTGGAACAAGGATTGGAAAGCATCAGTGGAAAGGAGAAATTGTTTTCCCATATTAACTCTTACAGGAGAGAATTTCCCTTCCTAGGGGTAGATTTCATCTCACTTCCTGTTGTCTCCTTCCGTTTGCAAGTAGGAGTCATTTGTAAGTTAGATGTTTGAAAGTAGGGTCCTGCCCTATATACTCAGCAGAAATTTGGGCCTTAGGTATTGCTGTGGCCACAACACTGTAAGCCCTCACAGGGCCCTGCTGTGAAATATTAGATCAAGAATTGTAATTACATGCCCCTGTTGAACAGGAGCTGAAAAATTAGGCCTTAGGCACTGGTGCTGGTGCCACAACACTGCAACCCCTCACAGACACTCTAGTTGGAACGCAGGAACGAGCCCTGCTGCAAAGTATTGCTTCAAAAATTGTAATTACACGCCCCTGTTAGACAGGGGCAGAAAAATTGGGCCTTAGGCACTGGTGCTGGTGCCACAACACTGCAACCCCTCACAGACACTCTAGTTGGAACGCAGGAACGAGCCCTGCTGCAAAGTATTGCATCAAAAATTGTAATTACACGCCCCTGTTAGACAGGGGCAGAAAAATTGGGCCTTAGGCACTGGTGCTGGTGCCACAACACTGCAACCCCTCACAGACACTCTAGTTGGAATGCAGGAACGAGCCCTGCTGCAAAGTATTACATCAAAAATTGTAATTACACGCCCCTGTTAAACAGGGGCTGAAAAATTGTGCCTTAGGCACTGGTGGTGGCGCCCAGAACCAAAAATGTTCTTACAAGCTATCAGCGTGATGATTGAGGAGGAAGAGGATAATTACTCAGGGATAGTCACTCAGCATCAGCATAGGCAGTCTTTGAAGGGATCTGAGATTTCAAAAAAAATTATTCGGTTACATCAGCATCAGGTGCTTGGTAGCTGGTGGTGATCCAAGACTCATTCATTTTTATGAAGGTCAGCCGATCGACCGAGTCGGTGGACAGACGCACCCTGTGATCGGTTACCACGCCTCCAGCAGCACTGAATGTGCGTTCCGAAAGAACGCTGGATGCAGGACAGGCCAGTAGCTCAATTGCATACTGTGCAAGCTCTGGCCAGTGATCCATCCTCAAGACCCAGTAACCCAGAGGATTTTCGGTGGGAAAGGTGTCCAAGTCTGATCTTGCCCCTAGGTATTCCTGCACCATGTAAAACAGACGCTGGCGATGGTTGCTGGAACCGATCATACCTTGGGGCTGCGGACCAAAAAATTGTCTGAACGCATCGGTCAGACGGCCACCTTCTCCACCGCTCCTTCTTTGACTGACCGAAGCCTCAGCAACACGTTGTCCAGAAACAGGAGTTTGTAACCTCCCAGTCTCTGGGAACGCGTTGCACAGACCTTTCTGCAAGGCCTCCCGAAGATGTTTCATCCTCTGCTCCCTCTGCGATGGCAAGATAAGGTCCGCAACCTTACCCTTGTAACGTGGATCAAGGAGGGTTGCCAGCCAGTATTGGTCCTTCTCCTTGATACCACGAATACGAGGATCCTTACGCAGGCTTTGCAGGATCAGGGAGGCCATGCAGCGTAGGTTTGCTGAGGCATTCGGTCCGGAGTCCTCTGGGTCACTAAGAACGACATGGTCCGCAGCCACCTCCTCCCAGCCACGTACAAGTCCATGTGTTTCTTGGGACTGATCCCTTAAAGACTGCTGCTGATGCTGAGTGCCAGGCTCCACCTCCATACTGACACAATCTTCCTCCTCCTCCTCTTCCTCCTCGTCCTCTTCCTGTGTGATCGGCGGGCACGCAGGAACACTGTCTGGATAAAGGGGGCCTTGAGAGCTAAGGAAGTCCTCCTCTTCCTGCCTCTGTTCTGCCTCAAGTGCCCTGTCCATTATTCCACGCAGCGTGTGCTCCAACAGGTGGACAAGGGGGACAGTGTCACTGATGCATGCACTGTCACTGCTCACCATCCTCGTGGCCTCCTCGAATGGTGACAGGACAGTGCATGCATCCCTGATCATGGCCCACTGGCGTGGGGAAAAAAAAACAAGCTCCCCTGACCCTGTCCTGGTGCCATAGTCGCACAGGTACTCATTGATGGCCCTCTGCTGCGTGTGCAGCCGCTGCAGCATGGCCAATGTTGAGTTCCACCTGGTGGGCATGTCACAGATTAGGCGGTTCTTGGGCAGGTTAAACTCCTTTTGGAGGTCCGTCAGCCGAGCACTGGCATTATATGACCGGCGGAAATGCACACAGACTTTCCTGGCCTGCCTCAGGACATCCTGTAAGCCCGGGTACCTGCCCAAGAACCGCTGCACCACCAAGTTAAGGACGTGAGCCAAACAGGGCACATGGGTCATTTGTCCCTGTCGGAGGGCAGAGAGGAGGTTGGTGCCATTGTCGCAAACCACCATTCCTGCCTTAAGTTGGCGTGGCGTCAACCACCTCTGAACCTGCCCCTGCAGAGCTGACAAAACCTCTGCCCCAGTGTGGCTCCTGTCCCCCAAGCACACCAGCTCAAGCACCGCATGGCATCTTTTGGCCTGCGTACTTGCGTAGCCCCTTGAACGCCTACGGAGCACCGCTGGTTCCGAGGAAGAGGCCATGGAGGAAGAAGAAGAGGAGGGGGTGGAGGAGAGAGGTGTGTCACAATCAGCATTTTGGAGGCGTGGTGGCGGAACAACCTCCAACACTACTGCACCTTGTCCTGCATCCTTCCCAGCTGCCAGCAGAGTCACCCAATGCGCCGTGAAACTTAGGTAACGTCCCTGTCCATGCCTGCTGGACCATGAGTCAGCGGTAATATGCACCTTACCGCTGACCGCCCTGTCCAGCGAGGCATGGACATTGCCTTCCACATGCCGGTAGAGAGCCGGAATCGCCTTCCGTGAGAAAAAGTGGCGTTTGGGTACCTGCCACTGAGGAACCGCACATTCCACAAACTCACGGAAGGGGGCAGAGTCTACCAACTGAAAAGGCAGCAGTTGAAGTGCTAGCAATTTTGCCAAGCTAGCATTCAACCGCTGGGCATGTGGATGGCTGGGAGCAAACTTCTTTCGGCGGTGCAGCAGCTGGGGCAGGGAAATTTGCCTGGTACAATCTGACGTCGGTGTACCAAAAGCAGATTGCCCACAAGTACTTGGCTGTGACACACCTAATTCTACACCTTGATTCCTCTCACTGCAGGTCTCAGAGAGGACTGAAGGTCTAGTGGGGTTGGAAATCTCAGCTGATGAGGAGCAAGGAGAGATCCTCTTTGTTCTTTGGTGTGGGTCTTTTAGATACGCTTGCCAACGAACTGCATGGCAGGTCAACATATGTCTGGTCAAGCATGTGGTACCCAAGCGGGAGATGTTTTGGCCACGCGAGATACGCTTGAGACATATGTTGCAAATAGCAGCGGTGCGATCTGATGCACTCGTCTCAAAAAAGGCCCACACCAAAGAACTTTTTGAATAACGCGCAGAGACTGCAGCGCCCTGCACATGTGGAGCTTTGGGGTGTGATGCAGTCAATGTGCTGCCCTTAGGCTGGCCCCTGGAGGGCATCCTGCCTCGTTGGTGATGTGCCGCCGCCTCCTCCTCCTCCTCCTCCTCCTCCTCTCTCCTATCAGGCACCCACGTTGAGTCAGTGACCTCATCATCCCCTCCCTCCTCATCACTGGAGCAAACCTGGCAGTATGCTGCAGCAGGGGGAGCATGACTGCCAGATTGCTGTCCTTCTTGGGCACCCCCTCTGTCCGTGCTCATGTTACTGCCTTCATCGAGCTCAGTATCGTCATCAGAGCCTTCCAAACGCTGGGCATCCTCCTGGAGCATGTACCCAACACTGTGGTCAAACAGTTCGAGGGAATCCTCATGAGGACATGGTGGAGCTAGGGAAGGAGTCACTGATGACATTGAGCTGAGGGAAGAGGCCGCTGCTTTGCCAGACAAAGCACCCTGGGCATGGGTGAGAGAGGATGAGGAGGATGAGGACGGCTTGGTCATCCACTCGACCAAGTCTTCCGCATGTTGCGGCTCAACACGGCCAGCTGCCGAAAAAAAGGCCAAGCGTGTCCCATGGCCACGTGCTGATGAGGATGCACCGTCTCCACGACCAGCACTAGACACAGAGCCTGCTTGCCCTCTCTTATTGGCTTGTGACTGTCTGCCTCTCCTTCTTGGCCTTCCAGACATACTAATGGCCTGTAGCTGCACTAAGCTGGGATAGAACACCTGTAATTTTCTTCAAGTAGCTTTATATACTGTAACCAGACAAGCCTGCCTGTCAGTAGGAAGATAACAGGAACGGATCTAGCTGAACACTGTGAGCAGGACGCACTGTACTAAATGTAAATAGTCTAGCTGCCTGACCGTGGTACTAATAGGATCAAATAGAACACCTGTAATTTTCTTCAGGTAGCTTTATATACTGTAACCAGACAAGCCTGCCTGTCAGTAGGAAGATAACAGGAACGGATCTAGCTGTACACTGTGAGCAGGACGCACTGTACTAAATGTAAATAGTCTAGCTGCCTGACCGTGGTACTAATAGGATCAAATAGAACACCTGTAATTTTCTTCAGGTAGCTTTATATACTGTAACCAGACAAGCCTGCCTGTCAGTAGGAAGATAACAGGAACGGATCTAGCTGTACACTGTGAGCAGGACGCACTGTACTAAATGTAAATAGTCTAGCTGCCTGACCGTGGTACTAATAGGATCAAATAGAACACCTGTAATTTTCTTCAGGTAGCTTTATATACTGTAACCAGACAAGCCTGCCTGTCAGTAGGGATGAGCTTCGAGTTCGAGTCGAACTCATGTTCTACTCGAACATTGGCTGTTCGCAAGTTCGCCGAACAGCGAACAATTTGGGGTGTTCGCGGCAAATTCGAATGCCGCGTAACACCCTTTAAAAGTCTATGGGAGAAATCAAAAGTGCTAATTTTAAAGGCTTATATGCAAGTTATTGTCATAAAAAGTTTTTGGGGACCCGGGTCCTGCCCCAGGGGACATGGATCAATGCAAAAAAAAGTTTTAAAAACGGACGTTTTTTCAGGAACAGTGATTTTATTAATGCTTAAAGTCAAACAATAAAAGTGTAATATCCCTTTAAATTTCGTACCTGGGGGGTGTCTATAGTATGCCTGTAAAGGGGCGCATGTTTCCTGTGTTTAGAACAGTCTGACAGCAAAATGACATTTGGAAGGAAAAAACTCATTTAAAACTACCCGCGGCTATTGCATTGCCGACAATACACATAGAAGTTCATTGATAAAAACGGCATGGGAATTCCCCACAGGGCAACCCCGAACCAAAATAAAAAAAAAAAAAATGATGTGGGGGTCCCCCTAAATTCCATACAAGGCCCTTCAGGTCTGGTATGGATATTAAGGGGAACCCCAGCCAAAATTTAAAAAAAAAATTGACGTGGGGTTCCCCCTAAATTCCATACCAGACCCTTCAGGTCTGGTATGGATTTTAAGGGGAACCCCGCGCCAAAAAAAAAAAAAAAAACGGCGTGGGGTCCCCCCAAAAATCCATACCAGACCCTTATCCGAGCACGCAACCTGGCAGGCCGCAGGAAAAGAGGGGGGGACGAGAGTGCGGCCCCCCCCCCTCCTGAACCGTACCAGGCCACATGCCCTCAACATTGGGAGGGTGCTTTGGGGTAGCCCCCCAAAACACCTTGTCCCCATGTTGATGAAGACAAGGGCCTCATCCCCACAACCCTGGCCGGTGGTTGTGGGGGTCTGCGGGCGGGGGGCTTATCGGAATCTGGAAGCCCCCTTTAACAAGGGGACCCCCAGATCCCGCCCCCCCCCTGTGTGAAATGGTAAGGGGGTACTTACCCCTACCATTTCACTAAAAAACTGTCAAAAATGTTAAAAATGACAAGAGACAGTTTTTGACAATTCCTTTATTTAAATGCTTCTTCTTTCTTCCTTCATCTTCTTCTGGTTCTTCTGGCTCTTCTGGTTCTTCCTCCGGCGTTCTCGTCCAGCATCTTCTCCGCGGCGTCTTCTATCTTCTTCTCCTCGGGCCGCTCCGCACCCATGGCATGAGGGGGGAGGCTCCCGCTCTTCTCTTCATCTTCTTCTCTTCTTCATCTTCTTCTTCATCTTCTTCTTCTTCTTCTCTTCTTCCTTCTTCTGTTCTTCATGTCTTCTCCGGGCCGCTCCGCAGCCATGCTGTGGCATGGAGGGAGGCTCCCGCTGTGTGACGGCGTCTCTTCGTCTGACGGTTCTTAAATAACGGGGGGCGGGGCCATCCGGTGACCCCGCCCCCTCTGACGCACGGTGACTTGAGGGACTTCCCTGTGACGTCACGGGGAATGCCACAGGGAAGTCCCGTCATGTCACCGTGCGTCAGAGGGGGGCGGGGTCACCGGGTGGCCCCGCCCCCCGTTATTTAAGAACCGTCAGACGAAGAGACGCCGTCACACAGCGGGAGCCTCCCTCCATGCCACAGCATGGCTGCGGAGCGGCCCGGAGAAGACATGAAGAACAGAAGAAGGAAGAAGAGAAGAAGAAGAAGAAGATGAAGAAGAAGATGAAGAAGAGAAGAAGATGAAGAGAAGAGCGGGAGCCTCCCCCCCCATGCCATGGGTGCGGAGCGGCCCGAGGAGAAGAAGATAGAAGACGCCGCGGAGAAGATGCTGGACGAGAACGCCGGAGGAAGAACCAGAAGAGCCAGAAGAACCAGAAGAAGAAGAAGATGAAGGAAGAAAGAAGAAGCATTTAAATAAAGGAATTGTCAAAAACTGTCTCTTGTCATTTTTAACATTTTTGACAGTTTTTTAGTGAAATGGTAGGGGTAAGTACCCCCTTACCATTTCACACAGGGGGGGGCCGGGATCTGGGGGTCCCCTTGTTAAAGGGGGCTTCCAGATTCCGATAAGCCCCCCGCCCGCAGACCCCCACAACCACCGGCCAGGGTTGTGGGGATGAGGCCCTTGTCTTCATCAACATGGGGACAAGGTGTTTTGGGGGGCTACCCCAAAGCACCCTCCCAATGTTGAGGGCATGTGGCCTGGTACGGTTCAGGAGGGGGGGGCGCACTCTCGTCCCCCCCTCTTTTCCTGCGGCCTGCCAGGTTGCGTGCTCGGATAAGGGTCTGGTATGGATTTTTAGGGGGACCCCACGCCGTTTTTTTTTTTTTTTTTTGGCGCGGGGTTCCCCTTAAAATCCATACCAGACCTGAAGGGTCTGGTATGGAATTTAGGGGGAACCCCACGTCAATTTTTTTTTTTAAATTTTGGCTGGGGTTCCCCTTAATATCCATACCAGACCTGAAGGGCCTTGTATGGAATTTAGGGGGACTCCCACATCATTTTTTTTTTTTAATTTTGGTTCGGGGTTGCCCTGTGGGGAATTCCCATGCCGTTTTTATCAATGAACTTCTATGTGTATTGTCGGCAATGCAATAGCCGCGGTAGTTTTAAATGTGTTTTTTCCTTCAAAATGTCACTTTGCTGTCAGACTGTTCTAAACACGGGAAACATGCGCCCCTTTACAGGCATACTATAGACACCCCCCAGGTATGAAATTTAAAGGGATATTACACTTTTATTGTTTGACTTTAAGCATTATTAAAATCACTGCTCCTGAAAAAACGTCCGTTTTTAAAACTTTTTTTTGCATTGATCCATGTCCCCTAGGGCAGGACCCAGGTCCCCAAACACTTTTATTGACAATAACTTGCATATTAGCCTTTAAAATTAGCACTTTTGATTATTCATGTTCGTGTCCCATAGACTTTAACGGCGTTCGCGTGTTCGAACGAATTTTTTTCCTGTTCGCATGTTCTGGTGCGAACCGAACAGGGGGGTGTTCGGCTCATCCCTACCTGTCAGTAGGAAGATAACAGGAACGGATCTAGCTGAACACTGTGAGCAGGACGCACTGTACTAAATGTAAATAGTCTAGCTGCCTGACCGTGGTACTAATAGGATCAAATAGAACACCTGTAATTTTCTTCAGGTAGCTTTATATACTGTAACCAGACAAGCCTGCCTGTCAGTAGGAAGATAACAGGAACGGATCTAGCTGTACACTGTGAGCAGGACGCACTGTACTAAATGTAAATAGTCTAGCTGCCTGACCGTGGTACTAATAGGATCAAATAGAACACCTGTAATTTTCTTCAGGTAGCTTTATATACTGTAACCAGACAAGCCTACCTGTCAGTAGGAATTTAACAGGAACGGATCTAGCTGAACACTGTGAGCAGGACGCACTGCACTAAATGTAAATAGTCTAGAAGATAACAGGAACGGATCTAGCTGAACACTGTGAGCAGGACGCACTGCACTAAATGTAAATAACAGGAACGGATCTAGCTGAACACTGTGAGCAGGACGCACTGCACTAAATGTAAATAGCAGGAACGGATCTAGCTGAACACTGTGAGCAGGACGCACTGCACTAAATGTAAATTGCAGGAACGGATCTAGCTGAACACTGTGAGCAGGACGCACTGCACTAAATGTAAATAGTCTAGAAGATAACAGGAACGGATCTAGCTGAACACTGTGAGCAGGACGCACTGCACTAAATGTAAATAGCAGGAACGGATCTAGCTGAACACTGTGAGCAGGACGCACTGCATTAAATGTAAATAGTCTAGATAGAAGATAACAGGAACGGATCTAGCTAAACTGAATACAGTGTATATATATATATATGCAACACCTGGGATGCATATATATACACAATACACTGTAAGTGCAGCTAACTGACTGACTGTTCTGCCTAATCTATCTAACTCAAATCAAATGACACTGTCTCTCTCTCTCTCTATCTCTCAGCACACCGGAACACACACTACACAGGGCCGCCGTGCAGGCGGCCTTATATAGTGTGGGGTGTGTACTAAATCCCTTGAGCCATAATTGGCCAAAGCCACCCTGGCTTTGGCCAATTACAGCTCTCTCTACTGACGGCGCTGTGATTGGCCAAGCATGCGGGTCATAGTGCATGCTTGGCCAATCATCAGCCAGCAATGCACTGCGATGCCGCAGTGAATTATGGGCCGTGACGCGCCACACGAATTTAGCGCGAACGGCCCATAACGTTCGCAATTCGGCGAACGATCGAACAGCCGATGTTCGAGTCGAACATGGGTTCGACTCGAACACGAAGCTCATCCCTAGTCACTGGATAGAAAATTCAAAGCCTCCAGACCGTTATCACCTTTCGAAACATTGTGCATAAAGCAATCTCCACAAAGCCACTTTATCTCCACTATGCACACCCTTCTATTCACGAACATCCCTTCCAACATGGGTCAAGCCTGTAAATCATGGGAAAACAATCTCTCCATATCCATGTCACAAGAAGACTGGGAACGAGTCTCCCTGAACATCCACAAAGGATCTGTAAACGTCTCCACACAGGAGAACGGATACAAAGTCCAATCACAATGGTACCGTACCCCCTCCCTCATCCACAAATTTAATTCAGACATCCCAGACACGTGCTGGAGATGCAAACAGGAAAAAGGGACCCTCCTACACATTTGGTGGAGCTGCCCCACTATCCAGATTTTTTGGGGCAAAATTCACCAAATTATAAAGAAAGTAAGCACATACACGCTGGACTTCTCTCCAGCACAATTCCTCTTACACTTTACCACCTTATCGAGTCGTAGCTACTTCAAATCTTTAGCCATGCACATAGTAAACGCGGCAAAACAATGTATTCCAATACATTGGGGCACTTCACACACCCCGTCGGTAAAAGAATGGCTAAATAGAATCTCCAAAGTAGCTGAAATGGAACGCCTCATCAGTATCGCTCACGATACACCCGGTAAATTCTCTACAAAATGGGCCTGCTGGATCCACTTCCAGACAACAACAGACTACAAATACCTCACCTCTGCCAATACACCTCCCACTGGACATCCTCCTATGAATCCCCGAATAAATCCAGAGTCAACTCAAACACACTCTTATATTCACTTAGACTGAGAACAATGACCTATCTTTATCGGACACGCATCCACAAAACCTGCTGCTCTCCCTACCTTCCCCCACCGGGGGGAAAGAGAGATGGATAACAAACACCCCCCAGTACCCAATCACTATCTACAAAATTATACCGCATTGCCTCATCCCCTTCCCCCCTCTCACCTATCCCATGACCCCTGAACACACCAATTTCCACCCCCTTCTTATTACCACCGACACACCTCTCCCCAGATACCTAAGTATCCTCCTGGAAACAGAAACAGAAAACCTTGCACGAAACCCGACCTACCACACTTTACTCTACCAGAACCCCTCTAGATACACCCCGACACGACCAAAACATTTCCACCTCCTTCATAACCCCTATTCTGCCCATAAGGTTATAAAACTCACAAGCCCAACCAAAATTATGAACCCAACAAGCTTCTAACCCAACATATACAGGGTTCTTCCTCTTCAATCTAACGTTATTTAACATTTTTGATGTTGATAACCTTTAAGTTACATTATTTACATACTTTGACCATTGTCACTTGACTTATTTTATGTATTTCTGTGAAACTCTACATATGTGTGTTCTCTACTATTTCTAATAAAAACTTTATGGAAAAAAAAGGAACATCCCGTTCCAGAATGGGCACATATTGGTGTTTCCTGATTTCTCGGCAGAGGTCCAGAAACTGAGATCCCTCTTTGTGGATGTCAAACGGCGCCTCAGGGCACGTCATTTGAAGTATGCCATGTTGTTTCCGGCCCGACTCCGCATCGTGGGGGACGAACGAGCCCATTTTTTTGAAGACCCGGCGCTCGCCTCAGCCTGGCTGGATCAGCACGATGCGGAGAGAAATTGTACCACCTGAAGGAGACCCCCGTCCGACACCTAAGCCTTTTCACACCCAGCTCCACCATGGATATTTGTCCCACTCGGTGCCATAGCCTCGGAACTATACCCGTGGTCTTTTTCCCGCATTTTATCCCCTGCACTGAACAGCTCCCTCCAGACTTTAGCCGCAATGCACACTTCACACGCATATCTTGAGGCCTGTTCCCCCTCCTATATTTGTCAGAATCACAGGCCCTATGACATTATCACGCTGGGCACCATGATACGTGACTTCACCAACCGGTGAACAAGCCTCCTACTACCGCACTCATTATTCACATTGCACCTGTGACAATATGCTGAAACGAAAGAGAACTATTTTTTATCCCCCTTTTTACTTCCCTTTTTCTTTTCCCTTCTCCCAAAACTATTTTTCCCTTTTTTCCATTATTTCTTTTTGCAGTGAGTGAGCTCACAGTCAATATCGACCACCCAATGAACACTGATAAACTGTGTACAAGACACAAGTCCTATTGCTGGGTCCTTCTCCAGCGAATGTTCGCCCCTCTAGCTAGTTAGTTGGTTGATATCACCCATACTCTCAGGAAACGTCCATGGGTGATGGTATGGCCGACGCAGATCTGTCTGTTCTAGTAGTTAACTTGTAAAGACAGTTCTGCATAAGTTACGGGTATTATGCTCCAGCTAATTTGGGGAAGCTGAGGGCTGGGTGGGGGGAAAGGGGACTATAAATATTTTAAATAATGTTACTTGTTTGTAATGTAATATGTTGCACAGGCTGTAAGTATGCATGGTACATTCTGCTGTTTAGACAATCTGGGTTGCACACACCTCTTTATTGTGTGGATGACCTTGTTCTGGGGACTGATCCACCACTCCTTATGTAAAATATCTTACCCAATAATCTATGGCCACCATAAAATTCCTAACCTGGAATGTCCATGGGATACGGGACAAGCTTAAGCGCACAGCAGTGTTTGGCTGTCTCAAATCTTACAGGGCAAATGTCATAGTTCTCTTGGAGATGCATGTCACTGGTCAACTCCAACTTACACTTAAATGCCCATGGATAGGGTGGGCGTTTCATGCCACCCACACTCCTTACTCCCGTGGTGTATCCATTTTAATAGCTAAAACAACCCAATTTGGAATTATTTCGGTACAAAAGGATCCCCAGGGCAGGTTTATCTTTCTGCACTGTACTTTATATGGCAAGCAATACCTTATTCTGGCCTACTACATTCCTCCGCCTTACCATTCCAAGGTGGTTAATAAGGGGTTCTTGTACATGGCCCAGCACCCCACAATCCCCGCCATTTGGCTTGGGGACCTTAACATGGTCCTAAACCCAAACCAAGGACAGATTACAATCGAGCCAGACTTTCCAGCCACCCACCACTACTCGACTGAGCCACACACTTACAGAATTTTCATTGACAGACACATGGCGCTTTAAACACCCAGACACTCAGGCCTGTTAATGTTTTTCAGTGAGACACTCCACTGTGTCCCGAATAGACTTCATTATGGTCTCTGATGTTTTGCTCCCCCTGCTTGAGGACTCAAGCTATCATAATAGATCCCTGTCTGGTCACACTCCATGTTGGGCATCAATACGACTGGCTCTTCCAGCTGGACCCCGATCTTGGTGCCTCCACCCATTTTGGCTGTCTGCCCTGACCGATCAGGATGACATACAGAAGGAGTGGCAGTTTTACTTCCACACAAACCGGGACACGGCGTCCATAGGCCTAGTATGGGAAGCTTTCAAACTACATGTCCGCTCCACCCTCTCCAGACGCATAAACAGAAGAAGGCTTCCTCCAAACTAGTGCTACAACAGGCCTCAGAGAGGCTGGTGTCAGCAACAGACATATTCATGTCAGGCCCCACACCCACCAATGTCTCGGTGCTTAGACATTGATCAATTACATTATGAAAAGGCCAAGCAGAAGCTCTTCTTCTCAAGACAGCGAGTATTTGAACAGGGTGAGCGGGCGGGAAAGCTTTTGGCTTTCTTGCCCATCAGGATTCTAGGCCACCAGTGGTGGTATCCTTGATGGATGCACAGGACACACCTATAACTGACCCATCATCGGTAGCCATGGCATTCCGCTCATACCACGCCAGTTTATACTCCTCCCAAGTAACCGTCACTGTACAGGAGACCCAGGCCTTTCTGCAGAATATACCCTTCCCCAGCTGTCTGAAACCCAGGTAACTGACCTTGAGGCCCCCCTCACCAAGGATGAGATTGCTCTGGCAATAGCATCCCTGGAACCTGCCAAAACCCCAGGTCAGGAAGGCCTGCCATTAGATTTCTATGCAACTTATTCTGAGGTATTGATCCCTGAACTTACAAAGTTTTACAACCATATATTTGAATCTGAAACCCTACCCGAATCCCTTTGTTAAGCGGTGATCATCGTGCTCCCCAAACCAGGCAAAAATCCTCAATACCCTGATTCCTACCACCCAATCTCATTACTGCAGGTGCACATTAAAATATTGGCGAAAGTACTAGCCAGTCATCTTAACCATTTGCCGACCGGGCCATTGCTGAAAGATGGCAACAGCGCAGTCGGCTAGTTGTGGGTGGACGTCCGTGGGACATCATTCCAGAATGACGTGCAGAATAGCACGCACCCAGGAACATCCATGACCGCTGGGTCAGGAGGACCGGGCGCATCACGGTAAATAGCCGCTGATCACGGCCGTTTACCACGTGATCATTCCGTCAAATGACAGAGCAATCACTTGTAAACAAACCGGCGTCACATCATGACGCCGGTTCCTCCCTCCCCTCTCTGTACCTTGGGTACAGTGCGAGGGGAGAGGGGGAGAGATGGCAGCAGCGCTGTGGGCTGGATGTTTAGTGCCCACAGCGCTGCTCAATGTAAATAATGGCAATACTCTGCAATTCTGCAATACTCTGCAACACTGTGCAATACTCCGCAACACTCTGCAACACTGCAATACTCTGCAACACTGCAATACTCTGCAACACTGTGCAATACTCTGCAATTCTGCAATACTCTGCAACACTGTGCAATACTCCGCAACACTCTGCAACACTGCAATACTCTGCAACACTGCAATACTCTGCAACACTGTGCAATACTCTGCAACATTGTGCAATACTCTGCCAATACTCTGCAACACTGCAAAACTCTGCCAATACTCGCCAATACTCTACCAATACTTGCCAATACTCTGCAATAAATTTTAACAGAAACAAATTATTTTTTTTTTTCATCGAATTTTCGCTCTTTTTTGATTTATAGCGCAAAAAATAAAAACCCAGCGGTGATTAAATACCACCAAAAGAAAGCTCTATTTGTGTGAAAAAAAGGACAAACATTTCATATGGGTACAGTGTTGCATGACTGAGTAATTGTCATTCAAAGTGTGAGAGCACCGAACGCTGAAAATTGGTCTGGTTCGGAAGGGGGTTTAAGTGCCCAGTTGTCAAGTGGTTAATCAAATTATTCTATCCCTTATCCACCCTGACCAAACTGGATTCATGCCTGGGAAAAATACAGCCATGAATATTCGTCGCCTCCACATGAATCTCCAAGCTTGCCATGAGACAGTAGGTACCAGAGCAGTAATAGCGTTTGATGCCGCTAAGGCATTTGACTCTGTGGATTACTAGAGAGCCCCAAGAATATATTAATAATAATATAGAACCCCTTTTCACATTCCTGAAAACTCGTACTCAATCTTGGGCAAGACCCCCATTGGGGGTGACCGGGAGGATCAACCTTGTAAGGAAACCAGTACAAATTGCCTGGCACACGCTGGTGTGCATGCGTGCATGCACAGGAGACCACAGATGCCTGTGCGTGCTTGTGCGCATGCATGTGCGTGGCGCCCGGAGTACACATGCAGGAGCATGCCTTAGCTCCAGTTGGAGCCAGTCGGCCTATTTAAAGGAGGCCCCAGCAACTGATCGGTGCTAACTGGTCTTCAGCTGTGTTCCTGTTGCTGTGTTCTGCCTGATTCCCGTTGCTGACCTAGGCTCCTGTTGATCCGGCTCTGAACTCTGGTTCTTGATCCTGGCTGCCAGCCTGTTGATGAACCCAGATATCCCTGTGACCTTGCCCTGGTGCTCAGCTGGGCCCAGCACAACTACCCAAGTGTCTGCAACTACAGTCCTGCGACCCACTGCGACTACCTGCTCTGCAACCACAGTCCTGCGACCAGCTGCAACTTCATGCTCTGCAAACACAGTCCTGCGACCAGCTGCGACTTCCTCCTGCAGGTTTCCAGGTCTCCATCTGTGTGCCTCCTGTTCCTTGGCTCCTTCTGTTTCACTCTCAGCGGGACCTGGACTGGAGATACAAGAGAGGCCGACCTTGTCATTTCAGTCTCCCTTCAGGTACAGGACAAGCCTTACTGGATAAAAAGAAAAAGAGAGAAAACCTGCGCTATCAAGCAAAAATTAATATAACTGCAGCTGCAACAAAACCACAAATATCAACGAGGTGAAAAATTACATACAAAGAAAAAATTGTGCGCTTGCATTAGATGTTTAAATCTATATTACTATATAATTATCATAAGTAGATGAATAAATGAATAAATACCATCAAAGTTAATTGTAAGTGAATTAGAAAGTCGCTATGCTACACAGCGAACAGCGACATGTAAGTAAAATACTAATATTGACCATTGCATACATGTAAACCAACAATAAATTACAAACTGATGTGCAAAAAAGAAAAAACAAGGTTATTCCACCCAAGTGCAAAGTCATAAGTGAAAAAGTTCAAAATTGCGTCCTGAGTCGCAGGAAAACCGCATATCCAACGTTCATAAATTGCATTCCTTAGTGTGTATAAAGGAATAAGGGGACATGAAGGGACCTCCAACCACCAGTGGATCCAAAGGTTGATAACAGATGTATCCTTACCAGACGCGTTGGACCTCCTTTATAGCAAGGTCTTAGAAGCATGCAGATTTAGCCCTCTGCAGGGACAGTAGATGTCAGCTCACCACACAACCAGGGATGGTTCCGACACTTCCGCGTTGATATAAACACTCCCTCGTTTGGACTCGTAGGTAAAGAAGGGGAGAAAGAAAAACTCCAATAGTGTAGTATGTAAAAAAGGGGAATTATATTGCCTCCGACAACTAGGCATCTTTATAAAACATCCAAAACATAAAAGCCGGCAAAATATAAAAACAGCAGAGACAACCATGCTAGGTTACATGGGGCTCTATGGCGATCTGGCATACACTGCGTAGCCACGCCCTACATGTTTTGTGATAGGTCACGTGCCCCTTTGAAGACGTGACCTAACCCCATACAGATAATATTCAGAGGCAAGGGAGGTAGAGGGGGTACCAACAGTCGTAACCTCCTACTATCCCATCACAGACATGTATGGGAGATTGCGCTCAAAATAACAGACGCAGACTTTTTCCACTCACACACACCCTTGTGGCATAATCCCCAACTATGGGAACACTTTAATCCCGGACGTTGACAACTGGGCCTCGAAGGGGATACTATACCTACATTAAGTAATCATCCCCCTCGGAGTACGAAATTTCCAATCACTGAAGGACGAGTTTGAGCTACCCCCCATATGCTATTCTGATATCTACAGATAAGACACACCCTCCAAACCCAATTTACAGATGGCTTCCCAAACCCACAAACTCTATCCCTGGTAGATGTGATCCAAACTGATATCCACTAAATATAATATCTTGAGAACTTGTTCGGTATCACAAATTTTTCATACGGCTAGAACCAGATGGGAGGGGGATATGGGCCCCATAAAAGAGTCAGACTGGGACGAGATATTGGAAAACACTAAGAAGCCTTCCCCCAGGCTATCCGAGTGCTTGACCCAATTATACATTATACAGTACCTGACCGCGAGATTGTGTTTCCAGCGCGATACCATCACGCTGGTTCTCGGCGACAGGGTACTGTGCATGTCACGCTGGCTCACTCATCGGGAAAAATTTGTGCCCAGTAGGTTTGGATCAGTGGGCAGGACCATATTAGGTGGAAGAATGTACAGGGGTGGCCAGCGCATCTTGGACACAGTGGGCTGTAGTTTGGATGGTATTTGGCAATTCTCACCGGGGTGAGGTAAGACTTTTGTAAAGTAGGTGACCGCGATATTGTGTCAATCTCGCCGCATTTCTCGGCGAGATTTGACACCTGCGAGCCCCGTCGCAGGAGCCAGCGCCGAGATGGCTCACTCCTCGGGAAAGGAAAACTTTGTTTTCCTTTCCCGATGAGTGACAGGCAGTGCTGACAGCTGTCTGGTATGAATCCTGAGGGGGAACGCTGCGCCAAATTTTAAATGAAAAAAAAAACGCGTGGGTTCCCCCCCAGGGGCATTCCAGGCCCTTAGGTCTGGTATGGATTGTAAGTGGAACTCCCCTACGCCGAAAAATCGGCGTGGGGGTCCCCCCAAAATCCATACCAGACCCTTATCCGAGCACGCAGCCCGGCCGGACAGGAAAGGGGGCGGGGACGAGCGAGCACCCCCCCTCTGAGCCGTACCAAGCCGCATGCCCTCAACATGGGGGGGTGGGTGCCTTGGTGGAGGGGGGCGCCCTGCAGGCCCCCCACCCCAAAGCACCTTGTCCCCATGTTGATGAGGACAAGGGCCTCTTCCCGACAACCCTGGTTGTTGGTTGTCGGGGTCTGCGGGCGGGGGGCTTATCGGAATCCGAGAGCCCTCTTTAATAAGGAGGCCCCCAGATCCCGGCCCCCCCACCCTATGTGAATGAGTATGGGGTACATGGTACCCCTACCCATTAGGGGTGCGCATCTTCACTGGCCTCACGATTCGATTCGATTACGATTATCAAGTCAACGATTCGATTCCGCGATGCATCACGATGCATCACGATTACAGCGCAAGTCCGCAAGTGCTCATGGTTTTCATCAAAAAAAAATTCAAGTAGTCAGGAGAACTCCATTTTTTTATTCTATCTGTTCTTAAGAAAAAAAGAGACAGCAGAGGAGCTCCAGGCTCTCTTCCAAAATACTAAAGGAGATGGTCAGAGACTGCAGACATGCTACAGGAGATGATCAGAGACTGCGGACATGCTACAGGAGATGATCAGAGACTGCGGACATGCTACAGGAGATGATCAGAGACTGCGGACATGCTACAGGAGATGATCAGAGACTGCGGACATGCTACAGGAGATGGTCAGAGACTGCGGACATGCTACAGGAGATGGTCAGAGACTGCGGACATGCTACAGGAGATGGTCAGAAACTGCGGACATGTTACAGGAGATGGTCAGAGACTGCGGACATGCTACAGGAGATGGTCAGAGACTGCGGACATGCTACAGGAGATGGTCAGAGACTGCGGACATGGTGCAGGAGATGGTCACAGACTGGGGACATGGTACAGGAGATGGTCACAGACTGGGGACATGGTACAGGAGATGGTCACAGACTGGGGACATGGTACAGGAGATGGTCACAGACTGGGGACATGGTACAGGAGATGGTCACAGACTGGGGACATGGTACAGGAGATGGTCACAGACTGGGGACATGGTACAGGAGATGGTCACAGACTGGGGACATGGCACAGGAGATGGTCACAGACTGGGGACATGGCACAGGAGATGGTCACAGACTGCGGACATGGCACAGGAGATGGTCACAGACTGGGGACATGGCACAGGAGATGGTCACAGACTGGGGACATGGCACAGGAGATGGTCACAGACTGGGGACATGGCACAGGAGATGGTCACAGACTGCGGACATGGCACAGGAGATGGTCACAGACTGGGGACATGGCACAGGAGATGGTCACAGACTGGGGACATGGCACAGGAGATGGTCACAGACTGGGGACATGGCACAGGAGATGGTCACAGACTGGGGACATGGCACAGGAGATGGTCACAGACTGGGAACATGGCACAGGAGATGGTCACAGACTGGGGACATGGCACAGGAGATGGTCACAGACTGGGGACATGGCACAGGAGATGGTCACAGACTGGGGACATGGCACAGGAGATGGTCACAGACTGGGGACATGGCACAGGAGATGGTCACAGACTGGGGACATGGCACAGGAGATGGTCACAGACTGCGGACATGGCACAGGAGATGGTCACAGACTGGGGACATGGCACAGGAGATGGTCACAGACTGGGGACATGGCACAGGAGATGGTCACAGACTGGGGACATGGCACAGGAGATGGTCACAGACTGGGGACATGGCACAGGAGATGGTCACAGACTGGGGACATGGCACAGGAGATGGTCACAGACTGGGGACAATAATGCAGAGTTGTGGTGTGATGAATGCACATAGAAGACAATTGTATGATATGGACTTGTGTCACAGCGCCCCCCCCTCCCCCTCTGTACTTACATGCTGCTCCGCCGGTGCTGGTGGCAACCTGTAATGAGCAGGGCGATCTGCCTGCTCACCATCTCCCCCTGATCTTCACTCCAGCCGCCGGCGTTCCGCCGGTTGTCACATCTCTCCTGAGCAGGGAATTCTCCCGGGAGAGCGCTCCGTACGTAAAGCTGTTACTAGTGTGTGTATTTTCCGCCCCTGTGACTCTCGGCCGCGCCTCCCTCCTCTCACGTCTCTCCTGATGTCAGCCCCGCCCGCCTCTCTTCTGACCTGATAGCTCCAGTCAGTGGGCGGGGCTGAAATCAGGAGACTCAGAGGAGGGAGGCGCGGCCGAGAGTCACATGAACGGAAAATACACACACTAGTAACAGCTTTATGTACGGAGCACTCTCCCGGGAGGGGGCGGGGCCAGACATCGATTTTTCGGGTCGCATGCATCGATGTCGCATCGGGGACACCCGAATCGCGATGCATCGATGCTGCGATTAATTTCAGCAGCCCTACTACCCATTCACCTAGGGAAAAGTGTCAATAAAAAAAAAAACACAGTACACAGGTTTTAAGAGTAATTTATTAGGCAGCTCCGGGGTCTTCTTCCGACTTCGAGGGGTCTCCTTCCGACTTCTTCCGGTGTTCGGCCTCTTCTCCCGGTGTTCGGCCTCTTCTCCCGGGCCCCGCCGCTATCTTCTTCCAGCTCTATTGCCAGCGAGGGGCCCGGTCTGCTGCCGCTGTCTTGTCGCCGCTGTCTTGCCGCCGCTGTCTCATTGCTTCTTCATCGCGCTCCGTACGTAAAGCTGTACTGTGTTTTTTTTTTTATTGACACTTTTCCCTAGGTGAATGGGTAGGGGTACCATGTACCCCATACTCATTCACACAGGGTGGGGGCCAGGATCTGGGGGCCCCCTTATTAAAGGGGGCTCCCGGATTCTGATAAGCCCCCGCCCGCAGACCCCGACAACCAACAGCCAGGGTTGTCCGGAAGAGGCCCTTGTCCTCATCAACAGGGGGACAAGGTGCTTTGCTGTCCGGCCGGGCTGCGTGCTCGGATAAGAGTCTGGTATGGATTTTGGGGGGGACCCCCACGTCAATTTTTTGGCGTAGGGGGTTCCCCTTACAATCCATACCAGACCTAAGGGCCTGGTATACCCCGGGGGGGAACCCACGCCGTTTTTTTCATTTAAAATTTGGTGCGGTGTTCCCCCTCAGGATTCATACCAGACAGCTGTCAGCACTGCCTGTCACTCATCGGGAAAGGAAAACAAAGTTTTCCTTTCCCGATGAGTGAGCCATCTCAGCGCTGGCTCCTGCGACGGGGCTCGCAGGTGTCAAATCTCACCGAGAAATGCGGCGAGATTGACACAATATCGCGGTCACCTACTTTACAAAAGTCTTACCTCACCCCGGTGAGAATTGCCAAATACCATCCAAACTACAGCCCACTGTGTCCAAGATGCGCTGGCCACCCCTGTACATTCTTCCACCTAATATGGTCCTGCCCACTGATCCAAACCTACTGGGCACAAATTATAAAATTTCTGCATGACCACATGGGTTCGCCCCTACAGCTGGACCCAAAGTCCTGTTTACTGGGCCTACTTCTAGACATTTCTATCGATAAGTTTTTAGCCACCTTCCTGTACCAAACCCTTTTAGCGCATGGAAGCTAGTGGCCCGCCACTGGATGCAAACTACCCCCCCTTAGTTTCAGGCCTGGGTTGGAGAAATAAATTTAAATCTGCCATATAAGAAAATCATCTACCGGCTACGGGGCTGTCCCACCAAATATAACAAGGTCTGGGATAGGTGGCTTGACACCCCAGACACATGTACTGAGTAGGCATGTACCCATGAACAAATATTGGGAGAAGAAAACTACCCCAAATCACCTGTGAGAATGGCAAAATACTGTAAACTGTTAAATGTTTATGTGAGTCTCCAGTGCAGGGTGTTGCAACACAACCTGATAAATATGATTGGTCAATGACGCAAAGACATATTTCAATTTGCAATAGATACCTAAGACAACTCACTTGCATGTGTTTAATTGGCATCCTTCTATTGTACTGTATGACATGTACTGTGCCTATATGTTTTTTTTACTTACATATAAACTTGTTTTGGTTAAAAAAAAAGTAAATCCATACTCCATAGACATGCGCAGAGGGGTGTGCAAGGTGTGCCTAATTACTCTGTGCAATGCTAACTTCCCTTGGGCTTCCTCCTGTGTTGCATCACCTGCAGTCCTGCTCGCTTCCCTCTCCTGCACATAGCAGCAAATTTAGAAACAGCAATGTGACCGGCTTTCAATGAAGCCAGTTCACACATGGGCGGGGCGGCCATGGTGCGGCTTTGAAAAGGGGTCCTGTGCATTCTTGGGTACTGTTCAGGTGTGAATTCAGGAAGACTCAAGACTACAAACCACAGTCGCATGTATGTGAACCCGGCCTTAAATGTAGAATGCATAGTTATTAAAACATTTCCTTATATCCAGTAATAAAACGTAAAGCCTTATTCAAACGCCCCCAACTTACTCTGCACGCCCCTTGGATATCACTTTTATTTTTTAAATAATTTGTATATACATTTTTCCCGGGGTCTATGGTCCAGTCCTGGTCCTCTTCTGTCCTCAGTGGTGGACAGGTTCTGAATTAAGGAGAGAGCTCCCTGCAGCATTCTCATAAAAGTACACAGGGAGTCCTATGTCACTCCCCAGGGGGCGGGTCCTTGGATGAATGACAATGGGCATCTTAACCACTTTAGCCCAGGAAGGATTTGCCCCCTTAATGACCAGGCCATTTTTTGCGATACGGCACTGCGTTGCTTTAACTGACACTGCGACGTTGTACCCAAACAAATAGAGCTTTCTTTTGGTGGTATTTGATCACCTCTGCGGTTTTTACTTTTTGCACTATAAACAAAAAAAGAGCGACAATTTTGAAAAAAACACAGTAGTTTGTACTTTTTGCTATAATAAATATCCCCAATTTTTTTTTTTAAATGTCTTCATCAGTTTAGGCCGATATGTATTCTTCTACATATTTTTTGGTAAAAAAATTGCAATAAGCGTATATTGATTGGTTTGCGTAAAAGTTATAGCGTCTACAAAATAGGGGATAGATTTATGTCAATTTTATTATTATTTTTTTTTACTAGTAATGGCGATGATCTGCGATTTTTATCAGGACTGCGACATTGCGGTGAACAGATCGGATCAGAATTAAAAATAGCCACTGATTACTGTATAAATGTCACTGGCAGGGAAGGGGTTAACACCAGGGGGCAATCAAGGGGTTAAATGTGTGTTTCCTAGGTGTGTTCTAACTTTGAGGGGATAGGACCGACTGGGGAGGAGACAGATCGTGTGTTCCTACTTAGGCTCCTTTCACACTTATACGACTTCAAAGTCGCACGATTTTACCGCGATTTCGCGGCCGCGATTTTGCCGCGATTTTACCGCGATTTGCCCGCGATTTGGGAGCAGTACTACTTTGCCACGTTTTTGGCATTAACAAATTAAAACATACATTAGTTGGTATGAATCATAAGGAGGAACTCCACGCCAAGTTTTAAATAAAAAAAACTGGCGTGGGTTCCCCCCCAGGGGCATACCAGGCCCTTAGGTCTGGAATGGATTGTAAGGGGAACCCCCTACACCGAAAAATCGGCGTGGGGGTCCCCCCAAAATCCATACCAGACCCTTATCCGAGCACGCAGCCCGGCCGGTCAGGAATGGGGGTGGGGACGAGCTAGCACCCCCCCTCCTGGACCGTACCAGGCCGCATGCCCTCAACATGGGGGGTGGGTGCTTTGGGGCATGGGGGGGCGCCCTGCGGCCCCCCCACCCCAAAGCACCTTGTCCCCATGTTGATGAGGACAAGGGCCTCTTCCCGACAACCCTGGCCGTTGGTTGTCGGTGTCTGCGGGCGGGGGGCTTATCGGAATCTGGGAGCCCCCTTTAATAAGGGGGCCCCCAGATCCCGGCCCCCCACCCTATGTGAATGAGTATGGGGTACATGGAACCCCTACCCATTCACCTAGGGAAAAAAGCGTCAATAAAAAACACAGTACACAGGTTTTTAAAATAATTTATTAGGCAGCTCCGGGATCTTCTTCCGACTTCAGGGGTCCTCTTCCAACTTCGGGGGTCTCTCCGCCGTCTCCTCCCGGTGTCCGCATCTTCTGCCGGCTCCTCCGCTATCTTCTGCAGCTCAATTGCTAGCGGTGGTCCGGACTTCTGCCTTCTTCTTTTCTTCCAGAGATGTTGACACGACGCTCTCTTCAGCCAGAATGGTCTCTGTGCGCTCCGCAAGGGACTTATATAGGCGGTGACCCCGCCCCCTTATGCCGTCACAGTCCCTGGGCATGCTGGGTCTGTGACGTTTTAGGAGGCGTGGCCACCAGGTGATGACCACACCCCCTTATGACGGCACAGTCCCAGCATGCCCGGGACAGTGACCTCATAAGGGGGCGGGGCCACCGCCTATATAAGTCCCTTGCGGAGCGCACAGAGACCATTCTGGCTGGAGAGAGCGTTGTGTCAACATCTCTGGAAGAAAAGAAGAAGGCAGAAGTCCGGACCACCGCTAGCAATTGAGCTGCAGAAGATAGCGGAGGAGCCGGCAGAAGATGCGGACACCGGGAGGAGACGGCGGAGAGACCTCCGAAGTCGGAAGAGGACCCCCGAAGTCGGAAGAAGATCCCGGAGCTGCCTAATAAATTATTTTAAAAACCTGTGTACTGTGTTTTTTGTTGACGCTTTTTTCCCTAGGTGAATGGGTAGGGGTACCATGTACCCCTACTCATTCACATAGGGTGGGGGGCCGGGATCTGGGGGCTCCATTATTAAAGGGGGCTCCCGGATTCCGATAAGCCCCCCGCCCGCAGACCCCGACAACCAACGGCCAGGGTTGTCGGGAAGAGGCCCTTGTCCTCATCAACATGGGGACAAGGTGCTTTGGGGTGGGGGGGGCCGGCAGGGTGCCCCCCATGCCCTAAAGCACCCATCCCCCATGTTGAGGGCATGCGGCCTGGTACGGTCCAGGAGGGGGGGGGGCGCTCGCTCGTCCCCACCCCCATTCCTGACCGGCCGGGCTGCGTGCTCGGATAAGGGTCTGGTATGGATTTTGGGGGGGACCCCACGCCGATTTTTCGGCGTAGGGGGTTCCCCTTAGATCCATACCAGACCTAAGGGCCTGGTATGCCCCAGGGGGGAACCCACGCCGGTTTTTTCATTTAAAACTTGGCGCGGTGTTCCCCCTCTGGATTCATACCAGACAGCTGTCAGCACTGCCTGTCGCTCATCGGGAAAGGAAAAAAAAGTTTTCCTTTCCCGAATAGCGAGGCCAGGCTTGTGCTTACAAAGTCGTACTGAAGTTGTGTCTATATCATTCAGGCACGACTTGCATGCTACTTCAGGGTTTAACATTGAGGTCTATGGAGTACAACTCGCATAGAAGTTGGACCAAAGTAGTGCAGGGACTACTTTCAAGTCGGCACGACTTAAAGTCGTGCCAATATGAATGGTAGTCATTGAAAATCATGGAGAATGACTTGTCATACGATTTTGCAGTACAAAATCGTGGGACAAGTCGTATAAGTGTGAAAGGGGCCTTAGTAAGAACACACGATCTGTCTCTACTCCCCTGACAGAACTGGGATTTGTGTGTTTAAACACACATGTTCTCGTTCTGTCAGGAGCAATCGCATATGCCCTGGCCGGTGCCTGGCATGCTCACCGGCTTTGGGGACACGCTATAACATCTTAAAGAGTTTGAATATTGCAGCCAGAACTGTGTTTTTTAGTTTAACCACTTGTCACGTGGCATACGCCGATATACGTCAGCAGAATTTTTATGCTGGGCTAAATCTCGTATGGATACATTGTTCCCATTTAAGAGCCGCCAGGGGGACCCGATGCACATGGCCGGCGGGCACAATCTCCACTGGCTACCTGGCTACAATCGTGGGCAGGAGCGCCAGCACCAGGATTTGTGTGTGTAAACACACAAATCCCTGTTCTGTCAGGGAAGAGGAGACATATTTTTTGTTCCTACTAAGTAGGAACAGTGATATGTCTCCTCCCCAAGTCAGTCCCCTCCCCCCACAGTTTGAAACACTAACTAGGGAACACAGTTAACCCCTTAATTGGCCCCCTAGTTAACCCCTTCCCTGCCAGTGACATTTACACAGTAATCAGTGCATTTTTATTACACTGATCGCTGTATAAATGTCAGTGGTCCCAAAAATGTGTGAAGCGTCTGATCTGTCCATCGCAATGTTGCAGTAAAACTAAAAATCGCAGATCACAGCCATTACTAGTTAAAAAAACCTAAATAATAAAAATTACATAAATCTTTCCCATAGTTGTAGATGCTATAACTTTTGCGGAAACCAATCAATATAGGCAAAAATATGTAGAATATATATTGGCCTAAACTGATGAAGAAATTAGTTTTTTAACCACTTCCGGACCGCCCGCCGTCATTATATGGCAGTACTTTGAAGAGGAATATTGATATAATGGCAGCAGCTAGCTACCATAACCCCAGTATCCTCTTCTTTAGCGGGTGGTCTCTGTGGCAGATTTGCTGCAAGATCACTTTTATCTGTGCCAGGAGAGGGCCCCCCTACTACTCCCACCATGCTTCAGTGCCCTCCGCCACTTACTGGAGCCACCGGCAGCAACGGAGGCGATCAGATCCTGTGTGGTATGGAGATGAGTGAGGGAAAAATGGCCCCCACCTATCTCCATACCAATGCAGGGCAGAAGCGACCTCAAAACATGACTTCCGCCCATAGCTCTTAAAGCAAATTTTTTTATTTTATTTTTTCAAACTACTTTTTTTTGCATTTTAGTGTAAATATGAGATGTGAGGTCTTTTTGACCCCAGATCTCATATTTAGGAGGTCCTGTCATGCTTTTTTCTATTACAAAGGATGGTTACATTCCTTGTAATAGGAATAAAAGTGACACTTTTTTAAAAAAAAGAACAGTGTAAAAATCAAAATAAAAAGGTAAAATAAATAAGAAAAAAATAAATGTTTTTAAACGCGCCCCATCCCGCCGAGCTCGCGTGCAGAAGTGAACGCATACGTGAGTAGTGCCCGTATATGAAAACAATGTTTAAACCACACATGTGAGGTATCACCGCAATTGTTAGAGTGAGAGCAATAATTCTAGCCCTAGAACTCCTCTGTAACTCAAAACATGCAACCTGTAGAATATTTTAAATGTCACACATGGAGATTTTTAAGGGTAAAAGTTTGTCCCTATTCCATGAGCGAGCGCAACTTTAAAGTGTGACATGTTCAGTATCAATTTACTCGGTGTAACATTATCTTTCACAGTATCAAAAAAAATTGGGCCAACTTGACTGTTGTCTTATGTTTTAAATCAAAAAAGTGTAAAAGTGCAATTACGGCGTGACCGAAAGTATTGAAACGACCACCATTTTATTCTCTAGGGTGTTAGAAAAAAAATGTTTGGGGGTTCTAAGTAATTTTCTAGCAAAAAAAATATTTTAACTTGTGAACAAGTTTGAAAAATAGGCCCGGTCTTAAAGTAGTTAAAAACATTTTTGGGGATATTTATTATAGCAAAAAGTAAAAAAAAATATTGTTTTTTTTTTCAAAATTGTTGCACTTTTTTGTTTATAGCGCAAAAAATAAAAAGCACAGAGGTGATCAAATACCACCAAAAGAAAGCTCTATTTGTGGTAAAAAAAGGACGCAAATTTTGTTTGGGTACAGTATTGCATAACCGCGTAATTGTCAGTTAAAGTGATGCAGTGCCAAATTGTAAAAAGTGCTCTGGTCAGGAAGGGGGTAAAATCTTTTGGGGCTGAAGTGGTTTACTTTAGACATTTTAACTTTGTTTTCCTTTTCTTATTAATCAATAGTTAGGCTTGTTCTCAGTGAGGCTTTAAAGCGGAGTTCCACCCAAAAGTGGAACTTCCCCTTTAAGCACTCCTTGCTCCCTTACATGCCACATTTGGCATGTTATTTTTTTGGGGAGTGGGTGACTAGTTTTGAGTGGGACTTCCTGTCCCACTTCCTACTTCAGAGAAAAATTTGTGACAGTCACGAAGCAACTCTTCTATGAGGACAAACCAGTGATGAAAGTATTGATTTTTATTTGAAACTATCCAAAAATGTAATTCTAAATACAAGTAACAATGAAAAAATGAAATATACATCCCTATTCCCAATACATACTAAAAAGACCTATAGTCTAAAGAGGACATAGGTGGCCACCGTCTTCCAATTTCACCATACAAATCTCTCTCTCACACACACACACATACACATACAGATCTCAATCGATAGTAAGATCGACTGGGATTGTAAATGAGAGAATCAAATGACCAGGGAAAATGTCAATGGGGATAATGACTGATGTAGTCTACTGATGGTATACAATCTTGGTCATAGATTGCTTGGCCAGAATTAGAAATAAAAGTTATATAAAGTGCGAATGTGGTGACAAAATTCCTTGTAGTCCCAGTAGCACAAACTTATGATGATAGCAGCTTCAATGCTTGGATGTGTGCATATTTAGAAATCACCGGTGATAAAGCTACATAACAGTTGCAATGTAACACTTGAGCGATACATATAGAGCAGTGGCGGCTGGTGAAGTTTTAGGATGGGGGGCACCAGACCCCGCCCTTCCTTGTTGACCCCTCCCACTTGGTGAAAATGGGCGTGGTTTCAGCGAAATAGTGGGCGTGGCTCTAAGGTGGTGTGGTTAGCGTCTGAGATGAACGAGGGATGGAGGGAGAGGGAGAGGGAGAGAGGGACAGCAGGTCTAGATCCTACACAACAAAAGAAATGTGTATTCTACAAAGTTTAACAATCAGCAGATAAAGATACTCCAAACACCTGGTGTTAGCGCTTCAATCATCACGGCACCATGGTTGTTATGGTGTCAGGATGATTGAAGCTCATTATTACTATTATTACATTGTAATATAAAATGAAATCGTTCAACTCACCATAATGCAGAATCAGTGGGAGCTCTGAGTGTGTCACTAGCCACGTCGCCTACAACCAGATGCCATCAGGTGTCCCCAGCAGTCCCTTCTTACATGCAGCCTGTGTCACATCAAATGCAGCCTCTGTCACATGAAATGCAGCCTCTGTCACATAAAATGCAGCCTCTGTCTCCCCCCCAAATCAAAATGCAGCCTCTGTCTCCCCCCCAAATCCAAATGCAGCCTCTGTCTCCCCCCCAAATCCAAATGCAGCCTCTGCCCCCCCCAAAATGCAGCCTCTGCCCCCCCCCCCCCCCCAATACAGCCTCTGTCCCCTTACATCAGAGTTGCCATCAGTGTCCCCCCACAGCATGTGTCCCCATCAGAGCCCCCCACAGCAGGTGTCCCCCACAGCAGGGTGTCTCCATCAGAGTCCCCCCACAGCAGGTGTCTCCATCAGAGTCCCCCCACAGCAGGTGTCCCCATCAGAGTCCCCCCACAACAGGTGTCTCCATCAGAGTCCCCCCACAGCAGGTGTCCCCATCAGAGTCCCCCCACAGCAGGTGTCCCCATCAAAGTCCCCCCACAGCAGGTGTCCCCCATCAAAGTCCCCCCACAGCAGGTGTCCCCCATCAGAGTCCCCCATCAGAGCCCCCCACCAGAGCCCCCCACAGCACGTGTCCTCTATCAAAGCCCTCCCACAGCAGGTGTCCCCTATCAAAGCCCCCCACAGCAGGTGTCCCCTATCAAAGCCCCCCACAGCAGGTGTCCCCCATCAGAGTCCCCCCACAGCAGGTGTCCCCCATTAGAGTCCCCCCACAGCAGGTGTCCCCCATCAGAGCCCCCACAGCAGGTGTCCTCATCAGAGTGCCCCCACAGCAGGTGTCCCCATCAAAGTCCACCCACAGCAGGTGTCCCCCATCAAAGTCCCCCCACAGCAGGTGTCCCCCATCAGAGTCCCCCATCAGAGCCCCCCACCAGAGCCCCCCACAGCAGGTGTCCCCTATCAAAGCCCCCCCACAGCAGGTGTCCCCTATCAAAGCCCCCCACAGCAGGTGTCCCCATCAGAGTACCCCCACAGCAGGTGTCCCCATCAAAGTCCCCCCACAGCAGGTGTCCCCCATCAAAGTCCCCCCACAGCAGGTGTCCCCCATCAGAGTCCCCCATCAGAGCCCCCCACCAGAGCCCCCCACAGCAGGTGTCCCCTATCAAAGCCCTCCCACAGCAGGTGTCCCCTATTAAAGCCCCCCACAGCAGGTGTCCCCCATCAGAGCCCCCCACAGCAGGTGTCCCCCATCAGAGTCCCCCCACAGCAGGTGTCCCCCATTAGAGTCCCCCCACAGCAGGTGTCCCCCATCAGAGCCCCCCACAGCAGGTGTCCCCATCAGAGTCCCCCCACAGCAGGTGTCCCCATCAAAGTCCCCCCACAGCAAGTGTCCCCCATCAAAGTCCCCTCACAGCAGGTGTCCCCCATCAGAGTCCCCCCACAGCAGGTGTCCCCCATTAGAGTCCCCCCACAGCAGGTGTCCCCCATCAGAGCCCCCCACAGCAGGTGTCCCCATCAGAGTCCCCCCACAGCAGGTGTCCCCATCAAAGTCCCCCCACAGCAGGTGTCCCCTATCAAAGCCCCCCACAGCAGGTGTCCCCTATCAAAGCCCCCCACAGCAGGTGTCCCCTATCAAAGCCCCCCACAGCAGGTGTCCCCCATCAGAGCCCCCCACAGCAGGTGTCCCCCATCAGAGTCCCCCATTAGAGTCCCCCCACAGCAGGTGTCCCCCATCAGAGCCCCCCACAGCAGGTGTCCCCCACAGCAGGTGTCTCAATCAGAGTCCCCCCACAGCAGGTGTCCCCATCAGAGTCCCCCCAAAACAGGAGTCGCCCATCAGAGCCCTCCACAGCAGGTGTCCCCCATCAGAGCCCCCCAACAGCAGGTGTCCCCATCAGGGTCCCCCCACAGCAGGTGTCCCCCATCAAAGCCCCCCACAGCAGGGTGTCTCCATCAGAGCCCCCCCACAGCAGGGTGTCTCCATCAGCGTCCCCCCACAGCAGGGTGTCTCCATCAGAGTCCCCCCACAGCAGGTGTCCCCCATCAGAGTCCCCCATCAGAGCCCCCCACCAGAGCCCCCCACAGCAGGTGTCCCCTATCAAAGCCCCCCACAGCAGGTGTCCCCCATCAGAGTCCCCCCACAGCAGGTGTCCCCATCAAAGTCCCCCCACAGCAGGTGTCCCCCATCAGAGCCCCCAACAGCAGGTGTCCCCTTTAGAGCCCCCCACAGCAGGTGTCCCCCACAGCAGGGTGTCTCCATCAGAGTCCCCCCACAGCAGGTGTCCCCATCAGAGTCCCCCCACAGCAGGTGTCCCCATCAAAGTCCCCCCACAGCAGGTGTCCCCCATCAGAGCCGCCCCACAGCAGGTGTCCCCATCAGAGTCCCCCCAAAACAGGAGTCCCCCATCAGAGCCCCCAACAGCAGGTGTCCCCATCAGAGTCCCCCCACAGCAGGTGTCCCCATCAGAACCCCCCACAGCAGGTGTCCCCCATCAGAGCCCCCCCACAGCAGGTGTCCCCATCAGAGCCCCCCCACAGCAGGTGTCCCCCATCAGAGCCCCCCACAGCAGGTGTCCCCTATCAGAGCCCTCACAGCAGGTGTCTCCCATCAGAGCCCCCCCACAGCAGGTGTCCCCATCAGAGCCCCCCCACAGCAGGTGTCCCCCATCAGAGCCCCCCCACAGCAGGTGTCCCCATCAGAGCCCCCCCACAGCAGGTGTCCCCATCAGAGCACCCCCACAGCAGGTGTCCCCATCAGAGCCCCCCCACAGCAGGTGTCCCCATCAGAGCCCCCCCCACAGCAGGTGTCCCCCATCAGAGCCCCCCCACAGCAGGTGTCCACCATCAGAGCCCCCCCACAGCAGGTGTCCCCATCAGAGCCCCCCCACAGCAGGTGTCCCCATCAGAGCCCCCCCACAGCAGGTGTCCCCCATCAGAGCCCCCCCACAGCAGGTGTCCCCCATCAGAGCCCCCCACAGCAGGTGTCCCCCATCAGAGCCCCCCACAGCAGGTGTCCCCCATCAGAGCCCCCCCACAGCAGGTGTCCCCCATCAGAGACCCCCCACAGCAGGTGTCCCCCATCAGAGACCCCCCACAGCAGGTGTCCCCATCACAGCCCTCCCACAGCAGGTGTCCCCCATCAGAGCCCCCCCAACAGCAGGTGTCCCCCCATTCTCCACACAGAGGTACTTACCTTGGGTCTCCTGCGGTGTCCTCCTCACACTGGCACCAGCATTCTTCCTGTTTCATCTCTCGGGCGCAATGAGAGAGAGAACCAGGAAGTGACATCTGACTCAGGGCAGATGTCAATCAAATCTGAAGTGCCAAGTAGCTTCGGCCCGGCGCCTGTAGTATGTATTGTTATGGCCGAGCGGAAGCTACTCGGCACATCAGAAAATGCCACAAGGCGGGCTAAACGCCCGCAAATGCAGCGCCACGTCTGCAATCTTGTGATTGCATAGACGTGGCGCTTCCTATAAGTGCACTGTGTCCGGT
The DNA here is from genome assembly GCA_037953035.1 of Aquarana catesbeiana. Classification (NCBI taxonomy): domain Eukaryota; kingdom Metazoa; phylum Chordata; class Amphibia; order Anura; family Ranidae; genus Aquarana; species Aquarana catesbeiana. The sequence goes on from JBBHAA010000218.1 coordinate 54,246, forward strand.
GTCGCACTGTGTCCGGCGTCTGAACACAGTGCACTTAAGGACCTTTTTTTTCCTTTTTTTTTTTAAAGGGCCAGTATTAAAACATTTTTTTTTTTTATACTTTTTTTTTGTTTTTTTTGTTTTTTGTTTTGCTACCTGGAGGGGGGGGCGGCGCCAAGGCGCCCCCTATGGACGGGCCGCCACTGATATAGAGTGAAACTGACTATACCAGCAGCCGGAGCAGTACATGAGTCAGCATATCCTATCAGATAGTGAAGGAAAGCCTGCAATTACCGGCATCCAGACGGGATCTTCACGATCCATAGGTCACCATCACATACACTGAAGGAGAAAGATTTCACTCACTGACAGCGGAGCTGTTTCCTGCAGATATCGGCATTCAGACGGGATCATCACGATCCATGAGTTACCATCACAGGCATTGAAGGGAAAAGTTCTACTCACTGACAGGGAGGCTGCTTCCTTTGTTCCCGGTGAATATCTTAGTCAGCTGTTAGGCAGGTCTTTAGTCATCGCTGGTGTTATATAGAGGACATCCGTTGTAAAAGCTGCAAAAAGTCAAGCTCTGGCGTTTGGCTAGCGAACTGTATGAGAAGGAAACCATGCGTCTCCTAAAGGATGAAACTACATATAAGAAACTAACATATAATCCCTTTCCTGAGATTATAGATAATCTGAATTTTAAACTTAAGATGGCCTTTGAAAGCAACTTGCTCTCCAATAAAGAGACTAAATATCTGTGCGTCAGCGAATTTAATACCCCTACTTTTTACATTATACCCAAGCTTCATAAATCGATTACTAATCCTCCGGGAAGACCCATAGTGTCCGCTATTAAAGGACCCCTGGAGAGAGTGGGTAAATTTGTTGACGCAATGATAAAAGAATTGTTAACCGAACTCCCCTCCTATGTGCAGGATACACGCGATGTACTCATGAAAATTGATGGAATCCAGGTACCCACAGATACCCTATCGGTGGGGATTGACGTAGAATTACTGTACATGTCAATCCCACATGAATGTGGTTTAAAAGCAATACAGTACTTTCTGGATTCCAAATTTCCTCAACTGGCTGCTCAGAATGAGTTCATTGTGGATCTACTACAATTTATGTTGGATAATAACTGCTTCCAGTTCCTCAACCAATACTATAGACAGATAAGAGGTACGTCCATGGGGGCCCCTTGGGCCACATCCTATGCATGTTTACACCTTGGGTTGTGGGAATTGGAGTGCGTTTATCCCTCGTCTCTGTACCTCAGCCACTGTAAAATGTGGCTGAGGTACATTGATGATGTGATAATGCTCTGGGGGGTACACCCTCGGAACTACAGTCCTTCATTGATGAACTGAACCTGAATAATAAGAATTTAAAACTTACCTTTTCTTTTGACTCTGCATCTTTACCATTCCTTGATCTCACCATTCAGATCAACTGTTATGTAGCTTTATCACCGGTGATTTCTAAATATGCACACATCCAAACGTTATCTATAATCTCAGGAATGGGATTATACTGTATGTTAGTTTCTTATATGTAGTTTCATCCTTTAGGAGACGCATGGTTTCCTTCTCATACAGTTCGCTAGCCAAACGCCAGAGATTGACTTTTTGCAGCTTTTACAACGGATGTCCTCTATATAACACCAGCGATGACTAAAGACCTGCCTAACAGCTGACTAAGATATTCACCGGGAACAAAGGAAGCAGCCTCCCTGTCAGTGAGTAGAACTTTTCCCTTCAATGCCTGTGATGGTAACTCATGGATCGTGATGATCCCGCCTGAATGCCGATATCTGCAGGAAACAGCTCCGCTGTCAGTGAGTGAAATCTTTCTCCTTCAGTGTATGTGATTGTGACCTATGGATCGTGAAGATCCCGTCTGGATGCCGGTAATTGCAGGCTTTCCTTCACTATCTGATAGGATATGCTGACTCATGTACTGCTCTGGCTGCTGGTATAGTCAGTTTCACTCTATATGTATCGCTCAAGTGTTACATTGCAACTGTTATGTAGCTTTATCACCGGTGATTTCTAAATATGCACACATCCAAGCATTGAAGCTGCTATCATCATAAGTTTGTGCTACTGGGACTACAAGGAATTTTGTCACCACATTCGCACTTTATATAACTTTTATTTCTAATTCTGGCCAAGCAATCTATGACCAAGATTGTATACCATCAGTAGACTACATCAGTCATTATTCCCATTGACATTTTCGCTGGTCATTTGATTCTCTCATTTACAATCCCAGTCGATCTTACTATCGATTGAGATCTGTATGTGTATGTGTGTGTGTGAGAGAGAGAGATTTGTATGGTGAAATTGGAAGACGGTGGCCACCTATGTCCTCTTTAGACTATATGTCTTTTTAGTATGTATTGGGAATAGGGATGTACCGTATTTATCGGCGTATAACACGCACTTTTTTCCCCTTAAAATCAGGGGAAAGTCGCAGGTGCGTGTTATACGCCGATCCCCTGCGATCCGAGCTGTCACTACTTCAAAATCACCGACCGTGATTTGAAAATGGCGCCGCCGGCGCTGAAATACACAGAGCCGGTCCTCGGCTCTTTCCGGCGGCTCTCGTTCACTTTCGGCTCCACTCGTAGTCCCGAGTGGAGCTATCCGAACCTAGCCGAGTAGGTTCGGATAGCTCCGCTCGGGACTACGAGTGGATCCGAAAGTGAACGAGAGCCGCCGGAAAGAGCCGAGGACTGGCTCTGTGTATTTCGGCGCCGGCGGCGCCATTTTCAAATCGCGGTCGGTGATTTTGAAGCCCAGGATGGCAGGGACAGGGGATCAAAGGCTGCACTGGGGCAAGGCTGCACTGGGGCAAGGCTGCACTGGGGAAGGCTGCACTGGGAAAGGCTGCACTGTCATGGCTGCACTGACATGGCTGCACTGACAAGGCTGCACTGACAAGGCTGCACTGACATGGCTGCACTGGGGCAAGGCTGCACTGAGAAGGCTGCAATAATGGGCATTTAAATGTAAGTTTTTTTCCCTTCAACTTCCCTCCTAAAAGTTTTTTTTTCCTTAAAATTCCCTCCTAAATTGGGGTGCGTGTTATACGCCGATAAATACGGTATATTTAATTTTTTCATTGTTACTTGTATTTAGAATTACATTTTTGGATAGTTTCAAATAAAAATCAATACTTTCATCACTGGTTTGTCCTCATAGAAGAGTTGCTTTGTGACTGTCACAAATTTTTCTCTAGATTTATATTTAACTCAGAGGACAATCAAATCCCGGTATCTCTGGTATCTATATTACTTCCTGGGATACCCCGATCTGGACAGTGAAACCGGTTAAATCTCCAAAGGGTTAGGCCAATTTATGGCCATTATTTTGCAAGGGGAATATCGGATAGGTATTAAGGAGTAGTTGAGATTTCCCCTTCTTTTATTTCTTTTTTTCTTTGCCCACTTCCTACTTCAGCCTACGGGCCACCTAGGCGACTCCTCCTCTCTCCTAGGCAGCAGCTCCCTCTCAGCAATCTTCTGGGACACTTCACAGGTCCCAGAAGATTGCCTGTCCACCTGGAAAGCACAGCGTGGCTTGTGCATGCGCAGTGCGGGCCCGCCCGTGAAGCCGCAAGCTGTCACGGCCGGGTGCCCACAGTTTCAATGGAGGTGCCATGGAGAGGTGCGAGGCTCTGTGGGGCCGCATCGCTGGACCGTGGGACAGGTGAGTGTCTGTTTATTAAAAGTCAGGAGATACACTTTTTGTAGCTGCTGACTTTTAATAAATGACAAAAAGCCTGGAACTCCACTTAAAAGCAAGTTAGCTTGTATGTGCAAATATAAATCCCCAATCACAGGGGTATTATTGTATTGATTATTAAAGGGATTCTAACCTCCAGTGCTCCTTTCCCCAATTGCAGAGGGTTGATCCAGGGTGACAAGAGTCCATGCTGAACTTAAGTCACAACATTTTAAAACAGAAATTGTATTTCTTTGTGTTTTTTTTCTAGAGGATAAGTTCTACCGCCAGCTGTCGTCATATGATGATCCATCACTGAGGAGGATATATGAGTATTATAAAGATGATCTGATCTACATTCTGGAGAACCTGAACCCTCATACTGTCCTGGTAGAACTAAAATCTCGGGAAGTCTTTAACACAGAGGTAAGAAAAAGATATCTCCAACTTACCTACAGCAAAATATGCAAAGGGAACTCAGAGTAAATACATGTTGTAGTTGTAAACATGGATTACCCCAGTCCTTAATTGAACACCATATCACTCCATACTGATCATAAAACACTAAACATATAAGTGCCCTTTCACATGGACGTGTCCATGTACGGGCTCCGCTTTGCTCAGTGGGGGATCGCTCCGTTGATCCCCGCTGAGCAGACAGATGACAGCTCTGTATCTGCACACTGTGCAGGGAGGGATCTGTCAGAGCACCGCTCTCCCGTATGGGGGATCGGATGAAGATGGACCGTAGAGTCCATTTTCATCCGATCTGATGATGGATGGAAAAGTGGGGTTTTCCTCCGTTACACTTTTTCGGATCGGAGCGGGTCAGATGTCAGCGGACATGTCACCACTGACATCCATCGCTCCAAATGTCACGGAACACCCCACACTCCGCTTGAGTGCTTCCGTCATATACCGCTTCCTAAGTTCTGGAACACGAGTCCAATGGATCTGGCTATAGGAACCCCAAGAACTAGACAACACCAGTCTTGGAGTACATCAGAACTGCCTTTATTTTGAGATCTCACAGACCTTTATACAGCAGGGATGACTCAAAGCTAACCTAATTAACATGACCTAATTTACTACAAAATGTACCCAGACCAGATGACAGTCTTGTGGGCACCGAGCTTCACACATTAATACAATTAACAATACAAACAACAATCTCCCCCCTCCTCAGCCTAGACCATTCGTCTATTAGCCAGGGCTGGTGGCTAATGTGATCAGCTCTCTCAATTAACATAAACACATGTTGATAACACCAGCATCTCCTCACAGGATGTGTCCCAGCAGAATGAATCAGTCTTATCAGCAGGGGGCTGCTGGAGGAATCCCCCCTCCCTCTTCAGGGACACAAATATACAGTAAGGAGTCCCCATACAATATATACATGACTGAGTCCGATTAATACAGTTCAGACTGGATTTCTCATTCACCTCAAATGCTAGGGCCCATAATCGGTGGGCAACAGGCTTGCACACAGTCCTCTCCAACAGCCTCCACTCTGGCCTTGCCCGTGACATTTCTCCCCTTTCGGCAGGAGACTAACACAGGAGGAGACCCCAGACGGGTTGACTCCGAAGTTAGTCCACAGCTCCAGTCCTCTACTGCCTGTACCCACACAGTACCCCAAACAAATCATCCCAAACAGTGCATTACTCACCCAGCCATCCTCTGCCTCTCTCAGAGAACATATCTGCCGCTGGGGAGAGGCCCGGACTGGCTCTTCTCCCTGGAATCCTTTCTGCCGCTGGAGAGAAGACAGGGGGACTGGGCTCACTCCATCCTGCTGTTGGGGATCTGGGCCGACTGCCCAGCATCCCTGGGGTATACAGGTGGGGACTGAAGCCCCATCAACTGACACCAGATCAAGCTGCAGTTGTGAGGTGATGACTGCATTCTCTCCTTGGACCTCCACAATTGCTGCAGGTGTGGGGCAGAGGTCTTGGACCCTCTGTCCGGTTGCCAGCACTTCTGCTGGGGGTTTGCCAGGTGGTTCCTCCTCTACAGAAACGTCTATTAAATCCCCAGTCTCTGGAATTGGTAAAAGTGTGGGACAGAGGTCTTGGACCCTCTGTTCAGTTACCAGATCTTCAGCTGGAGAAGTTTGTTTTAACTCCGTAGATGCTGCTGGCAGAAAATCACATGTCCCTGTTAGTGTTGTGGGAGAAAGGCTGACTACCTCTTCTCTCAGGAAGGCTGAAGCCACTGTTGGTGCTGGGCAGAACACAGTGAACTTTGGCCCTGATAGCAGCTCTTCTGCTGGAGGCTCATCAGGTTGTTCTTCCTCAGCAGAAAAGTCTATTAAATCCTCTACCTCTATAACTGGTGTCTGTGGATAGAGGTTCACCATCTCCTGTCCGTGGAACTCATAAGATGCCATCAGTGCTGAGCAGAGCGCAATGAAGTTTGGCCCTAATCCCAACTCTTCTGCTGGGGGCTCACCCGACGGTTCTTCCTCAGCAGAAAAGTCTATCAAATCCCCTGTCTCTGCAACTGGTGTCTGGGGATGGAGGTTCACCATCTCCTGTCCATGGAACCCAGAAGATGTTATCAGTGCTGGGCAGAGGTTAGCAGAGCTCTGCCCTGTTGTCAGCACTTCAGTTTTGGGGATGGCAATCTCCAGATTTTCCACTGCAGATTCTCTGGCATGCTGCTGGACAGGCACATTCCTCCATCCAAGATCATCCCATGCAGAAACAGAATCATCAAGGTCAGTCAGCACTTGCTGCATCCGCCATAAGACCTCCGCCTCCATAGCTGTGGGGGCAGGTTGGCAAAGCACACTATCGCTCTGCCACATTGCCGACTCTTCAGCCAGGATTTCAGGGTTGCCAGCTGGTATTTCCTGATAGTCCCAGGCAAAGGGAGCCCAGCCCTGGCACCGAGCAATGTCTAGCAGCCGTCTGTAGGCGATCTCTAGCTCCCATTCCTGAATGGCCAGAAACTCCAAATCTTCCTGTGCCCAGTGCACTTCCGAAATGTTCAGTAGCCCTTCTCTGAAATCCATGATTTCGTCCACCCGCCGCTCCAAATCACTCCCAAAGTTAGGGTCCCCTGTCAGCTTCACAAACAACAGTCCCAAGCCGCCGTAGCTTAAGCCTTCCGTTGGGCTGTCATCCGCTATCCAGGGACATGCTTGAGATACATGCCACCGGAGGGCTCTGTAGCTCTCATCCAGCTTCATCTCTGCCCAGACCAGCCTGCTTAATTCAGCTGTCTGCTTCTTGTGTGGTTTTTCTCCCAAAAACCGCACCCGCAGTCCGTACTGCGACCTGTACCTTTCCTCGATGGAGGGGAGAACTTTTCCCTGGTGTCGCTGCTCACGGGCTAGCGCTTCCTTCCAGAGTTTGCAGCGAATCGAATCACACCATCCCAGCAGGACCTGCTCCGATACTGGTCCTCTGTGCTGTATCTGCATCTCTCGCAACCTCCTTCTGAATTCCTCATCCATGGCGGCTGGTATCTGTACCTCTCCTCTCTTCTTCTGCTATCTGGACCTTGGATCCAGATGGAAGTTTGGATGTCCCAGACTTCAGGAAGCTTTCCCGCTGCTTGCCACCAATGTCACGGAACGCCCCACACTCCGCTTGAGTGCTTCCGTCATATACCGCTTCCTAAGTTCTGGAACACGAGTCCAATGGATCTGGCTATAGGAACCCCAAGAACTAGACAACACCAGTCTTGGAGTACATCAGAACTGCCTTTATTTTGAGATCTCACAGACCTTTATACAGCAGGGATGACTCAAAGCTATTCTAATTAACATGACCTAATTTACTACAAAATGTACCCAGACCAGATGACAGTCTTGTGGGCACCGAGCTTCACACATTAATACAATTAACAATACAAATAACAATCTCCCCCCTCCTCAGCCTAGACCATTCGTCTATTAGCCAGGGCTGGTGGCTAATGTGATCAGCTCTCTCAATTAACATAAACACATGTTGATAACACCAGCATCTCCTCACAGGATGTGTCCTAGCAGAATGAATCAGTCTTATCAGCAGGGGGCTGCTGGAGGAATCCCCCCTCCCTCTTCAGGGACACAAATATACAGTAAGGAGTCCCCATACAATATATACATGACTGAGTCCGATTAATACAGTTCAGACTGGATTTCTCATTCACCTCAAATGCTAGGGCCCATAATCGGTGGGCAACAGGCTTGCACACAGTCCTCTCCAACAGCCTCCGCTCTGGCCTTGCCCGTGACAGAGGTCTATGGAGCGTCCGTTCAGGTCCACCTAAAAAACTGACAGGTGGACCTGGGCGGACCGTCCGCGTGAAAGAGGCCTTAGTCCTCCCAATAAAAGTGACCATATCAAAACTTCATTACATCCCATAAATCTATTAAAACCATTTACACAACTGCTCCCATCAGAATGTAACTATACACAAAGTTATAAGTGTAAAGGCTGTCAGGAGGCTAGCCTGTATTTGTGGGAGGAGTCTGAGAGGGCTATTTAAGCCTCCTCCTCTGTCAGGCCAGGTGTCGTTGGCATTTCTGGGTTTTATGCTGGTACACGTCACTTCCGGGTTCTTGCTGAACCTCTCTCGGTGCTCATGCCGGGCACCACCGGGGAGTCTGCCCGCCTGCCCGTTCCTCCCGGTGTTCCCGCTGGGGAGGGGGGTGCATTGGCCGCCTGCCAGTTTCTTTTCCTGGGCAGATCTTGCTCCACGTGGGGGCCGCCAGGTGTTCCCACGGGGGGGAGGGGTGTTTCCACCGCCTGCCAGCTCCTTTAATGAGCAGATCTGGCTCCACGTGGGGGCTGCCCGGTGTTCCAGGGTGGAGGGGGTGTGGGGGATTTGGCCACCTGACAGCTCCTCTCTCCTGCACAAAGCTGGCTTCACGAGGGGGCCACCCGCTTCTCCCGGTGTTTGGGGGGAGGGGGGTGTGGGTGATTCAGCCGCCTGATAGCTCCTCTCTCCTGCACTGAGCTGACCCCACGAGGGGGCTGCCCGCTTCTCCCAGTGTTCAGGGGGGAGGGGATGTGGGTGATTCTGCCACCTGTCAGCTCCTCTCTCCTACTCAGATTTGGCTCCACGAGGGGGCCTCCCGGTGTTCGGGGGGGATTTGGCCGCCCGTCAGCTCCTTTCTCCCTACATCGCTGCAGTCAGACACGCAATAGGGACAATATGTTTTAGTGTACATCCACCACATCTTGTTGGTCGACCAAGGTAAGCACTATTCTACATCTGCCAGTACTACCACCCGCATGTTATTATCAAGCACATAAGGTCACATTCATTGTCAGCAGAGCTTCCCATTACTGGGAGGCTGGCAGGACAAGGAGGATGTAAACCACATACATTGCTGCTTTTACTTTGTCATTTTTGTTTTCTTTGGTCAGAGTTTCCATCTTAGCGTTTCTGCCCCAGGAGTTTTTGTCATAGCATTCTGCCTCGGTGTTTTTGTCATAGTGTTCTGCCCCAGCATTTGTCATAGCATTCTGCCCCGGCGTTCCTGTCATAGCATTCCTGTCATAGCATTCCTGTCATAGCGTTCTGCCCCGGCGCCTTTGTCACAGCGCTCTGCCCCAGTGTTTTTGTCATAGCGTTCTGCCCCAGCGTTTTTGTCATAGCGTTCTGCCCCGGCGTTTTTGTCATAGCGTTCTGTCCCGGCATTTTTGTCATAGCGTTCTGCCCCGGCGTTCCTGTCATAGCATTCCTGTCTCAGTGTTCTGTCTCGGTGTTCTGCCCTGGAATTTCTGTCTCTGTGTTCAGTCTAGGCATTTCGGTCATAGCTTTTCTGCCCCAGGATTTCGGTCATAGCATTCTGCCCCAGTATTTTGGTCATAGTGTTCTGCCCCAGCATTTCGGTCATAGCGTTCTGCCCCAGCATTTTGGTCATAGCGTTCTGCCCCAGCATTTCGGTCATAGCATTCTGCCAGCATTTCTGTCACAGCGTTCTGCCCCAGCATTTCTGCCACAGCATTCTGCCCCAGCATTTCTGTCACAGCGTTCTGCCCCAGCATTTCTGCCACAGCGTTCTGCCCCAGCATTTCTGTCACAGCGTTCTGCCCCAGCATTTCTGTCACAGCGTTCTGGCCCAGCATTTCTGTCACAACATTCTGCCCCAGCATTTCTGCAACAGCGTTCTGCCCCAGCATTTCTGTCACAGCGTACAGTCTTGGCTTTTCTGCCATAGCGTTTTCTGCCCCAGGATTTCTGTCATAGCGTTTTCTGCCCCAGGATTTCTGTCATAGCATTTCTGCCCCAGGATTTCTGTCAAGGCGTCTCTGCCTCAAGATTTCTGTCATTGCATTTTCTGGCATGGCGTCTGCCCCAGGATTTCTATCATGGTGTTTTTCTGTTATGGCGTTTTACTTTCATAGTGTTCTGCCCCAGCATTTCTGTCTTTGCATGTAGTCTCAGCATTTATTTCATTGCGCTTCTGCCCCAGGATTTCTGTCATTGCATTTCTGCCTCAGCATTCTGTTGTTGCGTTTCTGCCCCAGAATTTCTGTATTGGCTTTTCTGCCTCAGCATTACTGCCACAGGATTTCTGTCATAACATTTCTGCTTCAGCGTTACTGCCACAGGATTTCTGTCATAACATTTCTGCTTCAGCGTTTAAGTCTCAGCGTTTCTGTCATAGCGTTTCTGCCCCAGGATTTTTGTCATTTTGTTTGCGGCCTCAGCGTTCAGTCTCAGCTTTTCTATCATAGCTTTTTCTGTCATAGTGTTACTGTCCTTGCGTTTCTGCCCCAGAATTTCTGTCATAGCATTTCTGCCTCAGCGTTCAGTCTCAGCATTTCTGTCATAGCGTTTCAGGCTCGGTGTTTAAGCCTCCACCGTTTCTCAGAGGGGCGTTGTTGTTCAGTCACGGCATATTCCAGTAGCTGTTTTATCTTCATTGTTTATCATGTCTCATTGTATCTTTGTTCATGTTTGTACCTGGGTCAGTTAGCCAGGGCTCACATGTTAGGATCTGTCACGTCTACAGATCCATATGGGCTGAGGTTTTGTTTGTTAATGATTGTTGTCCACAATCTTCTTGCCCATATACCATACGTCATATGATGCATGTTCTCCACACTTATACGACTACCCACCACGGTCTGTGGGTACACTAGCCCTGAGTTTTCAGTTTAATTACCTGTCTCTGCGCTGTAGGTTACTCGGGCTCATTTACCATTTACACGAGGGGGGGTCTGTCATTAGGTTCATTCACGTGCAGTGGTCTTGACATTTCTGCTCATGTTCTCATACTTAGGTAGGCACAGAGGGGCGTTGTTGTTCTCATGTCTTGTTGTCTGTCATTTCAGGTATTCAGCATTTTTGAACTCCTGCCAGTGGTCCTTTTGCACTCACCCTCGCACTTCCCCATACCAGTATGGGTAGGCCAGGGGTTGGGGGGTTTCACTGAGCACTTCACTGGTGTCCGGTTGAAGTTTCGATCTTCTCGGCCATCATTTTGCAGGGGCTCCTCGGGCCAGCCATTGCTCCCCTTCCCCCACGCATCCTCTCTTTCACAAGCAGTTAATTCTCATGTCTGGGTCGTCTCGGGCTTCAGGCTCTATCCAATCATTCACGGGACATTTAGTTGGGTTCTGGGTAGCTTCGCAGGTTTATAGGGGATTCTGTCTCATCACCAAGTCAGGAGTTGGGGGGTTTCTCCTGTCATAGCGGACACTTATCGGATATATACTGTTGCCATTTGGGCGCATGCTACTTCACTTGATGGATTGTTACTTTCCCTTCTTCATCTAAATTTGTGTCTTTTTGCCCTCTTTTCAGGCATACTGACCAGCCAGGCCAAGGCACACCTCAGGCCTTGGTGCTTAGGAGTATCACTTTCTCACTTTCTCACTTGAAGACTCTGACTACAAGTGTAAAGGCTGGCCGGAGGCTAGCCTGTATTTGTGGGAGGAGTCTGAGAGGGCTATTTAAGCCTCCTCCTCTGTCAGGCCAGGTTTCATCAGCGTTTCTGGGTTCCCACCCACCCGTTTCCCCCAGTCTTCATACATACTCATAATACTATTTCTTATTCTTACATTCAGGGTATGCCCTCTTTTCAGGCTTACTGACCAGCCAGGCCAAGGCACACCTCAGGCCTTGCTGCACTGATCGTTGTATAAATGTGAATGGTCTAAAAATAGCGCCAAAATTGTCCAATGTGTCCGCCATAATGTCCCAGTCACAATAAAAATTGCTGATCGCTGCCATTACTAGTAAAAAAAATATTAATAAAAATGCCATAAAACTATCCCCTATTTTGTAGACGCTATAACTTTTGTGCAAACCAATCAATAAACGCTTATAATAAAAAAAGAAAGGACTCGCCCTACTAAACTTTTCCTATCAGCACGATGTGATAATAGGTATATAACACAAAACAGAGATTGATATATAGTGAAATAAAAATTGTCAAAAAGTGAGATGTCTCTCAGCAGCTACTTAACATGGATGAAATAAAACATACACAAACAGATGTGAAAATTATAACTATAAAGGAGCAACAAATGGCATTTGAAAAAGTCATGATGACGAAATGCATAAGGGCGTGACCCCACGGCAACCGGAACTACGTCACAATGCTGTGCGCTCCAAGCCCGGAGCCACCTAACAGGAAGGAGGAAGTATCGTATGCTGTGACCAGTAAGATCAATTTTCCAGCTCGTACTTCGCTCCAGTGGCCCCAGGGACAGTTACAATTGTCAGCTCTCATTCCCAACCGACTTTGAGCTACATAGTTAACATTGGACTGGCACTGCGCCAAGAGATGATTTTATATACGTGTGTTTTATAAATACATTTTCGAAAACGGTATTGAACTATGTGGAGCCTCTTTTCCATATGTGGATTCCGTTGGCGGCTCTAATTACTCACCTGTGAGGATCCCTGTAATGACCGGACCATAGGAAGCTGTCCAAGGCTTGTTAACCCCCGGGTTCTGGTGAGTTAGAATCCCTTGCGGGGGGGTGTGGCGCACGAGGTGACATATCGTATGGTGAATAGTGCACTCATCAAACTGGCTACACACACTCTATTCATCCACTTAGAGACTCTATTTATATTCCATCACACTTGACTTTGCTCAAATCTTTTTTGTATTTACAGAAGAGACATTCATTAACCTGTCAGTCATTTATGCTTGACTGAGAGGAGCGCCGCTTTGATGTGCTATTTGTTTCTCCTTTAGAGTTATAATTTTCATATCTATTTGTGTATGTTTTAATAAACGTTTATTGCGATATTTTTTTATACAGTAGCAAAAAGTAAAAAATATTGTTTTTTTCTCAAAATTGTCGCTCTTTTTTTGTTTATAGCGCAAAAAATAAAAAATGCAGAGGTGATCAAATACCACCAAAAGAAAGCTCTATTCGTGGGGAAAAAGGACGTCAATTTTATTTGGGAGCCACGTCGCACGACCGCGCAATTGTCAGTTAAAGCGACGCAGTGCCGAATCGCAAAAATTGCTCTGGTCTTTGGCCAGCCAAATGGTCCGGGGCTTTAGTGGTTAAACATAGAAACACATTTAAAAGATATTGACATTTAGAATAAGTCAGTATAACAAAGTTGCACGAATGTTAGAACCCCATTGAAGTCTATGGGACTCGAACGTTCAAAATCAAAAGTGCTCATTTTAAAGACTAATTTGCGTGGTATTGTCCTAAAAAGGGTTTGGGGACCCGGGTCCTGCCCCAGGGGACATGTATCAATGCAAAAAAAAGTTTTAAAAGCGTCCGTTTTTTCGGAAGCAGTGATTTTAATAATGCTTAAAGTGAAACAATAAAAGTATAATATTCCTTTAAATTTCGTACCTGGGGGTGTCTATAGTATGCCTGTAAAGGGGCGCATGTTTCCCGTGTTTAGAACAGTCTGACAGCAAAATGACATTTCAAAGGAAAAAAAGTCATTTAAAACTACTTGCGGCTATAAATGAATTGCCGGTCCGACAATACACATAAAAGTTCATTGATAAAAACTGCATGAGATTTCCACACAGGGGAACCCTGAACCAAAATTAAAAAAAAAAAAACTGGCGTGGGGGTCCCCCTAAATTCCATACCAGGCTCTTAAGGTCTGGTATGGATATTAAGGGGAACCCCTGCCAAAATTTAAAAAAAATGACACCCTGCGCCTGAATTAAAAAAAAAATTGGCGTGGGGTCCCCCCAAAAATCTATACCAGACCCTTATCCGAGCACTCAACCTGGCAGGCCGCAGGAAAAGAGGGGGGATGAGAGAGCGCCCCCCCTCCTGAACCGTACCAGGCCACATGCCCTCAACATTGGGAGGGTGTTTTGGGGTAGCCCACCAAAGCACCTTGTCCCCATGTTGATGAGGACAAGAGCCTCATCCCCACAACCCTTGGCCGGTGGTTGTGGGGGTCTGCGGGCGGGGGGCTTATCGGAATCTGGAAGCCCCCTTTAACAAGGGGACACCCAGATCCCAGCCCCCCCTTTGTGAGATGGTAAGGGGGTACAAAAGTACTCCTTCCATTTCACAAAAAACTGTCAAAAATGTTAAAAATGACAAGAGACAGTTTTCGACAATTCCTTTATTTAAAGTCTTCTTTTTTCCATCTTCTATCTTCTTTCTTCTTTCTTCTATCTTCCTTTGGTTTCTTCCTCCATCTTCTTCTTCCTCCGATCCTCTGCTTCTTTCTCTGGTGTTCTCGTCCGGCATCTCCCTCCATGGCATCATCTTCTCTTCATCTTCTTTTTGGGCCGCTCCGCATCCATGATTGGATGTGAGGCTCCCACTGTGTGACGCTTCTCGTCTTCTGACTGTTCTTAAATAATGGAGGGCAGGGCAACCCAGTGACCCCACCCCCTCTGACACACGGGACTTGACGGGGACTTCCCTGTGGCATTTTTAACATTTTTGACAGGTTTTTTGTGAAATGGTAGGGGTAGTACCCCCTTACCATTTCACACGGGGGTGTGATCTGGGGGTCCCCTTGTTAAAGGGGGCTTCCAGATTCCGATAAGCCCCCCACCCACAGACCCCCACAACCACCGGCCAAGGGTTGTGGGGATGAGGCCCTTGTCCTCATCAACATGGGGACAAGGTGCTTTGGTGGGCTACCCCAAAGCACCCTCCCAATGTTGAGGGCATATGGCCTAATACGGTTCAGGAGGGGGGGCGCTCCCTTGTTCCCCCCTCTTTTCCTGCAGCCTGCCAGGTTGTGTGCTCGGATAAGGGTCTGGTATAGATTTTTGGGGGGACCCCATGCCATTTTTTTTTTAATTCTGGCGCGGGGTTCTCCTTAAAATCTATACCAGACCTGAAGGGTCTGGTATCAATTTTGAGGGGGACCCCTACGTAATTTTTTTAAATCTTGCTGCAGGGTTCCCCTTAATATCCATTCCAGACCTGAAGGGCCTGGTATGGAATTTAGGGGGACCCCCACGCCAGTTTTTTTTTTAAATTTGGGTTCAGGGTTCCCCTGTGGGGAAATCCCATACAGTTTTTATCAATTAACTTTTATGTGTATGGTCGGACCAGCAATTTATTAATAGCCACGAGTAGTTTTATATGACTTTTTTTCTTTGAAATGTCATTTTGTTTTCAGACTGTCCTAAACACGGGAAACATGCGCCCCTTTACAGGCATACTATAGACACCCGCAGGTACGAAATTTAAAGGAATATTACACTTTTATTGTTTGACTTTAAGCATTATTAAAATCATTGCTCCCAAAAAAATGGACGTTTTTTAAACTTTTTTTGCATTGATACATGTCCCCTGGGGCAGGACCCAGGTCCCCAAACACTTTTTATGACAATACCATGCAAATAAGCTTTTAAAATGAGCACTTTTGAATATAAGTTCGACTCGAACATTGGCTGTTCGCCCATTCGCCGAGGAACACACTTTAAAAGTCTATGGGAGAAATCGAAAGTGCTAATTTTAAAGGCTTATATGCATGGTATTGTCAAAAAAAGCATTTGGGGACCTGGATCCTGCCCCAAGGGACATGTATCACTGCAAAAAATTATTTTAAAAACAGCCATTTTTTGGGAGCAGTGATTTTAATAATGCTTAAAGGGAAACAATAAAAGTGAAATATTCCTTTAAATTTCTTACCTGGGGGTGTCTATAGTATGCATGTAAAGTGACGCATGTTTCCCATGTTTAGAACAGTCTGAGAGCAAAATGACATTTCTAAAGGAAAAAAGTCATTTAAAACTACTCGCGGCTATTAATGAATTGTCGGGTCCCACAATACACATTAAATTTAATTGATAAAAATGGCACAGAATTCTCTCACAGTCCATTACCAGGCCCTTTGGGTCTGGTATAAATATTAAGGGGAACCCAAACCAAAATTTTTTAAAAAAGTGCGTGGGGGTCCTGTTACATAGTCAAAATCCTGTTACATAGTCAAAATTACATAGTCATTTTTGAATGGTTATTCACCTCCAAATCAATTCTCTTAGGCTACTTTCACACTGAGGCGCTTCTAAACTGCCAGTAAAAACACTGAGCGCTTTTGAAGAGCTTTCCATTCATTTCAATGGAGAGGGGAGTTTTTCACAGCCCTGCCAGCACACTGCCCATTTTGAACAACAAATATTCTAAATGTCCATTTGGACTACAATGTACTATATGAGCTCCAGTAATATGACAATGTTATCACCGCAATGATGGCTGTATGAATACATCATCCTCAATGTTACATTGTAGCTTTCCACATATTAAACTCTCCCATCCCTAACTCCATATACATATCAGACATGATACCATCTTCCTATAGCTGTATGTCACTTGGGGAACAGCAGCACATTTTGAACAGCTTGATTTTGTAGTGAAATTTACAAACTTGTGTCATTTCATTTTAAAAAGTTTTCTTTTGAAAGCTAAGAGCACAATTGTCTAATATGTCCCACATGTCCTTTCTTGGTCTGTGATATTTATTGGATGTTGTGTAGTGTCTAAAGTTATTACAAAAATTAAAACAAAGCTAACAATTAGTTTAATGTCGTTTTTAGGCAGTTGCATTTATAGGCTTTTCTTTGAAGGCAAAAAAAATGCCAAAGTTTCAGACCCCAAACGCAGTAACTCGCGTTTAGCCGAGTTTTGTTTACAGGCGTTTTTCATTTTTGGCTATTTTCAAACGCTGCTAAACGCGGCATGTAAAAGCGGCAAAATTGCCGTTTTAAACGTGGGTTACTATCTGTCAAGTTAAATCATTCAGGAGAGGTTGTAAAAATGTCCCGTGTACATTAAGCCTTATTGTGACACACCACTTTATGTCCTTCACCTTCAGCTTCCCTCGTGGTTCTTGGCATGTAATCACATGAGATCTCAGAGCTGCAAATTAAGTTAATGATGTCTGACTTCCCCCTGCAGATAATGTGATCATAGGTGTGAACAGGGAGCAGGTAGCTCTATAATGCCTGGGTCCCACTCTGACCAATGTCTGAATGGTAAAGAATAAACCCTCAGCACCAGCAGCCCAACATATCTTATTGTGTGTGTTCATCTCTTATCTGAGGAAGAGATGGTATCAGGATGCAGTATGGGAGGAAGGCAATCTGGTTGAGGCAGTGTGATGCTTTGGGCAATGTTCTGCTGGGAAACCTTGGTTCTGCCATTCTTGTGGATGTATTTGGACATGTACCACCTACCTAAACATTGCTGGTGAACAATAGGGCTGGGCTGAACATCCCCCGGTTCGGTTTGTACCCAAACACCGCAAACAGGCAAAAAGTTTTAGTGAACATGCGAACACCGTTAAAGTCTATAGGACACGAACATTAAAAATCAAAAGTGCTCATTTTAAAGGCTTATATGCAAGTTATTGCCATAAAAAGTGTATGGGGACCCGGGTCCTGCCCCAGGGGACATGTATCAATGCAAAAAAAAGTTTTTAAAACAATAGTTTTTTCAGGAGCAGTGATTTTAATAATGCTTAAAGTGAAACAATAACAATGAAATATTCCTTTAAATATCATGCCTGGGGGTGTCCTTAGTCTGCCTGTAAAGGGGCGCTTCTTTCCGATGTGTCTTACAGTACCACAGCAAAATTACATTTCTAAAGGAAAAAATTTAATTTAAAATTGCTCGCGGCTGTAATGTATTGCAGACTCTTGGCAATATAGATAAAAATCAAAGAAAAAAATGGTATGGGTCCCCCCAGTCCATACCAGGCCATTTGGTTCCTTCGGTTCCCCCCTCCTGAACCATACCAGCCCACATGCCCTCAACATGGGGAGGGTGGGTGCTTTGGGGCAGGGGGGCTTTGTGCCCCCCACCACAAAGCACCTTGTCCCCATCAAGGCGGGGGGCTTATCAGAAACCCCAGATCCAGCCCCCCTATGTAAATGGGTATTGGGTACATTGTACCCCTACCCATTCAACAAAAAAGTGTTAAAAAGTAAAAGCCACAGGAGACAGTTTTTGACAATTCCTTTTTCTAAATAAAAAATAGAGTCCTGTGAGGTGAATCACGGCACCAAGGGACCAGAAAAATAGAAAAAAACAACTAAACAGTTCTGCCTTCATGGGAGGCCTCCCAGCAAAAGCTGTCTTTTCTGTTTGGCAGCTGTTATATAGGCAAGGGTGGGCCACCTGCTGACACATCACATGATGCCAGAGGGGGCTGGATCACTCAGTTACATCACCGGGTGGCCCCGCCCTTGCCTATATAACAGCTGTCACAGCCAAAGGACACCAGTCGCTGGGAGGCCTCCCATGGAGGCGGTGCTTTCTCTTTTTTTAAAAAAGTTTTGGGACCATCTGGCACCCTGATTGACAATGGATTTACATTGTGGGACACTTTATTTTTAAATAAAGGAATTGTCAAAAACTGTCTGCTGTGGTTTTTACTTTTTAACACTTTTTTTGGTGAATGGGTACAATGTACCTGATACCCATTCACATAGGAGGGGGCAGGATCTGGGTGTCCACTTGTTAAAGGGGGCTTCCAGAATCCAATAAGCCCCCTGCCTGCAGACCCGGACAACCGCTGGCTAGGGACCCCAAAGTACCCTCCACACGTTGAGGGCAAGCGGCCTGGTATGGTTCAAGAGGAGTGGGAGCTCACTCGTCCCCTCCCTTTCCTGGCCTGCCAGGCTGCTTGCTCAGATAAGGGTCTGGTATTGATTTTGGGGGTGACCCCAGACCATTTTATTTGTACATTTTGGCATGGAATTCCCTTAAAATTCATGCCAGACCCAAAGGGCCTCGTATAGATTTTGGGGGGACCCCATGTAGTTTTTTTTTAAATTGGCATGGAGTTCCCCTCAAAATCTACACAAGACCCAAAGGGCCTGGTATAGAATTTGGGGGGACCCCATGCCAGTTTTTTTCTTAATTCTGTCATAGGGTTCCCCCTAACCACTTCAATACACTTACGTGTGTGTGTGTGTGTGTGTGTGTATGTGTGTGTGTATATATATATATATATATATATATATATATATATATATATACCGTATTTATCGGAGTATAACACACACTTTTTTCCCCTGAAAATCAGGGGAAAATCGTGGGTGTGTGTTATACGCCGATCCCCCGCCGATTGTGAGCTCTTCGGCCGCTCTCAGCGGCTTTTGGCTCTTCTCGGCGGCTTTGAAAATGGCGCCGCCGTTCTCGGCCGCTTTTGGCCATTCTCAGCGGCTCTTGGCCGCCTTCGGCCATTCTCGGCGGCTCTCGCCCGCCTTCGGCCATTCTCAGCGGCTCTCGGCTGCTTTCTGCAATTCTCGGCGGCCCACGGCCACTTTTGGCGCCTCTCGCAGTCCCGCGGGAGCCGCCGAAAGCCGAGTGCACCTGAGAGCGGCCGAAAGCCGCCGAGAATGGCCGAAAGCGGCCAAGAGCCACCGAGAATGGCCGAAGGCGGGCGAGAGCCGCCGAGAATGGCCGAAGGCGGCCGAGAACGGCAGCGCCATTTTCAAAAATGATGCAAACGACACAGGCTACAGAGTAACACTGACAAGGCTGCAATCGGGACAAGGCTGCAATGGGAGACAAGGCTGCAATGGGGACAAGGCTGCAATGGGGGACAAGGCTGCAATGAGGGACAAGGCTGCAATGGGGGACAAGGCTGCAATGGGGACAAGGCTGCAAAGGGGGACAAGGCTGCAATGGGGACAAGGCTGCAATAGGGGACACGGCTGCAATGGGGGACAAGGCTGCAATCAGGGACAACACTACAGATGGACACTGACAAGGCTGCAGATGGACATTGATGAGCCTGCATTGATGGGCGTTTAAATGTAAGTTTTTTTCCTTAAACTTTCCTCCTAAAAGTTTTTTCCTTAAAATTCCCTCCTAAACTGTGGGTGCGTGTTATACACCGGCGCGTGCTATACGCCGATAAATACGGTATATATATATACCGTATTTATCGGTGTATAACACGCACCCCAAGTTTAGGGGGGGAATTTTAACGAAAAAACTTTTTAAGGAAAAAAACTTACATTTAAATGCCCATCAATGCAGCCTTATCAGTGTCCATCTGCAGCTTTGTCAGTGTCCATCGGCAGCCTTGTCAGATCATTTGCGTCCTTATCAGTGTCATTTGCGTCCTTATCAGTGTCATTTGCGTCCTTATCAGTGTCATTTGCATCCTTGGCAGATCATTTGCATCCTTGTCATTGTCATTTGCAGCCTTGGCAGATCATTTGCAGCCTTGGCAGTGTCATTTGCAGCCTTGGCAGATCATTTGCAGCCTTATTCGTGTCATTTGCATCCTTATCTGGAGCCTTGTCGGTTTAAATATGGCGCCGCTGCCGAGATACACAGAGCCGTGTTGGCTTTTCTCGGCTCCGCTCGTAGTCCCGCCCAGTCCCGCCATTGGTCCTGTGCTATGTCCATCACAGGGCGGGACTGGGCTGGACTACGAGCGGAGCCGAGAAGAGCCGAGACCGGCTCTGTGTATCTCAGCAGCGGCGCCATATGAGTGACTGAGCGGAGCCGAGAAGAGCCGACATACATAGCCGAGTGTACTCGGCTAGGTTCGGCTAGCTCCGCTCACAGTCACTATGTTATGTCCATCATAGGGCGGGACTGGGCATGACTGTGAGCGGAGCTAGCCGAGCCTAGTCGAGTACACTCGGCTATCTATGTATATCAGCGGCCGGCGATCACTCCGCTCACAGTCAGCAGGGGGATCGCAGGGGATCGGCGTATAACACGCACCCGCGATTTTCCCCTGATTTTAAGGGGAAAAAAGTGTGTGTTATACGCCGATAAATACGGTATATATATTGTGGCAGAACATTGCCCTGCCAGGGTCTAGAAGGAGGATGTGACCCAGAATTCTCAACCAGATGGGTTGAGGGGCTCCAGGGAGCATGTAACATGAAGAGGAAACTGGCCTTTCAGTTTTCTGAGTGTTTTTGGAAAGTCCACCTTGGAACCTGGAGCTCAGGGAATTCTGAGAGATCCGGGTGGGATGATTGGTCAGGTGTGTGCTGGGCTTTTAGTAGTAACCTGACCATAGTTCTGGGCTCCACCCTGGCAGATAGGAAGTCTGAGTACCAGGAGTCAGGAGGGTTTCACGTGGGAGCCAAAGCAGCAAGAGGCTGCTAGATATATGCACCAAGGTGGTTGGTTGGTGAAACAGTCTGTACGGGACAGACAAGGGCCTGGAGTGTAAGGCCAGAGCTGCAGTGCTGCAAGTGAGAGCCAACTAGGCTGAATGTCATTTTTTTGTTGATGGAAAAAGGAGTGCTGAAAGCCCCTGTGAGGGAAACCGATGTTGTTTGCTGAACTTGCTTTTAATAAAAATGGGCAAACAAAGCCCTTAAAAAGAAGAACCAGCGAGTGGCAGTGTCCTAGAAGCTCTACATTTGACGCTAGTCCTTTACATGTGGTGAAGTGCTGTGGGCAAAATCTGAGATCCCTACAATCAAGTACAAAGTGTCAATGAAAAACACAGTACACAGGTTTTTAAAGTAATTTATTAGGCAGCTCGGGGGTCTTCTTCCGACTCCGGGGGTCTTCTTCGGACTTCGGGGGTCTTTCCGGCATCTCCTCCCAGTGTCCTGATCTTCTGCCAGCTCCTCCGCTATCCTCCGCTATCTTCTGCAGCTCTTTTGCTAGCTGTGGCCCCGACTTCTGCCTTCTTGTCTTCTTCCCTCTTCTCTTCTTCCGATGTTGACACAACGCTCTCTCCAGCTGGAATGTTCTCTGAGCGCTCCGCAATGGACTTATATAGGCGATGATCCCGCCCCTTATGAGGACACAGTCCCGGGGCATGCTGGGACTGTGCCGTCATAAGGGGGCGTGGTCATCGGGTGATGTTGAAGACCCCCTGAAGTCGGAAGAAGACCCCCAAAGTCGGAAGAAGACCCTCGGAGCTGCCTAATAAATTACTTTAAAAACCTGTGTACTGTGTTTTTTCATTGACACTTTTTTCCCTAGGTGAATGGGTAGGGGTATGATGTACCCCATACTCATTCACAAAGGGTGGGGCGCTGGGATCTGGGGGCCCCCTTATTAAAGGGGGCTCCTGGATTCCGATAAGCCCCCTGCCCGCAGACCCCGACAACCAACGGCCAGAGTTGTCTGGAAGAGGCCCTTGTCCTCATCAACATAGGAAAAAGGTGTTTTGGGGTGGGGGGGCCCGCAGGGGGCCCCCCACCCCAAAGCATCCACCCCCCATGTTGAGGGCATGTGGCCTGGTACGGTTCAGGAGGGGGGGCTCGCTCGTCCCCACCCCCATTCCTGACCGGCCGGGCTGCATGCACGGATAAGGGTCTGGTATGGATTTGGAGGGACCCCCATGCCGTTTTTTCATTGTAGGGGGTTCCCCTTAAGGTCCATACCAGACCCAAGGGCCTGGTATGCTTTTGGAGGGTGGAACCCATGCCATTTTTTTATTTAAAATTTGTCACGGCGTTCCCCCTCAAGATCATCTGAGCACAAGTCGCATGCTGAAGTCGGATCATGCGAGACGGCGATCCAACTTTGATCCGACTTCAATGATAGTCAATGGGCTGAAGTAGGATCAAAGTCGGACCAAAGTAGCACAGGGAGCATTTCTATTTTCAATCTTTTTATTAAGTTTTTACAAATAGGCAATACAAACATACATTGGTGGTATATCCACACCAAAAAAAACAAAAAAAAAATCTTATAATAACATTTTGCAGACTGTCATAACTATAGCATCAAACAAACAAAAGGATGGCCAGGGGGTACAACATGAAGACATCACCTACGCATACCCCAGTTTTTTTTTTAGATTAAGGTTCCATTTGCCCCCTAATTTCCAGGCAATTCCCTAAATGTTCTCCAGGGGGCCAATATCTGACATCATTTTTCATATGTGTCCAATTTGTGTGACAGGAGGGTCTCCATCTTCTCAATTAGGTCCATTTCTGCTATCCATTTGTTAACTGAAGGGGCTTGTGTAGTTCGCCAATATTGCGGAATAACCAGTCTGGCTGCTATTAACCAATGTCTTAGCAAACCTTGTTTGATATTTTTATATGGACCTGGTAAAATGGATAGCAGAGTAATTTGAGGTGTGTTGGGGATTAACTCCCCTGTAACTGTAGTATACAGCTGCATGATCATATCCCAGAATTGGCGAATTTGGGGACATTCCCTCCATATGTGTAGCAGTGATCCCTTGGCAGCATGACATCTCCAACATTTATCTGATGTGTCTGGATATATTTGTTGCATGGTTGTTGGACATTGATACCAGTGGGAGACAAGCTTATAGCTTGTCTCTTGGGCTTTAATTGTCAATGACAGACAATGTGTATAAGTAAATGATTTCTCCCACTCTTCTGTTCCAATTTGAGTATTAAGTTCACGTGCCCATTTATTTGTGAATTCTGGGGGCTCAGGGTGTTTTTTCAGGATAAGAATCTTATATATTGCTGATAAAACATGTTTTGGTCTGTTACTTTGCAAAAGGATGGACTCAAACATATTTAGGTCTCTATTGAGGGATTGGTTTGGAGAAATAGAAGATAGGAATGTCAATAATTGTTGATATTCCAGGGAGCATTTCTAAAGTCGGAACGACTTGTGTCAGACCAGTTAGGACGGCTCCCATAGGGAAACATTGAATTTCACACGTCATGCGACATGAGCTCCCAATGTCGGAGCGTTTGTCGGACCAGTGTGAACCCAACCTCATACTCATTCACAAAGGGTGGGGGGCCGGGATCTAAGGGGCTTCCTAATTCCGATAAGCCCCAGCCCACAGACACCGACAACTAGGGATGAGCTTCGAGTTCGAGTCGAACTCATGTTTGACTCGAACATTGGCTGTTCGCAAGTTCGCCGAACAGCGAACAATTTGGGGTGTTCGCGGCAAATTCGAATGCCGCGGAACACCCTTTAAAAGTCTATGGGAGAAATCAAAAGTGCTAATTTTAAAGGCTAATATGCAAGTTATTGTCATAAAAAGTGTTTGGGGACCTGGGTCCTGCCCCAGGGGACATGGATCAATGCAAAAAAAAGTTTTAAAAACGGCCGTTTTTTCAGGAGCAGTGATTTTAATAATGCTTAAAGTCAATCAATAAAAGTGTAATATCCCTTTAAATTTCATACCTGGGGGGTGTCTATAGCATGCCTGTAAAGGGGCGCATGTTTCCTGTGTTTAGAATAGTCTGACAGCAAAATGACATTTTGAAGGAAAAAACTCATTTAAAACTACCCGCGGCTATTGCATTGCCGACAATACACATAGAAGTTCATTGATAAAAACGGCATGGGAATTCCCCAAAGGGGAACCCCGAACCAAAATTAAAAAAAAAAAAAATGACGTGGGAGTCCCCCTAAATTCCATACAAGGCCCTTCAGGTCTGATATGGATATTAAGGGGAACCCCGGCCAAAATAAAAAAAAAAAAATGACGTGGGGTTCCCCCTAAATTCCATACCAGACCCTTCAGGTCTGGTATGGATTTTAAGGGGAACCCCGCGCCAAAAAAAAAAAAAAAAAAACGGCGTGGGGTCCCCCCAAAAATCCATACCAGACCCTTATCCGAGCACGCAACCTGGCAGGCCGCAGGAAAAGAGGGGGGGACGAGAGTGCGCCCCCCCCCTCCTGAACCGTACCAGGCCACATGCCCTCAACATTGGGAGGGTGCTTTGGGGTAGCCCCCCAAAACACCTTGTCCCCATGTTGATGAGGACAAGGGCCTCATCCCCACAACCCTGGCCGGTGGTTGTGGGGGTCTGCGGGCGGGGGGCTTATCGGAATCTGGAAGCCCCCTTTAACAAGGGGACCCCCAGATCCCGGCCCCCCCCTGTGTGAAATGGTAAGGGGGTTCTTACCCCTACCATTTCACTAAAAAACTGTCAAAAATGTTAAAAATGACAAGAGACAGTTTTTGACAATTCCTTTATTTAAATGCTTCTTCTTTCTTCTATCTTCCTTCATCTTCTGGTTCTTCTGGCTCTTCTGGTTCTTCCTCCGGTGTTCTCGTCCAGCATCTCCTCCGCGGCGTCTTCTATCTTCTTCTCCTCGGGCCGCTCCGCACCCATGGCATTGGGGGGAGGCTCCCGCTCTTCTCTTCTTCTTTTCTTCTCTTTTTCTCTTCTTCATTTTCTTCTCCGGGCCGCTCCGCAATCCATGCTGGCATGGAGGGAGGCTCCCACTGTGTGACGGCACTCCTCATCTGACAGTTCTTAAATAACGGGGGGGGCGGGGCCACCCGGTGACCCCGCCCCCCTCTGACGCACGGTGACTTGACGGGACTTCCCTGTGACGTCACGGGGAATGCCACAGGGAAGTCCCGTCATGTCCCGTGCGTCAGAGGGGGGCGGGGTCACCGGGTGGCCCCGCCCCCCCGTTATTTAAGAACTGTCAGACGAGGAGCGCCGTCACACAGCGGGAGCCTCCCTCCATGCCAGCATGGATTGCGGAGCGGCCCGGAGAAGAAAATGAAGAAGAGAAGAAGAGAAGAAAAGAAGAAAAGAGCGGGAGCCTCCCCCCCATGCCATGGGTGCGGAGCGGCCCGAGGAGAAGAAGATAGAAGACGCCGCGGAGGAGATGCTGGACGAGAACGCCGGAGGAAGAACCAGAAGAGCCAGAAGAACCAGAAGATGAAGGAAGATAGAAGAAAGAAGAAGCATTTAAATAAAGGAATTGTCAAAAACTGTCTCTTGTCATTTTTAACATTTTTGACACTTTTTTCGTGAAATGGTAGGGGTACTTATGTACCCCCTTACCATTTCACACAGGGGGTGGCCGAGATCTGGGGGTCACCTTGTTAAAGGGGGCTTCCAGATTCCGATAAGCCCCCCGCCCGCAGACCCCCACAACCACCGGCCAGGGTTGTGGGGATGAGGCCCTTGTCCTCATCAACATGGGGACAAGGTGTTTTGGGGGGCTACCCCAAAGCACCCTCCCAATGTTGAGGGCATGTGGCCTGGTACGGTTCAGGAGGGAGGGGGGGCTGCACTCTCGTCCCCCCCTCTTTTCCTGCGGCCTGCCAGGTTGCGTGCTCGGATAAGGGTCAGGTATGGATTTTTGGGGGGACCCCACGCCGTTTTTTTTTTTTTTTTTTTGGCGCGGGGTTCCCCTTAAAATCCATACCAGACCTAAAGGGTCTGATATGGAATTTAGGGGGAACCCCACGTCATTTTTTTTTTTTTTTTTTGGCCGGGGTTCCCCTTAATATCCATACCAGACCTGAAGGGCCTGGTATGGAATTTAGGGGGACTCCCATGTCATTTTTTTTTTTAAATTTTGGTTCGGGGTTCCCCTTTGGGGAATTCCCATGCCGTTTTTATCAATGAACTTCTATGTGTATTGTCGGCAATGCAAAAGCCGCGGGTAGTTTTAAATGAGTTTTTTCCTTCAAAATGTCATTTTGCTGTCAGACTGTTCTAAACACAGGAAACATGCGCCCCTTTACAGGCATACTATAGACACCCCCCAGGTACGAAATTTAAAGGGATATTACACTTTTATTGTTTGACTTTAAGCATTATTAAAATCACTGCTCCTGAAAAAACGGCCGTTTTTAAAACTTTTTTTTGCATTGATCCATGTCCCCTGGGGCAGGACCCGGATCCCCAAACACTTTTTATGACAATAACTTGCATATTAGCCTTTAAAATTAGCACTTTTGATTATTCATGTTTGTGTCCCATAGACTTTAACGGTGTTCGCGTGTTCGAATGAACTTTTTTCCTGTTCGCATGTTCTGGTGCGAACCGAACAGGGGGGTGTTCGGCTCATCCCTACCGACAACCAACGGCCAGGATTGTGGAGAAGAGGCCCTTGTCCTCATTAACATGGGGACAAGGTGCTTTGGGGTGGGGGCAAGGGGGACTGCAGGGCACCCCCCTGCCCCAAAGCACCCACCCCCCCATGTTGAGGGCATGCGGCCTGGTACGGTTCAGGAGGGTTGCTCGCTCATCCCCACCCCCGTTCCTGACCGGCCGGGCTGCGTGCTCAGATAAGGGTCTGGTATGGATCATCATTTTTTTGCCTGGTATGCTCTTGGAGGGGGGAAGCCATGCTGTTTTTTTATTTAAAATTTGGCGAGGAGTTCCCCCTCAAGATTCATACCAAACACAGTGCTGGGCATTGGCGGGTATCCAAGTCGGATCCCCGTTCATTGAAAGTCGGACGCATGCCGGCTTCATGTCGCAGGGCAAAGTCGGATCCATAGTAGGACGGCTGTCGTGTTGCAGCAGTGTGAACCCAGCCTGAGACTGCATAATCTGTGTGTGCAGGTGAGGAGAACCTGCACAAGAAAGGTAACTAGCCTTAAAGAGACAGTGCTCCAATTTATTTCTGAACTGTGCAAAGTTTTTCTGGAGTGACTGTGAGTATGGGGCTGTCAAAGCTCCTAAAGAAAAAAAGCAAGAATGGCTGAGATGATAGATGGAGCTCTGTGGCTGGAGGGGTTGTTACCGCCTGAACGAACTCCATACATACCTGATCAGAGTTTGCTAAGGAGAAAAAGGGATGGGGTTGTCCCTAGCAACACTGGTGCAATGAGTGCACAGGTGACTATGAGTATGGAGAGTCTACCAAAGTCTGCATCTTTGTCTGGGAAATCATCACTCAGTGCAAGGAGTGAGCAGATGGGTGTTGTTGCCCGTGGCAACAAAAGAGAAATCTGTGCTGTTGACTTCATACAGCCTATGTTGCCTTTTAAACATGTTGAAGACTTTTTGGGTAAGTTTGCAATAACTGCTTCCTACAGAGGATGGCCCAAAGGTCACTGGGTTGAATTGGTGCAACCATTTCTGACGGAGGAGTACCAAGAGGTGTACCGCTGGATGGGTCATAAGCGAGATGATTGCGACAATTTCCTGGGAGCAATCTAATCTAGAGAGCGCTGGAAAAAGTCAATGGGGAGAACGTGGTCTCCCATATCAATGGGAGAAAGTGTGTTTGAGACGTGGCTCAAATTTTGAGTGAAGATGTTGGTGAAAAAGTGTCTGTTGTTGCCCCTGGCAACGCTTGTGCAAGCAAGCCAGCTATCAATGTGCAAAGTCCTAAGCTTACAAGAGAATGCAATTGGGGAGGCCCTGTTAAGAACCAAGTGCGCTGTTTGCGGTGCAGTGAGTGGGGGCATGCAGTCTCTAAGTGCCCTTTTTCCCAGGCTCCGGTGCAAAGATACCTAGCAAAGGTCTGAGAGTGCCAGGAGTGAGCAACAGGTGTACCAGAAGTGTGAGAGGAGTGCAGTTGCCCATATCAACACCTATGATGTCAAGTCAATGGACAACATCGCTTCATACAGAACGAGAAGTTTACATGTGTGGGAGAGCCAGCAAAGTGCGGTTGGGGGAGTGCCATCTCCCTTATCAACAGGAGAAAGTCACCAAGTACTATGCCAGGAATGTGGTCAGCTGGGGCATGGGATCTTTTCTTGTCCCAGCTTGTGGAATACTGCTGCTGATATTGTTGCTGGGCTTAACGCTTCGTCTGCAAGCCAGGATTCCTGTGTTAAAGTATTTGCAGTCACCCCTGCAAACGGAGAGGAAATTCCTGCTATGCCTGCTGTAGTTTTATCCTGTGGCCACCAGAGGGAGTGGGGTGGTAGAAGTGCAGCACAAGAAAGTCAACGTACTCAAGTGAACATGGTAAGACCTGTTACACTGATGGGTAAGACTGTTGCTGTTGAAGTCATGGGAAAGACTGAAGTGGAAGTGATCCCAGAGGGGAGATCCACTGTTGGTGCAAAAAAGGACTTGCCTCACTGCAGTGCCCTGTCCAGTGGGGAGGCAAGTCAAAATTGAATGTGATGATGTTAAACTTACTGAGGAGTATGACAAAACTGTTATTGAGTTCACTAATCCTGATAATGTGATGCTTAATGAAGTAGGGTTGATCACTAAGCAGAATATGATATTCCCCTTAGCAACAGTATATAAGGCTGCAGAGGTGTTCCTAGAAACCTCAAGGGAGCTCTGTGTGTTGGAGCCAGAGGTTGCCCGGGACATCTGTGGTGCCACTATGATGGATAAGAGGGTACTTGACCTTGGTGTTAATGTTTCAAATGGTAAAACTAAAATATCTGAAATTACTTGTGTCAATAATGGGTTACTGCGGTCTGTCACTGCTGACAGCAAAAATCTTTGCGAGTTTAATGAAGCGCCACCTGAACAAGGTGGTAAACTTATGGTATTGCAGTCTGTGGCAAAAAAAGTTTTGCCACAGGTTAGTATAAACAAAAGTGATATGTGCAATGTGTCTGCTGTGGAGACACTCTGTCTGGTGTCTCCTTTGGCAGGTGGAGCGGTACTGCGTAGTACCTCTGATGGGAGTACAGAGAAAATAGACTGGGACAGATGGGCGACAAGTCTGTTGGATTTACTGAAAGAAGGCTCAGTGTGTAACAGTGGAGCGGGCACAATTTCTGCTGTGCTAAATGGAGGGACTGCAGAGCAGCTTTTTGACAAGGGCTCGTTTGCTGCTTTTGCAGAGGATAATTGTCAGGAGATGGAAGGGCCAAGAGAGATTGAGCACATAGCAGAGGTTGTGCGCACAACCCATAAAGGAGTTATTGGTGTGGTATACCAAACTAATGTTATCCATAGAGAAGACCAGGAACAGATCATTGACACTGAACCTGAGAGTTTTGTGGTGACCCCCACACCTGGCTGTGCTCTAGGAGAGCACCAGGTTATTGCATTGGATACCTCCAGTGGTGAGGAAGCCCCTTTAAGAAGCACCACCTCTATGGCATCAGTAAATGAATCTTTCCACATTCCAAGGAACATTAAGGACCCCAGGAAGGTCTTGAATGTAGAATCACAGTGCATTTTTATGACAGATATGCTGAGAGAAATGTTTGAATGTTGGAGTGTACAGCCGGTGTATATCTTTCTGTCCTCTCCTGCGTTTGGAGAACTTGTACCATGGGGTATGCATAAATGGAGCTGGATATTACAGGCTGTACTATCGCAATCTCTGCAATTTTGGAAGCATTTAATGCAATCATTGTTATTATGGAAAATTGTCCCACAGTGTGCTGGATTGCGTCATACAGAGGTTGTGCATGAGAGGCACTCCAGAGTACTGTTGGACAGGACAGAAATCTGGACGGAAGTGTCAGAGAGCACAAGTACATGTGCAAAGGTGCAATTGGATAGTGAGGATCAGGTATCGGGACAGTCGCTGGAGGAGCTTCATGTGGCAGTGGAGTTGGTGGTTAGTGACGTTGCCATGGTAGACAACCATTCCACTTTGTACGATTCTCCTCCATACACTCCCTTTAGAACACTGGTGAAAAGAGTTCTGATAAATGTGGCGATACTTTGGACAATGAGGAAAAGTGCAACACATTGGTAAATGTTTTGGTTACCATGGGTAACAACAAAAATAAGGGAAAACCTTATGGTCAAGGTGACATGGTTGCTCTTAATCTTAAAAAATACAGGAAGATGAATGGTATGACAGACACAGAAGAGGGAATAGGTGCAGCAGAATTGGGCCCCTACAGGTTCAAGGGTGTAATTCTGGGAAAGATTTCCAGAGGTCTAGGAACCTCCCAAGTTGCAAGAGTAAAAGGTCTGAGGACACTGACCCAAAGCTTAACAAGGTGTCATTAAAAGAGTTTAATTCCCAAATAAAAGTGCCCACACTTATGGCTAAAAAGGTGTTTAAAAATGAGACCACTTTAGAAGTAGGGATGAGCCGAACACCCCCCGGTTCGGTTTGCACCAGAACCTGCGAACGGACCGAAAATTCACACGAACGTTAGAACCCCATTGACGTCTATGGAACTCGAATGTTCAAAATCAAAAGTGCTCATTTTAAAGGCTAATTTGCATGGTATTGTCCTAAAAAGGGTTTGGGGACCCGGGTCCTGCCCCAGGGGACATGTATCAATGCAAAAAAACTTTTAAAAACGTCCATATTTTCAGGAGCAGTGATTTTAATGATGCTTAAAGTAAAAAAAAGTGAAATATTCCTTTAAATATCGTACCTGGGGGGTGTCTATAGTATGCCTGTAAAGTGGCGTGTGTTTACCATGCTTAGAACAGTCCCTGCACAAAATGTCATTTTTAAAGGAAAAAAAGTCATTTAAAGCTGCTTGCTGCTTTAATGTAATGTCGGGTCCTCTCAATATGGATGAAAATCAGTGAGACAAACGGCATGGGTACCCCCCCAGTCTATTACCATGCCCTTTGGGTCTTGTATGGATATTAAGGGGAACCCCGCACCCAAATTAAAAAAGGAGACAGCAGTATACAGGCTCTGTACACTGAACAGCAGTATACAGGCGGTGCAAACAAGACAGGGACTGTAGGTTTGTTGTTAAGTAGAATCTGTTTGTAATTTTGAACTGGTACATTTTTAACGTGTTTAGCTCCAGCCGAAAAATCTATTTTAAGCTTTTTGGAAAACATAGGGAAGGGTTATCACCCCTGTGACATTTGTTTTGCTGTCTGTGCTCCTCTTCAGAAGATTTCACCTCACTTTTTGTCCCATTGACAAATGTTTTTTGAAAATTTGGGTTTTTTGTGAAACAAGGATTTGTGATAAAGCATCAGTGGAAAGGAAAAATGTTTTTCCCATATTACCTCTTACAGGAGAGAATTTCCCTTCCTAGGGGTAAATTTCAACTCACTTCCTGTTTTCTCCTTCCGTTTGCAAGTAGGAGTCATTTGTAAGTTGGATGTTTGAAAGTAGGGGCCTGCCCTATATACTCAGCAGAAATTTGGGCCTTAGGTGTTGTTGTGGCCACAACACTCTAAGCCCTCACAGGGCTCTGCTGTGAAATATTAGATCAAGAATTGTAATTACATGCCCCTGTTGAACAGGGGCAGAAAAATTGGGCCTTTGGTGGTGGTGGTGGTGCTGGTGCCACAACACTGTAAGTCCTCACTCTCTCTTGGTGGGCGCAGAAATGGGCCCTGCTGTGAAATATTAGATCAAGAATTGTAATTACATGCCCCTGTTGAAAAGGGGCTGAAAAATTGGGCCTTAGGCACTGGTGCTGGTGCCACAACACTGCAACCCCTCACAGAAACTCTAGTTGGAACGCAGGAG
This sequence comes from Aquarana catesbeiana, assembly GCA_037953035.1. NCBI lineage: Eukaryota > Metazoa > Chordata > Amphibia > Anura > Ranidae > Aquarana > Aquarana catesbeiana. The sequence continues at coordinate 86,356 of JBBHAA010000218.1, forward strand.
CGAGCCCTGCTGCAAAGTATTGCATCAAAAATTGTAATTACACGCCCCTGTTAAACAGGGGCTGAAAAATTGGGCCTTAGGCACTGGTGCTGGTGCCACAACACTGCAACCCCTCACAGAAACTCTAGTTGGAACGCAGGAGCGAGCCCTGCTGTAAAGTATTGCATCAAAAATTGTAATTACACGCCCCTGTTAAACAGGGGCTGAAAAATTGGGCCTTAGGCACTGGTGCTGGTGCCACAACACTGCAACCCCTCACAGAAACTCTAGTTGGAACACAGGAGCGAGCCCTGCTGCAAAGCATTGCATCAAAAATTGTAATTACACGCCCCTGTTAAACAGGGGCTGAAAAATTGGGCCTTAGGCACTAGTGTTGGTGCCACAACACTGCAACCGCTCACAGAAACTCTAGTTGGAACGCAGGAACGAGCTCTGCTGCAAAGTATTGCATCAAAAATTGTTCTTACATGCCCCTGTTAAACAGGGCTTGAAAAATTGGACCTTAGGCACTGGTGGCGGTGCCCAGAACCAAAAAAGTTCTTACAAGCTATCAAGCGTGATCATTGAGGAGGAAAAGGATAATTACTCAGGGATAGTCACTCAGCATTAGCATAGGCAGTCTTTGAAGGGATCTGAGATTTAAAAAAAAATTATTCAGTTACATCAGCATCAGGTGCTTGGTAGCTGGTGGTGATCCAAGACTGATTCATTTTTATGAAGGTCAGTCGATCGACTGAGTCAGTGGACAGACGCACCCTGTGATCGGTTACAAAGCCTCCAGCAGCAGTGAATGTGCGTTCTGAAAGAACGCTGGATGCAGGACAGGCCAGTAGCTCAATTGCATACTGTGCAAGCTCTGGCCAGTGATCCATCCTCAAGACCCAGTAACCCAGAGGATTTTCGGTGGGAAAGGTGTCCAAGTCAGATCTTGCCCCTAGGTATTCCTGCACCATGTAAAACAGACGCTGGCGATGGTTGCTGGAACCGATCATACCTTGGGGCTGCGGACTAAAAAATTGTCTGAACGCATCGGTCAGACAGCCACCTTCTCCACCACTCCTTCTTTGACTGACTGAAGCCTCAGCAACACATTGTCCAGAAACAGGAGTTTGTAAGCTCCCAGTCTCTGGGAACGCGTTGCACAGACCTTTCTGCAAGGCCTCCCGAAGATGTTTCATCCTCTGCTCCCTCTGCGATGGCAAGATAAGGTCCGTAACCTTACCCTTGTAACATGGATCAAGGAGGGTTGCCACCCAGTATTGGTACTTCTCCCTGATACCACGAATACGAGGATCCTTATGCAGGCTTTGCAGGATCAGGGAGGCCATGCAGCGTAGGTTTGATGAGGCATTCGGTCCGGAGTCCTCTCGGTCACTAAGGACGATATGGTCCACAGTCACCTCTTCCCAGCCACGTACAAGTCCATGTGTTTCTTGGGACTGATCCCTTAAAGACTGCTGCTGATGCTGAGTGCCAGGCTCCACCTCCATACTGACACAATCCTCGTCCTCCTCCTCGTCCTCTTTCTGTGTGATCGGCGGGCACGCAGGAACACTGTCTGGATAAAGGGTGCCTTGAGAGCTAAGGAAGTCCTCCTCTTCCTGCCTCTGTTCTGCCTCAAGTGCCCTGTTAATTATTCCACGCAGCGCGTGCTCCAACAGGTGGACAAGGGGGACAGTGTCACTGATGCATGCACTGTTACTGCTCACCATCCTCGTGGCCTCCTCAAATGGTGACAGGACAGTGCATGCATCCCTGATCATGGCCCACTGGCGTGGGGAAAAAAAACAAGCTCCCCTGACCCTGTCCTGGTGCCATAGTCACACAGGTACTCATTGATGGCCCTCTGTTGCATGTGCAGCCGCTGCAGCATGGCCAACGTTGAGTTCCACCTGGTAGGCATGTCACAGATTAGGCAGTTCTTGGGCAGGTTAAACTCCTTTTGGAGGTCCGCCAACCGAGCACTGGCATTATATGACCGGCGGAAATGCACACAGACTTTCCTGGCCTGCCTCAGGACATCCTGTAAGCCTGGGTACCTGCCCAAGAACCGTTGCACCACCAAGTTAAGGACGTGAGCCAAACAGGGCACATGGGTCATTTGTCCCTGTCGGAGGGCAGAGAGGAGTTTGGTGCCATTGTCGCAAACCACCATTCCTGCCTTAAGTTGGCGTGGCGTCAACCACCTCTGAACCTGCCCCTGCAGAGCTGACAGAACCTCTGCCCCAGTGTGGCTGTCCCCCAAGCACAGCAGCTCAAGCACCGCATGGCATCTTTTGGCCTGTGTACATGCGTAGCCCCTACAGAGCACCGCTGGTTCTGAGGACAAAGCACAGGAAGAGGCCATGGAGGAAGAAGAAGAGAAGGGGGTGGAGGAGAGAGGTGTGTCACAATCATTATTAGTGGCATTTTGGAGGCGTGGTGGTGGAACAACTTCCAACACTACAGCACCTTGTCCTGCATCCTTCCCAGCTGCCAGCAGAGTCACCCAATGTGCGGTGAAACTTAGGTAACATCCCTGTCCATGCCTGCTGGACCATGAGTCAGCGGTAATATGCATCTTACCGCTGACCGCCCTCTCCAGCGAGGCATGGACATTGCCTTCCACATGCCGGTAGAGAGCTGGAATCGCCTTCCATGAGAAAAAGTGGCATTTGCGTACCTGCCACTGAGGAACCGCACATTCCACAAACTCACGGAAGGGGGCAGAGTCCACCAACTGAAAAGGCAGAAGTTGAAGTGCTAGCAATTTTGCCAAGCTAGCATTCAACCACTGAGCATGTGGATGGCTTGGAGCGAACTTCTTTTGGCGGTGCAGCAGCTGGGGCAGGGAATTTTGCCTGGTACAATCTGACGTAGGTGTACCGAAAGCAGATTGCCCACAAGTACTTGGCTGTAACACACCTAATTCTACACCTTCATTCCTCTCAGTGCAGGTCTCAGAGAGGACTGAAGGTATAGTGGGGTTGGAGATCTCAGCTGATGAGGAGCAAGGAGAGGTCCTCTTTGTTCTTTGGTGTGGGTCTTTTAGATATGCTTGCCAAGGAACTGCATGGCAGGTCAACATATCTCTGGTCAAGCATGTGGTACCCAAGCGGGAGATGTTTTGGCCACGCGAGATACGCTTGGGACATATGTTGCAAATAGCAGCGGTGTGATTTGATGCACTCGTCTCAAAAAAGGCCCACATCAAAGAGCTTTTTAAATAACGTGCAGAGACTGCAGCGCCCTGCACATGCGGAGCTTTGGGGTGTAATGCAGTCAGTGTGATGCCCTTAGGCTGGCCCCTGGAGAGCATCCTCCTCGTTGGTGATGTGCCTCCTCCTCCTCTCTCCTATCAGGCACCCAGGTTGAGTCAGTGACCTCATCATCCCCACCCTCCTCATCACTGGAGCAAACCTGGCAGTATGCTGCAGCAGGGGGAGCGTGACTGCCAGATTGCTGTCCTTCTTGGGCACCCCCTCTGTCCGTGCTCACGTTACTGCCTTCATCTAGCTCAGTATCATCATCAGAGCCTTCCAAATGCTGGGAATCCTCCTGGAGCATGTACCCAACATTGTGGTCAAACAGATCGAGGGACTCCTCAGGAGGACATGGTGGGGCTAGGGAAGGAGTCACTGATGCCATTGAGTCGAGGGAAGAGGCCACGTTGGCAGCTGCTTTGCCAGACAAAGTACCCTGAGCATGGGTGAGAGAGGATGAGGAGGATGAGGATGGCTTGGTCATCCACTCGACCAAGTCTTCCACATGTTGCTCAACACGGCCAGCTGCTGAAAAAAAGGCCAAGCGTGTCCCACGGCCACGTGCTGATGAGGATGCACCGTCTCCACGACCAGCACTGTTGCCTCTAGACACAGAGCCTGCTTGCCCTCCTTTATTGGCTTGTGACTGCCTGCCTCTCCTTGTTGGCCTTCCAGACATACTAATGGCCTGTAGCTGCACTAAGCTGGGATATATATATATATATATATATATATATATATATATATATGTAGTAAGGCCAGTATGGTGGCCTGAATTTATGGGAGGAGCCCGGGGGGGTATTTAAGCAGCCCGCTCACCTGTGGTGCTTGTCGGTTTCCTGTGCGCGATATACGTCACTAGGCCGACTATTCCGATTTCAGCGTTCGCAAATACTTGGCTCACAAGTTCCCGCATTTCGTGATCTCCGTGCCCGAGAGTTTTTGAAGTCCGCGTTTACCGATTCGTTCGCACCACGCGTCTGGCTGGGCTGTCGCAGGTAGGGTCCCCTCGGATTTTTGTTTCTATGTACTTTTATGTCATGTCACTAAACCGTGATATTAGAATTACGAATCACTCGCAAATTTCACGAACGTAACCGCATGTGTATCACTCGCACTGTCGTCATGTTACCATTTCGCGTTATCTGAGGAAACCACAGCGACGCAAGCGTCGCTTCATTTCAGACAGGTCTAAGTTGTTAAACATGTGTCAGTAGACAGCCATAGCGATTCGTAAATGCATAAATCTTTTCGAACCACGTCAGTTCGATACCAATCATTTCTCATTTCTGAAACATTTCTAAAGACATTTCTAACATTTCAAACCATTTCAAATCATTTCTCATTTCAGTCACGTACCGCGCTCCGATCCGAATCCAGTCGCACCTAAAAGATGCACCGATTCGCTCCGGTGTGCCCCAGTAGTTACGGCCTCATTTCAGTACATGCTCCAGAGTCACGTCATTATCAATCGCTTCGTACCTCTGTCATGGTTATCATTTCATTGCCACGTATCACGCTCCGATACGAATTCAGTCGCATGGAAATGCACCGATTCGTCTCGGCGTGCCCCAGGTATTAGCCACATTTCAGTACATGCTCCAGAGTCCGATTCGTAGTCAGTCGCTACAGCAGCACGACCGATTCACGCCTCTGTCATGGCAAACAATATGTTACACCTGCACTTACCGCGCTCCGCTTCGAATCCAGTCGCATCCTCCATGCACCGATTCGTTACGGCGTGCCCCAGGGCTCGGCCTCATTTCTGAAACATGCTCCGGAGTCTGGATCATAGCTAGTCGCAGATATCGGGCGACCGATCCGCATCTCTGTCATGGAATTACTACCATTTCACTCCCACAGCGCATCCCCGTTTCGAAACCAGTCGCATCCGAGATGCACCAATTCGTCACGGAATGCCTCAGTTGTTTCGGCCGTATCCATACCTATACCAGAGCTCGGTGCGTTGCCAGTCGCAAAATGCGGCACAACCAATTCGAGCCTCGGTCAAGGTAAACATTTCTCTCATTTCGTTTCATACTGCGCTCCGATTCGAATCCAGATGCATCAAACATGCACCGATTCGTCCCGGTGTGCACCAATGTTTTTCAGTTGCCTCATTTCAGTACATGCTCCAGAGCCCGGTTCACGGTCGTATCAGTCACGACACGACCGAGCCGGACCTCTGTCATGGAGTTCACTCATTTCATAATCAAGGCAAACATTTCAAATCATTTCATTGTCACAAAATTGTAAGCACCATACAAGTCATTGCTTCAAGTTAGTCAGCAAACCCTTCACGAATTATCACCTTTCATTTTCCTCCAGGTCAGTCAAAATTCAGTAGGTCCACCCTGCACCAGGTTGGACGATATCCCCTCAGGTAAAAAAAAAAAAAAAAAAAAAAGTGGGAGAAAATAAGTCGGGTAAGTATGACTCAGGGAATCAAAGAAAAAACTTGAAATTAATGTCACCCCCAATAGGTTACAGTCAACCAAAAATAAGAGCTCAAAGACAGGACATTCTCACCAGATCAACCATTTCTCAGGCCGGCAGCGAAGACTTCACGGCCCCTCTGTCACCTTCCCCGGTCTCAGAGAGCGGCAGCGTGCAGTCCCTCAGGGGATGGACTATCCCCAAACTGACGGCAGAGCTAAGACGCAGAGGTGTGCCCTTCCCCGCCACAGTGAGGAAAGGCGAGCTGTTCAAACTCCTCTTTCCCCCACCAGCAGCAGGACCCAGTACCCAACAGGCATCCCTCCAGTCAATATCTTCAGCCATCTCACAACTTCACACGATGGTGTCGTCCCTGTCTACCTCGGTCACAGACGTACAAACCAGGGTGGCACTCCTGGAGGCACGACCGGCCGCGGCTATCCCCGATCCAACCGCAACCCAAACCTTAACACCCCTTCCTGCAGGTACCTCAGGCTGGAGCCCTATTGTCTACCCTTCCCATTTGGTTCCAACCAGCATCAGGAAGGACATTTTGGACAGCAGGGACGTCAACCTGGCCTCTCTCCTTATTTCTGTGCATGATCTGGCAGAAAATAAGGCCTACTCCTGGGGTGACATATCGGTGGTCCTTAAAGCCAAAGACCCCAGACTGAACCGCAAGTTATCCATCCCAGAATTCACCCTGTCCTTTGGCATGCTGAGAGACATCCTATGCTCTGCCGCCCCCAGCAGAAGGGAAGAGCTGGACTTGTACCTCCATATGGTAGTAGACTTGGGCTACAAGTATGGAGGATTTTCCTTTTATGACTACCACCGTTCCTTTTCCGCAAAGGCTGCTGCCAGACTCACACAGTTCCAAACAACAACAAATTGGAGTCTCATGGACACAGAGCTGTTCTGACGCCATTTTGCCGGCTTACGCTCACCCCTGTGCGCGATTTGCCAGTCCTCCACCCACACTGCCACCTGGTGCACCAATGCGACAACCTTCGAATTTCCCTCTACCTCTGGTGCTCTTCAGGGTCAGTTGGCCCCTGAACAAACGCCTCGGGTGGACAAATTCGGACGCCCAGTCCGAACCGTGGGAGGGGCAGCCATCTGCAATAATTACAATTACGGGTCCTGCAACTTCAGTCAGTGCCGCCTACTCCACATCTGCACCTTATGCCAAAGAGCGCACCCAAGAAACTTGTGCGAAGTCAAACAACAGAAGAGGGCATGACTAAGCCGGATCAACGTCTTATGGCTAGGACTCTACCTCACCTCACATCCCACCCCCTCCCTGGCCACCTACCTTATCCAGGGCTTCACAGTAGGCTTTCACACCAGCCTCATTTCACTACCCCACAGTACTTACGAATGTGGGAATCTTCGTTCAGCAGCCATTGACGAACAAGCCATAGATCGGCTCCTACAAGCAGAAGTAGACCGGGAGTACGTTATAGGCCCTTTCACTCAGCCCCCTTTCAGCACTTGGAAAGTCAGCCCTATTGGGCTTGTCAAGGGCAAATTCACAAATAAATTACGTTTGGTGTACGACCTGTCTGCGCCTCAATCTTCCCACATCCCCAGTCTCAATTCCCTGATCCCCTCCGAAGAATTCTCCCTAAAATATTCCTCCGTGGACATGGCGATACAAGCAATCATCAAAGCAGGTACAGGTGCCTGGCTTTCCAAAGCTGACATCTCAGATGCCTTCAAGCTCCTGCCTATCCACCCATCCCTTTGGTGCTGGCATGGCATCAAGTGGAAGGAGGCATATTATTTTGCCACAAAACTGACGTTCGGTTCGAAGAGTAGTCCTTGGCTCTTCGACACATTTGCTCAGGCCCTTGCTTGGATACTGTTACACAAGGCTCAGTGCCAAGAAGTCATCCATTACCTGGACGACTTCCTACTAATAGAACCTCCCAGCAAGCCCCCAGAAGACCTCGACAAACTCAGAGCGATATTCGGAAACCTCAATGTTCCCATCGCCGAGCACAAAGTCGACGGCCCAGCACACAACATCACCTTTCTCTGGGTCAACTTAGACACCTGCGCTATGCAAGCCAGTCTCCCCCTTGACAAACTAACCCGCATTAGGGCGGTCCTTCACAAATTCACCCACACCAAGGGGTGCACCAAAAAGCAGTTGCAATCCCTCCTGGGAATGCTTAATTTCGCCATGCAAATTATTCCACAAGGCCGCATAAACACAAGACCCCGACCAGATCCTAAATCTAGACTCCGCAGCAATAGCGGACCTATCTATGTGGGAGGAATTCCTGTCCGCCTGGAATGGCATATCCCTATTTATACCCATGGTTTCAGCCCAGTCACCCCAGGTGGTGACAGACGCTGCAGCCTCCACAGGTTTCGCGGCAATTTTTGGCCACCAATGGTTTTCAGGACCCTGGCCTCAACAGATACTGTTGATACCCGGCTTTATTCGAACATCTTCCCTCTTCGAACTCTATCCCATAGTGGCTGCTGCACAACTCTGGGGTCACCATTGGACAGGGCAAACCGTAGTCTTCACCACCGATAATCAGGCCACGGCAGACATCATTAACAAAGGCAGGTCCAAGTCCCTAGCAGTCATGTCCTTCCTGCGCAGATTGGTACAACTGTCTTTACAACATCAGTTTAACATACACTGTGCATTCATTCCCGGCAGATACAATTTAGCTGCTGACGCACTGTCACGTTTTAACTACACCTCCTTTTTCAAACAGGTTCCCTGAGCCGAACCAGTGTCGGCCCCTATCCCTGTCTGGTCACAACTGACCCTGGACTAGTTCAACATTTACAAGGAGCAATGCAGCTCATCAATCACTCACTCTCTCATAATACACTCAAAGCCTACCAGACAGCTTGGAAGGCGTTCAATAAATTTCTCACATCCTGCCGTAAAGTACCAACAGATGTCAAACAGGTACTGGCCTTCACTTCATACTGCCACAATACCATTCGGCTATACCTAGCCGGCATACAACATTTCTTGACGCTTCAAGACCCCACAAAACCTTCACTGTTCTCATCACACGCCATACGAGCCATCCTAAGGGGCATTCAGAAACAACAACCAGTGACCAGCTCCAAGCGCTTACCCATTACGGGGCCCATCTTCAGGGATATGTCGACTATTCTGGCTACTTCGCTATTCGGTCTGCTCCCCAGCACGGTCCTACAAGCAGCCATATATTTGGCTTACTACGGGTTCTTGCGACCTGGCAAATTCACCTATAACAACCCCACAGACCAAGTACTATGCAGACGGCACTTGCTTCGCTACCAAGACCATTTCATCCTTCACCTCGAGGTCTCTAAAACCCAGCAAACAGGCTCTGGAGTGGACATTCACCTGTACAAAACCAATAACAGCTGGTGTCCGGTCACCGTACTCAACCATCTCCTGTCACTCCTGCCTGAACAACCGGACACCTTTCCTCTTCTACCATTCTCAGTTAAACCCTTAAGCGCCTGTCAGTTTGTAAAACACATAAGGATACTTCTCCGCAATCTTCACCTTAACCCCAGTCAGTACTCCGGACACTCCTTTCGCATCGGAGCAGCCTCCGCAGCATCCCGCCATGGGGTTCCAGACCACGTCATCAAAAGACTAGGCAGGTGGAAATCAGCCTGCTTCGCCTGGTATATCCCCAATCCTCAAGTAGAGATGGCACAGGCATTCTCCAAATTGGCTCAATGAATAACTGAAAACCAATAAAATATTATACCCCTACCTGAATGTTTTTGCCCCCTTATTTTGGCATACCGGCCATTAGACCAAGGCACACTTTCAGGTCCATTTCATATGGTAAGTCCACACTTCCAGGTCTATTTCCGATGGTAAGTCTTATCTTAATTATAAATGTTATCTATGTCCATATCGGACATAGGGCTCCAACCATAAGTAGGAAGGCCAGTATGGTGGCCTGAATTTATGGGAGGAGCCCGGGGGGTATTTAAGCAGCCCGCTCACCTGTGGTGCTTGTCGGTTTCCTGTGCGCGATACCCACCCTCCCATCCCCATTTCACAGCATTTCTCAACTATTCATTTCTCTTTACAGAATAATCATTTCTTAAACCAGGGTATGCCCCCTTATTTTGGCATACCGGCCATTGGACCAAGGCACACTTTCAGGTCCATTTCATATGGTAAGTCCACACTTCCAGGTCTATTTCCGATTGTAAGTCTTATCTTAATTATAAATGTTATCTACTGTATGTCCATATCGGACATAGGGCTCCAACCATAAATATATATATGTACTGATACTGCAGCTAGCAAAATCAACTGCCTGCCTGTAGTATGAGAACACCACCAACCTTCTACAGGTAGCTTTAGCACACTGTGCAGAGCTCACAAAAAACTAACTTGTAGCTTATTTAGCTGCCTGCGGTAGTGATAGGATCAGGAAAACACCACCAACCTTCTACGGGTAGCTTTAGGTGAACACTGTGCAGAGCTCGCACTACACTAACTTGTAGCTTATTTAGCTGCCTGCGGTAGTGATAGGATCAGGAAAACACCACCAACCTTCTACAGGTAGCTTTAGCTAAACACTGTGCAGAGCTCGCAAAAAAAAACTTGTAGCTTATTTAGCTGCCTGCGGTAGTGATAGGATCAGGAAAACACCACCAACCTTCTACAGGTAACTTTAGGTGAACACTGTGCAGAGCTTGCAAAAAACTAACTTGTAGCTTATTTAGCTGCCTGCGGTAGTGATAGGATCAGGAAAACACCACCAACCTTCTACAGGTAGCTTTAGCTAAACACTGTGCAGAGCTCGCAAAAAATAACTTGTAGGTTTAGCTGAACACTGTGAGGAGGACGCACTACACTAACTTGTAGCTTTAGCTGAACACTGTGCACTACACTAACTTGTAGTTTTAGCTGAACACTGTCAGGAGGACGCACTACACTAACTTGTAGCTTTAGCTGAACATTGTGCAGAGGTTGCACTACACTTACTTGTAGTTTTAGCTGAACACTGTGAGGAGGACGCACTACACTAACTTGTAGCTTTAGCTGAACATTGTGCAGAGGTTGCACTACACTAACTTGTAGTTTTAGCTGAACACTGTGAGGAGGACGCACTATACTAACTTGTAGCTTTAGCTGAACTCTGTGCAGAGGTCGCACTACACTAACTTGTAGTTTTAGCTGAACACTGTGAGGAGGACGCACTACACTAACTTGTAGCTTTAGCTGAACACTGTGCAGAGGTCACACTAAACTAACTTGTAGCTTCAGCTGAACACTGTGAGGAGGACGCACTACATAAATAGTAAATAGTCTAGCTGCCTGACTGTGGTACTAATAGGATCAAAAGAACACCAGCAATTTTCTTCAGGTAGCTGTAAATACTGTAGCAAGACAAGCCTGTCTGTCAGTAGGAAGATAACAGGAACGGATCTAGCTAAACTGAATACAGTGTATATATATATATATACAACACCTGGGATGCATATATATATACACAATACGCTGTAAGTGCAGCTAACTCACTGACTGTCCTGCCTAATCTAGCTAACTCAAATGAAATTACACTGTCTCTCTCGCTCTCTCTCTCTAAGCACGCCGGAACACACTACACAGGGCCACCGTGCAGGCGGCCTTATATAGTGTGGGGCGTGTTCTAAACCCCCTGAGCCATAATTGGCCAAAGCCACCCTGGCTTTGGCCAATTACAACTCTCTCTACTGATGGCACTGTGATTGAGTGATCATCAGCCAGCAATGCACAGAGATGCCACAGTGAATTATGGGCCATGACGCGCCACACAAATTTGGTGCGAACGGCCCATATCGTTCGCAATTCGGCGAACGATCGAACAGCTGATGTTCGAGTCGAACATGGGTTCGACTCGAACACGAAGCTCATCCCTATTTAGAAGTAAAGAGAAAAAGGTTGAGAGACAATATCCAAGTTGTTGGTAAGTCCCTTAGTGTGAAAGTGTTTGAAGGTGTGGCCCCAAAGAAAATGGGCAGATGGCGTTTTTGGAAGCGCACCCATAAAAAGTCACTGGAGTGTCTTTGTAGTACCCAAGTCAGTGTAGCAGGGGTACATAGGGAAAGTCATCTGATAAGACCGGGTGGTAACTGGCACAGAGGTGCCATTTTGAAGAGGTTTGGCTGTTGTGTTATGCCCCCTCCAGGGTAGAAACAGGGGGAGGATGATATGTGGCAGAGCGTTGCCCTGCCAGGGTCTAGATGGATGATGTGACCCAGAATTCTTAACCAGATGGGTCGAGGGGCTCCAGGGAGCATGTAACATGAAGAGGAAACTGGCCTTTCAGTTTCTTCCAGTGTTTTTGTAAAGTCCACTTAGGGACCCGGAGCTCAGGGATTTCTGAGAGATCCAGGTGGGATGAAATCCCTAGTCCTGGGTCCTGATTTTGAGAACAGCCAGCATACTGATTGGAGAGGTGTGTGCTGGGCTTTTAGTAGTAACCTGACCATGGTTCTGGGCTTACCCCGTCAGATAGGAAGTCTGAGTACCAGGAGCCAGAGCAGCAAGAGGCTGCTAGCTATATGCACCGCACCAAGGTGGTTGGTTGGTGAAACAGTCTATATGGGACAGACAAAGCCCTGGAGTGTAAGGCCAGAGCTGCAGTGCTGCAAGTGAGAGCCAACTAGGCTGAATGTCATTTTGTTGATGGAAAAAGGAATGCTGAAAGCCTCTTTGAGGGAAACCTATATTGTTTGCTGAACTTGCTTTTAAATAAAATGAGCAAACAAAGCCCTTAAAGAAGAACCAGCGAGTGGCCGTGTCCTTGAAACTCTACATTTGACGCTAGTCCTTTACTATATTTTATATATATACCATATATACTCGAGTATAAGTCAGATTTTTCAGCACATTTTTTTGTGCTGAAAGTGCCCTCCTCGACTTATACTCGAGTCAAGCACTTTTCTGCAGCAAAAAATTTCATTTTCCGAACTGACTTTGGGGCCCCGTATCTCAGGGCCACTTGCTGCTAGGAACACCAAATTTGGTGTGCAAACCCAGTGGAACTGGTACCATAACATATCCAAAGCTAATGTTCCTAGCACTAAGTGGCCCCGAGATATGGGGCCCCAAAATCGGTTCAGAAAATTTCATTCTCTGCTGCAGAAAAGTGCTTGACATTTTCTGAACCGACTTTGGGGCCCCATATCTCAGGGCCACTTGGTGCTAGGAACCCCACTTTTGGTTTGCAAACCCAGTGGAACTGATACCATAACATATCCAAAGCTGGGGTTCCTAGCACCAAGTGGCCCTGAGATACGGGGCCCCAAAACCGGTTTGGAAAATGTCATTCTCTGCTGCAGAAAAGTGCTTGACATTTTCTGAACTGATTTTTGGGGCCCTGTATCTCAGGGCCACTTGGTGCTAGAAACCCCAGCTTTGGCAATTTTATGGTGCTAGTTTCACTGGGTTTGCACACCAAATTTGGGGTTCTTAGCACTAAGTGGCCCGAGATACGGGGCCCCAGATTTGGTCAACTGTGTCCATCTGCAGCAATGTCATTTCGGGACCCTTTGGGTTCAGAGACCCCAAATTTTGGCTGCAGCTAGGGGGCATTTAGGAACCCTTAACTACCGAGTTTGAAGTTCAGGGGACCTATGGCTGCAAATGGGCACAGTGATGCTGCAAATGGGCATTGTTGACCCTCTTTTCCACTTACAGTAGCTGTGCATTTCTCACCCTCGTCTTATACTCGGGTCAATAAGTTTTTCCCATTTTTTTGTGGTAAATTAGGGCCTCGACTTATACTCGGAACGACTTATACTCGAGTATATACGGTAAATATATAAAATATATATATATATAGATAGATATATCTATCAATAGATATATCTATAGATACATATATAGATATATATAACCTATTTATTAAGGGTGCACCAAATGGGTTTTTTGGTGACAAAACAATGAAAAATGCACTAAGCTAAAAACTGAAACCAAAACCAAAAATGACCGATACCGAAACTTATTTTTTTTTAAATATTTTCATACAGGAGATGGTCAGCAACTGGGGACATGGTACAGCAGATGGTCAGAGACTGCAGACATGGTACAAGAGATCAATGCAGCCTGCCTGTGTCCCCAGTGCAGCCAGCCAGTGTCCCCAGTGCAGCCAGCCAGTGTCCCCAGTGCTGCCAGCCAGTGTCCCCAGTGCAGCCAGTGTCCCCATTGCAGCCAGCCTGTGCAAGGGAAGAGAGAGGAGAGCCGCCGCCTGGTTGATTAGAGCACCGGGAACATCACAGCTTTCATTTCATTAGCTGTGTGTTCCCCGCCGCATGCCGTCACATACAGCCCCTCCTCTCTGTCCGGGCACTTTGATAGACAGATCACCCATCCAATCCTGGGATGGGTGATCTGTCTATGAAAGTTCCCTGGACAAGGGGGAGAGGCTGTATGTGACGGAATATACAGCTATTGAAATGAAAGCTGTGATGTTCCCAGCGCTCTAATCAACCAAATTTGCCACGAACACCCCATAAATTATGTTTGTTTGTGAACAAACGAACACCCGATGTTCGAGTCAAACTTATGTTTGCCTCAAACATTGGGACCATCCCTAGTGATCAAGTACAACCTTTCATAAAAAAGGTATTCCCTGATGGCAATATCCTTCTTCAGCAGGATAATGCACCCTGCCACACAGCAAAAATGGTTCAAGAAGGGTTTGAGGAACACAACAAGTTTTAGCTGTTGACTTGGCTTCCAAATTCTCCAGATCTCAATCCAATCAAGCATCTGTGGGATGTACTGGAAAACAAATCCAATCAATCCTACAGGAGTTAAAGGACCTTCTACCAATGACTTGTTGCCAGATACTACAGCATGCATTCAGAGGTTGCATTCTGTTTCACCGTCATACCTCTGAGAGCACTTTTGATTTCTCCCATAGACTTTTAAAGGGTGTTCTGCGGCTTTCAAATTTTCCGCGAACACCCCAAATTGTTCGATGTTCAGAGAACTGGCAAACAGCCAATGTTCGAGTCGAACATGTGTTCGACTCGAACTCAAAGCTCATCCCTAGTAGCAATGTGTCAGACTGACACACCGCACCACCAATCGCCACAATGCACGCCCCCACGGGTGCGCAGAGGCTGTTATCCTGCTGGACGTCATATGATGCCCAGTCAGGATAACTGAACCACTTCCCAGCTGTCATTCTGCTATAGGCCGGACGGGAGGTGGTTAAACCAGCCTAGGTGACGCAATGCTCACCCAGACAATGTTGTTATTAATCAGACAATAGTTGACACAATTAACAATGGGACAGACATGCTTAGCAGTAAACACATAATACCTTTATAAACAGAGGCCAATGTGACCAGCTCTTTCAATGAACATGTAAAGTTCAGAATCAAACAAACCAGCAATAGTCTTATTATATTTCTAGAGGGATATTGTTTACAAATATTATGCCCTGTACATACGGTCAGATTTTCCGACGGAAAATGTGTGATAGGACCTTGTTGTCGTAAATTCTGACCGTGTGTGGGCTCCATCACACATTTTCCATCGGAATTTCCAACACACAAAGTTTGAGAGCTTGCTATAAAATTTTCTGACAACAAAATCCGTGGTCGGAAATTCTGATCGTGTGTACGCAAATCCGACGCACAAAGTGCCACGCATGCTCAGAATAAATTAAGAGATGAAAGCTATTGGCTACTGCCCCGTTTATAGTCCCAACATACGTGTTTTATGTCACCGCGTTTAGAACTATCAGATTTTCTGACAACTTTGTGTGACTGTGTGTATGCAAGACAAGTTTGAGCCAACATCTGTCAGAAAAAAATCCATGGATTTTGTTGTCGGAATTTCCTATCAATGTCCGACTGTGTGTACAGGACATTACTGTCCCATTTGAGGTAAATAAAACCACATTCTCAGTGTCCATTAAGTAGTTGTCCATCATTTGCTCGGTCACCCTCTAATAGACACAGGGTGACTTATACCTAAGAGGGGCCTATGCAACTAAACCAGGATATTCCAGACCTCTCTAAAAGTAAGCTGGGTTCCACAAGACCCCCGCCCAATGTAACTCCCGTCACAGTTGTCATAAAGTTATGGCTAATTGGTGTATATCAAATGTTTATGATTAATAATGTAGTGCTACCCCACTGGATCTGGAGTCCCCCTATTCCTCCACAGCCAGACAACAAGCTCTTCCAACTTACATGCAGACACAATAAATCAGTCTGTGGACTTGTTTTTTTTGTTTTACTTGGGGAAAACAATGTGAATAGGATATAGGAATTATGGGATGCCCAACTTGATGTGTACTTCCTCAGGTATAATCACAATCTCTATGGATCAGTGGCAAAGTTATTTATGAACCAGGAGCTCTCAATCCCCTTTAGTGAAATAGCACAAAGTTCCAAAACTGTATGCAGGAGTATTGTGTCTCTTCAATAGAGCCTCACACAGTTTTGACACGTGCAGATACTCCCAGCCTACCTGGCTGCTCTGAAGAATGCCCCTGGTCATTGTCTTGGTTTAAGGGGTATTTGACTTTCCTGCACACTCCACTTCTGCTGCCAAAAGCCTCATGTCCATCAAACAGGGTACGAGAACTGTTGCCAATTACACCATTAACTTCCGTACTCTAGCAGCAGAGGTTGCTTTTTCTCATGGTCTTTTGGATAACCTCAAAGATGAGATAGCAGACCAAGACATACCCACTGAGCTGGAGAGGTTGATCTTGTTTACCATGCTTATTGACTCCAGAGTCCGAGAGACCTTCCTTTAAGAAGTACTTGTGGAAGCCTGCTGTACCTTTTGGCTCCAAACTTTTCTTGGCTTTGCCAATTATTATCGGAAGTTTATTCATAACTTTTCATCTCTGGTCAAGCCCCTGACTGATATGACAAGAAAGGACAGTAACTCAGAGTTGGTCTCCGGAGTCCATTAAGGCCTTTGCGAGTCTCAAGGCTGCCTTTGTTTCTGCTCCTGTGTTGTCACATCCTGATCCTAGGTTACCCTTTATTCTTGAGGTTGATGCTTCTGAGACTGGAGTTGACACCCTTCTGTTTCACCGTCATACCTCTGAGAGCACTATGCATCCTTGTGGCTACTTTTCCTGAAAGAATGGAGACATCTCCTCGAAGGTACCACTGTGCCGGTTCTCATTCTTACTGACCATAAGTCTCCCATTCTTGTCTGAGGCTAAACACCTCTCTCCCTGAAGGGCGCAATGGGCTCTTTTCTTGTCAAGTTTCAACTAAATTGTCTCATTCTTACCCGGTACTAAGACTGTAAGGGCTGACGCTTTGTCACAACAATTTTCTTCCACTTCCAAGATGGAGTCAGTTCCGGTTCCTGTGATTCCTCCTGATCATATTCTGGCTACGGTTCACACCAGTCTCACTTCTCCTTTGGGTGACAAAATTCTTGCCGCTCAGGTCTATGCTCCTCCTGAGAAACCTTGTAAGTCTCCGTACTGCCATGCTCCATACTTACCATTCTCTCAAGGCTGCTGGTCACCCTAGGATGAATCCATTCTTGTTGTGGTTGACCATTTCTTGAAAATGTCTCATTGTATTCCACTTAAGAAGTTGCCCACATCTAAGGAACTGGCTTCCATTTTTGCTCAGGAGATCTTTCGCTTACATGGGCTACCCAAGGTGATCGTCTCGGATATGGGTAGTCAGTTTGTGTCCCGGTTCTGATGAGCCTTTTGTGCACAGTTAGGAATTCAGCTTGCTTTCTTCTCTGCGTATCACCAGCAGTCTAATGGGGCCGCAGAATGAGCCAACCAGTCCTTGGAGCAGTTCCTATGTTGCTATATTTCTGACCATCATAACAACTGGTCAGACCTCTTACCTTGGGCGGAGTTTGCTCACAACAGTGCCTTGAATTCTGCTTCCAGATTGTCCCCATTTATGATGAACTATGGTTTCCAATCTTCCATGTTGCCTGACTCATTTGTTCCGCATAGCATTCCTGCGTTAGAGGAGGATCTGTGACATGCCAATTATAGGAACAGACTTCATTCTGACTGCAGACGGCAGCCTGCACCTTCCTATCAGTTTGAGGGCAGGGTCTGGCTGTCATCTCACAACCTCAGACTCCGTGTTCCCTCTCTGAAGTTGCCCCCTTGGTTTATTGTGCCTTTCTGCGCAGGATTAACCCAGTGGCTTACGCTTTAGACCTTCCTTCTAATATGCGTATCTCAAATGTATTCCATGTCTCCTTATTAAAAGCTTTGGTCTGGAACTGCTTTACCACCTCGGTGCCACGTCCTCACCCTGTACAGGATGAGAACCTTGAGTATAAAGTACAGTCCATTGTTGACTTCCATAGGTTCCGTGGGCACATACAGTACCTGGTGCATTGTAAAGAGTATGGACCGGAGGAACCCTGTCCTCCTCCATGATTTCCATAGACATTTTCCCCTCAAGCCTGGTGGTCCTGCGAGGGGGAGGGGTTGTTGAGGAGTGGGTACTGTCACGGCTGGACTCAGCCCTTCCTTCTCTGAACTGGCTGCCCAGCTGTCGGTTAATTGCGAACTCCTATCTCTCCACAGTGAAGACAAAAGGTACTACTGGAGGTACTACCAAAAATCTGACTTTTTAGGCCAGGAAACAATGGAGAGATGACAAAAATATTTAATCATCGCATTTATTGAAAAAACTACAAGATATAGACATAATGTTCAAAGAGGGATAAAAAGCATAAACTACAGTTTGTACAGTGAGCCCTTGTGCATCTACGCGTTTCACCATTAGGCTTCTTCAGGACACGACCAAGGTTCAGAGATGTTACAAATAAGAGATAAGAGAATGAATCTCACTATCTGAAATGAGATGCATTGCCATTAAAATCAAAGCTATTGCACAAACCTAGAACATGTTATCTTAAAAAGCATATGTTGGGCCAGTCAGGGGAGGCCCACAGGGGACGGACAAAATTGAAGGTACCTTAGATTGGAATACATTTTCTATGTATACAGCCCAGATAGGTGGAGAATTTTCAAAATTATAAACTGTGAAAAAGCAGATATAATGCAATGGGTTCTAACAAATATGCAAGTAAAAAGGAATATATGAAAGTAAGAATATATGGAAATTGGAATACCGACTAGTAAGTTGTTTTTTAAGTGTTTGAATAGGGGCAAGTAGGAACCGTCACTCCAAACATGTAGGGAACCAACAGAGCCACATTATAAGGTCCAATAAACATAGGGGAGACAGATCCTTATTAGGATTAGGCAATGCTCATGACAAATAGAGCCTGGATTAGCATGCTGAACCTTTAAACAAAGGGTATGAAGGAGAGTATACAGTGGGGACAGAAAGTATTCAGATCCCCTTACATTTTTCACTCTTTGTTATGTTGCAGCCGTTTGCTAAAATCATTTAAGTTCATTTTTTCCTCATTAATGTACACACAGCACCCCATATTGACAGAAAAACACAGAATTGTTGACATTTTTGCAGATTTATTAAAAAAGAAAAACTGAAATATCACATGGTCCTAAGTATTCAGACCCTTTGCTCAGTATTTAGTAGAAGCACCCTTTTGATCTAATACAGCCATAAGTCTTTTTGGGAAATATGCAACAAGTTTTTAACACCTGGATATGGGGATGCTTTGCCATTCCTCCTTGCAGATCCTCTCCAGTTCTGTCAGGTTGGATGGTAAACATTGGTGGACAGCCATTTTTAGGTCTCTCCAGAGATGCTCAATTGGGTTTAAGTCAGGGCTCTGGCTGGGCCATTCAAGAACAGTCACGGAGTTGTGAAGCCACTCCTTTTTTATTTTAGCTGTGTGCTTAGGGTCATTGTCTTGTTGGAAGGTAAACCTTCGGCCCAGTCTGAGGTCCTGAGCACTCTGGAGAAGGTTTTCGTCCATGATATCCCTGTACTTGGCTGCATTCATCTTTCCCTCGATTGCAACCAGTCGTCATGTCCTTGCAGCTGAAAAACACCCCCACAGCATGATGCTGCCACCACCATGCTTCACTGTTGGGACTGTATTGGACAGGTGATGAGCAGTGCCTGGTTTTCTCCACACATACCAATTAGAATGAAGGCCAAAAATTCTATCTTGGTCTCATCAGACCAGAAAATCTTATTTCTCACCATCTTGGAGTCCTTCAGGTGTTTTAGCAAACTCCATGGGGGCTTTCATGTGTCTTGCACTGAGGAGAGGCTTCCGTCAGGCCACTCTGCTATAAAGCCCCAAATGTTGGAGGGCTGCATAATGGTTGACTTTCTACAACTTTCTCCCATCTCCGAACTGCATCTCTGGAGCTCAGCCATAGTGATCTTCGGTTCTTCTTTACCTCTCTCACCAAGGCTCTTCTCCCCCGATAGCTCAGTTTGGCTGGATGGCCAGCTCTAGAAAGGGTTCTGGTCATCCCAAACATCTTCAATTTAAGGATTATGGAGGCCACTGTGCTCTTAGGAACCTTAAGTGCAGCAGAAATTTTTTTGTAACCTTGGCCAGATCTGTGCCTTGCCACAATTCTGTCTCTGAGCTCTTCAGGCAGTTCCTTTGACCTCATGATTCTCAATTGCTCTGAAATGCACTGTGAGCTGTAAGGTCTTATATAGACAGGTGTGTGGCTTTCCTAATCAAGTCCAATCAGTATAATCAAACACAGCTGGACTCAAATGAAGGTGTAGAACCATCTCAAGGATGATCAGAAGAAATGGACAGCACCTGAGTTACATATATATGTAATATATATGAATACTTAGGACCATGTAATATTTCAGTTTTTCCTTTTAATTTCAATAAGTTTTTATTAGAGTTTTACAAAAGTATAGCAAGAATAGTCAAGTATAGAACAATCAGTAAAAGTTGTCACGTAGAATACACATGAGATAGGAGTAGACATATTCTTACACTTATATTTCGCATCAGCATCAGTAGCCTCATTTCGAGATGTCTATACAGAAGGCATCCCCCTCCCCCGACACCCCACATGGGATCCAGCTCTGTCCAAGAAGGAGGGGAGGCCACTCTCACCTGAACTCTACAGGATCTATTTTCCCATTTTTGGCCACAGATATTAGTAATATATCATCATGTTCATGTGGGTCGTATCATAGTAACGATAGTCCCTAATTGTTTACAATTTAATCCCTCAGGACAACATGTTGATAATAGAGTCATACTTGACAAAAACAAAAAAGGATATAAAAGGAATATTAAAGTAAACCAATAATAACGTAGTATGTCCATTGAGCAGCCAATATGTAGGGATTGGTTATGTATATCAGACTGTAGTATCTTTATTTAATTTTTCCCAAAAAATCTGAGACCCATGTTTTGTGGATACCATGTTAGCCAGGGATTCCATATTTTAGAAATTTTTTCCTGGTTACCTAGACTCCAGGCGAATTGTGTATTATACATCCTATGTGTATTTATTAATTGTTGGGTTTCTGCTATAGGAGGTGGGTCAGTGTCTTTCCAGTGATGTACTATAGTGAGTCTAGCTTCTATAAGTAAGTGGGACACTAAAGGTCTCATAGATGCTGGAATAGAATCAATTTCTAATGAAAGGATTGCCATACCTGGGGAACACGCAGCCTTTGTACCTGTAACTTGTTCTATTATCTGGAATATAAGCACCCAAAACCTATGAATACGTAGGCATGACCACAGCACATGTAGAAGTGTACCTGTTTTCCCACATTTCCTCCAACATTCTGGTGAAGCTCCTGGTGCAAATTTTGAGATACGATAAGGGGTAAGATACCACCTCAGTAGTATTTTGTGATGTAGTTCCCACAAGTTGGCACTTCTTGTGGAGGTATATGTGACATTAAGGGCTTTCTTCCATTGGTCTTCTGTATATTTTTTCTCAAAGTCCCTCTCCCATGCTTCTATATTAGTGGTTTTACTGAAGGAGTGTTTATTCTGTAGGAATTTATAAAACAATGCCGTACCTTTATATTTTGTACGTTTATTTGTAAGAAAGGTGACAATTTGCCAGGGTAGGTGAGTGGGAAGGTCGCTGCTCTTTATATCCAATAAGTGGGATAGTTGAATGTATTTATAATAATCCAAGGCTGGGATATCATATTCAATCTGAAGTGCTCTAAATGTTTTTATTGTAGGCCCAACAAAAAGGTCTTCCAGTAGTAGTTCTCCTCTGGGACCCCAGTTAAATAGTATTATGTCTGGTATAATAAATTCCAGAGCAGTGATCGGGAATTTTAAAGGAATTTGAGGTCCTTCAAGTGTTATATGTTTGAGGAGATATTGCCATGCTTCGATAGAAGCTTGAATGGTAGGAGTATATGAAAATGATTTAGGTAAGTGGTGTGGGCTAGTTATTAGGTAATTGTACAAATTTACTCCTTTAATTTGAGACTTCTCTAATTCTGTCCAGAGGGTATTATTATGGGAAGGGAACCAATCTTTCACCTGTGCCAAGATGGTAGCCACATGGTAATCTTTGAATATTGTATGACCTATCCCCTCACTTGTTTGAGTTTAGTAAGTTTATTGAAGGCACATCGTGCTTTTTTCCCAAACCACAGATACCTATCTATTTCAGACTGTGCTTGCTGGAAGAAGGATTTAGGAACTGGTATGGGTAGAGTTCTAAATAGATATAAGAATTGTGGCAGGATCTGCATTTTCTGTCCAAGAAAGTTCAAACCGCTTCAGTTTATCTAGTTTGGATCTCAGAGATTTCAGGAAAGGGATATAGTTTTCTTTAACTAGATCGTAGACTGTAGCTGTAAGTGTAATGCCTAAATATGATATACCATTTCCTTTCCACATGTAAGAAAAGTTATTACTGATATGCTGTTTCATAGTGTCAGACAGGCCCAATCCCAATAGATACGACTTGGTTTTGTTAACTTTATATGATATTGCATTAAATAATTGCAGGGTTTGGTGAACCAAAGCCAGGGATGACTTTACTTCAGTAGGCATCAGGATGACATCATCCGCAAACAGGCTAATGGTATGCATTCTATTCCCAATTATGATCCCTTTAATTTTGGGATGTTGGCGAATGTAAGTTGCCAAGGGTTCCATCAGCAAATTAAAAATTAAAGGGGATAGAGGGCAACCTTGATGGGTACCATTTGTTATGTTGAATGGGGTAGATAGTGTACCTGATACATGAACTTGTACTGACGGTCTTGTATATAGAGCCATAATAGCTTGGTATATCTGGCCTTGAAAACCAAATTTGTTTAATACTTGCTCTAGATACGTCCAGTGAATCCTATCGAATGCCTTCTCTGCATCCAAAGCAAGGAGCAGAGAAGGTGTTCCTCTTTTGTTGGCCATGTGAATAAGGTTAATCAGGCATCTGGTCGCATCCGCTGTTTGGCGACCTGTAGTAAAGCCAGATTGATCTGGGTGAATCAATGATGGAAGGAGATCTACCAATCTGCTAGCTATCAATTTAGCGTAGATTTTCAAGTCGTTATTGAGTAACAATATCGGGCAAAAATTTTGAGGGGTATTAGGGTCCTTCCCTGGCTCTGGTAGTGCCACAATCATTGCTTTTAACATTTCAGGTGGAAAAGAGGAGGAGGAGGCAGCTTGATTATATATCTCTGTGAGTCTAGGAGTTAGAATGTCTCTAAACGTCTGGAAATATTCACCTGTGTAACCGTCCGGTCCAGGAGATTTATTACTGGGGAGTGAGTCGATTACTTGTGATATCTCTTGTATCGTGAATGGAGAATTTAATGCTGTGTTTTGGATATCTGTGAGTTGAGGAAGTTCTATTTTGTTGAGAAATTCAGAAATTGTGTGGGATAGTGGTTGAATCGTGTTTGGGTCCGTTTTCAGGTTATAAAGAGAACTATAGTAAGTACTGAAGGAGTCTGCTATAGCTTGAGGATGGTGTAATTTAGTTTGGGTTTCTGGGTATATAATGTAGGGAAGCTTAATTTTATGTCTATGCCCTCATAAACTATCGGCTAATAATTTCCCTGCTTTATTACCGTTTGCATAATATGTCATTTTCAACCTCCTAGAGGATTTTTCAAAGTCCTCCAGTAATATCATTCGGAGATCAAGTCTTAGTTTGGTTAATTGTTCTGATAAGTCAGGGGAGAAATTTGCTTTGTTCTGGGTTTCTAATGTTTGAATTTGTTTAGAGACATCCAGTATATGCTGCCCCCTCATCCTCTTAGCCCTTGCTCCCAGTTTAATGAGAAGACCTCTCATAAACGCTTTATGTGCGTTCCATGTCACAAATGGATCAGTAACTGAATCTACATTATGTTCAAAAAACTCAATTAGATCCTTCTGTAATATCTTTTTGGAGGGATCATCCCGGAACAGCCGCGGGTTGGATCTCCAGATATAAGTGGAGTTGTTTTTGCAAGTGTCATCCACTAGCAGCGACACCGAAGCATGATCCGACCAAGTGATACTATTAATTGTAGAGGATTTAATTTTGGTAATAACCCTTTGTCTATCAAAAAAAGATCAAGTCGTGTATAAATTTTATGACTAGTTGAAAAAAAAGAGAAGTCTTTCTCCATAGCATTAATGCACCTCCATGCATCATATATGTCGTAGGTCCTCAATAATGGTTGTAGGGTCTGGGTTTTCTTAGTAGTTTGCGAACTAGAATCCATTTTGGGGTCGGATGGTAGATTAAAATCTCCACATAGGAGCAAGTGACCTCTCTACAAACGTGAGACCTTTTTCATAAGTTTGTGAAGAAAGCGGGTCTGATGGGTGTTTGGAGCGTAGACATTCACCAACGTATAAGTAGTGTTATTGAGGTGGCAAATCAAAATATGGTATCTACCCTGCAGGTCTTGAACTTCTGTGTGACGGCAGAAGGCTACGGTGTCTTTTATTGCCGTAAATACCCCTTCCTTTTTTGCGTCTGAGCTTGCAGAGAAAGTATATGGGAATTTGGGGTGAGAGCAGTTAGGTTGGGCCTGTTTTTTGAGGTGCGTTTCCTGTATGCAAATGACGTCAGCATTATGTTGAATGGCTTCTCTCCACATGGATCTGCGTTTCACAGGATGGTTAAGACCTCTGGCATTAATTGTTAAAAAGGTAATGGTCATAGTGCAAGACCGGATTGGAGGGGGCGTGGCTTGGCGCGCAACAGCGATGGACGCTTGAAACAAGAGCTCCGGCATCCAGGCAGCCTTAGCCCGTCACCTTGCACCCAAAGCACTCGATAATGAGCAGGAGGAACACAGGGACACCCCGCACGAGATCCCGCCACACATCGGCAGCTTAACAGGGAAGGAACATTGAAGATTTGTTCCGGAATCCCCCGCCTGCACGAGAAGGCCTGCTAGGAGCCAAGATGGCGCTGCCGCATGTAACGGAGGACGACTTCAGTGAGGACTCTCAATCAGCAGCTGAGGGGAACGGTAGGATTACCCCTCACCCCGACCTCCCCCTGACATATGCCGGCATGTCAGGCTTTGCAGCTGACATAAAAGCCACCTTTTCGGCAGCGATAACGGATCTAAAATCCAGCATGTTGATCCTCACAGACAAGATGGCCACGGTAGAACATGCAGGCAAATGCAGGGATAAGGCTCTTCATCGCCTGGACAGAGTTACACATACACAGTCCCAACAACTTATAGAGATTAACAAACACCTCGAGGATTTAGATAACAGAGGCAGAAGAAATAATATTAGGGTGCGGGGGATCCCAGAGACTGTGGAGGCTGATCAAATAACCCCAGCTTTACAGAGGGTTTTTAATAGCCTGCTAGAAAGACCAGAGGAGACAGACATTGAATTTGTAAGGGCTCACAGAGCACTCAGAGCAAGAGGCCCTGACAATATGCCACCACGTGACATCATATGCTGTTTGCAGAGCTTTGCTTTAAAAGAAGACATCATGAGGAAAGCACGCAGGAATGATCAGATAGTCTTCAATGGAGAAACCATCATGTTATTTCATGATCTGTCTCAGATCACTCTAAAGAACCGCAGAGCTCTTAGACCATTACTAGACAGGCTGAGAGAAAAGGATCTCCGCTACTCATGGCGATTCCCATTCGCACTCCTAGTGAACCAAAATGGAAGACAGCATATTTTGCGATCACCAGAAGATCTCCCAGATTTTTGCCAAGCGTTACATCTGGAACAGGTTGAACTGCCAGAGTGGTATCAGGAATTCATGCTACCTCCATTGGAAAGATCCCCCTTCTCATCGCCTGATAAACGCATCTCCAAGAAGATGAAATCAGCACGCCCTGGAGGTTCACAGGCGGGAACCCCAAATAACAGACCTCACACTTCCAGGAGCTTTGAAGAAGCCTGAAAATGTCCACAGAAATCCACACTACACATGGAAGAGGATGAGCATCTTTCCTGAAATAACACCATGAATGCTGACCCCAAAGTTAATACTTGCTGACACCAACATTATAAGACACTTCGGCTGGTTTCGCTTTATCTGGTCGAATGGAACTTCACATCAAGAATCAACAACACACTAAGTGCCAGTTTTTATAGCTCAGCAGTTTTGGTTGGAGTTTATGTTTATGGGGGCTGTTGCTTTTCCCCCCATGATGGCTTAGGCCAATTCTATAGATAGAATACGGTTGTATGGCAAACAAATCAGAATAGATGATACTAATGGGACTGTGCAGTTCTTGAAGCATAACTGTCAGTATCTCACTTCAGCAAGCATTGATTATGGAAATGTCGATGAAAGAAATATCTTTAAAACTCAAAAAAAAAAAAAAAACCCAAAGCAAAGTAAAACGCAAATTATAGGTTTAATTTAAATCCAGCTCTAAGGGGAAGACGACAAGAAGATACCCCCGCTTGGAGGGGGGCCTTGAAGTCACCCAGGAGAACAGAGAAATGATCAAACAATTCATCGACATCTCTACCTGTAAAGTCATATGGGTCAAAGAGATCAGGGGAGGTTGTATGTTCCTTAGTTGTTGCTATTAAGGTGCATTGTTGACCATTAATGTTTACAATATGTTTTTTATGGCTGCTGCCGGTTTTTGCTCACAAATTGAGTGTTATATATTTAATTCAGTCTAATCTAATTTGATTGGTTGGATTAACCAAAGCGATTGGGCGGCTGCCAATCGCGCTCCGACAAAGTGCCCCTTGACAGGGGAAGATTTTCCTGGCAGGAGGCACTAACATTTTACCTTGGCCCCATTGGGTTTCCAAGGAGATCACATTATCTCCATCTTACTTTCTAAGTGCTCTCACTTTCAAGGTACTAATTCCTTGCTTTCTTTTTCTCATTTCTTTTTACCTATACCTTTTAAGGGGTAAAGTATAATTCATTGGAAACTTCAGTTATCTCTCCAGTTGTTGCCTCGACAGCTCTCTCTGGGCCCTCAAGATGGCGTACTCATCCCTAGGACATGAGCCTACAGTAATCTCTCACAACACGAAGGGCCTGAACATCCCGGAAAAGCGCAAGACCCTCTTAAAGGAACTCAAAAAAGGTAAACCACGTTTTGTGTTTTTACAGGAAACACACTTCAAAACTCAACAAATCCCCAAACTGACAGACTCGTTCTTCACACAAGCATACCATGCAACGAATGACTTAGCAAAATCCAGGGGAGTGTCCATACTCATTAGTAGGGAGGCTTCCTTTGAATTAACTGACAAACTCATAGATCCAGAAGGAAGGTTCATATTCCTGAAAGGGAACTGCTGCGGTAACGCTATTACACTAGCAAATGTTTATTTTCCCAACACGGCACACCTTACCTTCTGCCGTAAAATTGTTGGACAACTCAAAGATTTTGGCTCGGGATGTATCATTCTAGGGGGGGACTTTAATGCCCCATTGAATCCTCTCAGTGATGCGTCCACAGGCAAAACCTATATCACATACAAAATACTCAAACAAATCAAAACATTACTGAACTCGCTTCAACTAATAGACTCTTGGAGATTCATCAATCCCGAGGGAAAAGATTACACCTTCTATTCCATACCCCACTGCAGATACTCAAGAATAGATTATATCTTTATATCACAAAGAGACTTAGATATAGTCTCAGGAGCTAAAATAGGGATACAGACCTTTTCAGATCATGCCCCAATCTCAATGTCGTTGAAGTTCACAGAACACCGACCCAAAACAAACACTTGGAGATTAAATTCAGCACTGTTAACAGATCCAACTACACTCCCTCAAATAGCGACATCACTATTAGACTACTTCAAAACTAACTCCACACCAAACATCAACCCCCTTTCAATATGGGAAGCACATAAATGCACAATTAGAGGAGAACTCATTAGAATAGGCGCCCACCGCAAAAGAGAGAGGGAAAATAAAATTAAATCCCTGACAGAGAAAATTCGCGCCCTAGAATCCCTACATAAACAATCCCTGACAGAACATACGGCAACTGAACTTTTAAATCATAGAAAATCACTCCAACAGATCTTTGACACAAGAGCTAAAAGATTCCTATTTTTTAGAAAAAAAATCTACTACGAACATGGCAACAAAACAGGTAGCCTACTAGCAAGAGCCATAAAAAACGCGAAAACACAACAAAATATCTCAGGCATACGAACAAAAGAAGGGAAACTAGACATCACTACCGAAAAAATTGCACACCACTTTCATAATTATTACACATCCTTGTATAACTTACCCAACCCACAGAAACCTAGCTCAATTCAAGGAACGAGATTACATGCCATACGTCAATATCTGATAGACTCTAAACTTCCCTCATTGTCAACTGAAGATATTACCCAACTAGAAAATCCCATAGAAACTTGTGAATTACAACAAGTGATCAAACACCTAAAGACAGGGAAAAGTCCGGGACCGGACGGCTTCACAGCAATTTATTACAAAACATTCCAGGAAACTCTGCTGGGACCATTACTAAGGGCCCTGAACTACATGTCTGAGCCCAGGGAGATCCCGGCGGATTTCCTTAAGGCACATATTACAATTCTTCCCAAGCCAAACAAGGACCTGACAGAATGTGCAAGCTACAGGCCAATTTCGCTGCTGAATCTTGATGTGAAATTGATGTCAAAAATAATAGCAAATAGATTGAAACCTTTACTTCACAAATTGATAGGAAGCGAGCAAGCAGGATTCATGCCAGGAAGAGAAACCAGAGATAATGTTATCAAAACGCTCAATTTGATGCATGCTGCAGGGATGCGGAAATTCGAAGGCCTTCTCCTGTCCACGGACGCGGAGAAGGCCTTTGACCGCGTAGCCTGGGATTTCATGCTAGAAACATGCAGGTTCATTGGCTTGGGAAACAATATGATGTCTTGGATCTCTATGCTCTATAAAAACCCTTCTGCGCAGCTGAAGATCAATGGCTCCCTTTCAAGCACAGTAGAGATTAAAAACGGGACGAGACAGGGATGCCCTCTCTCGCCCCTGCTGTTTATCCTGACCTTAGAGCCATTTGTCAGACGGATTGTAGCAGAGAGGGCAATACAGGGCTTCGAGGTGGGAAAAAAAGAATACAAGGTGGCGGCATATGCGGATGACTTGTTGTTCTTCATAACGAACCCTCATATTTCACTCCCCTCCTTGATGAAAGAGTTCTCTATCTTTGGATATCTCTCAAACCTCAAAATTAATTATACCAAGTCGGAAATTTTAAATGTCTCGATCCCCACAAATAAATTAGAGCCCATCCAATCAAATTGCCCCTTTAAATGGGTAAACACAGCACTTAAATATCTAGGAATATGGTTGACCCCCAAATTATCTCAAATTTTTGAATATAATTTCACTCCCCTATTGAAAACAATATGTTCAGACTTACAAAACTGGCACTCAAAAGGTTTATCCTGGTTCGGTCGGGCAGCTATATGTAAAATGGTCATTTTACCAAGAGTACTATATCTATTTAGAAATTTACCGATAAAAATTCCCCAAAACTTCTTTAAAGTGCTCCATGCAACTCAAACGAAATTTATTTGGGCTCACAAGAAACCTAGAGTAAGATTTTCTAGACTTACTAAGCCCAAAGACAAAGGGGGAATGGGAATCCCAGACTTCCGTGCGTACTATCTAGCCTCTCACATAACTAGGATAATAGACTGGCACTGCCATTCTACAATCAAGGATTGGGTAGAAATTGAGGAAAAACTGAGCCATACACCAATTAAATACTCACCATGGATTCAGTGGAGTAGTCTCCCAGCGGAGATGAGGTCACATCCCTTAGTGGGCACCACCTTAGCAATCTTTCATAAGTTAACGAAACTTACCAACTTCTCGTCACTTCTTAGTCCGCTCACCCCACTACAGAATAACCCCAATTTCCCACCGGGAATGGGGAACCGATCACTTCAAGCGAACGACACAAATAAACCCCTATTAGCTTCACAATGTTTTCACAATCAAGAGTTTAGGGACTTTACAGATCTTAAACATACAAACAAACTACCCGACCTACAGCTTTGGACTTATTTCCAATGCCGTAGCTTCCTTAATAGAACACAAAGAAAACAAAATTTCAACAGACCACTAACAGAATTAGAGTCAGTATGTCAGACAGAGGAACCCATCTCTAAAGTGACATCACTAGCATACCGCTGGATCCAAATTGGGGAAGACAGGGGTGAGAGGGATCTCAGAGAGAGCTGGTCGAGGCCACTAGGTATTCCATTGACGACTTCACAATGGATGAAAGCATGTGTTTTTGCTCATAAATCCTCCCTGAGCACAAAAACTCAGGAAACAGCATACAAATTACTTACTCAATGGTATGCCACACCAGTAAAACTACACTCTTGGTTTCCAGACCACTCGGATACTTGCTGGCGCTGTAACTCTGACAAAGGATCATTGCTCCACATTTGGTGGCAGTGCCCAATATTGAACACATTTTGGGCAAAGGTCAGAGAGATGATATACGTAATAACAGAAACAAAATTAAAGTTAGACGCAGCGGCATGTCTCCTGCATGTCACGGAATTCCCCATTAAGAGGTATAAACACTCACTAACCAAACATCTTTTAAATGCGGCCAAAGCAATCATCCCACTGTACTGGAAATCTACAAAAATCCCATCCATACGGGAATGGCTTAATAAGATAGAGGAGTTTTATGAGATGGAGGAGACTATTGCACAAGCAGGAGAAAATGTGGAAATATTTCACAAAACTTGGTCACCTTGGCTTATATATAAATACTCACAGGCATATTTGGATGTTATGAAATAGGTCGTGGTTGAAAGTTAACTCTCATATGACAAACTAAATACTGAAAAATAGTCCAGTGAGGAACAGTGATTCCCATTAACTTAAACTGAAGGCTTAATCCTTATTACCCTTTTCTCTCTTTCTTTTCTCTTTTCCTTTTCCAACTATTCTTCTTCCGTGAATGACAATACAGAATCCACGAATGATAATCATTGATATCTGCTTTATTAAGACTTACAGTTGTACAAGCATAAACAATTGATACCAACCCCTACAATGTAACTGATGTTCAATGGTATTTCTGATGATATATCTAACACTGTATTGAACTGAGTGGAGCTGCGTCTCCACAGATGCATCTCTTGTTTTTCACAATAAACTTTGATGAAACAAAGACCGGATTGGAGTGTGTTAGATAGCATGTGTTGGTAACACATGTGGTGCTAGGTTCGGTGATGTTGATCCATAGTCGACGAAGGGTTGATCCTTTGCGACCATAGTGTTTCTGATGATCGGCTTGAGCAGGCAGATAAATGTTTGGTAATTTTTGCGGCTTCGGACATACAGTCAGGTCCATAAATATTGGGACATCAACACAATTCTAATCTTTTTGGCTCTATACATCACCACAATGGATTTGAAATGAAACACACAAGATGTGCTTTAACTGCAGACTTTCAGCTTTAATTTGAGGGTATTTACATCCAAATCAGGTGAACGTGTAGGAATTACAACAGTTTGTATATGTGCCTCCCACTTTATAAGGGACCAAAAGTAATGGGACAGATTAACAATCATCCATCAAACTTTCACTTTTTAATACTTGGTTACAAATCCTTTGCAGTCAATTATAGCCTGAAGTCTGGAATGCATAGACATCACCAGACGCTAGGTTTCATCCCTGGTGATGCTCTGCCAGGCCTCTACTGCAACTGTCTTCAGTTCCTGCTTGTTCTTGGGGCATTTTCCCTTCAGTTTTGTCTTTAGCAAGTGAAATGCATGCTCAATCGGATTCAGGTCAGGTGATTGACTTGGCCATTGCATAACATTCCACTTCTCTCTCTTAAAAAACTCTTTGGTTGCTTTCGCAGTATGCTTCGGGTCATTGTCCATCTGCACTGTGAAGCACCGTCCAATGAGTTCTGAAACATTTTGCTGAATATGAGCAGATAATATTGTCCAAAACACTTCAGAAATTATCCTGCTGCTTTTGTCAGCAGTCACATTATCAATAAATACAAGAGAACCAGTTCCATTGGCAGCCATACATGCCCACACCATGACACTACCACCACCATGCTTCACTGATGAGGTGGTATGCTTTGGATCATAAGCAGTTCCTTTCCTTCTTCATACTCTTCTCTTCCCATCACTCTGGTACAAGTTGATCTTGGTCTCATCTGTCCATAGGATGTTGTTCCAGAACTGTGAAGGCTTTTTTAGATGTTGTTTGGCAAACTCTAATCTGGCCTTCCTGTTTTTGAGGCTCACCAATGGTTTACATCTTGTGGTGAACCCTCTGTATTCACTCTGGTGAATTCTTCTCTTGATTGTTGACTTTGACACACATACACCTACCTCCTGGAGAGTGTTCTTGATCTGGCCAACTGTTGTGAAGGGTGTTTTCTTCACCAGGGAAAGAATTCTTCAGTCATCCACCACAGTTGTTTTCCATGGTCTTCCGGGTCTTTTGGTGTTGCTGAGCTCAGTGGTGCGTTCTTTCCTTTTAAGGATGTTCCAAACAGTTGATTTGGCCACATCTAATGTTTTTGCTATCTCTCTGATAGGTTTGTTTTGTTTTTACAACCTAATGATGGCTTGCTTCACTGAAAGTGACAGCTCTTTGGATCTCATATTCAGAGTTGACAGCAACAGATTCCAAATGCAAATAGAGCACTTGAAATAAACTCTGGACCTTTTATCTGCTCCTTGTAAATTGGGATAATGAGGGAATAACACACAACTGGCCATGGAACAGCTGAGCAGCCAATTGTCCCATTACTTTTGGTCCCTTAAAAAGTGGGAGGCACATATACAAACTATTGTAATTCCTACACCATTCACCTGATTTGGATGTAAATACCCTCAAATTAAAGCTGAACGTCTGCAGTTAAAGCCCATCATGTTTGTTTAATTTCAAATCCATTGTGGTGGTGTATAGGGCCAAAAAGATTAGAATTGTGTCAATGTCCCAATATTTATGGACCTGACTGTACACAGTGGTTAACATAGAAAAAAAACAGCATAAAAGAAAAACATAAAAGGGTTCTAAACAAAACCCTGTATAGGTCGGTGTGACCCGAGTGTGACTTGTAGTCACTTAAATTGCATTTGGGGGATAAACAAAGAAACAGTTCAGCTTAGCTTTTTCCTCTGCTCAGGAAACAGTAGAATGTAATTTGCACTGGCTTCAGTCAGCTCGGGTATGTTTGCGAGCAT
The DNA here is from genome assembly GCA_037953035.1 of Aquarana catesbeiana. Classification (NCBI taxonomy): domain Eukaryota; kingdom Metazoa; phylum Chordata; class Amphibia; order Anura; family Ranidae; genus Aquarana; species Aquarana catesbeiana. The sequence continues at coordinate 119,588 of JBBHAA010000218.1, forward strand.
TTTTGGAGGTGACCAAGCTCCAGTCTTCTGCGACATGGTCAGGGCTGTGTGATGCATGTGCCTTTGATGAGTCCTCCGTAATGATATGCCATCTCTGGAGTAGCTGCATCCCTTTAGCAAGAGTGTCAACAAAATGTTCCTTCCCATCTTTAGTGATGATCAGTTTAGTAGGAAACCCCCACTTGTATGTGATCTTGTGGTTTATCAGTGCTTTGGAGATTGTATTTAGGTTCCTACGTTTCTGTAAAGTGAATTGTGATAGATCAGTGAAGAATTGTAGATCTTTATACTGTGGTGGAAAAAGATCTTTACTGCAGGAAGCCGCCATCAGGCGTTCTTTTGTTTGGTAAAAGTGTAGCTGGAGTATAACATCTCTTGGTATGTTGTCCGGTAGGTGAGATGGCTTGGGTAGGTGGTGGATCCTGTCCACGGTAATGTCCATGTCTGTTAGATCAGGCAATATAGCCTGAAAAAGTTGTGCTGTGTAGGTGCGTAGGTCGGATTGCTGGACCGACTCGGGGGTTCCCCTTATTTTAAAATGATTTCTCCTAGAGTGGTCCTCAATATCTGCCAATTTAGCTTTAAGGGCATCTAGTTCATCAGCATTGTTATCATTTGCGTCCACAAGATCATTGATGGTGGTCGCAAACTCCCCCATTTTGTGTTCTATGTGATCTACTCTGGACACAGTTTCCTTTAGTTCCACACCAAACTTGTGCACACAGGACAGCATATCAGCATGCAGTGAGCTCCTAAGAGAGACATGTCCTTTAATGTGGGGTCCAGCACTGATTTGTTGGTAGTGGGGAAGAGATCTATTGAGTCAGGGAGATCTCTGGTATCTTCCCCTGAGTCTAGGCCTGGTGTTAGGTCTCGGCTGGAATCCGAAGCATCCAGCCTCAATCTTGCTTTCTCCGGGCTACCCGAGGTAGGGGTATGTATAGGAGATTGTGAGCTTCTTTGTGGGACATTCCTTTTGTGAGGATTACCCTTGCCTGGATCGTATAGGGGAGTACTAGACATACCTCGTGCCGCTGTCCCGCCACCGCCATCTTGCTTAGGCCCGAGCGGGTAGTTTTCAGTAAGTTTTTGCGGCCTCGGGTTATCCTTGTTGCGCTGCGGCATGTTCGATCAGGTCCCCGAGCTGTGCTGCAGGTCTGCTGGTGATATTGAGCGGATTAAGCTGGTTTAGCCAGGCGATGTGTGCCGTTGTTTTCCCAAGTGCTGTGGAGCTCCTCTAATGAGTGTCCATCTTCCTCCGTGGCAAGCTCCGCCCCCCTCAGTTTTTCTTTTTTAATAAATCTGCAAACATGTCAACAATTCTGTGTTTTTCTGTCAATATTGGGTGCTGTGTGTACATTAATGAGGAAAAAAAAAGAACTTAAATGATTTTAGCAAATGACTGCAATATAACAGAGTGAAAAATTCAAGGGGTCTAAATGCTTTCTGTCCCCACTGTATATATTATAGAGACAGTTGGTAACAGCCAAAGTGCCTGCACAAAGAGAGTGGTAGATGGTACTTACATGGAGGATAGAAACCAAATAGGGAGTTGGGACTTTAAATGAAGCAAATGGATAGTGGAGGTATATATGCAGTATAAAGATTTTTATTATTAAACAACATTAAAACACATAATTCATCATATATATGTACAAGGAGCGTGCACAGGGCCTGAACATAATGTATGAAATAGTACATGCATAGCAACAAATGATCGAAGTAGTAGACATATTAATATAAATGGCAGCAATCCCGGTGCCGGTGCATGCATCCACATGGTATGTGTACATTCATCAAAAAGTATATAAACAAATCATAGAGTAGGATGGTTGTAAATAAGTCAGTATCAGTCCGTGTAGAGTGTGGCTGTAGCATCAAATAGCTTGACGCGTTTCGTGGGTTGTCCCACTTGTCAGGAGCGGATGCGGTAAATATACCTATGGAATATATATAAACATATAATGAACCATACTCTAAAAAAAGCTTTTATTACATTATAGATGTGTAAAGATGGTTATCCAACCGCACTCACCCAATCAGACAGTAAAAGCAATGCGGGGCAGCCGGCACAAGGTTAGCCGAGGACATAACTCAACCACGGGAGCTGAGGCGGCATAGTACAAAGGTGCAACGTCAGATGGTGTAGGGGCATAAAGGGTATAGCTGGTGTGTCCATATAACAAGAAGTAATAATGTGTATTCCATTAAGTAGGTGTACCTGGGAAAACAATATTAATTGTATGTATAGTTATAGCAATAGTATGTTGTAAGTGATGATAGTATTAATAATAGTGAACCCAGTGTAGTTCCATAGGGAGTGATAGTAAGATAGCGTGGTGCCAGGGATTGTTGAAAGGCTTATGTCTGTGAATGGTGAATAATGACATAGATCTAAAAAGATATAGAGGACTGAAGAAATATACACCAAGTAGGAAACATAGGCCAAATATTGAGGTGAAAAACTGCACCACCAAAAAGGGCTGAAAAAAAGGGGAAAAGTATGAACCAAGGACAAGACAAAGGAAGAGAAGAAAAGAAAACTAACCCCATCGTTGCATCACAGCACCACCAGCAAACAAAAGTAACTGGTGTGCAATGGCCCCAGAGGGAGACTGGTCAATCAGAGCAGCTCGCTTCAATGGGGTGTTGAATATATGCCGCCAACGCCACGCAAACGAGCCAATGGGAGGGGGAAAGAATGCCGCACCTGAACAAAGTAAGTACTCAGTAACAGGCGCGGGAACTCCCCCATGTAGATACTCGAGATGTTATGGCTAAGCGTAGGCGCAATGACATCATGGCTGATGTCACACACACAGCGCATCAGCCATCACATGCAACGTGACGAGCGTGGCGCCGATGCGCAGAGGGGCACCTGCCCGATCCTCCTGAACACCAAGGGAGGAGGGGGAGGGGCTGCTGAGCGCATCACAGCTCCCGCAATGAAGGTAGGCCACAGCAACACCCAAATACCAAACCAGCCACACAAGCATAGAACTGGCAAGATAGGGAGAATGCGTTGGATATCTGAATAATGACAAGTACAATTCATGTGGGAACATCTAACCAGTACAGGGAACACTGCATGTACAGGAATACCAAATGCAAAACTCAAAGGCATAAACATGGAGGAACAGTGTAAATGAATGTTTATAATGTTGATATGTAAACCTTAACATAAGGTACCCTATAAATGAGGGCAGACCTCGCACAGGGATGGCAGGGGAGCACTGCCAGTCCCATATATCCACCTGCTTCCATCCCGGTATATATGTATATAGAAAGGGGAGTTGGGACTTTAAATGAAGCACCCTCAGGTGCCTCCATCCCGATAATGAATCAAAACCAAATAGGGAGCTGGGACTTTAAATGAAGCAAATGGATAGTGGAGGTATATATGCAGTAAAAAGATTTTTATTATTAAACAACATTAAAACACATAATTCATCATATATATGTACAATGAGCGTGCACAGGGCCTGAACATAATGTATGAAATAGTACATGCATAGCAACAAATGATCGAAGTAGTAGACATATTAATATAAATGGCAGTAATCCCGGTGCCGGTGCATGCATCCACATGGTATGTGTACATTCATCAAAAAGTATATAAACAAATCATAGAGTAGGATGGTTGTAAATAAGTCAGTATCAGTCCATGTAGAGTGTGGCTGTAGCATCAAATAGCTTGACGCGTTTCGTGGGTTGTCCCACTCGTCAGGAGCGGATGTGGTAAATATACCTATGGAGTATATATAAACATATAATGAACCGTACTCTTAAAAAAGCTGTTATATACTTTGCACCTTTGTACTATGCCGCCTCAGCTCCCGTGGTTGAGTTATGTCCTCGGCTAACCTTGTGCTGGCTGCCCTGCATTGCTTTTACTGTCTGATTGGGTGAGTGCGGTTGGCTAACCATCTTTACACATCTATAATGTAATATAACAGCTTTTTTTAGAGTACGGTTCATTATATGTTTATATACCGCAGGTGGCACAATGAGCATATCTTCGCTCGTTGTGCGCATGTGCAGGATAAACGACAACGAGTGAATGTGAGTGAGTGGATTATGGGGTTTGTAGGCAAACTGGTAAATAGAACTCCAATATGTCTGCATTCATGAGCATCCCCATGAAGCAAAGGAGCTAACCAGACCAGACTTGCAATAACTGTGGGAAAAAATAGAGCATATCACTGCTGTGAATGCCTCTATAGAAAAATACAGGGAAACATAAAATTCATGAATTGAATATTGCCACCTAATATGGAATGGTACCACATCGTGTCACCCTTAGGTCCCCTGAGTGGGCAACACAGGCCAAATAAAAACAAAACAGATATACATATGAACATTTACAGATACAAATCAATTACAAAATATATTACCATTGTTTACAAAATAACTAAGACTACAGATAAATAAAAAAAGTATCCATACCAACTATATATCATCTGATACCCCAATAGCCCATTTGTAGTGTCCTTTATTTGTTGACTATGTATATACTGTAAGTGACATGAATGTAGACAGGAGAATGACAAAAATATAGACAAAAAATTGTCGGGTGAAAAACAATGTCATGGGGAAACAAGGGAAACAAAAAGGAGGGGAAAGGCATGTCACGGACATATGCAATCTGTAGAAATTAACTACATATTAATGATGTAATATTACAGAAAAGGTCTAAAACTGATCGTGTCATTCAAACCTGGATGCATAGTGGCCCATAATCTATGTATCCATTGAGTTTCTCGTTGGAGTACTCTTTTATCAAAATTACCTCCTCGGGGGTCTTTATGAATGACATCCAGAGCAGCGAATTTAAACACCATGGGGTTGTATTTATGTTTAAAGGCTATATGATAGCCCATAGTGGTGTTAAGAAGACCACTAGTAGTATAGTAAACGTGGTCTTTGATCCTCCTCCAAAATGGCCTGATGATTTTGCCAACATAGAAAGCTCCACATTGGCAGAAAATAATATAAATCTCTTCTTTAGTTTTGGTAAGTGTCGTAAAACATGGGTACAGCCATTAGGGTGGGGAACAGAGGGTCCCACCAATAATAAGTCATAGAAATCACACAACCCGCATGAAATAAACCAGGTGGATCTTGGGTTACATTATTGTTTTTGCAATAATGGCTACGTACCAACCAAACTTTGACAGATCCTGCTCATTAATAGGTGATTTCAGGTTTGGGTCCTATATATTTGGCTAGGATAGGATCTGCCAGCAGAATGTGCCAGTGTCTTTGAATTACTGACTGTATTATATGATGTTGGTCAGAGTAAGTGGTTATGAACCTTGTTACGTTGGAATCTGTTTGTTTGGGTTTTGGAAAGAGAATGGTATTCCTAGGTTTAGCTACAGCCTTTTTAAAAGCTTTTTAAGGCTGGTTTTGCTGTATCTTCTGGCCAAGAGCCGTTCGTATAGACTGTCTGCCTCCTGTTTTAAATCAAGATCACTTGAGCAGTTGCGTTTAAGGTGCAAATATTGGCCAAAGGGAATACTTTGAATGAGGGGCTGGGGGTGTGCACTTAGCACGTGTAAAATTTTGTTACCCGCAGTGGTTTTCGATATAATTTACTGATCAGGCCATCCATAGTGATGTTAATAGTGATATCAAAATATGCAATAGTGGTAAGACTAGATTGCATAGTGAATATTAGGGATGAGCCGAACACCCCCCTGTTCGGTTCGCACCAGAACATGTGAACAGGAAAAAAGTTTGTTCGAACACGCGAACACCGTTAAAGTCTATGGGACACGAACATGAATAATCAAAAGTGCTAATTTTAAAGGCTTATATGCAAGTTATTGTCACAAAAAGTGTTTGGGGACCTGGGTCCTGCCCCAGGGGACATGGATCAATGCAAAAAAAAGTTTTAAAAATGTCCAGTTTTCAGGAGCAGTGATTTTAATAATGCTTAAAGTCAAACAATAAAAGTGTAATATCCCTTTAAATTTTGTACCTGGGGGGTGTCTATAGTATGCCTGTAAAGGGGCGCATGTTTCCCATGTTTAGAACAGTCTGACAGCAAAATGACATTTTGAAGGAAAAAACCCATTTAAAACTATTCGCGGCTATTGCATTGCCGGTCCGACAATACACATAGAAGTTCATTGATAAAAACGGCATGGGAATTTCCCACAGGGGAACCCTGAACCAAAATTTAAAAAAAATGACGTGGGGATCCCCCTAAATTCCATACAAGGTCCTTCAGGTCTGGTATGGATATTAAGGGGAACCCCGCGCCAAAAAAAAAATGGCGTGGGGTCCCCCCAAAAATCCATACCAGACCCTTATCCGAGCACGCAACCTGGCAGGCCACAGGAAAAGGGGGGGGATGAGAATGCGCCCCCCCTCCTGAACCGTACCAGGCCACATGCCCTCAACATTAGGAGGGTGCTTTGGGGTAGCCCCCAAAACACCTTGTCCCCATGTTGATGAGGACAAGGGCCTCATCCCCACAACCCTGGCCAGTGGTTGTGGGGGTCTGCAGGTGGGGAGCTTATCGGAATCTGGAAGCCCCCTTTAACAAGGGGACCCCCAGATCCCGCCCCCCCATGTGAAATGGTAAGGGGGTACTTACCCCTACCATTTCACTAAAAAACTGTCAAAAATGTTAAAAAATGACAAGAGACAGTTTTTGACAATTCTTTTACTTAAATGCTTCTTCTTTCTTCTATCTACCTTCATCTTCTTCTTCTGGTTCTTCTGGTTCTTCTGGTTCTTCCTCCGGCGTTCTCATCCAGCATCTCCTCCGCGGCGTCTTCTATCTTCTTCTCCTCGGGCCGCTTCGCACCCATGGCATGGGGGGAGGCTCCCGCTCTTCTCTTCATCTTCTTCTCTTCTTCATTTTCTTCTCCGGGCCGCTCCGCACCCATGCTGGCATGGAGGGAGGCTCCCGCTGTGTGATGGCGTCTCCTCATCTGACGGTTCTTAAATAACGGGGGGAAGGGCCATTGTCCTCATCAACATGGGGACAAGGTGTTTTGGGGGCTACCCCAAAGCGCCCTCCCAATGTTGAGGGCATGTGGCCTAGTACGGTTCAGGAGGGGGGGCGCACTCTCATCCCCCCCTCTTTTCCTGCGGCCTGCCAGGTTGCGTGCTCGGATAAGGGTCTGGTATAGATTTTTGGGGTGGGGTTCCCCTTAAAATCCATACCAGACCTGAAGGGTCTGGTATGGAATTTAGGGGGACCCCCACGTCATTTTTTTTTTAAATTTTGGCCGGGGTTCCCCTTAATATCCATACCAGACCTGAAGGGCCTGGTATGGAATTTAGGGGGCCCCACGTCATTTTTTTTTTTGAATTTGGGTTCAGGGTTCCCCTGTGGGGAATTCCCATGCCGTTTTTATCAATGAACTTTTATGTGTATTGTCGGACGGCAATGCAGTAGCCGCGAGTAGTTTTAAATGGGTTTTTTCCTTCGAAATGTCATTTTGCTGTCAGACTGTTCTAAATACAGGAAACATTCGCCCTTTTACAGGCATACTATAGACACCCCCCAGCTATGAAATTTAAAGGGATATTACACTTTTATTGTTTGACTTTAAGCATTATTAAAATCACTGCTCCTGAAAAAACGGCCGTTTTTAAAACTTTTTTTTGCATCGATCCATGTCCCCTGGGGCAGGACCCAGGTCCCCAAACACTTTTTATGACAATAACTTGCATATAAGCCTTTAAAATTAGCACTTTTGATTGCTCCCATAGACTTTTAAAGGGTGTTCCACGGCATTCGAATTTGCCGCGAACACCCCAAATTGTTTGATGTTTGGCAAACTTGCGAATAGCCAATGTTCGAGTCGAACATGAGTTCAACTCGAACTCAAAGCTCATCCCTAGTGAATATCAAAATATAGTCATTGTGACTTAGAATGGCCATAAATTCATTAAGTGCTGTTGGTGGCCCCGTCCACAGTAACAAAATGTCATCTATGTAGCGGAACCACCGCAGCACATAGGAAAAAAGGTCTGAGTGCCCATCACCAGCAAATAGGTCTCGTTCCCACCCCCCAAGGTACAGGTTCGCATATGAGGGCGCACAATATAAGCCCATAGCGACCCCCTGTACCTGGAGGAAGTGGGATCCGTCAAAGGAAAAGACATTCTTTGTAAGGATGTGGGAGAGTAGCTGTAGTACAAAGCTATTAGGGCCTGCAAAATTGGGTCCTCTTTCATTCAGGAATTTTACAATAATCTCCATACCCAGTTCATGTGGGATTGATGAACATAAGGTTTCAAAATCTATGACTACCAACGAGCAGCCAGGAGCTACAGTGAGGCCTTCCACAGTGACTCACCTGTTGATTATATCCTGCTCGTCAGTCCTGCTTACTTAAGCCATCAGCCCATATATTCTCTGCCTTCGCCTGGTCAACATCACAGAGACTCTCTTCTGTGTGCCTGTTAAAGACTTGCTTGGCTGACATTCCTTCTGGTTCCGGATTCTGCTTGCTGTTCCACTACACTGATCCCTGGCTTCCTGACTTCCATGCTTGTCTGACTATCCTTTCCGGTTAACCTCCCTGGCGGTTTTCCCGAGTGAGGCTTGGGGTTAAAATTCAGTACCATTAGCGGTAACCCCGAGCCACACTTGGGATCGCATTGCAGGATCCTGGGGCGGCGTTACTTACCTTGTCCCCGGGATCCTCCGATGTCCCCCGCAGTGTCCGAGGGCTCTGTCCTCCTCCAAAGCCTCTCCATGCCAGGCTCCGTTCCCTGCGAGCGGTGTGACGCACGGGGGCGGAGCCTGGCGGCAAATTAAAAAAAAAGTAAAAATCATAACACATACAGTACTGTAATCTTACAGATTACAGTACTGTATGAAATGATTTCACATCCCTTTTGTCCCCAGTGCTTTGGCCCATGCCCTGCATGCAGTTTTATGTGATATATACTGTTCTTTCTGCCTGGAAACTGGAGATTGTCCATAGCAACCAAAAAGTGTCCCTTTACGTCAAAAGTGGCTTTAGACCAGCTAGAAAACAGCGATAGTAAATTAGAACACTTACAGAATTGAACGATAGTGAATTGTGGGGAAATTTATTTTATTACTATTTTTTTTTATTTTTTTTAATGATTTATTTTTATTTATTATATTATAATTTATGTTTTTGTGTTTCAAACTTTATCATACCCGGGATATCTACTAGACTCTGGTTTGGACAGATTTAAGTGTGTTATTGTTAAGATTTACAGACCTACAATATAAAACGCCAAATTTCCATGCAAAATAATGGTACCGCTTTCAGCACCTAAAATCCGAAATAATCATACCGCCAGGGAAGTTAACAAACTTTGATTACGTTTGTTCTATTTACTTTTATTATTATTAAACAAGTGTGATTTAACTATACTTCTTTCTTGGTCTGATTCATGGTTTCTGACACTTGGGATACTTATTCTGGCTGCACGTCCATGCTTCCTATTTCCTCAGAAGGTATCTTCTTCTCCTGGATGAAACTTTCCCATCAACGTTTTCATTTTTTCTATTTTGTTTTGCTCTTTTCTCTTTTTTCTTCTTATAAATGCAGGAGAAGCCCTTCATTTTATTTTCTTATTGCTACGAACCTTCTACAGTGGAGTTACCATTTCCTCCAAGTTGACAGACTAACTCCACTGTGAGACTACACCCACTGGTCCATGCCTCCTCTCATTGGGTGTAATATGTTTAAGGGTACAAGCATTCCTTGGTTGGGGTGGGGGATGCAGAGAGGGAGAGGGTTGGGATGTTTTTGTTCTGGGGTTTTTTTGTTTTCTGTTTTTAAAGGTGCTTTATTCTGTTTTTATGTATATGGAACTGACATTAGAATGCCTCTTGGCTTTGGGTATGTAATGCTGTGCAATGTGTGCTATATATTTACCTCTTATAATTCAGTGACTGGGCTGCTGCCCTTGCGAGCTGGTGTTTCACCCTGTTTTATCTTTCCACACTTCTGATGTCTCAATTCACTGTGATTTCCTGGACTGTCCGGGGCCTGAACTCCGCTGTTAAATGGTCCCGGGTGTTCCAGTTCCTCCAAAAGCATAACCCACATATTTGTATCCTCCAGGAGACACATCTCCAGGGATAAAAAATTATCTGCCTTAAAAAATGATGGGTGGGCATCCACTACCACGCCACATACTCCACCTATGCTCACGGGGTCAGCATCCTGGTTAGAAAAATGTTGCCATTTAGGCTTATTGAAGTCAACACGGCTGGTAGATATGTAATTCTGCATGCCCATATATATGACAAGACTGTGGTGCCAGTGGGGGTCTATGTTCCACCTCTGGCCTCAGTTCAGGTTCTACAGCTTATTATGCAACTTGTGATACAGTTTGATACAGATGCGGTATATCTCATGGGTGATTTCAATATGGTCCCTTCATCTGCTATGGATAGATTGCATACTTTGGCTCATGACTCTCCTGACCTTTGGCAGTGGGCTGATACCTTTTGCCCTCATGGATGTATGGAGACACATGCACCCACATTTGAGAGAATTCACTTGCCACTCTGCCACGTATGAGATCCTGTCTAGAATAGACCTGGTTTTTGCTAAAGCTGCCCTGCGGTATGTCCGGGGTATGTCTGTGCTTCCCAAGGGTATCTCTGATCATGCCCCCTGTGTCTCTCCCTTGCCCTGACCACCCCCCTGAATCCCAACTTTGGAGACAATCCAGATTTTGGGCGAATAATGAGCGCCTACAGAAACTGCTAACTGCTTCTATTTGTAACTACTGGACAGATAACCAGAACGCTGCCTCTCCACCTGTGCTGTGGGACTCCTTTAAATCCTGGGTTAGGGGGAATATATTTCTCTCTCCTAAGTTTGTTTGCTCTAGCTCTGGAATCCCTGGCCATTTTGATCAGGGAGGTGTCGGATGTCCTGGCCCTTCGGCTGGGAAAGCTGGAAGAGAGGCTGTCCCTGTATGCGGATGATGCATTGATATATCTAAATGACGCTGGACCCTCACTATTTGCTGCTTTGCGGATTTTTGATAGTTTTTGGTAACTTCTCAGGCATAAAAATTAACTGGTCCAAATCGGTTCTGTTCTCCATTGATGATAATGCTGCCAAAACTGCCACCCCCTCCCCTCTACACTGGGTAGACTCATTCCATTACCTTGGTTTTATAGTGACCAAAAATCCAACTAACTCCCTATAGGAGAACCTTCTCCCCCTGATGGCCACCTTGAGGATGAAATGTTCCTCCTGGACTAGCCTCCCCTTAAAGCGGAGTTCCACACAAAAATGGAACTTCCGCTTTTCGGAACCCTCCCCCCTCCGGTGTCACATTTGGCACCTTTCAGGGGGGAGGGGGGTGCAGATACCTGTCAAAGACAGGTATTTGCACCCACTTCCGGCATAGACTCCCATGGGAGTCTATGCCTCTTCCTGTCCCGACCGCGCTGTCTGCTGGGAACACACAGCTCCCATGAGAGATCCGGAACCACTAGGGACGCGCAGCGCAACTCGCGCATGCGCAGTAGGGAACCGGGAAGTGAAGCCGCAACGCTTCACTTCCTGATTCCCTCACCTAGGATGGCGGCGGCAGCTGCCGAGAACCGAGCGGGTTCTCGGAGTCCCCTGCCGACATCGCTGGACCCCGGGACAGGTAAGTGGCAATGTATTAAAAGTCAGCAGCTGCAGTATTTGTAGCTGCTGGCTTTTAATATTTATTTTTTTTGGCGGTGTGGGTGAACCCCCGCTTTAATCTGTTGGGGCAGATAAATCTCCTTTTAAAATGGTGATGTTGCCTAAGTTCAATTACTACTTCAGAAATTGTCCAACATGGGTCCCTGTTTCCTTATTTAAAGATTTTTAGAAATGTGTGGGGTCCTTTCTGTGGCATAGAATGACTCCTCGACTGGCACACTCCACCCTGTGGCTTCTGGCCCATCTTGGGGGGCTAGCCTTGCCCAATTTTCAGATCTACTACTGGGCTGCAATGCTGGTGATGGTCCAGTGGTGGTTTGAGGGCTCCAAATCAAATGATGCTACCTGCCTGGAAGCGAGTTGGTTGGGGTCCTTGGCTAATCTATGTAACTCTATCTACAGAGGTCCGAGGCCTTATCAAGGGGTTCCAGGTCCAACACAGGCTATGTGGGTGGTGGCGAGGTGGCGGTTTATACGCCCTAACCAATAGTCTCCAGCCCATCCCCTGTGGGGAAACTCCAGTCTCCCACAGTTTCGCATCCTGCCAGACCCACAAGTGTGGGCTAGATATGGCATCGCTACTTTGGGTGATGTTATGCCTCACGGTGCTTTACTTTCAATTTCTGACCTCTCTCTTAAATTCAAGTTACCCCAGTGGATGCGGTTTGGATACTTACAGTTGCGACATGCCGCTGGGGGCACAATTTCCTCAGGTGCCTCTCCTCCAGGCAGATCCTATTGAAGAACTGCTATCTCCTGGTAAACTAGACAAGCCTCTCTCGACTTTATACGCTGCAATCCTGGGCACTGGCTCCCCTAAAATGGATGGGTTGTGGGATGTCTGGCATGGGGACATACCATCCTTAGACAAGGAGAACTGGGAGTACTGTCTGGATCAGGGTCCTAGATTGGTCATCTCTTCTAGGGATAAGCTCATCCAGGTAAAATTCCTCCACAGGATCTATTATACACCTCAGAGATTGCACCACATCTTTCCAGACCAGGACCCCAACTGCCCTAGATGTAAAACACGGGTGGGGACTTTTCTCCATATGTTCTGGGATTGCCCGGTTATATCATCTTATTAGTCAGCAGTGTTTGGTGAAATAATCTTAGGTTACAGCTGTCCCTTCCGGTGGTCCCAGAATTAGCACTGCTGGAGGTACACAATGATGCACAGCGGTCTCATCACCAAAAGCTACTAATCTCCTACCTCCTATTCTATGCCAAAACAAAGATTCTCCTAAAATGGATCTCACCAGCTCCCCCTTTCCCTCTCCTCCTGGGAAGCACTGATTGACGCCGCCTTGCCTATGTACAGAATTACATATATAAATATAGGGTGTCAGTGGAAATATGACAAGGTATGGGCTCCATGTACCTCTACCTAAGCTGCATGCTTGCACTGTCCTTTCTGTCTGCAATTTTCCTTTACATGTCCAAGCCATATGTTCACTTTTTGTTACAGTGCATTGTGAATGTTATATATGTAGCGCCCTTTACCTTTAGGTAGGTGCTTTATGGTATTTTTTTGATAGAGTAGGATATAGAGAGAGGTAAAGTTGTCTAGGCCTGTGTTCTTTTCTAGGCCTGGATGGTAATTCAGGGTTGGAAGTGTCAGAATAGAAGGGGGTGTGGCTGCCTACATTTGGGCTCAGGAAATACCTTCTCTGCTTGACGGCGGATTTTGCTGGCGGGAGAGAATGAGCTGAGACCTGAGTGGCAGGAAACCCATGTGAGAGGATTAACCAATGGTTAATTTCTTTGGTCAAGGGGAGGTCTCACATAAAAGGGGGTCACATGCTCTGGGAGGGGTACGCAGATTCAGTTCAGGATTCAGAGTCCACAAGTTAGGCCCAGCGGCCCCGTAGTTCAGAGATCCCAGAGCCCTGGTGCCGGAAGAGGATCCAGGGGGGCCGAGATCCTAGGCCCTGGATAAGGAGTCAGCATGTAGTCGACAAGGAACCACCGGACACTCCCATGTGGGGAGGTGCCGGTCAAAAAAAGGAGGAAGTATGAGCAAAGTGGCAGATGAAAACCTGGGTGATCGACTTTCTGTGAGTAGAACATGGACTGTTAATTGGGAGAGAGAGCAAAGGGAGTGCAAACCCAGAGGAGCCAAGAGAGTAACTTTTATATTGCAAATTCAAGGACCACAATTTCTAACACGTTCAAGTACCTAAAGGATGATGGTATGCAGGTCATAAGGAAAGTGGTGTAGGTGTTTGACCTTAAAGAACCAATACCCCGAAGGAAGCATTTTGAGTTAAGCGGAGGAGCTATTCAGAGTAGTAAATCCTCAGACAGATATCTTAAAGAAGGAGCATTAAGCTGCAGTGGGAAATCATTACAGGAGACATTATTCAGAGTGATGTTCACCTGTGGGATTCATAGAGTGCTGCATTACATAAAAAAGGAAACGAACCAAGAAAGTATTAAAACAATTGCCCGGCAACAATACAGGGCCTCATGGGACATCTCATATATTTCATTGGAGATCTCACGGATTTAATCCCAAATAAAGAAACTTAAAGTGTAACTTTGACTATTTGGTGTTATGTGGGTGCATGGGAGATTGGAAGTGGAGCGATTGGCAAAGGTAAAGAACTAAAACTTAGTAGCCCCCAAGGGGGTAGTGCGCTACATATATGTTACTGGAAATACCCTTTTGTTTTTCCTGCTACTGTCTATGATCAACAATCTCTGTTTTGTTTTATGTCAATCTGTATGTTTTGTTTACCCGATAAGACAACAATAAAGCACCTTTGATTGCTAAAAAAAATATCTCCTAAACCTATACGGTTTAGGAGATATTCATTTTGCATGTAACCGCTGGCGTCAGCAGCGCATGTGCTGTGAAGTTCTGGCGGACGCTGCCATACCTTGCCAAAAAGAAGTCTCTCACGTGGATGTGCGTGAGTGACGACATTGTGGCACCCGGCACTCACAACGCCGGAGCTGCGAACCCAGAAGACATGCCGAGGTTTGCAGCAGCACTGTGACTGGGTGACTGGGATTAGCTGCTGATGCCTCGTTCTAAGCCAAGTATTTCATTATGCCTTTGCCTTTAGAGGTGGACCATCCTATTAAATGCTGTAAATAATGCTGTAAATAAATAAAATAAGTATGCACATCCTTACTGTTCATATTTGTTTATACTGCAGATGTAGTCCCTCTACAACAACCTTTCTTTGCACATTTGTCTGCAGACAAGTACAAAGAAAAAAGAAAAAGGGAGAGGGAACTTAACTTCTCCTCAATAGAATCCGGTGTTCTGAGGTGAATAATTTCAGGCCATATAGCAGCCTCACCCGTTAGAGATTCACCCGGTTCCACCGTCAATTTGGGGTGTCCTAATGCATATATTTATTTTGGAGACCCCTAAATGTGGTTATGAAAGCCACAAAGCAATTCTTCAGAGAGGACAAACCAGTGGAAAAACTATTAATCATTTATTAATTATCCATATAAAAAAACTTACAGAAAAACTTACACAAATAGATAGAAAAATTAGGTACTCCTATCCCCAACACATATTAAAAAGACCTAATGTCTAGGTAGGACATCGGTGGCCACCATTTCCTCAATTACACCTTTCATATCCCTCACATTCACACATACACATTCAGACCAGAATCGATCCACAGATCATTTGGAATTGCTGGTGTAAATGTCAATGAGCGCTAAAAAATGACAATAATTATATCTGAACTATCTTCCTTAATATTGTGTAAGTGTTCATGGCTGTTCCTCCTCGGAAAAGAGAAAATATATATAAAGCTGGAAGGTACTGGTGCTGTGTGAAAGTTCCTCAGTAGTTCCTCAGTATATCCGCTACACGTACTATGTTGCAAAAAAACTTCCTTGTTTTAACAGATGCACATTGTATTTGGAGATCACAGACTAGTGACACTTAGTATCAGAACTGAACATTGCACATATACTTTGCTTATTGGGTTAGTAATGATTCCTGATGACAATAGTCAGGGCATAATACAGCTCACCACATCTTCGTGTAAGAAGCTACTCGCAGCTTCCAGCATCTAGACAAGATTTCCGTGATCGAGATGCGGGAAGATGCAGGTAAAAGGGGTGGCAGAGCGGTTTCCTCCGTTATTTGTGGATGCAAGTACCTAATTTTTCTATCTATTTGTGTAAGTTTTTCTGTGAGTTTTTCTATATGGATAATTAATAAATGATTAATAGTTTTTCCACCGGTTTGTCCTCTCTGAAGAATTGCTTTGTGGCTTTCACAATTTTCTTATCTGCAGACAAGTACCCCTGCAATCTGTGTGGAAGCAGTAGTATGTCTGCAGAGGTCAGGCATAGCCTATGCTGAGTCATATCTAGATCTCTCCAGTCAACGAAGCCTACCCTCCCTACAGATTGGAGAGGTATAGTTCTGATGTACAAGGGGGTCTCAAGAGAGGTGAACAGCAGTAACATGAATTAGAGCTGCAGTATAAAAGTGAAAAAATTAGACATCTGAAGAACCACTGGAGGAAACTAATCATGTGCTTCATAGTCTGTACTTCAGAGTAATATTCTTCAAGAAGAACACTAAACAGATAAACCGTAAAAGTGCTCATTAAACCACTTATTAAAAAACAATCAAAGTAATTTTTTTTAAATGTCTTGTGTGAAATTCCACAAATCTCTTTTATTTTAAATTCCTCTCATCCCCTGCACACCAACTGATATTTTAGATCAGGCTGACAGTGGGAGTGTCTGCAGTGGATGCCTAATGCCGCGTACACATGAGCGGACTCTCCGGCATACTTGGTCCGGCGGACCGGAGTCCGCCGAACAATCCAACCGTGTGTAGGCTCCGGCGGACTTTTCCGGCGGACTTTTTCCCAACATGTTTTAAATCTTTCCGTCGGACCAGATACGACGCAAGGGCAGGGTATTGCATTTCACGCTCTCTGCAATAGGAAAAACAAAATTTCCTATTGCGGCGAGCGCGGGGCATACCAGGCCCTTAGGTCTGGCATGGATTATAAAGGGAAACCCCTATGCCGACAAAACGGCGTGGGGTCCCCCCTAAAATCCATACAAGACCCCAAGCCGAGCACACAGCCTGGCCGGTCAGGAAAGGGGGTGGGGATGAGCGAGCGCCCCCCCTCCTGAACCGTACCAGGCCGCATGCCCTCAACATAGGGGGTGGGTGCTTTGGGGGAGGGGGTGACCTGCGGGGCCCCCCCACCCCAAAGCACCTTGTCCCCATGTTGATGAGGACAAGGGACTCTTCCCGACAACCCTGGCCGTTGGTTGTCAGGGTCTGTGGGAGGGGGGCTTATCAGAATCCGGTAGCCCCCTATAATAAGAGGGCCCCCAGATCCCGGCCCCCCACCCTATGTGAATGAGTATGGGGTATATGGTACCCCTACCCATTCACCTAGGTAAAAAGTGTCAATAATAAAACACACTACACAGGTTTTTTAAATAATTTATTAAACAGCTTCCTCCGGCTTCGGGGGTCCCTCCGGTTCCTCTTCTTCCGGCGTCCGGTTGGTTCTTCTCCGCTCTCTCTGGCCTCTTCTCCGGTGTTCCAGTTCTTTGGCCGGCTCCTCCACTGTCTTCAGGCCGCTCTTTTGCCAGCGGAGGTCCGGACTTCTGGGCTTCGAAGCCGGAGGAAGACCCCCCGGGGCTGTTTAATAAATTATTTAAAAAACCTGTGTAGTGTGTTTTATTATTGACACTTTTTCCATAGGTGAATGGGTAGGGGTACCATGTACCCCATACTCATTCACATAGGGTGGGGGGCCAGGATCTGGGGGCCCTCTTATTATAGGGGGCTCCCGGATTCCGATAAGCCCCCCGCCCGCAGACCCCGACAACCAACGGCCAGGGTTGTCAGGAAGAAGCCCTTGTCCTCATCAACATGGGGACAAGGTGCTTTAGGGTGGGGGGGCCCCGCATGGCGCCCCCTGCCCCAAAGCACCCACCCCCCATGTTGAGGGCATGCGGCCTGGTACGGTTCAGGAGGGGGGCGCTCGCTCGTCCCCACCCCCTTTCCTGCCTGGCCAGGCTCCATGCTCGGATCTGGGTCTGGTATGGATTTTAGGGGGACCCCACGCCGTTTTTTCGGCATAGGGGCTTCCCTTTATAATCCATACTAGACCTAAGGGCCTGGTATGCCCTGCGACGGGGCTCGCAAGGTGTCAATCTCGCCGATAAAAGCAGCAAGATTGATTTCCTTTTCTAGTCCCGTCGCACCTGAGTCACGTTCAAAATGAACGGACTTGTCCATGTGTGGGCAAGTCCATTCATTCTGAAAGTCCGCCGTAACTCTGACGAAAGTCCGTCGGAAAGACGGGCGGACTTAGCCCGCCGGAAAGTCCGGTCGTGTGTGGGCAAGTCCGTCCGTTTTAAAGTCTGGTGCACCTGGCAGGCAAAGTCCGTCAGAAAGAGTGCTGGACCAAGTATGCCAGAAGGTCCGATCGTGTGTACGCTGCAAAAGTTGTAAAGATTGAAGCCATGGTTAATAGTACAAATCAGATTTGTTGTCTTTCTCTTGCCTGCAGCTCTGGTAGTGTCCTATTACTAAAAGCAAAAGTATACAAAAGTCAGGCAGAGTTCAGGCATGTGTCAGCAGCACTCAGTATAACTTCCTGGTGACAATGTTTTCTTTTCTTTTTTTTTTTTTTTTTAACAGAAAAGTTTTTATTTATAACAAATACATAAATAATACAAAGAAAAGAAAAACAAATACACGGTACATCATAGATATATCATAGCAATACATCCTATCTAGAAATAATAGATCACATTTAGGTAGGGCGAATGAGAGTTGATGATGTTACAAGATACTATTTCGGAGTATGGGACGGAGCCTGGTATTCCTGTCTAACATTTGTGCTGGTTTATAACCATAATCTATAGTTGGTAGGGGGGATAGGAAGAGGAGGAAGGAAGGGAGAGAGGGGGAGGGGGGGGCCACACCGGACCCAATTATACTATTGCACTTTCTTAAGCGTATATTTGACCATGACAGATTGATCAAGCTCTTTGGTTAAATGCACATTAAAAAAAAGGGTTCACTAGTCAAACAGAGCTATACGGGAAGAAGAGGGGTTTCAAGTATAGGTCCCAATGTTTCCTAACTCATCTATACAGCATAACGTCAAAACCCAGAGTAGGCAGGCAGGCCAGGGTTATCTAAATTATTTATAGTTTATCTATATTTCAAGGCCTGGACAATCAGCGCATGTAACCCAGCAGTATCATTAGTTTTTAAGCTAACTTCAAAGGCCGCCTCAGACCGAAAGTGAGCTAGTGGTCAGCCATGGTTTCCACACCCTATCAAATTTTTGAGGGCATTTACGGCCCATATACGTCAGTTTGTATAGGGGTAGCACCGCATCCACCAGGGCCCGCCACTGAGTCACCGTGGGGGGGGTGGGTAGTTTCCATTGTTGGAGGAGAGCTTTTCTTGCATAGAAGCATAGATAAAACAATAGTAGTTTGTCATATGTAGAGTGAGTTATTAATTCTGTAATCCCTAAAATAAGGATCCTAGGGTCTAAGGGCATAGACAGGTTTGTGACACTATTAATTTCCTCAACCACTTTCTTCCAATATTCCTGAATGACAGGACACTCCCAGATGACGTGATAGAACGTCCCAGCGACTGCTGACATTTTGTACATTGTTCTGATTGCGAAGGATATATCCGCGCTAGTCTTTGTGGCATATAATACGCTCTGTGTATGAATTTGAGTTGGATAAATCTATCCCTAGCCGAGATCACTGTTGGTATATAGTTTTGAATCGCTGTTTCCCATTGTTCGTCAGAGAGATCAGTTATGTCTGACTTCCACAGTTGTAGGAGATGTGGATTCTTCTCTGCGTCTCCGCAGGTAAGGCGTAGATATATGGAAGATAGTATCTTGTCTACCCCCCGCGAGGTAAGGAAACTTTCCACCATATTTGATGCCACTGTAACTACTCTGGGGAATTGTGCTTGCGTAGCATGTTTTAGTTGAAGATACCGAAATAGCATCCACGAAGGGAGCTGATATGTGCTTTTGAGTTCTGGGAATGGGAGTATTTGCCCATTGGGCATAATCTGTTTAATCTTTACTATCCCGTATTTGGCCCATATACTGGGGTCTGGGATGGATCTGAAGTGTGGAAGTCTGGGATTACCCCATAGTGGGGTGTGAGGGGAAATAGTGTCCTCACTTGCTATGGCTGCAGTGACTTTATCCCATACTTGTATTGTGGTGCGCATTGGTAGAGTTATATGTGAGCTGGCTTTTACTCCTCTATAGACAACGTTCGTAAGGGCTGAGTAGGAACCCATTATGGCTGCTTCGAGGTTTAGCACGGGGTTTGATCTAGTCTGTTTGAACCACCAGCGAACAGTGACTAGCACTGCTGCCCAGTAATATTTCTGGAAGCATGGTAATGCCAGGCCTCCAGAAGATAGGGGAAGTTGTAGCTTGGCTTTTGCTATTCTTGGGACTTTCCCTCCCCATACAAAAGAGGAGATTACCCCATCTAGTTTGTGAAAAAAAGAAACAGGGATTGGGACCGGGGTGTTCCTAAAAATATATAAGAACTTGGGAAGGAACGTCATTTTTAATAGATTCACCCTTCCCACTGGTGTCAATGGAAGTGATCTCCAGGCTTGACACTTTGCAATGAGGTTTTGAAGGATTGGGTATAAATTGTTCGTTAGATATTGGGTTAAGTCTCTACATATCTCAATACCAAGGTATCTAAACTGGGTGACTCTGCGAAGGGGGGTCAGGTCGACTGTGGGGGAGTCGCTATCAGTCAGGTTGAAGAGGTTGGACTTACTCCAGTTAATTTTGACCCCCGAGAAACCACCATAATGATTTATAATTTCAAGAGCCGCACTCAACGAATGAGTATCATCACCCAGGTATAAAAGCGCGTCGTCCGCGTATAGTGAGATTCGTTCTATCAGTGGCCCTATCTCTAATCCCTTCACTGCAGAAGCCGAGCGGAGTAATATAGCCATAGGTTCAATGGCCAGGGCAAATAGCCCTGGGGACAGTGGACATCCCTGCCTTGTCCCTCTGCACAGGTGGAAGGGAGGAGAGAGGAGACCACCCGCACGTACTCTAGCCGTTGGCGATTGGTAAAGTAATTTGACCCAGCTGATAAACTTACTCCCAAATCCAAATTTAGACATTACCTCCCACAAAAAGGCCCACTCAACCGAATCAAAGGCCTTTTCGGCGTCTAGCGAGGCCACCACTCCACCCTCATTAGGATCTCGGGGTAGTGCTATGTTAGTATGGAGCCTGCGGATATTTATATCCGTGCCCTTGCCAGGCATAAATCCGGTCTGGTCACCATGTATGAGGGAGAGTATTACTGAGTTTAACCTGCCCGCCAAGATTTTTGTAAGTATCTTGGCGTCCACGTTCAGTAGAGAAATGGGTCGATAGGATGAGCACACTTCCGGGTCCTTCCCAGGTTTTGGAATGACAACGATTACTGCCTCCAACATTGAGGGCGGTAGACATTGCTGATTCAGTGCTTTGGTAAGCATAGTATGGAAGTGGGGGCCTATGACATCCAAATTGGTTTTGTAAAATTCGGTGGGTAACCCGTCAGGTCCCGGAGTTTTACCCGCCTGAAGTGACTTAATAGCTCTCTGGACTTCTTTCAGTGTTATGGGAGTCAATGCCTGACTCGCCTCTGTTGTTAGAGTGGGGAAGTCTATTTTTAGGAGAAACGAATTTAATTCCTCAGGGGAGTATGTTGCTCTGGATGTATAGAGTTGCTGATAATACCTCTCGAACCGCTCATTAATATGTGCGGGATCAGAGAGCAAAGTACCATCTTCATCCCTAATATTAGCAATGCAGGAGCTACCAGCCCGTTCCGTAGCTAACCAGGCCAGCAATCTACCAGATCGCTCGCCCTGCTCAAATATGCGTTGAGCCTGGGCAAGGAGGAAACGCCGGCAAGAGGCTGCCCGGATGAGCGCCACCTCCCTATATGCCGTGAGCATATCGGAGTGTGTGCCCCGGTCAGGTGAGGCAGTGTATTGAGTCTCTAGTCTCATTGCCCTTTTTTCTGCCGTCGAGAGCTCCAGTCTCGACTCTTTCCTGATCTTAGAGATATTAAACTGATATCTACCCCTGGCATACGCCTTAAATGCATCCCATACTATTGGTGGAGAGGCCGATTGATCATTATATATCCAGTAATCCCCAAGTTCCATCACCATCAGCGGCTCCATTTTCTCATCGGTGATCCAGTATCTGGATAGTCTCCAGAGGCCCGCACTAGCTGCCGAACCTGTAGAGAGATCCAGCATAACCGGGGTATGGTCCGATATGCCACGCGGCAAATGGGAAACAGCAGACACCCGCGATAATAGGGGATCAGTAACATAAATTAGATCAATGCGCGACAATGTCGCATGTGTAGCAGAATGGCAAGAAAATTGTCTACCCTGTGGGTTTTTCCATCTCCACCTATCATAAAGGCCATATACCTCCGCCCAACGTGACAGTGCTGTGTCGGTCGTCTGACCTGTTTGTAATCTATCAACACTTGGGTTTGGGGTCATGTTAAAATCACCTGCTATGATTACATTGGGGGTAGGGTGACTGGCGATAATATTTTGAATTTTATGCAGTATCATCATTTTAGCTGGTGGTGGCAAATATAGACCCACTATTAACATTATTAATCTGTCGCATAGTGCGTGTAGAAATACATATTGCCCGTCCGGGTCTAGATGGAGGTCCAGAAGCACAAAGGGAAGTGCCTTATGCACAAGAACACTAACTCCTCGGGAGTGGGAGGAATAGGTGGAATGGAAATATGATCCCACCCAGGGCTTCTTGAGGGAGAGTACTCTGGAGCCTGTAAGATGGGTTTCCTGGAGTAAGCAAATGTGCGGGTGATATTTTTTTAAATATGAAAATACAAGGGATCGTTTGAGCTTGGAATTAAGCCCCCGCACATTCCAGGATATCACTCTAAGAGGGGCCATATTTGTAGGTAAATCTGCATCTCAGCTAATCCGCTCTTCGGACCCCCATCCAGACCAAGGCACAGGACCAGCACTCCTGACCTGCCGTCAATCAAATTCCATACTCCTGTTACACATGTGAAAAATAGATCTAACATATGAGCATCAACATATATAGATTTGTTGGCGTACCGTTGAACAAAACCCCCATCCCCCCTCCCCACGCAACCCCCCAAACTCGGGTGCGTTTGATCCCCCAAACAAATCATGACTTTTTTAAGTCCTTTGGAGGCGGTGCGCCAACAGGGCGCCTTGGAGGCACAACAAGGAAGTCCACAAACTGCTTACCAGTCGTGGAGTCCGCCAGCTACCCCTTATTAGGGTGTAAACATAAAAAAGAAGGAAAAAGGGAATCTCTTTCCCTGCGGAAGGATTACATCTCCTACATAATAGAGTAAGTCTGTCCACCGCTAGATGTTATAGCGAGGAGAATCTCGATCCCCACGGTCTCCTCCTGACAGGATGTGGGTCGAGGGTTCCTCCTCGCGGGTTAAAGTTCGAAGTGCATCGCAGCCATTTCTCCTGTACAGTTTGCTGCTTCATACTGTACTGGTGCGCATGTTTGAAGCTAATTTCTGGCCAGGGTTAACTTGCTGATTTGAAAGTTAACATTCAGGAGGGGTGGAGCACCGTGGAGCACAGCAGCTGTAATCAGCCAGTATTGGGAGAAGAAGCGTGCTGAAGCAAAAAGAGACTCACCCCTTGGAGTATATTATGCCACGCATTCACTGCTGCTCAATGTGGTCACTGGTATGCGGATATGCCACAGAGTCCTGACCTGCTTTGCTTGGTTAGATTTAAGGGCAGTGGTATTTAGTCGGCAGCCAGTGACTATACAAACAAAATATAAGAGAAAATAAAAGTGTGTTGCATCAAATAAGAACTCACCCACTGGGGAGAAAGAACATGTATCAATCAGGGCTTGTGTTTAAGGCTGTGGGATGGTGTCTAGCCATTTAGCTGCTTCTTCAGGGATAGTAAAAAATCTGTGTGCTTCTCCGTCCTGGATTCGTAGTTGGGCCGGGAAAAGCATACTGTATTTGAGGCCTTTCTTGCGCAGCTCTTGCTTCACGTGGTCGAATGATTTGCGCTGTTTCTGCGTCTCGACAGAGAAATCCGGAAAAATCATCAGGCGGGACCCCTCAAATCGCAGAGCCTCCATCTTCCTGCTTTCCCTTATCACAGCGTCTCGGTCTCGATAATTTAGTAACCGGAGGATGAACATGCGAGGTGGGGCCCCAGGAGGCCCTCGAGCCGCCGGCATTCTGTGGGCGCGCTCCACCGCAAAGAAAGGGGAGAAGGCCGCCTGCGGGAATAACTGTCTTAGAAGGCGTTCTGTGAACCCGGTTGGATCAGGATCTTCAGCCCTCTCAGGCAGTCCAATGATGCGGAGGTTATTCCTCTGATTGCGGTTCTCCGCGTCCTCCGCACGATACTCTAATGCCTTCACTTTAGTAGTGAGGGTTCGGAGAGATGATGTGTGCTCTCCCAGCACGTCCTCCGTGTCCCCCACGCGGCGCTCCACCTCCGACAGCCGGGTTCTGAATTTGTCCATGTCCTTGCGAATTAGACCCATCTCCAGTTGGATTTTATCTATTTTGCCTGTCAGTGTGGTTTGGCATGTTCCGATTGCTTGCATCAGCGCAGTGAAGTGATCTGTGTCTTGAATCTCAGGATCTGCTTCCTCAGTCTGTGACGCCATGTTAGCTGTCTTGCTACTCTCAGCCTTCCCGCCACAGGGAGCAGTGCGGGTCATAGAGGGCTTCTTGTGGACAGCGGAGCGGCGGTTATAGGGCATACCAGGTCTGTGAGTTCGGAACTGTGCCTGGGTAGTTCCAGATTTATAAAATTCCGCTGGGAAACAGGATTAGTAGCCGGCAGGGTGCTGGAGCCTCCCAACTATGCGTCCATCCCGGTCGCCATCTTGGACACGCCCCCGACAATGTTTTCTTTTCTGAATGGAGTGTTCAAAGCACCCAGAATGATTTTTATGTATTTAACTAAAAAAATTGAAGTTACATTTTACCTGCAGATATGGAACAATAATAAGATCTATTTTCCAGGAATACGGATCAATGGAAAAAGACCCGTCTTCCTTCTCTCACACCTTGTTACAAGATATTCGGGATCGGGGAAGAGAAGCTGTGATTGGACTCTGGAAATGTCTCTATGCACTACAGAAAGATTATCCTCATCCTAATTTATTGGCCATTCTGGATGAGATCACACAGACAGGTAACAGGACTTTGTGTTTACAGACAACAATGTGATAAAATAATGATTGATACTAATTATCCCAAATGTAACTCCATTATCAGTGATAAACACAGTACATATTTATACAAAATGCTAATTTGTAGTCCTGTGAGCCTCCAGGTAATTGACCAAATCTGGTCTCCAAAATAGTATATCTTTGCAAATGATCAGCTGCTAACGTTACGCATGTCTCATAACCATGCAAAATAGTTAAACCAAATTGTACACACGCTGCGCTTATCAAAATAAAAAATAAGAAATTTCCACTAAAATATTAATAAAGTGATATTGTGCCTAACATATACAAAATCTATTAACAACTATTAATACTATACTATACGTTAATGTGCAATAAATTTCAATGAATGAATAAATAGGTAAAAGTGCTCCAATAAGCCTGTGTGTATTGAACACGCGTAGGGGAAGAGGACAGGATGGAACGTTATACATACAACCTGTTGGGACAGATTAGCACGCCACCCCATACCGGCCGCTGTTGCCCGTTCATCTCTGCTGTTTTAGTGTGGCGCCCTTAAGCGCCTTGTTACTGTGAGTACCCATTGCGGGATTTGTTTATGATTTTAATAAATTTAGTACATACTGCACCATGAAGTCCTTTTTATGTTGATATATTAAGGTACAAACGGGACTGCTGTGAGGAACAGAGGCACCAGTGCAAATCTATCCAGGACCCTGCATATAACATCGAACCCAGAGAGGTTCTAAGGCGCATTCTGACCAAGCTTAATTGTAAGGTCACACGCCCTAAGGTGAGGGGCTATCACCTGGGGGGAGCACTTGTATGAGCACACAACACTTTAGTTTGTGTTCACCATAACACATGAATGGATTGTGGAAGATCTGTGGACTGTTAATTTGATCATTGCACAGCAACACAGCACTGAATTGCATAGAATCACATGGATGCAACACAAAATCACATGGATGCGTTTTTTTGTATTTTTTAACTTTTTATTGTTTGAACATTGCACTAACACCATATTGCATAGATGCAGCACTGAAATGCATGGATGCAACACTAAATCGGACTGTTAATTTAATCATTGCACAGCAACACAGCACTGAATTTAATAGAATCACATGGATGTAGCACCAAATCGCATGGATGCGTTTTTTTTGTATCTTTTTACTTTTTATTGTTCGAACATTGCACTAACACCATATTGCATAGCTGCAGTACTGATATGCTTGGATGCAACACTAAATCGCATGGATGTTTGTGTTGAATTATCTATTAATGTTTTAAAATTGCACAAGCTTTGTGGAAAATTTGCAATACACAGGCTTATTGGAGCACTTTTACCTATTTATTCATTCATTGAAATTTATTGCAGATTAACGTATAGTATAGTATTAATAGTTATTAATAGATTTTGTATATGTTAGGCACAATATCACTTTATTAATATTTTGGTGGAAATTTCTTATTTTTTATTTTGATAAGCGCAGCGTGTGTACAATATGGTTTAGTACATATTTATAGCACTCCTCTCCACTATTATTGATCTCTCTTTCTCTTTGGTAGATTTGCTCTTGTATATATTACCATACAAATCCTCCTCATCAGTTTGGAATGTGTCATTTCTACTAATGTCTTTTTTTTGTGGACTGTAAACCATGTGACCACATTAACCCCCCTCCCTATTTCTCTGTAGTGGGCTAAGTTCCCCTTTTCTAGAAAATAGTCTATGCAGTCATGGGGTCCCAGTAGTTATTATAAAACTGTGCACCTTTATAAAATGTTCATGAGCTTTATTGTCATGTCTATAAGCCATTGGGGTCCCCCCCAGAGGTTTCACTGAAAAACTCCCAGTTAGTAACCCGCACATTCTGCTATGTTAAGATGTGAAAATTATTAGAATAATAGCATTACAGGAGCAAATCCAACAGTTTTTGCATCCCAGCAACAAGCCAGGACGTGGGGTTTACTAACTGGAAGGTATTCAGCCCGGTTTCTGGAGGGATCCAAATGGACTACAGGTAGGACAATAATTATAATAAATGTTTTACAAAGCTGCAAGGCTTTTTAATATGTACTGGAGCCCATGAAAGCATAGACTATTCTCTAGAAAATGTGAACTTAACCTTTAAAATTACATGATAAAATAGGGAAAATATCCACACTGAAAGTTTAGATGGGATTTATTTTACCGACTCAACTTAGTAGGTTGGGGTTCCCAAAGCCAAATAGAATATGCAAAGAAAAGAAAACAAGTCAAGCAGGCTTGTAAAGGGGCTTCAATATGGAACTCACAGCGGCATAGATACAAAGTTTATTCATAGAAAGAAGACACAATTCCAATAATGTATGGCTATTAGCCACAATAACAGTAAAACCTTCACCAATATTAAACAATCATGACAACGTTGTCACAATAAAAGTGTTACTGTGGCTAATAGCCATACATTATTAGAATTGTGTCTCTTTTCTATGAATAAACTTTGTATCTATGCCTCTGTGAGTTCCATATTGAAGCCTCTTTACAAGCCTGCTTGGCTTGCTTTTTTGGCTGCAAAAATTAAAAGCCAGCAGCTGCACATACTGCACACATACTACATACTACACACATACTACACACATACTACACACATCCTGCACACATACTACACACATACTACACACATACTACACACATCCTGCACACATACTACACACATCCTGCACACATACTACACACATACTACACACATACTGCACACATACTGCACACATACTACACACATACTACATACTACACACATACTGCACACATACTGCACACATACTACACACATACTGCACACATACTGCACACAGACTACACACACACTGCACACATACTGCACATATACTACATACTACACACATACTACACACATACTACACACATACTACATACTACACACATACTACACACATACTGCACACATACTGCACACATACTACACACATACTGCACACATACTACACACATACTGCACACATACTGCACACATACTACACACATACTGCACACATACTACACACATACTACCCAGATACTGCACACATACTGCATACATACTACATACTACACACATAATACAAACATACTGGACACATACTGCACACATACTACACACATACTACACACATACTGCAGCTGCTGACTTTTAATAATTGGACACTTGCCTGTCCCGGAGTCCAGCGATGTCGGCACCGCAGCTGATGTTTCTATCAGCTGTCGGGTTAAATCCACCTCTATTGCGAGTTAGGGAACCTGGCAGTGTAGTCTTTTGGCTTCACGCTGGGAACCCTACTGCACATGCTCGAGGCTCCACTCCTTTCTCCTTCTGGCCCGGTCACCATGGGAGGAGGAGAGAGCCCCAGCCATTACATCAATATCCACGCTAATTCCGCGTACACGCGGTCAGACTTTCTGGCATACTTGGTCCGGTGGACCAGAGTCTGCCGCACAATCCGACCATGTGTAGGCTCCGGCGGACTTTTTTTTCCCAAAAGTCCACCGTACCTAGATTTAAAGCATGCTTTAAATCTTAGTCCGCCGGACTCAGTTCCTGACGGAAAGCACATTCGTCTGCATGTGTCTGTATGCTGGTCCGACGGACCAGATACGACGCAAGGGCAGAGTACTGCATCTTGCGCTTGCTGCAATAGGAAAAACTAATTTTCCTATTGCGGCGAGTGCGGGGCATCCCAGGCCCTTAGGTCTGGTATGGATCTTAAGGGAAACCCCCTACGCCGAAAAATTGGCGTGGGGTTCCCCCCAAAATCCATACCAGACCCCGATCTGAGCACGCAGCCTGGCCGGTCAGGAAAGGGGGTGGGGATGAACGAGCGCCCCCCCTGAACCGTACCAGGCTGCATGCCCTCAACATGGGGGGGTGGGTACTTTGGGGGAGGGGGGCACCCTGCAGGGCCCCCCACCCCAAAGCACCTTGTCCCCATGTTGATGAGGACAAGGGCCTCTTTCCGACAACCCTGGCCGTTGGTTGTCGGGGTCTGCGGGCGGGGGGCTTATCAGAATCCGGGAGCCCCCTATAATAAGAGGGCCCCCAGATCCCGGCCCCCCACCCTATGTGAATGAGTGTGGGGTACATGGTACCCCTACCCATTCACCTAGGAAAAAAGTGTCAATAATAAAACACACTACACAGGTTTTTGAAGTAATTTATTAGACAAGCTCCAGGGGGTCTTCTTCCGGCTTCGGGGGTCCCTCCGGTTCCTCTTCTCCCGGTGTTCCAGTTCTTCGGCCGGCTCCTCCACTATCTTCATGCCGCTCACTTGCCAGCGGAGGTCTGGACTTCTGGCTTCTTGTCTTCTTGGCTTCTTCCCTCTTCTCTACTCCAGATGTTGACATGACGGTCTCTCCGGCTGACTGGTCTCTGAGCGCTCCGATGTGACTTATATAGGTGGAGACCCCGCCCCCTTATGCCGTCACAGTCCCTGGGCATGCTGGGACTGTGGCATTTTAGGGGGCGTGGTCACCGGGTGATGTTGACCATGTCCCCTAAAACGTCACAGTCCCAGCATGGTCCCAGCACAAGGTGCTTTGGGGGGGGCAGGGCGCCCCCCCAAAGCACCCACCCCCCCATGTTGAGGGCATGCGGCCTGGTACGGTTTAGGAGGGAGGGGGGCGCTTGCTCGTCCCCACCCCCTTTCCTGACCGGCTGGGGTGCGTGCTCGGATAGGGGTCTGGTATGGATTTTGGGGGGACCCCACGCTGCTTTTTCTGCATAGGGGGTTCCCCTTAAAATCCATGCCAGACCTAAGGGCCGGATATGTCCCACGATTGGGCTTGCAAGGTGTCAATCTCACCGATAAAAGCGGTGAGATTGTCTTCCTTTTCTAGTCCCGTCGTACCCGAGTCACGTTCAAAATGAATGGACTTGTCCATGTGTGGGCAAGTCTGTTCATTCTGATAGTCCGCCGTAACTCCGGCGAAAGTCCGTTGGAAAGACGGGCTGACCTAGCCTGCCGGAAAGTCCGGTCGTGTGTAGGCAAGTCCGTCTGTTCAGAAAGTCCGGCGGTAGTCCGCTGGACAGTCCGGTGGGAAGAACGTCGGACCAAGTATGCCAGAAAGTCCGCTCGTGTGTACGCGGCATAAGGCTCATGGAAATGGGGAAACCATACCTGTGAAAGATAGGTATGCTGTCCCCCCTCCCCCCGAAAGGTGCCAAATGTGGCACCGGAGGGGGGAGGAGTACAATGAGTGGAAGTTCCACTTTTGGGTGGAACTCCACTTTAACCTTTTAAAGCTGATCTCTAGCTTTTCTTTCACCTTAACTAGTTTATTTGGGCCAAGCTGGTCCAATCAAACCATTTCATACACTAACAGATGCACCCGCTGGAAGCACTGTATAAACAAGGTACATACAATAAACAGCAGTTCATTCTGTCTGTGAGATATGGACACCATGTATCACACATTGGACAAAATTAAGTAAGAATGAGTGCTAAGGGGTGCTCAGCCATTCATAAGCAACTTTGTATTCACATTCAACAAACTCACGGAAGGGGGCAGAGTCTACCAACTGAAAAGGTAGCCGTTGAAGTGCTAGCAATTTTGCCAAGCTAGCATTCAACTGCTGGGCATGTGGATGGCTGGGAGCGAACTTCTTTCTGCGGTGCAGCAGCTGGGGCAGGGAAATTTGCCTGGTACAATCTGACATTGGTGTACCGATAGCAGATTGCCCGCAAGTACTTGGCTGTGACACACCTAATTCTACACCTTCATTCCTCTCAGTGCAGGTCTCAGAGAGGACTGAAGGTATAGTGGGGTTGGAGATCCCAGCTGATAAGGAGCAAGGAGATGTCCCCTTTGTTTTTTGTTGTGGGTCTTTTAGGTGCGCTTGCCAATGAACTGCATGGCAGGTCAACATATGTCTGGTCAAGCATGTGGTGCCCAAGCGGGTGATGTTTTGGCCTTGTGAGATACGCTTGAGACATATGTTGCAAATAGCAGCAGTGGGATCTGATGCACTCGTCTCAAAAAAGGCCCACACCAAAGAACTTCTTGAAAAAATTTTGGAGACAGCAGTGCCCTGCACATGCGGAGCTCTGCGGTGTGATGCAGTCAGTGTGCTACCCTTAGGCTGGCCCCTGGAGGGCATCCTGCCTCATTGGTGATGTGCCTCCTTCTCCCTCCTATCAGGCACCCACGTGGAGTCAGTGACCTCATCATCCCCTCCCTCCTCATCACTGGAGCAAACCTGGCAGTATGCTGCAGCAGGGGGAACATGACTGCAAGATTGCTGCCCTTCTTGGGCACCCCCTCTGTCCGGGCTCATGTTAATGCCTTCATCTAGCTGAGTACCATCATCAGAGCCTTCAAAATGCTGGGCATCCTCCCGGAGCATGTACCCAACACTGTGGTCAAACAGTTCGAAGGACTCCTCAGGCGGACATGGTGGGGCTAGGGAAAGAGTCACTGATGCCATTGAGCCCAGGGAAGAGGCAGCATTGGCAGACAAAGTACCCTGAGCCTGGGTGAGAGAGGATGAGGAGGATGAGGACGGCTTGGTCATCCACTCAACCAAGTCTTGCGCATGTTGCGGCTCAACACGGCCAGCTGCCGAAAAAAAGGCCAAGCGTGTCCCACGGCCACGTGCTGACGAGGATGCACCGTGTACACGACCAGCACTGTTGCCTCTAGACACAGAGCCTTCTTGCCCTCTTTTATTGGCTTGTGACTGTCTGCCTCTCCTTGTTGGCCTTCCAGACATAATATTGGCCTGAGAGAGCCTCAAAGAGCCTACACAAGCACCTGGCTGCAGGTAGCTATACTGTAGGTGAGACTGTGCAGGGTACACAGTACAGTAACTGGAAATACTTCAAAGAGCCTACACAAGCACCTGGCTGCAGGTAGCTATACTGTAGGTGAGACTGTGCGGGGTACACAGTACAGTAACTGGAAATATTTCAAAGAGCCTACACAAGCACCTGGCTGCAGGTAGCTATACTGTAGGTGAGACTGTGCGGGTTACACAGTACAGTAACTGGAAATACTTCAAAGAGCCTACACAAGCACCTGGCTGCAGGTAGCTATACTGTAAGTGAGACTGTGCGGGGTACACAGTACAGTAACTGGAAATACTTCAAAGTGCCTACACAAGCACCTGGCTGCAGGTAGCTATACTGTAGGTGAGACTGTGCGGGGTACACAGTATAGTAACTGGAAATACTTCAAATAGCCTACACAAGCACCTAGCTGCAGGTAGCTATACTGTAGGTGAGACTGTGCGGGGTACACAGTACAGTAACTGGAAATACTGTAAAAACACCTGCCTGTCAGTATATTAGGAAGAGAAGAACAGGATCTAGCTAAACTGAATACAGTGTGTATATATATATATATATATATATATATATATATATATATATATACACAACACCTGGGATGCATATCAATATACTGTAACTGCAGCTAACTGACTCGACCTGCCTACTCTATCTAACTTAAATCAAATGACACTGTCTCTCTCTCTCTATCTCTGTCTCAATGCCGGAACACACTACACAGGGCTGACATGCAGGCGGCCTTATATAGTGTGGGGCGTGTACTAAACCCCCTGAGCCATAATTGGCCAAAGTCTCCTTGGCTTTGGCCAATTACGGCTCTCTGTACACACATCGCTGTGATTGGCCAAGCATGCAGGCCATAGTGCATGCTTGGCCAATCATCAGCCAGCAATGCACTGCAATGCCACAGTGAATTATGGGCCATGACGCTCCACTCAAATTTGGCGTGAACGGCCCATATCGTACGTAATTCGGCGAACGACCGAACACATGATGTTCGAGTCGAACATGGGTTTGACTCAAACACGCAGCTCATCCCTATTCCCCACACACAGCTAATGTCTAAGGTAAAGTCTATAGGCTTGGAAAAGATCAGTTTGGAAAGATCAGTTTGTAAACGGATAGAAAACTGGATAAAAGACAGAATTCAGAGAGTAGTGGTTAATGACTCTTACTCTGAATGGTCTAAGGTTATCAGTGGTGTACCCCAAGGTTCAGTGTTGGGACCCTTACTTTTTTTTTCTCAAAGAAGTTTATTAGAAAACAAATCAAAGAAAAACTTTACAGCTCACAATTAAACATCAGTGTCTTTCATACATACCAATTCCAATTACATAGATTGTATTAGCATGGTGAACTCAACAACAAATTCCACCTCACATTGTGTAATTCAGACATTTCCTCCCCTGATACCAATGATATGCACATCATCTTAATATCCTGGACTCTACTAATCAGGGGTGTTCACCCACTCCAAGGGCACCCCATCCATCCGACAATACTGTTTAATTCAACAGTCTATCCAGTATGAGATCTACAGTGGAAAAGCCCCGGGGTATCCATCCAGGGTGTCCAAAGTTTGTCGAACTGTCCCAGGCGTCCCCTATGTTGGAAGATGTATTTCTCTAACCGTATGGTGTCTCCCATCTGAGCAATCTATTCCTTCAACTTTGGATGTTCAACCGCCTTCCACCGTCTAAGGATCAGCTTGGGACCCTTACTTTTTAATATCTTTAAATGATATAGGGTCTGGGAATAAAAGTACCATTTCTGTCTTTGTGGAAAATGAGGTTTAATGCTGATAAATATAAAGTTCTGCACTGTTCGGTCCGCACCAGAACTTGCGAACAGGCAAAAAATTTGTTAAAACATGCGAACATCGTTAATGTCTATGGGACACGAACATGAATAATCAAAAGTACTCATTTTAAAGGCTTATATGCAAGTTATTGTCATAAAAAGTGTTTGGGGACCTGGATCCTGCCCCAGGGGACATGGATCAATGCAAAAAAAAGATTTAAAAACGGCTGTTTTTTCGGGAGCAGTGATTTTAATAATGCTTAAAGTCAAACAATAAAAGTGTAATATTCCTTTAAATTTCATACCTGGGGGGTGTCTATAGTATGCCTGTAAATGGGGCGCATGTTTCTTGTGTTTAGAACAGTCTGACAGGAAAATGACATTTCAAAGGAAAAAAAGTCATTTAAAACTACTTGCGGCTATTAATGAATTGCCAGTCCGACAATACACATAGAAGTTCATTGATAAAAATGGCATGGGAATTCCCCACAGGGTATGGATTTTAAGGGGAACCCCGTTCCAAAATTAAAAAAAAAATGGTGTGGGGTCCCCCCAAAAATCCATACCAGACCCTTATCCGAGCACGTAACCTGGCAGGCCGCAGGAAAAGAGGAGGCCACATGCCACCAGGCCACATGCCCTCAACATTGGGAGGGTGCTTTGGGGTAGCCCCCCAAAACACCTTGTCCCCATGTTGATGGGGACAAGGGCCTCATCCCCACAACCCTTGCCCGGCGGTTGTGGGGGTCTGCGGGCGGGGGGCTTATTGGAATCTGGAAGCCCCCTTTAAGAAGGGGACCCCCAGATCCTGGCCCTCCCCCTGTGTGAAATGGTAAGGGGGTACCCCTACCATTTCACAAAAAAACTGTCAAAAATTTTAAAAATGACAAGAGACAGTTTTTGATAATTCCTTTATTTAAATGCTTCTTCTTTCTTCTATCTTCTTTCTTCTATCTTCTATCTTCCTTCGGTTTCTTCCTCCATCTTCTTCTGGTTCTTCTGGTTCTTCCTCCGGTGTTCTCGTCCGGCATCTTCCTCCACGGCGTCTTCTTCCCTTCTTCTCCTCGGGCCGCTCCACATCCATGATGGCATGGAGGGGGGCTCCCGCTGTGTGATGCTTCTCCTCTTCTGACGGTTCTTAAATAACGGGGGGCGGGGCCACCCGGTGACCCCGCTCCCCTCTGACGCATGGGGACTTGACGGGGACTTCCCTGTGGCATTCCCCATGATGTCAGAGGGGGCGGGGTCACCTGTTATGTAACCCTGCCCCTTCTGATGCACAGGGAATGCCACAGGGAAATCCCCATCAAGTCCCCATGCGTCAGAGGGGGCGGGGCCATACATCTATATGTATGGGTTATAGACCACCTTTAGGTGATGGACACTGGCACACCCTAAACAGGAAGTTCAATACCCTATATAACCCCTCCCCTTACAGGGGGTACCTCAGTTTTTTTGCCAGTGTCTAAAGTGTTGATCACAAGTAAAGATGTGCTGTGCTGAGCTCCGCTGGAGAAATCTTTGCTGGTGCAAGCCATGCAATTGGATCCATTCAAAGTGTCTTTTCAGGCCAAATTGAATGGTATCCGGGCCTTGTAGCGGAAGAATCGAGGTTTTGCCTGTAACGCTTCTCTTTTTAGAGAGCTGGACCCAAGGATCCAGTGCTTGTTTTTTATAGCAATATTTCATGGCGGGGTGCTGTACGGGTCCAGGGGTGTGGATCCCCCGATGAAAAGGGCCCCGGTCCCTGAAGGTTTTGTAAACGGAGCCCACGTGAGTGGTGAAGATTGGGTCTGTCTGGTTTACCACAGAACCCTGCAGCTGGATATGGTAAGTGGAGATGTGTCATTACAAGCTGCACGCTTCCTCCAGTCCAAGCCTCAGGAAAGAAGTTGGAAGGGGTTTTTTTCTTTTGGAATCCCCACCTGGACTAGTATTTCATTCTCCAGGAGGCAGAGGGAGCATGGGTCAGTTGGCGGTATGGCCCACCGCCACTGCCATAGTACAGCGGTTTTCTTCCAGCAGCTCTCCTCCTCTCCTCCAAGCCAGCCCCCCTGCATGCTGATCCTGTCGGATCTTGTGCGGGAAAGCAGTCTTTTTTGAAAAAATTGAAGGGGGGTGTGGTTGGAAGTCTGAGGGGGGCGTGGCTTAGCGTGGCATTGGCGTGCTTCAACATCCACAATGTGGGGCTGTGCAGACTATAAGTGTACTTTTTGCAGGTGCATTGAGCTGATGGAGGGACACAGAGAAGGTGGGGGCATGTAAGTGTTGGTGACACAGGCATCCCCAGGACACTTTTACTTAAGCATCAGGCTGAGCCTTGAAAGCAGCGGCAGTTGCTGGACTATTTGCTCAGTGGTGGGTGCATTTTCTGGTAATACCTCTGCATTCGTGCTTGAGCACTATGGTCAAAAGGGAGGTACAAGTACCCCAAAAAACAAGGGCTCAAAGGGTTCACCCTCAGGCTCTAAGGCCTCCCTCTGCAATGCCATCCCCCCTGAAGAGTCTAGGAAGGCTGGTCAGAGTGAGCCGTCTGAGTTGCAATTGCTTCCCACATTTCAGCCCCTGTCTATTTTACTGAGGAGGTTTTCTCCTCAGTCATGATTGGATTAAAGGAAAGGTTAGCAGTTTTATTTGAATCTACACAGTGTGGAAGAAAAGCATTAGGTCCCCTTCTACCACCAGGACCCAGGAACAGTGGGAGGGGGAAGATGAATCCCCCTCAGGGGACCGTGATGAGACTGATGACTCCTCTTCCGAGGGATCAAGGTGGGGAAGGACCTTCTTCAGCTTCACAAGCTGAGAAATTGCTGATGAAATCTTTTACTGAAATGGTCCACTCCACATTTAAAGTTTAGGTCACTAAAAGCCTCCTCAAGCTTGCGTGCCTTTCCTGTCCATTCATTGTTGGAAAAGCTTATGTATTCTGAGTGGGATCACCCAGATAAACATTTGTTCCCTCCTAAAAAAATTTTTAACACTTTATCCTATGGAGGAAAAAATTTACTAAGAGGTAAAGTATACCAGCAATTGACACTGTTATATCCTCTGTAAATATAGGTTTGACTTGTCTGGTTGACAATGCACAAATGCTTAGGAATACAACTGATAAAAAATGGAATTCCTGTTAAAAAACATTTTTTCTTTCTTTCTTTTTCGTTCAGTAGCTCAACCTGCAGTGGTGGCAATTGAGATATGCCAATCCTTTTTGCAGTGAAAAGCTGTTTTGGGATGATTTGGACAAGTATATCCAAAGGATATCAAGTGGGAAAAGTACCCTTTTGCCAGTTAAGAAAAGGAGTAAATGTCTCTCATTTAAATGGGCTCTTTCTCCAGTGCCAGGGGCATCAGCCTCCTGGCAGTCACGACAGCCTCCACTGTCAGGTTCAAGAGGTAAACCTCAGGGTCAACCCCAGGGACAAAAGAAGTCCTGGGGAGGAAACCTACAAGACAGAATGCTAAAGCATCTTTATGAAGGGGCACCCCTGCTCATTTGAGTGGGGAAAAGACATCTACAGCTCTCAAGGGTCTGGCAGGAAGAATTTTGAGACAGATGGGTGGTCTCCACAATAGCTGTAGGTTACAGACTAGAGTTCCAAGCCCGTCTCCTCGTTTTCCTCAGGTCAAATGTCCAAGGATCCAGAGAAAAAGAAGTCTCTCTTTCAAGCATTAGACCAAATTTTTGTCTCAAAAAGGGGATCATGGTTTTCAAGCCTATTCATGGTGCCAAAACCAAATGGGGATGTCAGACGCATTCTAGATCTCAAGGATCTAAACCGGTTCCTGAATATCCGCTCTTTTCACATGGGGTCGATCCGATCTGTTGTCTCCATCCTACAAGGAGGAGAACGTCTGGCTTCAATCAGGGATGCATACCTGCATGTGCCTATTTTTCCCCGCTCACCAGAAATATCTGCGTTTCAAAGTAGAAAGGCTCCATTTTCAGTTTGTAGCCTTGCCTTTCAGTCTAGCTACTGCACCTCGGGTGTTTACAAAATATCTGGCCCTTCCTCTGGCCAGATTAAGGACTCAAGGTATAACAATTGTAGCATACCTAATTGACCTGCTCTTGATAGACAGGTCGGTAGCCCGCTTAGACCAAAGCATGGTCACCACAATTGTTGTGGAAAATTTTATGAAGATGTATTTTAATGTAGTGTCATAAGAGTCTCCCAGTGTACGTTCTCTCGCAGGCTGCTCTAAAGAGCTTGCTGGGGCAGACTGATGCTGGTTGAGATCCATTGGGTAGTGAAAAGCTCTTTGGGGATGTAGAGAAATGTTTGCGGAGTGGGGACATGTCCGTCAGCTAAGGGCCCCTGTGCGATGCACAGAACGATCGTCTGGTGGGGCTGTGTTCACTTTGCAAAGACATTATCGGTTTAACGAGTGTGCACCCATGTTACCCCTGTGTGCCTGATCAACATATTTGTGACCCAATGAGTGTATGCCTGCCGATAATCTCTCGTCCACAAAGACAGTAGAATAATCCAGACATACATTGTTCTTTGAAACAATGTATAATAGGGATTCCTATCAACGGAAATACGGGAGTCTTTTAGGTTGTCATGGTCGGAGACGGAGTCCATGTTTAAAAGCCATGTGGCTTCTAAAAACATGCATGCACCCTGTCTCTGCTCAGACACGCCCACAAGACTCCTGTAGTCATTGTTCATTGGTTGTTGTATTTTCCTGTGTTGAAAGTCATGCCTTTACTTGGTCATGTCCTTATATGAGTATTTCCTGTGATGTCATTATGTATTGAGGGAGTGATTGGCTGTTGTAGCCATCACTTCCTGTTTGTCATAGCTTTTGTGATGTTGGAAATAAAAGCAAGGTGGACTGCAAAGAGAGGCAGAGATGCGGAGATGAGAACCTAAGAATGTGGTGATGTCTGTTTAATGGGGAATGGGGAATGGGGAACCAGAAGGGAGACATACGATCAAAAGGTACATTATAGTTCCATGTACCTGTCCTGAGCCACCCAAGCTGGTGCGGTAACGGGTGGGGGAAAGGGTGTTGGCATGCGATGGTGGGGGGTGTCCTCCACGGTGTTGCGACAGGTGGGGGGGCTGTACTGATAAAGGGGGGGTGGTTTGTCCTGGGGGCTGTACTGATAAAGGGGGGTAGTTTGTCCTGGGGGGGCTGTACTGGTAAAGGGGGGTAGTTTGTCCTGGGGGGCTGTACTGATGGAGGGGGGTAGCTTGTGCTGGGGGGCTCTACTGATGGAGGGGGGTGGTCTGTCCTGGGGGGCTGTACTGATGGAGGGAATGGTATGTCCAGGGGGCTGTACTGATGGAGAGGGTGCTTTTTCCTGGGGGGAGCTGTACTAATGGAGGGGGTGTTTTGACCTGGGGGGAGGGGTCTGTACTGATGGAGGATGGGGGTGGTTTGTACTGAGGGGGGTCTGTACTGATGGAGGGGGTTTATACTTAGTGGGGGGTCTATACTAAGGAAGGGGGTCTGTACTAAGTGGGGGGGTCTATACTGAGGGGGGACTATATTTTGTGGAGGGAGGGTCTGTACTGAGGGGGGACTATACTTGGAAGGAGTTCAGTACTGAAGGAGGGGGGTCTTTACAGAAGGGCGACTATAGTTGGTGGAGGGGGGTGACACCATGTTTTACCGCACCGGGTGACACCAACCCTAGTGACGCCACTGCTTATTAGCACAGGAGATATGGCTGTGTGCATAGCTTACAGCCAAATTTCCCTAACACAATTAACTACCTGGAATACCTAGTTGGGTCCTCAACCTAGAGAGATCTTCTTTAAAAAACATTAGGAAGACTTATGCCCTGTGCACGATCGGACATTCCAACAACAAAATCCATCCTATTTTTTCCGACGGATGTTGGCTCAAACTTGTCTTGCATACACACGGTCACACAAAGTTGGTCGGAAATTCAGAACGTCAAGAACGCGGTGATGTACAACACATACGACGAGCCGAGAAAAATTAAGTTCAATAGCCAGTGCTGCTCTTCTGCTTGATTCTGAGCATGCGTGGCACCTTGTGCGTCGGAATTGTCTACACACAATTAGAATTTACGCAAATGGATTTTGGAAAATTTTAGATCCAGCTCTCAAACTTTGTGTGTTGGAAATTCCGATGGAAAAAGTCCGATGCAGCCTACACATGGTTGGGATTTCCGACAACAAGCTCCGATCACACATTTTCCGTTGGAAAGTCTGACTGTGTCTACAGGGCATAAGAGTACTTGGGTCTGGTTATGGATACAGCCCAGAAGAAGGTGTTTTTACCCCAGGCAAAGACCAGTTCCATAAAGGAGCTGGTTTAGGTGGTCAGGGCAAAGAAGGGTCCTTCTATTCGCCTTTGCATGAGGTTGTTGGGAAAGATGGTGGCTTCATTCGAAGTGATTCCTCTACTCAGTCTCATTCAAGACTGCTGCAAAACAGTATCCTGTCTAACTGGAACAAGAAGGTCCAAGCACTATATTTTCCAATGCGTCTGTCGCCAAAGGGTGCACCAGAGCCTCAGTTGGTGGAGGATATCCAAGAATCTGCAGAAGGGGAAATCCTTCTTACCAGTTACCTGGAAGGTGGTAACAACAGCTAACAGCCTTGCGGGTTGGAGCAGTCCTGGAAGAGGCGACTGTCCAAGGGAATCGGTCCAGAACTGAAAGGACCTTGCCCATCAACATTCTAGAGATTTGGGCAGCACGCCTAGCCCTAAGGGCCTGGATATTCAGGTTGCGGATTTGTCCTGTCAGGATTCAATCCGACAATGCCACAGCAGTGGCTTATATTAATCAACTAGGGAGAGGTAAACCATATCCTAACCTGAGCAGAAAAGCATGTGCTGTGCATATTGGCAATCTTCATTCCAGGGATAGAAAATTGTCAGGCAGACTACTTGAGTCTTCAGCAGTTGTTCCCGGGAGAATGGTCCCTTCACCCAAACATCCTCCTGGCTATGTGCCAAAGATGGGGGATAATGGTCGTAGATCTGTTTGTGTCCAGGTTCAAAAACAAAGTCAGCAACTTTGTGTCAAGAACAAGGGATCCACTCGCATACAGAACAGATGCATTGGTGACCCCGTGGGATCAGTTCTCACTGATTTATGCATTCCCTCCTATTCTGCTGCTACCACAACTTCTTCGCAGGATCAAGCAGGAAAGGAAGTTGGTGGTTCTTGTGGCCCCAGCAAGGCCCAGAAGATTTTGGTATGCAGAGATCGTAAAGATGGCAGTAGCGGCCCCATGGACCCTACCACCATGTCCAGACCTGCTATCAGAGGGACTGGTGTTCCATCCTACCTTACAAACGCTGAATTTAACGGTTTGGCTATTGAAACCAACATTTTGAAGAATCATGGGCTTTCAGGCTGAGTTATATCTACCTTGATTAATGCAAGGAAGCCAGTTTCCAGAGTCATTTTTCATTAGAGTCTGAAAAGCATATGTTTCCTGGTGTAAGGCTTGATTCACACCTATGCATTTTTAGTGCTTTTTGCATTTTGCAGATTTGCACTACAGAACGTGTTCCATAGGAAACCATGTTAAATGGACTGTAGTGCAAATCTGCAAAATGCAAAAAGCACCAAAACTGCATAGGTGTGAATGCAGCCTAAGTCCAGGGGTTGGCATCCTAGAAAGTATGTTATAGGTAGAATCCTTGCCTTTTCTGCAAATAGGATTAGAAATGAAGCTGGCCTTGAGTACCATCAAAGGCCAGGTATCAGCCTTATCAATATTGTTCCAATGACCACTTGCTTCGCATTTCCTGGTCCATCCGTCATTTAAACCAGGATATTGTTCTACCTTCATTTTTTCCAGAACCCTGTTCTACGGAAGAAAAGTCGCTACATTCTCTTGATGTAGATTCGATGCTCAGATTCGAAAAATGTATGTTTTGTTTGTGTTGCCTGAAGGTCCCAGAAAAGGACAGGCAGCATCAAAATCTTCTATTTACAAGTGGATTCGGCAAGTAATTATTCAAGCTTATGGTTGAAAAGGAAGGTTCCACCTTTTCAAATCAAAACATACTCCAGCAGGACTGTTAGTGCTTCGTGGACAGTGCATCACCAAGCCTCCATGGCTCAAATCTGCAAGGCCGCAACTTGGTCTTCAGTCCATACATTCACCAGATTCTATCAGGTGTATGTAAGAAGGCATGAGGATATCACCTTTGGGTGCAATGTGCTGCAGGCAGCAGTATTGGTCCGTAGGGTGTCAGGTCTGATGGCACCCTACTTTTGTTTGTGTCACCCTCCTCTCAGATAGCATTGCTCTGGGACATCCCATACAGTAATTACTGTGGCTCTGTGTCCTGTGATGTACGATAAAGAAAATAGGATTTTTATAATAGCTTACCTTAAAATCCTTTTCTTGGAGTACAACACGGGACACAGAGGTCCCGCCTCTCTTATGGTTACACATGTATAGCTTTGCTACAAAATTGAGGTACTCCCTGTAAGGGCAGGGGTTATATAGTGAGTTGGACACTGGCACCTCTAAACAGGAAGTTCAACTCCCTATATAACCCCTCCCCTTACAGGGAGTACCTCAGTTTTGTAGCAAAGAAATACACGTGTAACCATAAGAGGGGAGGGACCTCTGTGTCCCGTGATGTACTCCAAGAAAAGGATTTTACAGGTAAGCTGTTATAAAAATCCTATTTTCATCTCCAAATACGGTTTTTTCACAGTAAGAGCTGTGAAAATGTGGAATAGACTCCCTCCAGAGGTGGTTCTGGCCAGCTTAGTAGATTGCTTTAAAAAAGGTCTGGATTCTTTCCTAAATGTA
The DNA here is from genome assembly GCA_037953035.1 of Aquarana catesbeiana. NCBI lineage: Eukaryota > Metazoa > Chordata > Amphibia > Anura > Ranidae > Aquarana > Aquarana catesbeiana. The sequence goes on from JBBHAA010000218.1 coordinate 161,903, forward strand.
CATAATATATCTGGGTAATAACATTTATAGGTAAAGTTTATCCAGGGAAAATCTGATTGCCTCTCAAGGGATCGCGAAGGAATTTTTTCCCCTGCTGGAACAAATTGGATCATGCTTTCCTGTTTTTTTTTGCCTTCCTCTTCATCAACTGTGGGTGTAGGATTGTGTATATGGGATTGTATTTTTTTTTTTGGTTGAACTGGATGGACTTGTGTCTTTTTTCAACCTAACTAACTACAGTAGGAACTGCGATATTGTGTCAATCTTGCCACTGTTATCAGCGAGATTTGACACCTGCGAGCCCCATCATGGGAGCTAGCACCAAGCTGGCTCGCTCATCAGGAAAGGAAAACTGCGTTGTTTCCTTTCCCGATGAGCGACAAGCATTGCTGACAGGTGTCTGGTATGAATCATGAGGGGGAACACCGCGCCAAATTTTAAATAAAAAAATGGCATGGGTTCCCCTCCAGGGGCATACCAGGCCCTTAGGTCTGGTATGGATTTTAAGGGGAACCCCCTACCCCGAAAAAATGGCATGGGGTCCCCCGGGGTATTTTTTTTTTTTGGTTGAACTGGATGGACTTGTGTCTTTTTTCAACCTAACTAACTACAGTAGGAACTGCGATATTGTGTCAATCTTGCCACTGTTATCAGCGAGATTTGACACCTGCGAGCCCCATCATGGGAGCTAGCACCAAGCTGGCTCGCTCATCAGGAAAGGAAAACTGCGTTTTTTCCTTTCCCGATGAGCGACAAGCATTGCTGACAGGTGTCTGGTATGAATCATGAGGGGGAACACCGCGCCAAATTTTAAATAAAAAAATGGCATGGGTTCCCCTCCAGGGGCATACCAGGCCCTTAGGTCTGGTATGGATTTTAAGGGGAACCCCCTACCCTGAAAAAACGGCATGGGGTCCCCTCAAAATCCATACCAGACCCTTATCCGAGCACGCAGTCCAGCCGGTCAGGAAAGGGGGTGGGGATGAGCGAGTGTCCCCCTCCCCTCCTGAGCCATACCAGGCTGCATGCCCTCAACGTGGGGGGTGGGCGCTTTGGGGCAGGGGGGCGCCCTGCAGCCCCCCCACCCCAAAGAACCTTGTCCCCATGTTGATGGGGACAAGGGCCTCTTCCCGACAACCCGTGCCATTGGTTGTTGGGGTCTGCGGGCAGAGGGCTTATAGGAATCTGGGAGCCCCTTTAATAAGGGGGCCCCCAGATCCCGGCCCCCCACCCTATGTGAATGAGTATGGGGTACATCGTACCCCTACCCATTCACCTGGGGAAAAAGTGTCATACAAAAAAACACACTAGACAGGTTTTTAAAATAATTTATTAGGCAGCTCCGGGGGTCTTCTTCCGACTTCGGGGGGTCTTCTTCCGACTTCTCCACTCTCTTCTCCCGGTGTCCAGTTCTTCTCCCGCTCTCCGGTTCTTCTGCCGGGCTCCTCCGCTATCTTCTGCCGCTCTTTTGCTAGGGGTGGCCCGGTCTTCTCCGTTGTCTTGTTCTCTCTTCTCTTTTTTCGATATTGACACAACGCTCTCTCCCACCGTAATGCTGTGTGCGAGGTGCGCAGCGACTTATATAGGCATGGGACGTGGTCACTGGGTGATGTGACCCCGCCCCTTATGACGACACAGTCCCATCATGCCTCGGGACTGTGATGTCATAAGGGGGCGGGGTCACCAGGTGACATCACCCAGTGACCCCGCCCCATGCCTATATAAGTCGTTGCACACCTTGCACACAGCATTACAGCAGGAGAGAGCGTTGTGTCAACATTGGAAGAAGTGAAGAGGGAACAAGATGACGGAGAAGACTGGGCCACCACTAGCAAAAGAGCGGCAAAAGAGCAGAAGATAGCTTAGGAGCCCGGCAGAAGAACCGGACACCGGGAGAAGAGGCCGGAGAGCGGGAGAAGAGCCGGACACTGGGAGAAGAGAGCGGAGAAGTTGGAAGAAGACCCCCAAAGTCAGAAGAAGACCCCCAAGATGCCTAATAAATTACTTTAAAAACCTGTCTAGTGTGTTTTTTTTAATTGACACTTTTTCCCCCAGGTGAATGGGTAGGGATTCAATGGGGTTTATTTACTAAAGGCAAAAAGACTGTGCACGTTGGAAAGTGCAGTTGCACTCTGCAAGAGCAGTTGCTCCAGAACTTAGTAAATGAGCAGAAGCTCTGCTGACTTTCATCAACCAATCATGTGCAAGCAAAAATGCTGTTTTTTTATTTTCCTTGCATGTGATTGGGTATTCTTTGCAAAGTGAACCTTTACCTCATTTACTAAGCTCTGGAGCAACTGCACTTGCAGAGTGCAATTGCACTTTCCAAGGTGCACAGTCTATTGGCCCACTGTACCCCATACTCATTCACATAGGGTGGGGAGCCAGGATCTGGGGGACCCCTTATTAAAGGGGGCTCCCGGATTCCGATAAACCCTCCGCCCGCAGACCCCGACAACCATCGGCCAGGGTTGTTGGGAAGAGGCCCTTGTCCTCATCAACATGGGGACAAGGTGCTTTGGGGTGGGGGGGGCTGCAGGGCGACCCCCTGCCCCAAAGCAACCACCCTCCATGTTGAGGGCATGCGGCCTGGTACAGTTCAGGAGGGGGGTGCTTGCTTGTCCCCACCCCCTTTCCTGACCGGCCGGGCTGCGTGCTCGGATAAGGGCCTGGTATGGATTTTGGGGGGACCCCCACGCTGTTTTTTCAGTGTAGGGGGTTCCCCTTAAAATCCATACCAGACCTAAGGGCCTGGTATACCCCGGGGGGAGGAACCCATGCCGGTTTTTTATTTAAAATTTGGCGCAGCATTCCCCCTCATGATTTATACCAGACACCTGTCAGCAATGCTTGTCGCTCATCGGGAAAGGAAAAAAATGCAGTTTCCCTTTCCCGATGAGCGAGCCAGCGCAATATGTACAGTACCCTGTCACCGAGAACCAGCGCAATGGGATTGCGCTGGAAACACATTCTCGCGGTCAGGTACTGTATGTAAAAATGTAATATACTACAGTAAACATACACCAACCCACCTCAATATACTGCAGTAAACATACACAAACGCACGTCAATATACTGCAGTAAATGTGCGCTAATTCACCTTACTATACTGCAGTAAACACGGCCTGAAACACTAAACTATTATCATTCTACACTGTAGCACACTATAGCACACTAACTTGCTAGTAGCAATGAACAGAGCACTTTTATATCTCTCTCCACTCCAATAGTACACTCCAACTCTATTCCTTACATTTATTCAGAACACAATCTTAATCAGATCACTTCTGTATATTTATATATGGTCAGAATATGGAGAACTTTACTCTGACATGTTACATGTAACATAGGATTCATTATACTCTGCTGCTTGGACATAATTGTAATGTGTAGCTTGGTGTATGTGAAAAGTCAGTTTCAATCATACATGACTCCGAGCCATCATCTTATATTCCTCTCTATAGGTGAGGGTCTGCCGGATCAGATTCTGCTGGATGAACTCGGACATTTCCTGACTCCGGAGCTGAAAGGTAAATAAAACCCGTAGTGTATCTATCACAGGAATCACTTTGTGTAAGGTGCGGAGATGGTGTTGGAATAATTACACTTCTTTTGTACCATCTACTCCACTGAGGGCTTCTAGATCTGAATCTTTAGAAATTATAATGATGATCTATGTACACCGATTATACTGGATCTGGGGTCTGTCTTCTGTTACCAGGTTCATAGTTCTTGAACACATTTTATTCCATTTTATTCCACGGCCAGAAGCTCATTGCAGGAAATGGATCTATAAAACGTGTTCTCACCAATGGACTACTCTATTGCCCTTTAAAAACTGTAGCCTGCCAACTTCATATGTCAGAATGCTTCTATCTGTGTGAGGTATTGTGACATCATACCCCACCAGATGTGTTTGTGAATAACACTATATGATCACCATAACAATGATTTCATAGTGATCACATGACTGGGAATCATGGTGATTTGTTCCTGAATGATAGAGGAGATTTGGATGTCACTTAATAATCAGAAACATGAATGTATATATTCCTAGTTCTCATCTGTAATATCACTTAAAGTGGTTCTAAAGGCTGAAGATTTTGTTTACCTTCTTGCATTCTATGAAGATAAAGGAAGATTTCTTATGTTCATTGACACACAGCCTCTTCTTTATCCATGACCAAACAGGGTTTTATAGCAACACCTACAGGAGTAGAACACTAGGAAGAGAAAAACGTTGGCACCTCCTGTAATGATGTGTATACTTTATGTTATAATTCAAATTCAATTGTTATGCCTAGTTCCTTATGCATGTTAGGAAACAGTTAACGGTTTTGGTCATGTGATCTGGGGGTGGGGAGCTGTGGAGAGTTCTGTAAGATGGATGCTGCTGAATAAACACCGGGCTCATGTTAAAGCTCTTGCTGTCTGCCTATTCATGGTGTTAAATCGTCACATGGTACCAGAAGTGGGGTGAGAAAAATCATGGCAGCACACAGCAACACAAAGAACATTACATCCCTGGATTTGGAATCAGGGAATGTATCTGAAAACTGGTCACAATGGAGGGAGCTGATAGAGCTTGTGTTTGCAGGACCAGATGCAGACAAATGGTCTGATCAGCAGAAAGCAGCTCACTTTCTGATATGTGTGGGACAAAAAGGATGTGATGTGTGCCGAGCCTGGCAAGCAAGTGGGGAGATCACTGCAGAGGACAAAAAGAAAACAGAGGTACTGTTTGCAAAGTTTGAGGCGTACTGCAACCCAAGGAGAAACTCCACAGTGCAAAGGAAACTGTTTTATGAGAGGAAGCAGTGTGGAGGTGAGTCTGTGGATGAATGGGTAACACAGCTGCGCTTGCTTGCCAAAGACTGTGCTTTCTATGATGCTGGAGATATGATAAAAGACCGCATTCTGATGGGCAGTAAGTTTAAGGAAGTTCTGGAAAAGCTGCTGCAGGAAGAAGACTTAAATCTTGAGAAAGTCATAAGAATTGCCAGAGCATATGAAATGTCAAGAAAGGACATGCAGGTACTGGAAGGAACACAGCTCCAGATTAATGCTATAGAAAATCCCAGCAGCAGATATGGGCAAGAAAGAACACACAAAGGAATAAAGAACACCTATGGCACTGGGACAAGTAACACAAAAGAAGCGTGTGGATATTATGGAAACATGCACCATAAAAATAGTGTCTGTCCGACAAGGGGGCAGATATGCAATACATGCAAGAAAAGGGGACATTTTGCCAGGGTGTGTAAACTGTCTTTACAAACTGGAAACGCCATAGAGGACAATGATGACAATACAGGGTCAGACTCAGACTGCACCCCAATATATCTTGCAGCAGTACAAAAACACATCAGTCTGTAGATGAAGCAACTGTAACTTTACAGATAGGGGCTAACAAAACTCCACATTCAAAATAGATACAGGAGCACAAGTAAATTGTGTGCCAAGCCACATATACCTGGAACACCTCAGTAATGAATCCCCCTTAGAGACTCAGGACCTACTGAAACTAATTGGATATGGTGGCGAAAAGCTGAAAGTAATGGGTCGCTGTCATGCAAAATGTTCATACAAGTGATCTGAAAAGGTTTTACAATTGTTTGTGATAGAAACACAAGCCCCAGCCGTGCTAGGTCTCAGAACAAGTAAAGAGATTGAACTTGTGAAGATCATAATGACTGTGTATGGTGGGCACAGAGGTCTGACAGAGGCTGACATTAAATGTGAGTACTGTGATCTATTCAAGGGCCTAGGGTGCCTCCTGGGTGTAAGCCGCATACGTAAAAAAGAGGGTGCACAGCCTGTCATTCATGCCCCAAGGAGAATACCTATAACTCTTGTGAATAAAGTCAGACAAGAACTCATTAGGATGGAGAAGCTGGGAGTAGTAAAAAAGGTCACAGAACCATCGGAATGGCTCAGTTCTATGGTTGTGGTGGAGAAGAAGAACACAGGTGCAATTCGTATATGCATTGACCCACGTGATTTGAATAAAGTCATAATAAGAGAACACTACAAACTCCCCACCATAGAGGATATAGTGCACAAGCTAGTAGGAGCAACAGTATTTAGTGTACTAGACACCCATTCGGGTTACTGGCAATTGCGTCTTGATGAAGCCAGCAGTTACTTTACCACTTTTAACTCCCCTTTGGGTTGATGGTGCTTCACAAGGGTACCTTTCAGCATAGCATCTGCACAGGAAATATTTCAAAAGAAATCACACAAATTGGTCACTGGTCTACAGGGTGTTGAAGTAATAGTTGATGATTTGCTGGTCTATGGAAAGGATCAAATGGAACATGACAAAAACCTTACTGCTTTGCTCAATCAGTGTCGTGAGAAGAATCTTGCACTCAATCCAAACAAAATGCAAATTGGGGTAGAGGAAGTTACATTTTTTGGACACCTACTAACCAAAGAGGGCTTGAAGCCTGATCTGAAGAAGATTACAGCAGTTCTTAACATGAAGGCCCCAACCTCCAGAAAGGAGCTGGAGACATCACTAGGTATTTTCAACTATCTATCCAAATTCTCTCAGGGCCTTGCTCAACAGATAGCACTGCTACATACACTGCTACAGAAGGATGCTGTTTGGTGTTGGGATGCAAACATGGAAAAGACTTTCGACAAAGTGCAAAAACTGATCACTAAACATCCAGGGCCAATACTGAAATATTTTGATGTAAACTGTGACACTGTACTTCAAGTGGATGCATCCCTGTTTGGGTTAGGTGCTGTACTGACTCAACAAGGACATCCTGTGGCATATGCTTCACGAGCACTGACCACAACGCAAGCCAATTATGCTGAAATTGAGAAAGAGATGCTGGCTATTGTGAATGGATGTGATAAATTTCACCAGTATATATATATATATATATATATATGGTTGCCCGGTAGTTGTAGAAACAGACCACAAGCCATTGCAGTACATCCTACAAAAATCACTAGCTTCTACACCTCCACGTCTGTAGCAGATGGTTATGAAATTACAGCAGCAAAGTATAAGCCTGGAAAGGATATTCCCTGGGCAGATTTTTTTTGTCATTATTCAATCACTTGAGACAAAAAAATAATATTCAATGGGCTCAACATGCCTCTCAGCAATTTCCTTGGGTCGTCTACTTTCCAAAATTGGGTCATTTTGGGGGGGTTTTGTACTGCCCTGCCATTTTAGCACCTCAAGAATTGACATAGGCAGTCATAAATTAAACTCAAAAATCTAAATAAGTGCGCTTACAGCCTGTATGCAAAGAATAGTGACATTAATTAAATAAAAAATGAATGAATTGAACTTGCATAAAAGTGCAATAAAATAAATAACATAAAAAGAGTGTGCGCTTGTGTGCAAAACACATGTATAAACAATTCAAATTTAACATGTACTGAATGAATAATCACATCAAACTATCACTAGACAGAGCGAAATTCATCAGTGGTGAAAATACATGAAAGTAGTGATTATAGCCCATAAACTGAAAGGCAAAAAAAGTTCCATGAGTATGTATAAACTTCATGCAAATGGGGAAACACATCCACGTTCCATTCCCCCGTGCCCCATATAGGTGAAGGGAGAAGAGAGGAGTATAAAGATGAGACTCTCTGTTGAAGTGAATCCAAAAAAGTGCTAAAGATGGACCCTTACCCCGAATGGTGGACCTCCCTATTAGCAAGGTCTTACGAGCAAGCAGATTTAGCCCTCTGCGGGGACCGTGAAGTGATGGCGTCCAACACAGTTGATGCGTCCAGCGTCTCCAACCTGGCGTTATCCTAATCATCCACCTGGTGTGGGGGGGAGCGCCCACTAGCCCCCAAGGTATTAGATGAAATAACAGAGAAGGGCTCCAATGGTGTAGTAAATACTGATAGGTTTATTCCAAATAGGTAAAACAAAACTGGAGGGAACACACTCCCTGAAAACACTGTTTAAAATACATAAAATTAGCTGGCATATAAAACATGTTGTTTTATATGCCGGCTAATTTTATGTATAACTGCCTTTCAGTTTATGGACTATAATCACTACTTTCATGTATTTTCACCACTGATGAATTTCGCTCTGTCTAGTGATAGTTTAACCACTTGAGCCCCGGACCATTATGCTGCCTAAGGACCAGAGGTCTTTTTCCAATTTGGCACTGCATCACTTTAACTTTTAATTGCGCGGTCATGCAATGCTGTACCCAAACTAAATTTGCGTCCTTTTCTTCCCACAAATAGAGCTTTCTTTTGATGGCATTTGATCACCTCTGCCGTTTTTATTTTTTGCGCTATAAACGGAAAAAGACCGAAAATTTTGAAAAAAAATGATATTTTCTAGTTTTTGTTATAAAAAAAATCCAATAAACTCAATTTTAGTCATACATTTAGGCCAAAATTTATTCGGCCACATGTCTTTGGTAAAAAAAAAGTTAATAAGCGTATATTCATTGGTTTGCGCAAAAGTTATAGCGTCTACAAACTAGGGTACATTTTCTGGAATTTACACAGCTTTTAGTTTATGACTGCCTATGTCATTTCATGAGGTGCTAAAATGGCAGGGCAGTACAAAACCCCCCCAAATGACCCCATTTTGGAAAGTAGACACCCCAAGGAAATTGCTGAGAGGCATGTTGAACCCATTGAATATTTATTTTTTTTGTCCCAAGTGATTGAATAATGACAAAAAAAAAAAAAATATTTACAAAAAGTTGTCACTAAATGATATATTGCTCACACAGGCCATGGGCCTATGTGGAATTGCACCCCAAAATACATTCAGCTGCTTCTCCTGAGTATGGGGATACCACATGTGTGGGACTTTTTGGGAGCCTAGCCGCGTACGGGGCCCCGAAAACCAATCACCGCCTTCAGGATTTCTAAGGGCATAAATTTTTTATTTCATTCCTCACTACCTATCACAGTTTTGAAGGCCATAAAATGCCCAGATGGCACAAAACCCCCCCAAATGACCCCATTTTGGAAAGTAGACACCCCAAGCTATTTGCTGAGAGGCATGTTGAGTCCATGGAATACTTTCTTTTTTGACACAAGTTGCGGGAAAGTGACAATTTTTTTTTTTTTTGCACAAAGTTGTCACTAAATGATATATTTCTCACACAGGACATGGGCATATGTGGAATTGCACCCCAAAATACATTTAGCTGCTTCTCCTGAGTACGGGGATACCACATGTGTGGGACTTTTTGGGAGCCTAGCCGCATACGGGGCCCCGAAAACCAAGCACCGCCTTCAGGATTTCTAAGGGCGTAATGTTGTGATTTGACTCCTCACTACCTATCACAGTTTTGAAGGCCATAAAATGCCAAGATGGCACAAAACCCCCCCAAATGACCCCATTTTGGAAAGTAGACACCCCAAACTATTTGCTGAGAGGCATGTTGAGTCCATGGAATATTTTATATTTTGACACAAGTTGCGGGAAAGTAACACTTTTTTTTTTTTTTGCACAAAGTTGTCACTAAATGATATATTGCTCAAACATGCCATGGGCATATGTGGAATTACACCCCAAAATACATTCTGCTGCTTCTCCTGAGTATGGGGATACCACATGTTTAGGACTTTTTGGGAGCCTAGCCGCGTACGGGGCCCCGAAAACCAAGCACCGCCTTCAGGATTTCTAAGGGCATAAATTTTTGATTTCACTCCTCACTTCCTATCACAGTTTTGAAGGCCATAAAATGCCAAGATGGCACAAAACCCCCCCAAATGACCCCATTTTGGAAAGTAGACACCCCAAGGTAATTGCTGAGAGGCATGTTGAGTCCATGGAATATTTTATTTTTTGACACAAGTTGCGGGAAAGTGACAATTTTTTTTTTTTTTGCACAAAGTTGTCACTAAATGATATATTTCTCACACAGGCCATGGGCATATGTGGAATTGCACCCCAAAATACATTTAGCTGCTTCTCCTGAGTATGGGGATACCACATGTTTAGGACTTTTTGGGAGCCTAGCCGCGTACGAGGCCCCGAAAACCAAGCACCGCCTTCAGGATTTCTAAGGGCATAAATTTTTGATTTCACTCCTCACTTCCTATCACAGTTTTGAAGGCCATAAAATGCCAAGATGGCACAAAACCCCCCCAAATGACCCCATTTTGGAAAGTAGACACCCCAAGGTAATTGCTGAGAGGCATGTTGAGTCCATGGAATATTTTATTTTTTGACACAAGTTGCGGGAAAGTGACAATTTTTTTTTTTTTTGCACAAAGTTGTCACTAAATGATATATTTCTCACACAGGCCATGGGCATATGTGGAATTGCACCCCAAAATACATTTAGCTGCTTCTCCTGAGTATGGGGATACCACATGTGTGGGACTTTTTGGGAGCCTAGCCGCATACGGGGCCCCGAAAACCAAGCACCGCCTTCAGGATTTCTAAGGGCGTAATGTTGTGATTTGACTCCTCACTACCTATCACAGTTTTGAAGGCCATAAAATGCCAAGATGGCACAACCCCCCCCCCAAATGACCCCATTTTGGAAAGTAGACACCCCAAACTATTTGCTGAGAGGCATGTTGAGTCCATGGAATATTTTATATTTTGACACAAGTTGCGGGAAAGTAACACTTTTTTTTTTTTTTTTTTTTTTTTTTTGCACAAAGTTGTCACTAAATGATATATTGCTCAAACATGTCATGGGCATATGTGGAATTACACCCCAAAATACATTCTGCTGCTTCTCCTGAGTATGGGGATACCACATGTTTAGGACTTTTTGGGAGCCTAGCCGCGTACGGGGCCCCGAAAACCAAGCACCGCCTTCAGGATTTCTAAGGGCATAAATTTTTGATTTCACTCCTCACTTCCTATAACAGTTTTGAAGGCCATAAAATGCCAAGATGGCACAAAACCCCCCCAAATGACCCCATTTTGGAAAGTAGACACCCCAAGCTATTTGCTGAGAGGCATGGTGAGTATTTTGCAGCTCTCATTTGTTTTTGAAAATGAAGAAAGACAAAAAAAATGGATTTTTTTTTTCTTTTTTCAATTTTCGAAAGTTTGTGACAAAAAGTGAGGTCTGCAAAATACTCACTATACCTCTCAGCAAATAGCTTGGGGTGTCTATTTTCCAAAATGGGGTCATTTGGGGGGGGGTTGTGCTATCTGGGCATTCCATGGCCTCCGAAACTGTGCTAGGCAGTGAAGAGTGAAATAAAAAATTTACGCCCTTAGAAAGCCTGAAGGCGGGGCTTGTTTTTCGGGGTCCCGTGCGCGGCTAGGCTCCCAAAAAGTGCCACACATGTGGTATCCCCATACTCAGGAGAAGCAACAGAATGTATTTTGGGGTGTAATTTCACATATTCCCATGGCATGTTTGAGCAATATATCATTTAGTGACATCTTTGTGCAAAAAAAAAAAAGATTTGTCTCTTTCCCGCAGCTTGTGTCACAATATAAAATATTCCATGGACTCGACATGCCTCTCAGCAAATAGCTTGGGGTGTCTACTTTCCAAAATGGGGTCATTTGGGGGGGGGTTGAACTGTCCTGGCATTTTATGCACAACATTTAGAAGCTTATGTCACACATCACTAGGGATGAGCCGAACACCCCCCTGTTCGGTTCGCACCAGAACATGCGAACAGGAAAAATGTTCGCTCGAACACGCGAACACCGTTAAAGTCTATGGGACACGAACATGAATAATCAAAAGTGCTAATTTTAAAGGCTTATATGCAAGTTATTGTCATAAAAAGTGTTTGGGGACCTGGGTCCTGCCCCAGGGGACATGGATCAATGCAAAAAAAAGTTTTAAAAACGGCCGTTTTTTCAGGAGCAGTGATTTTAATAATGCTTAAAGTGAAACAATAAAAGTGTAATATACCTTTAAATTTCGTACCTGGGGGGTGTCTATAGTATGCCTGTAAAGGGGCGCATGTTTCCTGTGTTTAGAACAGTCTGACAGCAAAATGACATTTGGAAGGAAAAAACACATTTAAAACTACCCGCGGCTATTGCTTTGCCGACAATACACATAGAAGTTCATTGATAAAAACGGCATGGGAATTCCCCCCAGGGAAACCCCGAACCAAAATTAAAAAAAAAAAAATGACGTGGGGGGGTCCCCCTAAATTCCATACCAGGCCCTTCAGGTCTGGTATGGATATTAAGGGGAACCCCGGCCAAAATTTAAAAAAAAAATGACGTGGGGTTCCCCCTAAATTCCATACCAGAAAAGGGTCTGGTATGGATTTTAAGGGGAACCCCGCGCCAAAAAAAAAAAAAAAACGGCGTGGGGTTCCCCCAAAGATCCATACCAGACCCTTATCCGAGCACGCAACCTGGCAGGCCGCAGGAAAAGAGGGGGGACGAGAGTGCGCCCCCCCCTCCTGAACCGTACCAGGCCACATGCCCTCAACATTGGGAGGGTGCTTTGGGGTAGCCCCCCAAAACACCTTGTCCCCATGTTGATGAGGACAAGGGCCTCATCCCCACAACCGTGGCCGGTGGTTGTGGGGGTCTGCGGGCGGGGGGCTTATCGGAATCTGGAAGCCCCCTTTAACAAGGGGACCCCCAGATCCCGGCCCCCCCCCTGTGTGAAATGGTAAGGGGGTACTTACCCCTACCATTTCACTAAAAGACTGTCAAAATAGTTAAAAATGACAAGAGACAGTTTTTGACAACTCCTTTATTTAAATGCTTCTTCTATCTTCCTTCATCTTCTTCTTCTTCTGGTTCTTCTGACTCTTCTGGTTCTTCCTCCGGCGTTCTCGTCCAGCATCTTCTCCGCGGCATCTTCTATCTTCTTCTCCTCGGGCCGCTCCGCACCCATGGCATGAGGGGAGGCTCCCGCTCTTCTCTTCATCTTCTTCTTCATCCTCTTCTCTTCTTCATCTTCTTCATCTTCTTCATCTTCATCTTCTCTTCTTAATTTTCTTCTGCGGGCCGCTCCGCATCCATGCATGAAGGGAGGCTCCCGCTGTGTGACGGCGTCTCCTCGTCTGACGGTTCTTAAATAACGGGGGGCGGGGCCACCCGGTGACCCCCCTCCCCTCTGACGCACGGTGACTTGACGAGACTTCCCTGTGACGTCACGGGGAATGCCACAGGGAAGTCCCGTCATGTCCCGTGCGTCAGAGGGGGGCGGGGTCACCGGGTGGCCCCGCCCCCCGTTATTTAAGAACCGTCAGACGAGGAGACGCCGTCACACAGCGGGAGCCTCCCTCCATGCATGGATGCGGAGCGGCCCGCAGAAGAAAAGAAGAGAAGATGAAGATGAAGAAGATGAAGAAGAGAAGAGGATGAAGAAGAAGATGAAGAGAAGAGCGGGAGCCTCCCCTCATGCCATGGGTGCGGAGCGGCCCGAGGAGAAGAAGATAGAAGACGCCGCGGAGAAGATGCTGGACAAGAACGCCGGAGGAAGAACCAGAAGAGCCAGAAGAACCAGAAGAAGAAGATGAAGGAAGATAGAAGAAGCATTTAAATAAAGGAATTGTCAAAAACTGTCTCTTGTCATTTTTAACTATTTTGACAGTTTTTTAGTGAAATGGTAGGGGTAAGTACCCCCTTACCATTTCACACAGGGGGGGGGGCGGGATCTGGGGGTCCCCTTGTTAAAGGGGGCTTCCAGATTCCGATAAGCCCCCCGCCCGCAGACCCCCACAACCACCGGCCACGGTTGTGGGGATGAGGCCCTTGTCCTCATCAACATGGGGACAAGGTGTTTTGGGGGGCTACCCCAAAGCACCCTCCCAATGTTGAGGGCATGTGGCCTGGTACGGTTCAGGAGGGGGGGGGCCGCACTCTCGTCCGCCCTCTTTTCCTGCGGCCTGCCAGGTTGCGTGCTTGGATAAGGGTCTGGTATGGATTTTTGGGGGAACCCCACGCCGTTTTTTTTTTTTTTTTTGGCGCGGGGTTCCCCTTAAAATCCATACCAGACCTGAAGGGTCTGGTATGGAATTTAGGGGGAACCCCACGTCATTTTTTTTTAAAATTTTGGCCGGGGTTCCCCTTAATATCCATACCAGACCTGAAGGGCCTGGTATGGAATTTAGGGGGACCCCCCACGTCATTTTTTTTTTTTTTAATTTTGGTTCGGGGTTTCCCTGGGGGGAATTCCCATGCCGTTTTTATCAATGAACTTCTATGTGTATTGTCGGCAATGCAATAGCCGCGGGTAGTTTTAAATGTGTTTTTTCCTTCCAAATGTCATTTTGCTGTCAGACTGTTCTAAACACGGGAAACATGCGCCCCTTTACAGGCATACTATAGACACCCCCCAGGTACGAAATTTAAAGGGATATTACACTTTTATTGTTTGACTTTAAGCATTATTAAAATCACTGCTCCTGAAAAAACGTCCGTTTTTAAAACTTTTTTTTGCATTGATACATGTCCCCTGGGGCAGGACCCGGGTCCCCAAACACTTTTTATGACAATAACTTGCATATAAGCCTTTAAAATTAGCACTTTTGATTTCTCCCATAGACTTTTAAAGGGTGTTCCGCGGCATTCGAATTTGCCGCGAACACCCCAAATTGTTCGGTGTTCGGCGAACTTGCGAACAGCTAATGTTCGAGTCGAACATGAGTTCGACTCGAACTCGAAGCTCATCCCTACACATCACCCACTCTTCTAACCACTTGAAGACAAAGCCCTTTCTGACACTTTTTGATTACATGAAACAATAATTTTTTTTTGCAAGAAAATTACTTTGAACCCCCAAACATTATATATTTTTTTTAAAGCAAATGCCCTACAGATTAAAATGGTGGGTGTTTCATATTTTTTTTTCACACAGTATTTGCGCAGCGATTTTTCAAACGCATTTTTTGGGGAAAAAACACACTTTTTTAAATTTTAATGCACTAAAACACACTATATTGCCCAAATGTTTGATGAAATAAAAAAGATGATCTTAGGCCGAGTACATGGATACCAAACATGACATGCTTTAAAATTGCGCACAAACGCGCAGCGGCGACAAAATAAATACATTTTTAAAAGCCTTTAAAAGCCTTTACAGGTTACCACTTTAGATTTACAGAGGAGGTCTACTGCTAAAATTACTGCCCTCGTTCTGTCCTTCGCGGTGATACCTCACATGCATGGTGCAATTGCTGTTTACATTTGACGCCAGACCGACGCTTGCGTTCGCCTTTGCGCGAGAGCAGGGGGGGACAGGGGTGCTTTTTTTTTTTTTTTTTTTTTTTTCTTTATTATTTTTTTGCTTTTTTATCTTATTTTTAAACTGTTCCTTTCATTTTTATTTTTTTTTAATTAATTTTATTGTTATCTCAGGGAATGTAAATATCCCCTATGATAGCAATAGGTAGTGACAGGTACTCTTTTTTTAAAAAATTGGGCTCTATTAGACCCTAGATCTCTCCTCTGCCCTCAAAGCATCTGATCACACCAAGATCGGTGTGATAAAATGCTTTCCCAATTTCCCAATGGCGCTGTTTACATTCGGCGAAATCTAAGTCATGAAATGCTCGTAGCTTCCGGTTTCTTAGGCCATAGAGATGTTTGGAGACATTCTGGTCTCTGATCAGCTCTATGGTCAGCTGGCTGAATGACTGGCTGCATTTTCAGGTTCCCTGTTGGGACAGGAAAGCCAGAGAAAAACATGGAAGACGGTGGGGGAGGGGGGGGCATTCCCTCCCACTGCTTGCAAAAGCAGTCTAGAGGCTAATTAGCCGCTAGGATTGCTTTTACATGAAAGCCGACCGCTGGCTGAAAAGAATGATACCAAGATGATACCTAAACCTGCAGGCATCATTCTGGTATAACCACTCAAAGTCCAGCAACATACCAGTACGTTGCTGGTCCTTGTTAGGCATATATTGTAAACTTTTTTTTCATGCAGCCTGTGGGCTGAACGAAAAAAAGATATTGATCGGTGGGTATGCCCACCATTAGAATACCTCCCTTCATCCACCCACTTCTAATGATGGGCATACATGCACCATTTATATATGCCGAAGCATGGGGGCATCCTCCCGCAAAAGGCAGGAGCAAATTGCTCCTCCACCCACTGCTGCCCCCACGCTTCGGCATATATGCTGAAGTATGTAACTGTGGTGGTGAAATCACCTCCGACAGCACTGGAGTCACGGCTTTATATATCGTGGGAGCAAACGCTGTTGCTGTCAAGATAAATAAATCCGCGCTGCAACTGAATGGCGTACCTGCTAAGCAAATGATGGTTAACAATAAAACAAAGTAACATTACAGTATAACAGTAAGACTTACCATACCTGCAAAGCAAATACAAAAAAAAAACATAGTAAAAAATAAAACATTTAACGCAACCTGTGCCTAAAATATATATATATGCCGAAGCATGGGGGCATCCTCCCGCAAAAGGCAGGAGCAAATTGCTCCTCCACCCACTGCTGCCCCCACGCTTCGGCATATATGCTGAAGTATGTAACTGTGGTGGTGAAATCACCTCCGACAGCGCTGGAGTCACGGCTTTAGATATCGTGGGAGCAAACGCTGTTGCTGTCAAGATAAATAAATCCGCGCTGCAACTGAATGGTGTACCTGAAAACAATAAAATGGTTACCAACAAAACAAAGTAAACGGTAAAGTATGAAAAATCTGAAAAGGAAACATGGTAAAACATAATAACAATAAAACATTGCAGAATAGAATAGAGTAAAAAAGAGAAGAACAATAGAGAGAGAATAGAGAGAGAGAGAACAATAAAACAACAACTATTTTTGGTTTTTTTATTTTATATATTTTTTTGTTTTTATTTTTTTTAATTTTTTTTTAATTTTTTTTTTACACTTTTTTTTAGTAACTTTTAACTTTTGTAACTCGTTCCAGGTTTGGGTCTCTCAAAATGCAATGGCATCTTGGGAGACCCTGTGTTAGTGTGCCTAGTCTGTGCAGTGCTGAACCCTACGCTAATACTCAACTAATGTATGGTAGCGTTCAAAGCATTCACCGATGCAAAGACCAGGATTGCCAGGACAGGAGGGACAATAAGACCGGGTGTCACGCCTAAATCCGCGCTTGCTACAGACACAACATCTTTTTTGGGGGGCTCGTTGGGTAGGGGTACTCGGGATGGCATAAAGAAAATGCCGCTCATGCAGCCGGCTTACTGCATTTGGTTGGGGAAGGTGAGGTAGAGCACCGTCTGGAAACAGAAGGGCTCTGACGATCTCTTCCTGGAATTTAAGGAAGGATCCAGTCTGTCCTGAAGCTCTGTATAGCACATGAGCATTCAGCAAAGCCAATTGAAATAAGTATACAGACACTTTTTTGTACCAGCGTCTGGCCTTACGGGCAACTAAGTACGGCGCCAACAACTGGTCGTTGAGGTCCACCCCTCCCATATTAAGGTTGTATTCGTGGACACAGAGGGGTTTCTCCACAACACCAGTCGCCGTAGAAATTTGGGTCGTCGTGTCTGCATGAAGGGAGGTGAGAACGAAAACATTCTTCTTATCCCTCCACTTCATAGCGAGCAAATTGTTATACTTCAAGCAGGCTCTCTCCCCCAGCCTAAGACGGGAATCTACAAGCCGCTGGGGAAAGCCCCGGCGATTAGGTCGCATGGTGCCACATGCTCCAATCTGATGATCAAACAAGTGACTAAAAAGTGGCACGCTCGTGTAATAATTGTCCACGTACAAGTGGTACCCCTTTCCGAATAAGGGTGACACCAAGTCCCACACTATCTTGCCAGCGCTTCCTATGTAGTCAGGGCAGTTTGTCGGCTCTACGTGACTATCTTTGCCCTCGTAAACCATAAATCTACATGTATAGCCTGTGGCCCTGTCACAGAGCTTATACATCTTGACCCCGTATCTGGCACGCTTGCTGGGAAGGTACTGTTTGAATGACAAGCGGCCAGAAAACTTAATCAGGGACTCATCAACGCAGACAACTTGATGGGGGGTAAACAAGTCTGCAAAACGTTGGTTGAAGTGGTTTATGAGGGGCCGAATTTTGTAGAGCCGATCGTATGCAGGGTCTCCACGAGGACGACAGAGTTCATTGTCGTTGAAGTGCATGAACCGCAAAATCTGCTCGTATCGTGCCCTGGCCATGGAAGCAGAGAACAAGGGTGAATGGTAAATTGGGTCAGTGGACCAATATGACCGCAACTTACTCTTTTTATTCAACCCCATGAGGAGGGAAAGGCCCAGAAAGGTCTTAAATTCGGAGACCGTAATTGGTCTCCAATCTCTGGCAAGGGAGGACTGGGGATTAGCGGCGATGTGTTGACCAGCGTATAAATTGCTTTGGTCCACAATAGATCTATAGAGATCTTCGGTGAAAAACAGTGAATAAAAATCCAGTGGCGTAAAGTCAACTGTTTCCACCTGAATTCCGGGTTGGCCAGTGAAAGGGGGAAGTACGGGTGCTGCAGAAGTGGAAGGTTCCCAATTCGGATTGGCCAATGCAGCAGGAAGGGCACTATGGGCACGACGGGCCTGTCTTTGTCTTCTTGGCGGCAGCTGGACACTACTAGTGCTTGCCACCTCGCCAGCTTGAACTGCACTTATGGGACTCGCCACGTCACCACGTGATACTGCAGTGCTGGATGTACGACCAGGGTGTACTAGGCCGCTGGTGCTTGCCAGTTCACCAGAAGGAATAGCGGCGCTAGTACTTCTCTGCTCCATACGAGAGCCCTGCGGTTCTTGCACTTCAAGGACAGAAGAAGAAGAATGGGGTCTGGTACGCCTGACTCTAGCAGGGACCACAACTCTGTCGTCAGAGCTATCTGTCATGGAGCCGCTGTCCTCTACAGGTTCGTATTCTGAGCCTGAACTTGACAGATGAGTGACTTCCTCTTCACTATCTGTCATACTCAGAAACGTGTAGGCCTCTTCACTAGTGTACCTTCGATTTGCCATTTTGGCCTCTAAATTTAGGGGTACACTAGTGAGACTCACAGGCAAAAAAGCTCCTGACTGTTGGCGACTGTATAAAAACGCTACCAAAAAACTGTTAGCGATCGCAGGGATCAGGCCTGACTCTGCAAACGCTGCAGTTATGTGTGCTTAGTGTTTTGTAAGTGTCAGTTATCGATCGATACTGCACTTGGGTGGGCTGGGCAGGGCTGGGCCGAGGAGCAAAACGCAGGCGCTAGCAGGTATCTGGGCTGATCCCGCTAACACTGCGTTTCAGGGAACCCTAAACTGCTGGGGAGTATAGATCTGATCGGATCAGATATCGATCCGTTCAGATACTATAGCACTAAGGGAGGTGTATGCTGCGTGCGTGGGTTTTAGCGGTACTGGCGCTAACCTGACGCTGCCTGGGGCGACGCAGACCTTATCTGATCCTAAAAACTTAACTTCTATCACCGCCGGGCAATTAGGGGGTTAAACCTTTATAGGGTAATAAACGGCGGGTGCCCTAAAACTATAATAAACTATAATAAACTGTAATAAACTACAAAAAACAAACTAGCTAACCAGCGTCACCCGTAACAGTTATACGGTGATCGCTGGTGAAAGGGTTAACTAGGGGGCAATCAGGGGGTTAAAACCTTTAGCAGGTAGTATATGGGGGTCCCTGTCGCTATAAAACACTGACAGCGAACCTATATACTTACCTCCCTAACTAGCGTCACCTGTGTCACTAATACAGCGATCAGAAAAACGATCGCTTAGCGACACTGGTGACAGGGGGTAATCAAGGGGTTAACTTTTATTAGGGGGGGTTAGGGGGGTACCCTGGACCTAAGGGGGGTACCCTAGACCTAAAGGGGGCTAACCTAACTGCCCTAACACTTCTAACTGACACAAACTGACACCAATGCAAAAAAAAAAAAAAATGCTATTGGTGTCAGAGTGACAGGGGGTACAGGGGGGTGATCGGGGGGTGATGGGGGGTGACAAGTGTGCCTGGCGTGTTCTACTGAATGTGTAGTGTTGTGCAGACTTACTTGGATGTCTTCTCTCCTCAGCGTCGGATCAAAAAGACCGACTCGAGGCGAGATTACATCACTTCCTTTCCCTCTGTTTACATTACAGAGGGAAAGTAAGCATTTTCATTCGCCGGGAGCGATCGGGAGGGGGTGGCCAACAATGGATGGCCGCCCCCTCACCTCTCATCGCCCGGGAACAAATGGCGACCGCCTCGGGCACCGGGGGGGGGACCGATCGGACCCCCCACCCGCGGAAGGCAAATCACGTACATGTACGTGATTTTGCCTGTCCGTGCCACCTTGCCGACGTACATCGGCGTGAGGCGGTCGTCAAGTGGTTAATGTGATTATTCATTCAGTACATGTTATATTTGAATTGTTTATACATGTCTTTTGCACACAAGTGCACACTCTTTTTATGTTATTTATTTTATTGCACTTTTATGCACGTTCAATTCATTCATTTTTTATTTAATTAATGTCACTATTCTTCGCATACAGGCTGTAACCGCACCTATTTAATTTTTTGAGTTTATTTTACACAGATATTGGTGTTTATTTGTGCAGCTATAGTTTTGTTTTCCTGTCTTTATGTTTTCTAGGGAGCGGTTTGTCCAATTTTTATTAGTCATAAATTAAAGGCTGTGTAAATTCCAGAAAATGTACCCTAGTTTGTAGGCGCTATAACTTTTGTGCAAACCAATAAATATACACTTATTGAAATTTTTTTTACCAAAGACATGTGGCCAAATACATTTTGGCCTAAATGTATGACTAAAATTGAGTTTATTGGATTTTTTTATAACAAAAAGTAGAAAATATCATTTTTTTCAAAATTTTCGGTCTTTTTCCGTTTTTAGCGCAAAAAATAAAAATGGCAGAGGTGATCAAATACCATAAAAAAAAAGCTCTATTTGTGAGAATAAAAGGAAGCAAATTTCGTTTGGGTACAGCATTGCATGACCGCGCAATTAGCAGTTAAATCAACGCAGTGCCAAATTGTAAAAAGTGCTCTGGTCAGGAAGGGGGTAAATCCTTCCGGGGCTGAAGTGGTTAACAACCTGTGTTCAAAATGAAAGTATTTATTATTGATAGTCCCAGGCCTCCAGAATATATACAGTGGGTATTAGATGATCTGATTTGTTTCTGCAGAAAGTGTTCCACCACCTTGATCCTGACTCAGTTGGTATTGAGGTATATAAGGAAAATATATTCAATGTGGCAAGGAGCCAGTCTGGTTCAAAGTCAACTACTTGTGATCATTTGTATAAAAAGTCTTTGGTCCACCAGCCCATCATATCTCATTAGCCCTGGATTGGTCAGAAATGCCCTTTGCCCAGTCCTCCCCTGCTGCAGTCTACAGGGGCAATTTCTCTTTACCCATCTGACAGTGTGGAAAGGTAGAAATCCTCTCTTTTTTGCAGGAAACATGCATTATTTGATTCAGTTAAGCACAAGGTCACTTTAACCCTTTCGCTGCCAGGCCCTGTGCTCCATTTTGTACACTCAGGTGGCCAGACCATTTTTGCACTTTTTCCTTTGCTTTTTTATTTTTCACTTAGCACATGATCAGTAGGATAAAAAGAAGGTGCTACTGATTTTTTATACCCTGCGGTATTTGTGCAAATGTTTATCAAAGCAATATAGTTGCAAAAA
This sequence comes from Aquarana catesbeiana, assembly GCA_037953035.1. Classification (NCBI taxonomy): domain Eukaryota; kingdom Metazoa; phylum Chordata; class Amphibia; order Anura; family Ranidae; genus Aquarana; species Aquarana catesbeiana. Next base: position 183,430 of record JBBHAA010000218.1, read on the forward strand.
TACACTAAAACCTTTATTAGCAGATAAAAACACAGCAAATTTTACAAAATTCCTGCTAAATCCTTACTAAATATAAAAGCTTAACCTGCATGGAGTTAATAAATAACAAATATTTTGTAAATTTTAAATTGTGCCTGTTTGCAAAATGGTAAAAATTGAACGTACCCAAAAGAGAAAGAAATCTGGAGGTTTTCATTTTTCACTTACAGCTTTCAGAATTTGAAAAGACCCCTCAAACTAGACATTTTCTAAAAGCACATGACCTGTAGAATAAAAAAAAGTGCTACAGATTTTTCGGGCCCCTCAATAATTGCACAAATGTTCATCATATCGCTATTTTCACTAAAAATACACTAACATCATTATTATTGCACATAAACACAACCTAACTTACAAAATCCCTGCTAAATTAGTATTAAAGCATCGTTCACATGTGGCATACTAAAGTATATGCCCATGGGGGGCCATGATTACCTGCACAGGGATGCATAGGTGTTCCATGCATCCCTGTACAGGCAGTCCCATTTATATCAATTGGGATGCAATGACTGCACAGGCATAGCTGCTGTTCCCAATCTGACATCCATGTGGGTACACGACCCCGAATGCAGGCAGTGTGAGCTCAGGGACATGCATGTGGACCTACATGGGTGTAAAATTGAGAGCAGCCGCTCTGTTGGTGCAGTTGCTACATCCCAAATGACATCAATGGAACTGCCTGCACAGAGAGGCACGGAACACCTGTACATCCCTGTAAAGGTACGCTGTGTATGCCCTGTGTGAACAAGGCCTTATGCCCCTTTCACACAAGCACACTGATTGGGTCTGCCTGACTGCCCCATAGAGAACAGCAGGCTGTGTCCGTGTCTGCTCTGCATTAGCAGAGTGGACCTGTCATCCGCCTGCTCTGCGGAGATCAGCAGACAGATCCCCCGCTGAGCAGGAAGATCCGCTTGACAGAGTCCACTCCATATGAAAGGGGTCTTACCAAGAGCGGCCAGTCCATTAAGGGCACCACCCCCCTACAGGGCGCCAGACTCATATGTTTCTATGAGTTTTTTTTTAAGCCACATGATTAGAGCATGAGGCTCTAATTGGCTTGAAAGGTTGGGCTCGGGGTGCAGAACATTGCACCCCAAACCCACCCCCTCATCTTCCGGCTTCTCCTCCTGGCCAATCAGGATGGATCAGGTTGGCCAGGAGGAGAAGCTGAGGTATCCGTGGAGGGGTGAGTGCAGGGGGGACCATCACCGTGGAGGGGTGAGTGCAGGGGGGACGTCACCATGGAGTAGTGCGTACAGGGTGCGTCGCTGTGGAGGGGGGAGTGTGGGGGGGACGTCACTGTGGAGGGGTGAGTACGGGGAGCATCACCATGGAGGGGGGAGTGTGGGGGGACCGTCACCGCAGAGGGGTGAGTGCAGGGGGGGACCGTCACCATGGAGGGGTGAGCGTGGGGGGGTGACACCGTGGAGGGGTGAGTGCGGGGGGGCATCACCGTGGAGGGGGGAGTGCGGGAGGACCTGGGGGGTCTTAATGTGTTTGTTTGTTTTTTTCCTTTTCTCTGTATCACTTTAGTTGAATGGAATCTGTATAGAGATTCCATTCATTCATAAACTGACAGTCTGATACATAGTAATGCCCTGTACACACGATCGGACATTCCGACAACAAAATCCATTGATTTATTTCTCAATTTATTATGTATTGAGGGAGTGATTGGCTGTTGTAGCCATCACTTCCTGTTTGTCATAGCTTTTGTGATGTCGGAAATAAAAGCAAGGTGGACTGCAAACAGAGGCAGAGATGTGGAGATGAGAACGTAAGAATGTGGTGATGTCTGTTTACTGGGGAATGGGGAACCAGAGGGGAGATATACGATCAAAAGATACATTATATCATTAAGACGGAGATGGGTGCTTATTAGCACAGGAGTAAGGATGAGCTGAACACCCCCTGGTTCGGTTCACACCAGAACTTGCGAACAGACCAAAACTTTGCACGAACGTTAGAACCCCATTGAAGTCTATGGGATTCGAACGTTCAAAATCAAAAGTGCTCATTTTAAAGGCTAATTTGCATGGTATTGTCCTAAAAATGGTTTGGGGACCCGGGTCCTACCCCAGGGGACATGTATCAATGCAAAAAAAACTTTTAAAAACGGACGTTTTTTCGGGAGCAGTGATTTTAATGATGCTTAAAGTCAAACAATAAAAGTGTAATATTCCTCTAAATTTCATACCTGGGGGTGTCTATAGTATGCCTGTAAAGGGGCGCATGTTTCCTGTGTTTAGAACAGTCTGACAGCAAAATGACATTTCAAAGGAAAACTACTCGCGGCTATTAATGAATTGCCGGTCCGACAATACACATAAAAGTTCATTGATAAAAACTGCATGGGATTTCCCCACAGGGGAACCCTGAACCAAAATTAAAAAAAAACTGGCGTGGGGGTCCCACTAAATTCCATACCAGACCCTTATCCGAGCACGCAACCTGGCAGGCCGCAGGAAAAGAGGGGGGATGATAAAGTGCCCTCCTGAACCGTACCAGGCCACATGCCCTCAACATTGGGAGGGTGCTTTGGGGAGAGGGAGAAAAGAGGTCCGTACCCGTACTGACATGGACACCTGCAGGCCCTTACGGCAGATGGACTTGGCAGTGGAAGGGTTAAAGTGTACATAATACTGAACTTAAAGAGGTGTTATGGATGAAATTTAACTTTTTAGATATAAATCCTTCTATAATCCTCACGCTGAATGTATTCTAGTAAAGGTTTGCTGTAAACGAAGGTCTGTTTTGTATTTTTGCACCATTGATTTCTTAATTTTGTAAGTCCCAGCAGGCCGCCACCATCTCATGTATGGGCATCTGAAGCCAGACTGTATCTCTTCCTGTATTCCATGCTTGCTGGTTACCCAGCATGCACCTCCAGATCTCGCAAATGCTCAGAGCAGGATGAGCAGTGTAATAGGTTGTAGGGCTGGTTTCCATAGCAACAGTAGTGTCAGAGGAAGTTGCCGCCCCTTAGCTATGGAAACCTCCCCTCCCCCTCCAGGAAAAAGAAAGTTTATCTACATTTATAAAGATTATAAATCTAGAAATAAAATAAAGCTCCTGCAAAAGGTAATTGCTTTTTAAAAGATGCTAACTGTAAATGATATCCCTTATAAATCTCTTGTTATATATATATATATATATATATATATATATATATATATATATATATATTGATATATTTGCACAGAAGCAAGTGATATCATTTACAATTAGCATCTTCTAAAAAAGTAATTACCTTTTGCAGGAGCTGCACGATATTGCACCCATCAAAATTGCCACATCATACTGCCCCATCAGAATTTCTCCCATCAAAATTGTCCACATCACACTGCCCCCATCAAAATTGCCCCATAATACTGCCCCATCAAAATTGTCCCATCAAAACTGCCCCATCATCAGTTGCCCCATCATACTGCCACCATCAAAATTGCCCCATCATCCTGCCCCATCAAAACTGTCCCATCATATTGCTCCCATTAAAACTGCCCCATCAAATTGCCCCACCATACTTCCCCATAAAAACTGCCCCATCAATTTGCCCCATCAAAACTGCCCCATCAAAATTGCCCCATCATGCTGCCACCATCAAAATTACCCCATCATACTGCCCCATCAAAATTGTCCCATCAAAACTGCCCCATTAAAACTGCCCCATCAAAATTGCCCCATCATACTGCTCCCATCTAAACTGCCCCATTAAATAGCCCAATCAGACTGCCACAATCAGAACTCCCCCATCAATACTGCCCCATCAAAATTGCCCCATCAAAACTGCCCCATCATACTGCCCCATCAAAATTCCCCCCATCAAAATTTTCATACTGCCCCATCATACTGCCCCATCGAAACTGCCCCATCAAAATTGTCCCATCAAAACTGCCCCATCATCAAAACTGCCCCCATCAAATTGACCTATCATACTGCCACCATCAAAATTGCCCCATTATACTGCCCCATCATATTGCCCCCATCAAAGTTGCCCCATCATACTGCCTTTATCAAAACAGCCCCATCATCAAAACTGTTTCTATCAAATTGCCCCATCATACTGCCACCCTTCAAAATTGCCCCCATCATACTGCTCCATCAAAACTCCCCCATCATACTGCCCCCATCAAAACTGCCTCCATCAAAATAGCCCCATCATACTGTGACCATCACAATTGCCCCATCATACTGCCCCATCAAAACTGCCCCCATCAAAACTGCCCCCATCAAAACTGCCACCATCAAAATTGCCCCATCATACTGCCCCATCAAAATTGCCCCATCAAAACTGCCCCATCATGCTGCCACCATCAAAATTGCCCCATCATACTGCCCCATCAAAACTACCCCATCATATTGCCCCCATTAAAACTGTCCCATCAAATTGCCCCATTATACTGCCCCATCAAAACTGCCCCATCAAAACTGCCCCATCAAACCAGCCCCCATTAATACTGCCCCATCATACTGCCCCCATAAAAACTGCCCCTATAAAAAATTGCCCCATGATACTGCCACCATCAAAACTGCCCCATCGAAATTGCCCCATCAAATTGCCCCCATCATGCTGCCACCATCGAAATTGCCCCATCATACTGCCATCATCAAAATTACCCCATCATACTGACCCATCAAATTGCCCCATCATATTGCCCCATCATATTGCCCCATCGAATTGCCCCATCATACCGACCCCTTTAAAATTACCACCACCAAAACTGCCCCATCATACTGCCCCATCAAATTTGCCCCATCATGCTGCCACCATCAAAATTGCCCCATCACACTGCCCCATCAAAACTGCCCCCATCATACTGCCCCATCAAAATTGCCCCATCATACTGCTCTTTCAAAACTGCCCAATCATCAAAACTGCTCCCATTAAATTGCCCCAGCATACTGCCCCCATCAAAATTGCCCCATCATACTGCCCCATCAAAACTGCCCCCTCATACTGCCCCATCAAAACTGCCCCATCATACTGCCCCCATCAAAACTGCTCCATCATCAAAACTGTCCCCATCAAATTGCCCCATCATACTGCCACTATCAAAATTGCCCCATCATACTACCCCATCAAAATTGCCCCATCGAAACTGCCCCATCATACTGCCCCCATCAAAACTGCCTCCATCAAAATTGCCCCATCATACTGCCACATCACAATTGCCCCATCATACTGCCCCATCAAATTCCCCCATCATACTGCCCCATCAAAACTGCCCTATCATATTGCCCCCATCAAAACTGTCCCCATCAAAACTGCCCCATCATACTGCCACCATCAAAATTGCCCCATCATGCTGCCCCAGCATATTGCCCCTATCAAAACTGCCCCATCAAAACTGCCCCATCATGCTGCCACCATCAAAATTGCCCCATCATACTGCCCAATCATACTGCCCCATCAAAACTGCCCCATCAAAATTGCCCCATCAAAACTGCCCTATCAAAATTGCCCCATCAAATTGCCCCATCAAATTGCCCCCATCAAGTTACCCCATCATATTGCCCCATCATATTGCGCCCATTTAATTTCCCCATCATACTGCCACCATCAAAATTGCCCCATCTTACTGTCCCATCATACTGCCCCATCAAAACTGCCCCATTAAAACCGGCCTATCAAAACTGCCCTTTCATCAAAATTGCCCCATCAAAATTGCCCCATCAAAACTGCCCCATCATAATACCCCTATCAAATTTGCCCCCATCATACTGCCCCATCAAAACTGCCCTATCAAAACTGCCCCATAAAAACTGCCCCATCATCAAAACTGCCCCATCAAATTGCTCCCATTAAATTGCCCCATCATACTGCCACCATAAAAATTGCCCCATCATAGTGCCCCATAAAAACTGCCGCATTACTGCCCTATCAAAACTGCCCCCATCAAAACTGCCCCATCAAAATTGCCCCATAAAAACTGCTCCATCAAAATTGCCCCATCATGCTGCCACCACCAAAATTGCCCCATCATACTGCTTCATCAACACTGCCCCATCATCAAAACTGCCCCCATCAAATTGCCCCCATCAAATTGCCCCATCATACTGCCACCATAAAAATTGTTTTTTACGGAATTACACTATATGGCCCCTTCTTCATTCTATGTGGGTTATGTCCGAGGACGTTTTAACTTCTATATGGAGAAGATATCCCTGCGAAAGAACCACTAGGGGGTATTTATCGCCACACTGAGATTGGTGGGTTATTCCTTAGACTCAAAAATGTCATGACAACCGAACTCCATCTACGGTGGGACCTGGCATTTTTACAACAATATATTTTAGAGAAAATGGTTCCGAGAAGCCTCAGATGGGAGGTACAACTACAACAAGCAGAAACAGATTTGGATTCATGGTTTAATTATTTTAATGATGCAGGTATCAGCTTTTTAAATCTGCTTATTTCCAAAACAAACAGTAAACTCCTTTGTACGGATAGAGAAATTAAAGAATTGAAGGATAAACTTTCGGTTCACAAAAACTCTCTGGAGTACAACACTCTGTCCTCCAATCTCCAGAGCCATCTGGAGAAGGAAGACCGAGATCAAAAACATAAAAAACAGAAGAAATACTCCAGAGATGTGGGTGACTATAGAACCAATATGGTGTTTGGGTGGCAAAAACTCTACACAGTTACCCCACCTATGGAGGTGGCTCCGAACACTGCAGCGGGTGGTACCCTAACAGGTGTTCCACCTTTAGTAACAACCACAGTGTCACAAACCAACTCCAAAACGGGTGGTTCCCATGGTCGTGATACTCTCAGGGGGCGAGATAAACATGATGATGTACCTCGCCTTTCCCAACAGAGGATACACCACGATAACCCCCATACCCCTAGAAACTCCCATAGAGGGAGAGGTAATCAAAGGGGTAATGTAAGGGGAAGGGGTAACCCCAGGGGCAACACATATTACTCACAAGCTCATGCACACCAGAATTACAATAATCAGCCCTATCTTTCTCCACCAAGAAGGCAAGAGGCACGTTCAGATATGTATCATAGGGATAATTTACATTATCGCTATCCTTCTCCCGTCCCCATTTACAATTGGTACACACCCCTTAGAGATGAGTACAGTCCTGAACGTAGGAGGGAAAATTTGGATTAATCTCTATATGTACACAACTCTAATTATCACGAAAATCAGGGTTTTCACGAGGACTGACGCACAAGGAAGCGAGGTCCAGACCTAAGAGAGACTGCAGAGGGGGGAGGAGGTTACAAAGGAGAAAAGAAAAAAAGAGTATGTTTGGCCAGGGTGTCTTTAACTTAAGTTCACAAACACTGACTGAAGCAGAATTATCTGTGTTAGACAAAGGTCTCAAGTATGCTCCACAGAAAAAATTAGATACATTTCATACTTTTATCGACATCCACAAATATGTACGTAAGATTAACATTCAGAGATATTTGACTTCCAACCCTGTACGCACAGATTTTCCGGCAGCCACCTCAGGAACGGTCCACTCAGGACTAGCTAACCCGTCTCTCTTTTCCTCTCCTGTCCCTGTAGCTCCAGCTGTAAAAAATGTTCAGGGATCTTGTCCTCAGTGACCTTTCCAAATTACCTATTAAGCGCATCTGCCATTCTCCATTATCAAAAGATGGATTGGAATTGTTATGCGCACATAAAAACTTGGTGGTCCGCCCTGCAGGGGGAATAGTGGTTATTGATAAGAGTCAATACGAAAAGGAGATGTTAAGAATTTTAAATGAACCAGGTACTTACCAGACACTCCCCAATAACCCCACCAATCTATATAAAAAACAACTACAGCAACTCATTCTGAAGGGTTATGATTTAAAAATTCTGAGCAAAAAAGAAAAAGCCTTCTTGGTCCCTACGGCACCCAGAATCCCTACAATATATTATTTACCTAAAATCCACAAAAATCTTACGTGTCCCCCCGGAAGACCGATCGTTAGTGGTATTAATTCCATTACGGCAAGAATTGGTAAATACATAGATTTCTATCTACAACCGTTAGTGAAAAAAACACCTTCATATCTGAAAGATACGGGTTCCACTATCAGACTCCTAGAAAATGTCAGTATACAGGAAGGATATATTATGGCCACTGCAGATGTGGCATCATTGTACACATGTATACCACACGAGAAAGGCATAGAAGCAGTTAAACATTTTTTGAACCGTGAACATTCCCTTGCATCATTTCAATGCGATTATCTAATAGAATTGCTTGAGTTCGCAACCAAACACAACTACTTTTGGTTTAACCAGGGCTACTACCTCCAACAACAGGGAGTAGCCATGGGTGCTAAGTTCGCACCTAGTCTTGCGAACTTGTTTATGGCTAAATGGGAGGAGGATGTCGTCTATTCCCATGGTACCACTTTGTTGGTTCTATGGGCTAGGTATATAGACGACATCCTCCTCCTATGGAACGGAACATTTGATACACTCAAGCAATTCTTTGAATGTCTGAATTCCAATGATAGAGGCATCTCCCTCTCATATGAAGCCAGCAAAACCAAAATACATTTTCTTGATTTGGAGATAGAGATAGTGGAAAAAAGGTTCAGATTCAACACATATTTCAAACCCACTGACCGTAATGGCTTCATTCCTGTAAATAGCTGTCATCATAGATCCTGGCTAAGTGCAGTTCCGCGAAGCCAGTTTCTTAAGCTTCGTAGGAACTGTACGGATACTGATGTATTCATCACACAAGCAAGTATCTTAAAACAAAAGTTTATCGATAAAGGATATGATAATGCTAATTTGGACCTTGAGATCCAAAGAGCTGTGAATATCAAGAGAAAAACTCTGCTTGAAATAAAGCCAAAGAAAGAACCAGATGAAAAACTTAAATGGGCTATGTTAACATCCTTTTCAATTCAGCACAAACAGATTAAAAACATTGTGAAAAAACATTGGGATGTTTTGAGACATGATAACATACTGGGTACATTACTGCCAGAAGAAGCCAAGGTTATATTCAGGGGGGCACCATCCTTACAGGGTCGGATAGCTCCCAATGTGATTAATCCACCTTCTCGCCCTTCCTTCTTTCATAACATGGTAGGCTTTTATCCATGTAGAAAGTGTGTGGTGTGTTTACACAACACACTTGATAGAGGTAAAATAACAGAATTCTCTTCTACGGTTACTGGGAAGAGATATACTGTAAAATCTTTCTGCACATGCAGTACAAGATACATAGTGTACCTCATCACTTGCCCGTGTCGTAAGCAATACATAGGTCGCACTACCAGAACTTTTACGACTAGAGTAGGGGAGCATATAGCCCTAATCAAGGGCAGGGACCCCAAGCATACAGTACCCAGGCATTACAAACAATTACATAATAGTAATCCCGCAGGGTCCCAATTTGTCATTATAGACAAATATGTTCCACCTTGGAGGGGGGGAGTCAAAATCAGAAGGGTCTCCCGTCTTGAAATGTTTTGGGCATATGAATTGCAGACTTTCTCTCCACAAGGTATGAATATCGAGGTAGATACCAATGCCTTCATAGATGAATCATAACAAATACATGTGGGACATTATCCACCTATCAGTTGGATACCTTTATATTCTCATACGTAATCTTTGTCTTCCTTTATCTATTATTCTGTAAATGATCCATTAATTTTTAATTTTAATCAATTTATTTTTTATTGTTATTTTTCATTGTGATTTATGACCTTACATGTGCACATATACGTCACATAGGGTTAAGGAGTGAGCCATGTGATCTGTGGAGAATCCATCTCTTTTTTTCCTTATACCCTAGTGTAACTCATTTTTAAACTTTTTTATTCTTGTTGTCTTTAGTAAGTATACGGATTGAACTATCTATATAATAGATAAGTTTCCTTCCAAGTACGCCCCCTTTTCAGAGTAATCCTTAGGGATCACAATACACACTCATTGCGTACACTTTTGTAAGGTTTCCGGTCTGTGTGCTGCTATTTCCTGTGGGATCCACCCCCTTTGTTTCCTTTTCATGTCAGTTCTGGACCGGCGCGCAGCCCCCTTTGAGCTGCCCGCTGTAAAACACAAAAGTTATGTTGCGCTGTGCGCATGCATCATGACGTGGCAACATTGCCGCCCGCGCGCATGCGCAGTATGAGGAATTGCGGAACGCAAGATGGTATGTGTTCTGCAATACATTCCAGACGCTGCGACGTTAGGTTGCATTTTTCTGGCAGCGGGGACATGCCGCCATGTTACCATGAGGCCCAAGGGGGATGGACCATTGGATAGAGAGGCTAGGAACGCACTCGGGTCCACCATTTTGACTGACCCGGAAGTGCCAATTAGAAAAATTTCAAGAGCTGGATTCTCATCACAGGGGTATTGATATCTATATAAAGGAGTTTGACTGCAGTGGGTAAGTACCCCATATGAAGTCCTGTGTGATGAAATGCGTCGGGAGGACTCCACTGCCATCATTTTTATAAACAAGCGCTTTTTTATACATCGAAATGTAAGTGTTTCTCTTTAAATAAATGTATGTTTTTTACGGAATTACACTATATGGCCCCTTCTTCATTCTATGTGGGTTATGTCCGAGGACGTTTTAACTTCTATATGGAGAAGATATCCCTGCGAAAGAACCACTAGGATTTCACCTTCAGTTCGCCTTCGGGGCTCCCCCGTTATTGCCAGTGGGCAATTCAAGCCTGTTTGACTCATACAGCATATGCTTTGTGGGTCCCAACTTTCTGGTGAGCCTCCATTCACTCAGGTGGTGGTATCTACACAATCTTATGTTCACACACACTGGATCCCCTCAAAGGCCTCCAAGATTGCATATTTGTTTTCGTGTTTTAATAGTGCTGTTAAGTTTTGTCTGACCCATATGGTACACATCAACTTTGGGTCCATTATCTCTGGAACGCCTTCATCCACTTTTGGGACATTATTGTCACTAACTTAGTTGTTTTGTCACGAGGTGATTACAACGGTTCATATAAGGATGGACTTTTATTTATTCAATATGGACATGTATCAAATATTTAAGGATATTTGTTAATATCATATATTTATTTTTAATTTTTTCATTTCCTGTATCACTTTAGCGCTACACTTGTTTATATATATGGTTTATAGCAAAATTTGTATTTGCGTTGTTAGCTGCTTGCAATTTTGAGTAAGCGCATGTTTTTTTGGTTTTTTAGTACCCATCAAATTGCCCCATCAAAACTGCCCCCATCATATTGCCCCCATCATATTGCCCCCATCATATTGCCCCCATCATACTGCCCTCATCAAATTGACCCATCAAAACTACCCCATTAAATTGCCACATCAAAACTGCCCCCATTAAACTGCCCCATGAAAACTGTCATCTATCCTTTGATCACCAGTGGTGAGAAGAACTAGAAGATATCTCTATATTGAAGCTCTTATCATACTGCCCCATTGAAGCTGCCCCATCAAAACTGCCCCCATCAAATTGTGACCATTAAATTGCCCCATCATACCGCCACCATCAAAAATTGCCCCATCATACTGCCCCTTTAATATTGCCCCATCATACTGCCACCATCAACATTGACCCATCAAATTGGCTCCATCAAGTTGCCCCATCACATTGCCCCATCATATTGCCCCATCAAAACTGCCCTATCATCAAAACTGTCCCCATCAATTTGCCCCCATCAAATTGCCCCATCGTACTGCCACCATCAAAATAGCCCCATCAAAATTGCCCTATCATACTGCCCCATCAAAATTTCCCAATCAAAACTGCCCCATCATACTGCCCCCATCAAAATGCCCCCATCAAAATTTCCCAATCATACTGCCCCATCAATTTCCCCCCATCATACCTGCCCCATCATATTGCCCCCATCAAAACTGCCCCCATCAAAACTGCTCCATCAAAACTGCCCCATCAAACTGCCTCATCATACTGTGCTCATCAAAACTACAACCATCAAAACTGTCCCATCATACTGCCACCATCAAATTGCCCCATCATACTGCCCCATCAAATTGCCTCCATCCTACTGCCCCATCATAATTGCCCCATCAAAAATGCCCCATCATACTGCCCCATCAAAAATGCCCCATCAAAATTGCCTCATCAAAACTGCCACCATCAAAATTGCCCCCATCAAAAATGCCCCATCAAATTGCCCCATCATGCTGCCGCCATCAAAACTGCCCCATCAAAATTGCCCCATCAAATTGCCCCATCATGCTGCCACCATCGAAATTGCCCCATCATACTGCCTCATCAAAACTGCCCATCACACTGCCCCATAAAAATTGCCTCATAATGCTGCCACCATCAAAATTGCCACCATCAAAATTGCCCCATCATACTGCCCCATCAAAATACTGCTCTTTCAAAACTGCCCAATCATCAAAACTGCCCCCATTAAATTGCCCCAGCATACTGCCACCATCAAAATTGCCCCCATCAAAATTGCCCCATCATACTGCCCTATCAAAACTGCCCCCTCATACTGCCCCATCAAAACTGCCCCCTCATACTGCCCCATCAAAATTGCCCCCATCAAAACTGCCCCATCATCAAAACTGTCCCATCAAATTGCCCCATCATACTGCCACTATCATAATTGCCCCATTATACTGCCCCATCAAAATTGCCCCATCAAAACTGCCCCATCATACTGCCCCATCATACTGCCCCCATCAAAACTGTCTCCATCAAAATTGCCCCATCATACTGCCACATCACAATTGCCCCATCATACTGCCCCATCAAATTTCCCCATCATACTGCCCCATCAAAACTGCCCTATCATATTGCCCTTATCAAAACTGCCCCCATCAAAACTGCCCCATCATACTGCCACCATCAAAATTGTCCTATCATACTGCCCCAGCATATTGCCCCTATCAAAACTGCCCAATCATGCTGCCACCATCAAAATTGCCCCATCATACTGCCCCAGCATATTGCCCCTATCAAAACTGCCCCATCATACTGCCACCATCAAAATTGCCCCATCATACTGCCCCAGCATTCTGCCCCATAAAAATTGCCCCATCATACTGCCCCAGCATATTGCCCCTATCAAAACTGCCCCATCATACTGCCACCATCAAAATTGCCCCATCATACTGCCCCAGCATTCTGCCCCATAAAAATTGCCCCATCATGCTGCCCCATCAAAATTGCCCCATCATACTGCCACCATCAAAATTGCCCCATCAAAATTGACCCATCAAGTTGCCCCATCAAAACTGTCCCATCAAAACTGCCCTTTCATCAAAACTGCCCCATCATAATGCCCCATCATTCTGCCACCATCAAAACGCCCCCATCAAAATTTCACCATCAAAATTGCACAATCAAAACTGCCACCATCAAAATTGCCCCATCGAAATTGACCCATCAAATTGCCACCATCAAATTGTCCCTTCATACTGCCACCATCAAAATTGCCCCATCATACTGCCACCATCAAAATTGCCCCCATCAAAACTGCCCCATCAAAACTGCCCCATCAAAATGCCACTATCATACTGACACCATCACAATTGCCCCCATCATGCTGCCCCATCAAAACTGCCCATCATAATTGCCCCATCAAAACTGCCCCCATCAAAATGCCCCCATCATACTGACACCATCACAACTGCCCCATCATATTGCCCCCATCAAAAATGCCCTCATCAAAACTCCCTCATCAAATTGTTCCACACAAATTGCCCCATCATACTGCCCCCATCAAAACTGCCCCCATCAAAACTGCCCCATCAAAATTGCCCCCATCATACTCCCCCATTAAAATTGCCCCATCAGGGGGCGCATGCGCGAGGCTTTAAATGGCAGACGTTTCTCTGTAAAGCTCCGCACTCCCCGCCGCACACTCGGGACTCCTACGCCTAACTGAACCGGCGTTTCGGAGCTGCTATCACCGATATCGCATCCCCCACCTCAGAGCCCCTTCCAGTATGGTGCTTACAGGTCACCGCGGAAAAACCAAACAAAAACCGATCAAAGAAGCGCTGGCCCGCGCTTCCTCCAAGATGGCAGCGAAGGCCCGGGCCCTGGCTGAACTTTCAGCATCATCTCCCGCTCGCTCTGACATGCCAGACAGTGAAGATGAGACTGACATACAGGAGAGCCTCGGCGGTTCCCCATCCGTTCCAACTACAGGTATGTCACAAACTGCCTTTATGAAACTTATGGAGACTATGCTTCACAAGGCCCTTAAAGTAACATCAGATCAGATTACCAATAGCCTGACACGCGAGATACGTGAGATAGGCCAACGCACAGCAGACCTTGAAACAAGGGTCGACGACATGGAATTAACCCTACAAGAGCAGGCACAAGAGCAAATTGCCCTCAGAGAGGAGAACTCCATGCTTTTATCCCGCCTCGAGGATGCGGAAAACCGCTCCCGCAGATCAAACTTACGCCTCAGAGGCATTCCAGAAACAATTGATGACTTGCAATCTTTCACTACAGCACTATTCCAAGAGCTGGCGCCCTCCATACCTATCGAGCGCCTTGAGTTCGACAGAATCCACAGAGCTCTCACCAAACGCCAGACAGACGGACCACCAAGGGACATTATTATCAAGCTGCATTTCTTCGGCACGAAAGAACAGCTCCTGGCAGCCGCCCGTAACAACAACACCCTTCAATTTCAAAGTCACACGTACCAATTGTTCTCTGACTTAGCACCCCTCACGATTGCTAAACGTCGTGCTATGAAGCCTCAACTGCAGGTACTTATACAACACCAACTTAAGTACACGTGGCGGTTCCCATTCGCATTACAATTCTCCTATCAAGGACAGCAACATACCTGCACCACCCCAGAATCGCTCCAAAGACTGCTGGAATCACTTCACCTGTCTCCCCAGACCAACCATTCGGATACGTCCCTTCCTCGCACACCAGCCAGATCCGCTTCTCAACCATACACCACGACCCCTAGACGGAATAACCCAGGGCCGCCATCCATCCGGAAAGGAACCCCAGCCAGATCATCCGAACACTCCTATCTCAGCCCGAAATCTCAAGCCCCACGCTGAAGACAAAGGAACTACCCCTCTTTTCTGAGCACACAGGTACTCGGTTGCACTTGCAGTGATTGACTTCACCTCATTTCAAGAGACCCTCCTTGCGACCGAGACCTGTCGGAAGACCTCTACCGAATATGGACACTCTACACTCAGAAAATATTTCCTCTTCAGGGCTCATAGGCCATTTAAGGCCTCCTCAGGTTCAGTTGTTTTGTTCTACTTTCTCTTAATGTTTTAAAAGTTTTTTATTTGATATTATTGTCAAGCCGTTCTCAAATACACACTTGCGTAATGTACATACCTAGCGTGTGCTTGGCCTGGCCTACTGATGGTGAGCCAGGTGAACCCCGCTACTTTGCCAGTTTCAAATTCAAGTATTGACAATGAAACGGTTACACAGCTTTTGCACTTTGGTTAAAAAAACACAATTATCAGGTACACCTTCTTAGTAAGTATCCCATGCCCCTCCCCCCCTTTTTCCCCCTACCCCTCTTTCCCCCCTTTCTTCCCTCCCCCCTCTCCTGCCATCCACATCCCTCCCCTCCCCCCTTTTCCCCTCCCCTTCTTTCCCCCCCTATCCCTTCCTATAATCCCAAGATATTGACCCCTCATGGGAACGACATTCACCGAGAACGTACACATGTACCTATCAGCTACTGAAGTGAATTGTACCTTTCGTTCTTACATTTCCCACCCTCCACTTTTATTTTGATATTTTACTGTTATCTACATTACCTGGGGGCAATAGGAAATGACTTGCATTTTTTTTTCCTCTTTTTGTTTTTATTGTTTGTTATCCACCTTACTTAACTTTAAATTGTTCTTACTATCCCCGTTTGCGGTGGGGAGCAGTCAATGCTCACCCTCTCTACGGTGCACTCGCTCTTTGACTGGACTTTCGGTTGCAGAGTCGGTGCACACATTGGTCGGGCACTGCTGACCTGCTGCCCCCCTATTAGGGGGAGCACTCAGTACATCGCCTGACACCCTATGCTCTCCCTCTCCTTCCCTTCTTTCCTCCCCCTCTTTGATTCTACACTTGTACTCTCTAACCTTCTTTGTGCTGGTCAGCTCGCGCGGGCCCTGTATTCTTTGTCTTTGGCTTCACAAACACCCTATAATGGCCCCACTTGAAATTCTTACGCTAAACGTTAAGGGACTAAACTCACCACATAAGCGAGTAAAAGCATTTCTAACCTTCGCATCCTTAAAGGCTAAAGTCGTAGCCCTCCAGGAAACCCATTTTTCCACACGCCAAACCCCGAGCTTCTTTAGCTCTAGATACCCACAAGTATTTACTGCTTCAGCAAGCACAAAACATAGAGGAGTCTTGGTAGCTTTCCACCACACCATGCCATTTACCCCCCTGTCTGAGATAAAAGATCCTGAAGGTCACTATCTCATTCTCGTGGGACTATTGCAAGATGTAACCACAACCTTCGTCTCCTATTACGCCCCCAACACAAACCCAAACCCCTTTTTTTCACATTTATTACAAGTTGTGAAAACACATTGCAGGGGAACCTTGTTTCTATGCGGTGACTCTAACTCAGTACTGCAGCCACACATAGATAAATCACCCTATGCCCCAGAACATTACACACCTTCTACACAATTCCGTAAACTAATACAGATGGCCTCCCTCTTGGACACCTGGAGAGAATTCAACCCCGCTAAGAAAAATTACACATTTTACTCACACCCACATAAATCTTTTTCTAGGATTGACCATATATTCATTTCCATAGCATCTGCCCCACTCCTCCTCCACTCACACATCCAACCAATTACATGGACAGATCATTGTGCTGTTATCACCACAGTGTCATCCTTAATTCCACAAGCAACCAACAGATCATGGTGTATGAATGAATCTCTATTGACCAACCCATCATACTGTCTGGCTATCCAGGTAGCCCTTAAGGACTATCTTACACACAACGCCACCCCTGACATCTCCCCCATCCTGCTCTGGGAAGCACATAAACCCGTGATACAAGGCACATGCATCTCAGTAACGTCGCACCTTAATAGAGACAAGAAACACAAATTACGTCAACTTGAATCAGATTACCACGATAGTTTCCTTTTATTCCAATCCAACACTACCGAAACGCACAAATTAACGTTAGAAAAATTAAAATAGAGCTAGATTTACTTCTGGCTGAGACGGCTGATAAGGCTATCCGTAGGACTAGCTACACGATCTACACTAAAGCGAACAAACCGGATACCTACCTGGCTTTACGTCTACGCAGACCAGACCGTACTCGTATTCCTATTAGACTCAGACTGGCTAAAGACACAATCACTAGCATTCCTGTTAAGGTTCTCTCGGAGTTCCGTAAACAGCTAGCAAATCTCTATGATTCTAAAACAGAGTTTCCATTGCGTCAAGCGGAGAAGCTGTTTCATAATTTATCTATCCCAACCCTATCTGAAGCCAGTCGCGAGCTTATGGAGAGTACGATCACGACAGATGAAGTTTTAGCAGCCATCAAAACCCTCAAACCTCATAAGCGCCCGGGCCCGGATGGCCTTCCCAGTCTCTATTATAAAAAATTTGCTGCAGAACTATCTCCCCTTCTCACCAATACTTTTAACACTGTACTAAAACAACACTCTTTTGGCAGAGACACATTGACAGCCCTTATCTCAATGATCCCCAAACCAAATACTGACAGTACACTATGGTCCAACTATAGGCCAATTTCACTTCTCAATGTTGATATCAAAATCTTAGCCAAAATCCTTGCCCTACGCCTCAATCCCATCATTGGAGGTTTAATACACAAAGACCAGGTTGGCTTTATACCCAAACGACAAGCGAGTGACAACTTCAGATGTGTAATTCTTCTACAACACCTGGCCCGCTCCCGTAAGATCCCTATGCATCTCCTCTCCCTAGATATACGGAAAGCTTTTGACACAGTCTCCTGGCCCTACCTATTTTATATCCTCCAGCGTTGGGGCTTTGGCCCAAATTTTTTAGGTTGGATCAACGCCCTCTACAACCACCCACAAGCATATGTGCACTATTCTGGATTTAGGTCAGATCCCTTCCCAATCGCACGGGGGACTAGACAGGGCTGCCCCTTATCTCCCCTGCTTTTCGCACTCACTATCGAACCTCTAGCAGCCCTGATTAGATCTAACCCTGATATTTGAGGCTTGGAAGTAGCATCAGTTTCCCATAAATTGTGCCTCTTTGCTGATGATGCACTAATGTTCATTACGTCACCCCATGCTACGTTACCAAACCTTATGAACACCTTAGATAAATTCTCCCGCATATCCGGGCTTGAAGTCAACCAATCAAAATCCAGGGCCCTTGATGTGTCTCTGCCACAAGCTGATCTTGAAACATTACGTAGAAATTTTCCCTTCCACTGGTCCTCCTCATCTATTCCCTATTTAGGGATCAAATTAACTAAAGACCCATCCAACCTGTTCCAATCTAATTATCTCCCAATGCTCTCTCAAGTATCTTCACTACTTAATTCCTGGCTGCCACTATGCGTCTCCTGGTTAGGACGTATCGCAGCTGTAAAAATGTCTCTATTGCCAAAACTTTTGTACTTGTACAGAGTGCTCCCTATTACAGTTCCACCCTACTATCATAGGATTATACGAAACAAAGTTTTCAAATACATTTGGGGTCCTATTAGACCCAAGCTCCGTGGTGGCCTGGGCATTCCCAACTTTTCACACTATTACCATGCAGCCCGCCTAGCCCAATCAATATTATACCACGCTAAAACAGAGACACCACTTTGGGTTGCCCTTGAGGCCATAGACCTACATCCGATTAACGTAGCTAATTTACTATGGCTCCCTACATCAGCACGTAGACCCATAACTAATCCACTAACTCTACACACGCTTAAATTATGGGACAGATTGAAAACCCCCTTTAAACTAATTTCTCCACACTCCCCACTTCTATCTTATCTAGGCCACCCCCAATTCTACCCAGCTTGTACATTCTTAAATATCCAGGAACAAGCACAACTCCCTCACAGAGAATCTTTCCGCTACCTTCAAATTAAACACTTTGTGCAAACAATTATAAAATCTAACTCTGGACTAGACACTCTGACTGAGTTTGAGCATATGTGCGACTCGGACCCGCACGCCCCAGGTATCATTACCCGTCTATACTCCCACCTTACATTGCCGCCCCCAGATCTCCCCACCTATGCACAGCGCTGGTTAAGCGACCTCAATGTCACCCTTGAACTGGATGACTGGACGACCATATGGTCTAACACAAAAAACTCATCCCAAAATGTTGTGGCTTCAGAAGCAAATTATAAAGTGTTAATGCGCTGGTATCTTTTTCCAGCTAGAATCGCTAAAATTCTACCTGAGTCCTCTCCAAGCTGCTTTAGGGGGTGTGGAGAAAGGGGCACGCATCTACATATTTGGTGGACATGCCCCCTGGTGCAGTGCTTTTGGGCAACGGTATTCCAGATGGCATCCACCCTCCACCAAATTACCTTACCTCCCAGCCCTACAGTGGCCCTCCTTAACCTTTTTCCACAAGATTACACTAGAACACAACTCCGTCTCCTCCTACACTTATTTACCGCAGCCAAACAGACAATCGCTAAGGCTTGGAAATCACCTACTCTTAACATAGTTGAAATGAAGAATAGGATTACCCAAGCAATGATACATAGCAAAATTGAAGCAAGAATCCTAGATAAAGTCCCTCAACATACTAGAACCTGGCAACCCTGGGTTGAACATTTTTTACCAGCAGATATTGACGAAAGCCTGGTGTTACTTTAGGTGAGACTTAACATCACCTGGAGCCTCTGGAATAGTTCCTGTACCCGCGCGGGCTGGCCCATACTTCCCCCCACTCTCTTTCTCCTACCCACATCTTCTTCCCCTAGCTTCCCTCCTTACTACTACTTTTCCTCTTTTCACTCTTCTACCCCACCCTACCCTCTAAATTTAAATATTGGTAATGTACTCTGTTACATGTAATGGTTCTGGTGGCCTCCCCGCCACTGTTCTTGGGGAATGGTCATCACTTTATTGTAGTAAAACTGGGAACGTAGCTCCCTTTAGTCTTTCGTATATCTAATCATACTGATTCAGCATGTTGCTAGACTAGGAATACTCCTGCTGTTATATTATCCAGTTTTCTGTATGCTCATGTTCTTCTACATTACTTTTATGTACACTGTCATATGTTCTTATGATACTATGTATTGAATTTAATGTAGCAGTTGTATGTGAAATTACCAATAAAATATTTGAAAAGAAAAAAATTGCCCCATCAAAGCTGCCCCCATCAAAATTGCCCCATCATACTGCCCCCATCATACTGGCACCATCAAAATTGCCCCATCGAAATTGACCCATCAAATTGCCCCATCATACTGCCCCATCATATTGCCCCCATCAAAATTACCCCATCATACTGCCCCATCAAACTGCCCCATCATACTGCCCCATCAAAACTGCCCCATCATATTGCCCCCATCATATTGCCCCATCATCCTGCCCCCATCAAAACTACCCCCATCAAAACTGCCCCATCATACGGCCACCATCAAAATTGCTCCATCATACTGCCCCATCAAATTGTCTCCATGACACTGCCCCATCAAAACTGCCCCATCACATTGCTACCATCAAAACTGCCCTATCATATTGCTCCCATCAAAACTGCCCCATCATATTGCCCCCATCAAATTGCCCCATCACACTGCCCCATCAAACTTGCCCCATCATATTGCTCCCATCAAAACTGCCCCATCAAATTGCCCCCATCCTACTGCCCCCATCAAAATTGCCCCATCATACTGCCCCCATCAAAATTGCCCCATCAAAACTGTCCCATCATACTGCCCCATCATCAAAACTGCCCCACCTTAAAAATTGCCCACATCAAATTGCCCCATCATACTGCCACCATCAAAATTGCCCCCATCATACTACCCCATCATACTGCCCCATCAAAACTGCCCCTTCATATTGCCCCAATCAAAACTGCCCCATCAAACTGCCCCATCAAAACTGCCCTATCAAAACTTCCCCATCTTTTTGCCCATATCAAAATTGCCCCCATCAAAATTGCCCCATCATACTGCCCCATCAAACTGCCCCATCAAATCTGCCCTATCAAAACTGCCCCATCATATTTCCCGTATCAAAATTGCCCCATCATACTGCCCTATCAAAATTGCCCACATCAAAATTGCCCCATCAAAACTGCCACCATCATAATTGCCCCATCATACTGCCCCATCAAATTATCCCCATAATACTGCCCCATCAAAACTGCCCCATCATATTGCCCCCATCAAAACTGCCCCATCAAATTGCCCCTTCAAAATTGTCCCATCATACTGCCCTCATCAAATTGACCCATCAAAACTGCCCCCATTAAAACTGCCCCATCAAAACTGCCATCTATCCTTTGATCACCAGTGGTGAGAAGAACTAGAAGATATCTCTATATTGAAGCTCTTGTTTGGTGTTGGGAACTGTCACATTGGACTTTCTATATTGCTCTGTATTGTTTTTTGTTACTGATTTTGGAAATCTATTATTATGTTTTTCCACTGAAGACATCATTTTATATCTGTAACCATATCAAGATATTTATTTATCACTGTGAGCGCCATTTCCTTTCTTTCATGGTTTTCAGGTAATAGAGTATAGGAAACCTGAACTGTCTAGGGCTGTGTGTTCTCTGTCATAAGAGGTATTTAGGGGACAAGTATATCCGGTATTTTTCTGTACTTGTCATGTCTTTATAAGGATAAAAAGTGTTTATATATTACTGAGAAAATAAATCTCTGTTCTCCAGTAATATGGATGACCACACAAAGTAATCTGTATTGTAAGCATTTGTAATGAAAATGTAATGATAAAACCATACTAATATTATGATCAATACAGAAGAAAATGATGACAACATTCTTGACTTCTCCTGATCCATTAAATATTTCCATTATATTCCCAGATATTCAGGAAAAGCACAAACAATATCTAATGGAGAAAACTGAGACTCTGGTGGAGCATAGACCCCCAGGAACTACCCTGGAACCACAAAGATTCCTCATCAATGATCGTTATGTGGATCTGATTGTAGTCTCCATTGATCAGTTCAGGGAACGTCCCCAGAATGAGATAATACAGACTGGGGTAAAACATGAGGAATGCTTGAAGGAAACACAAACTAGACTGGAACACATTTCCCCCAACAAGCTGTTCCGATGGAACCCCCAGTCACAATGTGTACCACATGTAGTAATGGTGAGCGGAGTGCCAGGAATAGGGAAGACCACACTGATGCAGAAGTTTGTCTATGACTGGGTGACCGGAAAACACTACCAGAGATTTGCCTTTCTCTTCTTCTTCAGATTCCGGGACCTTAATAGACTGGGAGAGGTCAGCTTGGAGGAGATGATTCTTCATCAATATCCATATCTGGAGAGTCAGATTGGAGACATTTTACAATATCCAGAAAGACTTCTGTTTATATTTGATGGATTAGATGAAAGTATTCACCAAATGAATTTCACATCAAGTAAACTCTTTGCTTACAGGACAGAATGTGGTGAGATTGTCGTCAGTTTGGTGAGGCAAAGTCTTCTTAAGCGCTGCTCTGTACTGATAACCAGCCGCCCAACCAGAGTGGCATCAGTGGATACCAGTGTTTTCCAGAGAATAGCTGAGATCATGGGATTTCTCCATGGAGACAGACTGATCTTCTTCAATAATTTCTTTGGAAATGAGGAATTATCAGAGAAGGCTTTTCATTATGTGGAGGAGAATGACATGCTGTACACTTTCTGTTATATCCCATCATACTGCTGGATCATCTGTACAGTGTTATCAATGTGCTTCAGATCCCAACCAATCACCAATCAGCTGATGACATCATTACCCAAAACCGTGACACAACTCTTTGTGACTTTTGTCTCCAACATTCTGACCAATCACAGCCAGATTAAAGATGGTGGTCCCAGTGCCTGGGAACTGCTGACCTCTATTGGGTGGATGGCAGAACATGGAGTCATGAATCACATGATTGTATTTGATGATCGTCATCTGGAGTCATTCAGTGTGAGAAATGATAATCATGTCTTTTCATCTTTCATGATGGAATCTGGTCAGCCTCCCGATGTGGATTACACCTTCTTACATCTCACTCTTCAGGAGTTTTTTGCTGCTTTAGTCCACTTTATGAACAATAATCCTGACAGATTACAGGAAACACTTGATGAGGCTGAATCTTACAAAGACGGCCGTGCTGAAATATTCCTCCGTTTCCTCTGCGGTCTTGCAGACTCTTCTACTAGATCCATGTTAAAGTCTCATGTGGGAGAATTGTCTACTCAGGCTGCCAGACATGTCATCACCTGGATCCAGAAGAAAATACCAGACCAAAGATCTCACAAGAGAGAGCTTCTTAATGTATTCTACTATCTCTATGAGAGCAGGAATAAGGCTCTGGTGACACAATGTATTGGATCAAACAAAGTTGACTTTTCTGAGGTCCCCCTCAGCCCTCTGGACTGCTCTGTGCTGTCTTTTATCCTTCAATCCTGCAGAGAGACAGAAGTAAATCTAAAGTCATGTAATATTCCGAGTGAAGGATTGAGGAAACTTATACCGGCTCTACACAATATCAAGAGTTTGAGGTAAATATTTAATCTGAATAATCACATTGCTGTAATAATTTGGTATTTTTAGGTGTTTTTTCCAGAGAAATTACTATTTATCGGTGTGATTTGTTTTCTGTTATATGCAGACTGTACACATCTATTTATCTGAATACATCAGATAAGACTTAAAGTGAATGTAAACCCTCACATATACCCAGTGAAGGGAACAGCCTCAGATGATACACAGAGATGAAACAAATCCTCCTACATACGTTGTACATGTGTATCTGCTGTCTCCAGCTTTATACACTGTTCAGAAAGTGAACGTTGTGTTAGATTGTTCTCTTCCTGTTCCAGCACTGGGTGTGGAGTCTGGGCATACACTGTGTGTGAGATGATTGGAGGAAAGGCACACCCCCCTCCACATAGGCAGAGGAAGGAAGAAACATGCAGAGCTGTTCTGTGAATAGACAAGCTCTCTACTAATCTATTTATAGCACTCGTCCAGACACAAATTTCCAGCTGCTTTTATCTCCTGTGTCAAAGAGCTTGTCAGAAGTTATCATGCTGATAACAGAGGAACGAAGCAGCAGAAAGACACTGGACACAGGGCTTTGAAGAGAGATAAGTAAACACTACAGATATATGTGCCCAGGCCAATTTTCAGGAATTGGGTTTTATATCCACTTCAAAGTAGAACTAAAGGCAACATTTCTTTTTATTTTTGGATACAGCAAAGGAAGGGTAAAGGGTGGGAATACCACCAATAACCCTCTCCATCTAATGCTGACAGCTATGTACTGTAATTTGGACCTACAACGCCCTCTGGAGGTAACATGTGGTAGGTCGTTGTAACCAAAAAAGAAATAAATTTCCTATGAAATTTTGAATCTTACCCAGAAAGAAGAGACAAAGAAAGTTGTTTTTTACCTTTTGATTGATAGAAAACCGATCAGGGTGGGTTCAGTGCATGTTGTAAAGTGGGTGTGAATGAATATATGTGAAGAAACCAGTGTGCTTTAGGTTACTTTCACACTGCTCTGTATCAAAAACATACAAAAAAATGCATATAAGTTTTTGCTGCATTTTTGCAGTGGTTTTCCTGTATTGTTACATTTAACATAACACATAATGTGTTTTTGCCACGTTTGTGTGGTGTTTTCCCCATATCACTTCCCACTATCCAAATACAATTTCCAGTGTGGCTATGCAGTGCTACTTGCTTGCACGTTTGATGTGACTTTGATGCAACTTCAATGCTACTTTAGAAGTTCTCGAACCTGGGTTCACAAATTGTATGACAAGGGAAATCGCATTATATTCAATGATGTCCCTCTGATCATCTCAGCACAGTGCAATTTTGGAAAAGATTCCTGGTGGACTTCAGTGTGAATTCAGCCCCATAGCCTTTTATGTTATCTCACAAAAGTCACATCAGCATAGATAAGAAGCATTCCTATACACTTTGATGGATCAGTGTTTTTCTAACCCCTCTCCTCCCTGGTCATCCTTCATCCATTGATTTTGATACAGCTGTGATTTTGGAGCCTTCCCTGGATCCTTCATTCGACCCTTTGAAAAACCCTCCGCTCTGGTTGATCTATGTACATTGCAGGGATTGTAACAAACTTTGTTGAAGATTCATAGCTTTTGTTATTCTGAAGAAATTGCTGTTTGTCCATGTGCAGAGTGAATGTGAATGGGAGTGATTTTATAATTATCAATCAGCTGCTGCACTTGCAGGGCTCTAATAAGGAAAGTGGCAGGATCTACATCTCTTTAGACGTGATTTACCTTTGGCAGTGTCTCACCAAAAATTACATTTTTGTTGCGGGGATGCCCAAATCTGACTTGTATCTTAGTGCAGACTTCTGGGAAAATTAGTGAGCCAATTACACAAGCAGGACATGACATTTCAGGGGGCATTCTGTACACCATCTGTGTACACCATCTCTCTATACCAGGGGTAGGCAACCTTTTGAGCACAATGTGCCAAAAAATATTTTCAAAGAAATTGAGAGTGCCGACTTCACACACTCAATCACAAAAAGGATTTTTTATAAAGTAAATGCTGTAAATGACTTGAATAGTAGTGAGAAGTTAACATCCTGCACTCACACCTCAGATCAGCTCCAGTTCTTGCACCTTCACACCTCAGATCACTGTCCCCCTGCAAATCTGCCCCACCACTGTAACCCCCTGAACATCTGCCCCACCACTGTAACCCCCTGAACATCTGTCCCACCACTATAACCCCCTGCACATCTGCCCCACCACTGTAACCCCCTGCACATCTGCCCCACCACTGTAACCCCCTGCACATCTGTCCTACCACTGTAACCCCCTGCTCATCTGTGCCACCAATGCACCTCCTTTCACATCTGCCCCACCGCTTTACCCACCTGCTCACCTGTCCCACCACTGTAGCCCTCTGTACATCTGCCCCATGTACCACCCTGCTCTTCTGTCCCACCACTGTAACCCCTGCTCATCTGCCCCACCAATGTTCCTCCTTTCTCATCTGCCCCACCACTGTACCTCCCTGCACATCTGCTCCACCACTGTACCCCATGCTCTTCTGTCTCACCACTGAGCCATCTTCTCATCTGTTCTAACACTGAACTTATCTGCTCATCGGCCCCACCACTGCAACCCCCTTTCTCATCTGCCCCAACACTGTACCTCCTGCATATCTGTCCCACCTCTGTTCCTCCTGCTCATCTGTCCCACCATGGTACCCCCTTTCTCCTATGCCCCACCACTCTACCCCCTGTACATCTGCCCCACCTCTGTACCAGACAAGGAAATAAAAAGAAAGAGGGGCGCACCAGCCATGTGCATTATCTTTTGTAAAACATTTATTGAAATAAAATGATAAAGGAATTACTCACAAGCAGTAGTAAAATCTGGTGTCATAGACTCGAACGACAACAAGCAGCTTGGTGAGGATGATGAGCGAAGCCTACCAAAGGTCTTAGAGGAATATGTAAGCTTCACTACTAGCTGACGCGTTTCGAAGGGCACGTCCCTTCTTCATCAGAGCACAGCAGTGAGTCCTCCTTCGACACTCCCTGTATATATATATAGTGTATGAACCAGAAAGCCCAATCAATAGAGTGGGGCGGACTTGTGGGGCCCCTCCCCCTTGAAGAGTCCCTCCCTCAAGGGCAGCTCACTTTGACAAGTGAAAAGATGGTGATGAATAAAGTATAATAAAATTAAATAATAAATAAAGAATAACAAATACATAGTGGATGACTGTAAGTAAAAAATTGCGAATGATGTAGGATATAAATGTATAAATGTATAATCTATAATAAATAATAATAATAATAAAGACGAGTGTCAATGTGGTTGAAAATGTCAATGACAACCAACCACAGCAGTATACATTGCATACAGTGGTAGCGGCATAGTGTCCAGAATGGCACGGGGGAGGTGCACCTTTAACGGGGGAAATAATCATTGTAGATAGCAGGCTAGCGTACTGTAGCAAAATGCTGTACTTTTTATGTCAAATCCAGATCTCTGTGTGAGCGGCTCTGTGTATGAGAGCCGCTCTCCGATCATTTCCGCGTGTTCTTCTGTGTTGGAACGCACGCCAATGTGCTTGCGTTCCAGATGGGAGGAAGAGGCAGTGCGCGTCACTTCCTCCGCGCCTGCTGTCGCCTGCCAGTGACGTAAGCGGCAGTGAGTCGTTCGGCGCCATGTCACTGGGGGCAAAATCTCAGTGGAAAGAGGGGGGCTGACACAGCGTAAAGTTGACCCAACGCCAGCGCAACCATGGGTCCGCCCCGCTGGCTGTAACTGCGCTAACCACTGCTAAAAGTGTAACATACAAACTCTAGAGATACTCGTGAGATGGAAGACGCTACTATCATTCAAAGATGACAAAAAAAAAAAAATAAATAAATAAATAAATAAAATTCCACTGTGCTTTTTTTTTTTTTTTTTTTTTTTTGTCATCTTTGAATGATAGTAGCGTCTTCCATCTCACGAGTATCTCTAGAGTTTGTATGTTACACTTTTAGCAGTGGTTAGCGCAGTTACAGCCAGCGGGGCGGACCCATGGTTGCGCTGGCGTTGGGTCAACTTTACGCTGTGTCAGCCCCCCTCTTTCCACTGAGCTTTTGCCCCCAGTGACATGGCGCCGAACGACTCACTGCCGCTTACGTCACTGGCAGGCGACAGCAGGCGCGGAGGAAGTGACGCGCACTGCCTCTTCCTCCCATCTGGAACGCAAGCACATTGGCGTGCGTTCCAACACAGAAGAACACGCGGAAATGATCGGAGAGCGGCTCTCATACACAGAGCCGCTCACACAGAGATCTGGATTTGACATAAAAGGTACAGCATTTTGCTACAGTACGCTAGCCTGCTATCTACAATGATTATTTCCCCCGTTAAAGGTGCACCTCCCCCGTGCCATTCTGGACACTATGCCGCTACCACTGTATGCAATGTATACTGCTGTGGTTGGTTGTCATTGACATTTTCAACCACATTGACACTCGTCTTTATTATTATTATTATTTATTATAGATTATACATTTATACATTTATATCCTACATCATTCGCAATTTTTTACTTACAGTCATCCACTATGTATTTGTTATTCTTTATTTATTATTTAATTTTATTATACTTTATTCATCACCATCTTTTCACTTGTCAAAGTGAGCTGCCCTTGAGGGAGGGACTCTTCAAGGGGGAGAGGCCCCACAAGTCCGCCCCACTCTATTGATTGGGCTTTCTGGTTCATACACTATATATATATACAGGGAGTGTCGAAGGAGGACTCACTGCTGTGCTCTGATGAAGAAGGGACGTGCCCTTCGAAACGCGTCAGCTAGTAGTGAAGCTTACATATTCCTCTAAGACCTTTGGTAGGCTTCGCTCATCATCCTCACCAAGCTGCTTGTTGTCGTTCGAGTCTATGACACCAGATTTTACTACTGCTTGTGAGTAATTCCTTTATCATTTTATTTCAATAAATGTTTTACAAAAGATAATGCACATGGCTGGTGCGCCCCTCTTTCTTTTTATTTCCTTGTCTGGTAGGACTCCCCATCCTTGAGGGCAGCAAGACCTGTGTTGTTCTTCTATCTATCTGGTCGACCACTTGTGCGCAGGAGTCAATTTGTTCTTCTGTATCGTCCCACCTCTGTACCCCCTGCTCTTCTGCCCAACTACTGTAACCCCCTGATCATCTGTCCCACCAATGCACTTCCTTTCACATCTGCCCCACTGATCTACCCCCCTACTCTTCTGTCCCACCGCTGAACCCCCTTCTCATCTACCACAACACTGAACCCCCCTGCTCATCTTTCCCACCGCTGAACCCCCTTCTTATCTGCCCCATCACTGTACCCCCTGCTTTTCTGTCCCACTGCTGAACCCCCTTCTCATCCTTCCCACTACTGTACCTCTTGCACATCTGCCCCACCACTGTACCCCCTTGCTCTTCTGTCCCACCACTGTTACCCCGCTGCTCATCTACCTCATCAAAGTATCCCTTTTCTCATCTGCCCCACCACTGTACCTCCCTGCACATCTGTTCCACCAACATATCCCATTGCTCTTCTGTCTCACTACTGAATCACCTTTTCATCTGTCCTAACAATGAACCCATCTGCTCATCTGCCCCACCACTGTAACCCGCTTTCTCATCTGCCCCACCAATGTACCTCCTGCATATCTGTCTCACCTCTGTTCCCCCTGCTCATCTGTCCCACCAATGTACCTCCTTTCTCCTCTGCCCCACCACTGTACCCCCTGTACACCTGCCCCACCTCTGTACCCCCTGCTCTTCTGCCCAACCACTGTAACCCCCCTGCTCATCTGTCCCACCAATGCACCTCCTTTCACATCTACCCCACTGATCTACCCCCCTGCTCTTTTGTCCCACCGCTTAACCCCCTTCTCATCTACCCCAACACTGAACCCCCCTGCTTATCTTTCCCACCGCTGAACCCCCTTATTATCTGCCCCATCACTGTACCCCCCTGCTTTTCTGTCCCACCGCTAAACCCCCTTCTCATCCTTCCCACTACTGTACCTCCTGCACATCTGCCCCACCACTGTACCCCCTTGCTCTTCTGTCCCACCACTGTTACCCCGCTGCTCATCTACCTCATCAAAGTACCCCTTTTTTCATCTGCCCCACCACTGTACCTCCCTGCTCCACCGATGAACCCAAATGCTCTTCTGTTTCACTACTGAATCACCTTCTCATCTGTCCTAACACTGAACCCATCTGCTCATCTGCCCCACCACTGTAACCCGCTTTCTCATCTGCCCCACCAATGTACCTCCTGCACATCTGTCTCACCTCTGTACCCCCTGCTCTACTGCCCCACCTCTGTTTCCCCTGCTCATCTGTCCCACCAATACACTTCCTTTCACATCTGCCCCACTGATCTACCCTCCTGCTTTTCTGTCTCACTTCTGAACCCCTTCTGCTCATTTTCCCCACCGCTGTATCCTCCTTCTCATCTGCTCCACCGCTGTACCCTCTTCTCATCTATGACATGTGTGAAAGGAAGCAGACATGAGACACATCTACCTGTCCTGACACACTCATCCTGCTGATCCAACTCTTGCATCCAGCCCACATGCATGTATGGTATGTATGTGATATATGGGATCATCCCATACATCCCATTGGGATGTATGGGATGTATGTGATGTCACATACAAGCATATGGATAGGATGCGCAATGATGAGCTCAGGTCAGAGGTATTTTCTGAAAGCAGTGGGCCTGTGTGCAGGATCATAAGATGGGCCCCCGCAGCTGAGAAAAAGAGCAGCACAGCAACAGTTGAGTTTGATTTTTATTGCGCCGAATACTGGCTGTAGCTTAAAGGGACACAGAGTGCAGAGGGGTTCAGTAGTAAGTGACACAGAGTGCAGAAGGGTTCAGTAGTAAGTGACACAGAGTGCAGAAGGGTTCAGTAGTAAGTGACACAGAGTGTTGGGGTTCAGTAGTGATGCAAAGGTTTAGGAATAATTTCAACAAAGTTCCCAGAAGCTCAACAGTAATTCCACAAAATGTCACCTGATTGTGGTTTTCTTAATCACAGTGAAATCTCTTCTTTCTGAGATTAGTAGTGGCAACCAAGTGAGTCATCTTCCTCCAGATGGTGGATGGGGCTAGCAGGACTGTGATTGGCTTTATCAGTGGCCAATGACAGTCGTCCTCCTCCTGGAAACAGGGATCCCACTAGCAGAACTGCACCCAATCTCTTCCCCATTACAAAAGCTGACAATCACAGCTACAACAAAGTTAGAGAACCCAACAATGTTTCCCATCTTTTACAATGTGTGGGGGCGCAGTGCCTCCCCCTCAGTGCAGGTGGGGAATTCTGAACGTGGAATGTATTAGTGTCTCACTGACACTTCCCTGTGCTGCTCTGCTGATGGGGAGGGAGTCAAGTGCTGGGAAAAGGGGCTTGGAGTGCTGCTTGTGGCACTAGTGCTGGGGGTTGCCTACCCCTGCTCTATACCATCTGTATAAAGAACACCTCCAGGTTGCCATATTGCATTCTTCTTGTCAAATTTGTTTATTGATTTTGAAAATATAAACATTGGTACAATTAACAAAATACTGATTACATTAAATGGTAGCATTAGTTGAATTTACATATCAGATCTTAGTATTTTGTTGTAGTTACAAGCAATGAAAGACTTAAATAGGCTATATGTTTTAGAAAGACTAAGGTGTTACAATCAATTTTAACAATTATATAATCAAGAGCAATAAAAAATGAAAAAGTTGTTAAAATAATATTAATTACTACGAGATTCAGTTATTTATAATAGGACATTAGAGCTTACTATCTATTATTGTATTATAATTGAACATTATAAAAGTGAATGTTTCACTACCATTTCGTTATGTAAAAATAAATAGGACAGGATAGAATAAGGAGAAAAGAATTAAAGGAAAGTAAAGATAAGAAGAAGAAAAAAAAGTCTGGATTAGTAGAGGTTTCCGGGGATTTCTTAGTAACAATATGTACATAGTATCTTATTATCAGTTATTCAAAACAAAGTTATATAGATACCAAGGTCTTAGTAAAGAAATGTCAAAATTAGGAGAAAGAAAGTGGGTCACCCAGTGACTCCAAATTTTCTCAAATTTAGGTATGTTATTGTTGGATATGGCATCTGTTTTCAAGAGGATCATGGCCTGATGTATTCTATTCGTAGTTTCAGAAAGCATTAATGATGAGAACTTCAACGCTTTGGCGATGGTCTGCTTTGCGGCTGTGGTAATTTGTAAAAGGAGTTTAAATTGTGTATAGGAGATTTGATTAGGCTTTAAATTTAGAAGCGCAATTGTCAGATCTGGGATGATAGTTTTCTTGAATAATTTAGAGAGCATTAGGAATATTTCTTTCCAATAATTTTTTGCTATATGGCAATCCCAAAAGATATGAAAATGCGTTCCTAGATCACCACAGCCGCAAAAGCAAAGTGGAGAGTATTGTGGAACATATTTTGCGATCCTAACAGGGACCAGATACCAACGCATAAGTACTTTATAGTTCGCCTCTAATGCTACTACATTATGAGAAGATATTTTGGTATTGGCCCATACTTTATCCCATTTGGATGAGTCCATGTGAAAACCGAGATCATTCTCCCATTTTTCCACATAGGAGGGTGTTTTTGTATCAGGCAAAGCATTCAGGTGACTATACAACATTGACACAAGCCTCTTTGAGTGGGGATCATTTTTACAAATACGTTCAAAATGCGTTATTTCACATAGATTATCTCTACCTTGTATAGATGGCATACATTTTTTTTTTGATCTGTATTTCTGAATCTGGAAATTGATGGGTTTCACATATTTCAGGAAATGTTTTAAGTGAAGTGGTCATTATCAGGTCATAGAGTTGTGTTAAATCAGCAGAAATACATTTTTTAAAAGTTTTAGGAGATGTATGAGCCGGGTAGAAACGTGGATTTCTAATAAATGATATAAGAGGTATATGCAGAGATTGTAGTCTTTTGATTACTTTGAATCTATCCCATATAGCAATTGTATGTTTAGTAATCCTATTTTTTATTATTTTATGGTCAGAAGAGGTAGACCATATTAGATTTGGTATTGAGATCGGATCACAGTCGATTGATTCAATCGCTACCCAGAGGGGGATCTTGTGTTTTGTGTGATATTTAGGAATATGTGCTATTTGTGCTGCATGGAAATAATCAGTAAAATTAGGGAAACCTAATCCTCCTTTAAGTTTAGAAAGATAAAGAGTGTGGGTAGGT
The DNA here is from genome assembly GCA_037953035.1 of Aquarana catesbeiana. Lineage (NCBI taxonomy): Eukaryota > Metazoa > Chordata > Amphibia > Anura > Ranidae > Aquarana > Aquarana catesbeiana. Next base: position 216,394 of record JBBHAA010000218.1, read on the forward strand.
AAGCAAGGTTTTAAGGAGCTCCATATGAATGCTTGTGTTTTAAGTTGTAGGTTCCTAAGGAAGTATGTCGGGATAGGAATGGCTAATACACAAAAGAGATATAACATTTTAGGTAATACAATCATTTGTAATACATAATTTGTCCAGAAATTTGGGCAAAGTGATCTAGTTTGCTTATAAGATTGGGAGCAGAAATATGAGGGGAAGACATAAAAATTAATATATCGTCAGCAAATAGACATAATTTATGTTGATGGCCTGCTAAATCTGTGCCCTTGATTGAGGGGTCTGTACAGATAGCCTGGGCAAGAGGTTCAATGAGTAAGGCAAATAAAAGTGGGGAGAGAGGACAACCCTGACGTGTTCCTCTATTTATGTCAAACATGTCTGATTTGTATCCTGCATATTTAACATATGCCTTGGGATTATTATAAAGTGAAGTGACCCAGCTTAGAAAATGAGGGCCAAAGCCCCATTTTTGTAGAGTGAAATTTAAGTATGGCCACGTCACTGTATCAAATGCTTTTTTGATATCTAATGACAGGAGACACAGAGGTATTCGCCTTGTTTTAGCTGCTTGAATCAATAATGATGCTCTACTGACATTATCTGCTGCTTGTCGTAAAGGGATGAAACCTACTTGATCTTTGCTTATTAATGAACCAATTATATTAAGACCAGACGCCAATACTTTTGCTAGTAATTTTATATCTAGGTTTAATAAGGATATAGGTCTAAAGTTAGTACAAGATGAGTCATCAGACTGAGGTTTAGGGATCATTGAAATTATTGCTGTTAAAGTTTCCGGTTGGAAGGATTGTTTGTTAAGTAGGGAGTTAAATGCTTTTGTCATGATGGGGGTAAGAATATGGGAAAAAATGTTATAGTAGAGGGCTAAGAATCTGTCAGGGCCTGGTCGTTTATTTAACTTAAGGGATTTAATTGCTATTTCGATTTCTATAGGTTCAATAGGACTTTCAAGGTTATCGTATTGAACTTGAGAAATGGTTGGAAGTTTAACTTGTGAAAAAAATTATTCTGCTGAGGATTGGTCAAAGGATCCTTCTTTTTTGTATAAAGAAGTAAGATGTTTATGAAAGATGTGTAATATCTTTACTGGGTTACTAGTGTATTAATCATGGGGTATTTTTAGGCGAATTGGCTTAAAGGGGTTATTTAATTTTTGAAGTGCACGTGCAAGAAGGGTGCCAAGTTTATTAGCTTTAAAGTAGAATTTATGTTTAGATGTACATATTGTTTTGTCCACCAATTCTGATAGGAATAGGTCAAGATTTAAACTTGCCTTATCAAGTTGTGCTTTTGACACTTGAGTAGGTTTTGATTGGAAATTTGTGTGGCAGTCATTAAATAATTTTTCTAGTTTTTGTTGTAGTTGTCGTTTTTCTTTTTTTAAGGTATGATGCTTATCAATAACAGACCCCTCTAATAACAGGTTTATGGGCTTCCCACAATGTCAGTGGGGATATATCAGGAGTATCATTGTTTCCCAGATATTCTTTTTTTGCTGATTCTAAGTCAGATGAATGTGATGGGTGTGTGAGAATTGAATTGTTTATGTGCCATTTGGGGTCTTGAGCTTTTGGGATTAAAGAAGTAAAGGTTGAAATTATCGCACAATGATCTGTCCAAGTATAAGGTTTAATATAAGAGTTGAGCAATTCTGGTGACATACTTATAGATATTAGGATATGGTCAATACGGGAAAAAGATGATGAGTATTCATCTGGGAGGGTAGGAAAGTAATACACTGAACTCATACACATTAATTCTGACATGACTTAACATTCTAATATATATATGTTTCTATACCATATACAAAGTGCTTGTTGTGATCTGAGATAGCTATACTCATATATTATGCACTAGCACTTTCTGACTGGAAATGTGTTATGTTATATTTCGTTGGTTTTAGAATGCCTTTCCCCGACCGATCTTTTTTTTATATATATTCTATATACTTTTTTTTATATATATTCTATATTGTATGCTTTTTTATATATATTTTATATTTTAGATATATATTTTATTTATATTCTTTATAGCGATTTGCTTTTAGCAGTATTTGCAACATTTTAAAATCACTTATTTGTTTGCCTTAGTGGATTGCGTTATGACTAGCTATCCCCAGCTAAAGCTCTGCATACTAAATTGTCCCTGTATCTCTGATCTGTTTGTTTTTCTCATGGATGGGAGCGTCCTGTCTGCTACTCAATGCTGCTGCACACAGGCATCTACACTAGCCGGTATGCCGGTACAACACTGTTCCCCCTTTGCTGACAGTGAGGATGAGCCTGTTTGCGGATTGGCCAGTCCCCGCACAGCTACCAGCGGCTAGAACCCTCCCCTGTTATCTCAATTGGATGACTCTGAGCAGTAACCACGCCCATCCACCCTAGGCAAAATGGCTGACTGAGGACTTCCTGCAGTCTCTGGAAAATGGCCGCCCGATATACTCTATGTACTAGCTATTTAAGGACACATTTGGTGCCTCCCTGTATCCCCTGAAGAAGTCATGTGGGTCGTGACGTCACGCGTAGGGACGGGAAAGGCACTCTTTGTCTGTATTTGCATTACGAGCTCGCTGCTCGTCGGATTTCCGCCTGATTTGTTTGTTTTTAAATGTGAGTACCTGTATATTTTTAATAAAAATCGCACTGCTATAAGACAATACTTCACTATTGTGGATTTTCCTTTCTGGTTTATCTCGGTGACCCCGGGACACTACTTGGAGAGGCGCAAGTCCATAAAGGTGACAAGCCAGGATAGGAGTAGACTACCATCGCCCCCACTGCCTGCTTATTCCATGATAGTGACAACTAAAGGCTGCCATTTCTATATATTGGCTAAATGCGAGTACCCCATTACCTTAAGGTAAGGGGCCACTGCCCACCATGTGTGCCATGTTGCATGAAGAGTTTTATCACTTATGTCACGTTTATTTTTGCACTGAGTGGTTCACACGCTCTGGACTTTGTTTAGAATATTTCTAGTGTATATCACCTTTTTCATTTTTTCATTTTTTATACTTTTTGAGAGGACTGTATATCACTGTAGTTTGCATAAGTGCACTATTCACGTCACATGCACCTGTGATGTGTTGAGTAACACCAGGTGCACACTTGTTCAGTCAGCAGACTGCTTTATATTTTTTGATGTTTATATTTTTTTGATTTTATATATAGTAGTTTTGTTTTATTATTATTACTTTTGTATATGTATTCACTATCACTTCAAGGAGCACCCATGACACTTACCTTATGTGTATATATCAGTTTAAGTGGATAGTTGACCTTTTCTCCAGCATACTTTCAACGAACAGTTTATTATTTATGGTTTTTTATACATACACAGATTTAGGCACCCTCGGTTAGAGGTATAAATTTACACGCGATTGCAGAGCCATATATGGCTGACTGCAATAGATCTGCATTTTAGAGACACTCACCACTACTGTGCCACCACATTTAAGTTCATATTTTTTGCTAAAGTTTAGGATTAGCGCAACACCACACTTTTATTGATTTACCTTAGCGAGGGGCAGGCTGTACCCTACCCAGTGTTAGCTGCTTTTCCATATATCAGCAATATCACTATCCTTTATTTCCTATCTCCATGACCCCATTATTACGATAGCGCAGGAATACCCTTTATATTTTTCATAACGGGAAAAAGATTTATGTGGGTGGGAGTAAAAAGAGAATTGACGTTTTGAAGAACTTATTTCACGCCAGGAATCTAGCAGTGAATGTTGTTGAAGAAGTCTTTGAAACATACAAGATTGAGAGCTGGATACGGTTGGAGTAGGGGATTTATCTAGATATGTGGTGAATCAAATCAAGTTCTATACCCCTATCAAAAGTGTGCCAATTTTATGTGAATATATTACTTGTAGCAAGTGAGAGAGGAATGATGTTGGTCTTTTATTAGGCGCATAATAGGAAACAATTGTGAGTGGGATATCACATAGGTGTCCCAAAAGTATGAGATAGTGGCCTTCTGGATACTTGATCTCTGTTATGAGGGAAAAAGGTGTCGTTCTGTGAAATGCTACTAGTACTCCTCTGCGTTTTGATTTAGCTGAAGCAGTATAAACTTGGGGGTAGCATGTCCCAAAATATTTAGGGGTTGAAGTTTCAGTAAAATGCATTTCTTGGAGGCACACTATATGGGTTTTTGACAATGATAAAGATCTGAATACTTTAGTTCTCCTATGAGTAATGTTTAGACCTTGGACATTTAAGGTTAGGACATTTAACCACTTCAGCCCCGGAAGGATTTACCCCCTTCCTGACCAGAGCACTTTTTACAATTTGGCACTGCGTCGCTTTAACTGCTAATTGCGCGGTAATGCAATGCTGTACCCAAACAAAATTTGCGTCCTTTTCTTCCCACAAATAGAGCTTTCTTTTGATGGAATTTGATCACCTCTGCGTTTTTTATAAACGGAAAAAGACTGAAAATTTAAAAAAAAAATGATATTTTCTACTTTTTGTTATAAAAAAAATCCAATAAACTCAATTTTAGTCATACATTTAGGCCAAAATGTATTCGGCCACATGTCTTTGGTAAAAAAAATGTCAATAAGCGTATATTTATTGGTTTGCGCAAAAGTTATAGCGTCTACAAACTAGGGTACATTTTCTGGAATTTACACAGCTTTTAGTTTATGACTGCCTATGTCATTTCTTGAGGTGCTAAAATGGCAGGGCGATACAAACCCCCCCAAATGACCCCATTTTGGAAAGTAGACACCCCAAGGAAATTTCCGAGAGGCATGTTGAGCCCATTGAATATTATTTTTTTTGTCCCAAGTGATTGAATAATGACGAAAAAAAAATTACAAAAAGTTGTCACTAAATGATATATTGCTCACACAGGCCATGGGCATATGTGGAATTGCACCCCAAAATATATTCAGCTGCTTCTCCTGAGTACGGGGATACTACATGTGTGGGACTTTTTGGGAGCCTAGCCGCGTACGGGGCCCCTAAAACCATTCACCGCCTTCAGGATTTCTAAGTGCGTAAAGTTTTGATTTTACTCCTCACTACCTATCACAGTTTTGAAGGCCATAAAATGCCCAGATGGCACAACCCCCCCAAATGACCCCATTTTGGAAAGTAGACACCCCAAGCTATTTGCTTTGAGGCATGTTGAGTCAATGGAATATTTTATATTTTGACACAAGTTGCGGGAAAGTGACAATTTTTTTTTTTTTTTTTGCACAAAGTTGTCACTAAATGATATATTGCTCACACAGGCCATGGGTATATGTGGAATTGCACCCCAAAATATGTTTTGCTGCTTCTCCTGAGTATGAGTATACCACATGTGTGGAACTTTTTGGGAGCCTAGCCACGTACGGGGTCCCAAAAACCAATCACCGCCTTCAGGATTTCTAAGGGTGAACATTTTTTATTTCACTCTTCAATGCCTATCACAGTTTCGGAGGCCATGGAATGCCCAGGTGGCACAACCCCCCCATAAATGACCCCATTTTGGAAAGTAGACATCCCAAGCTATTTGCTGAGATGCATGGTGAGTATTTTGCAGTTCTCATTTGTTTTTGAAAATGAAGAAAGACCAGAAAATTTTTTTTTTCTTTTTTCAATTTTCAAAACTTTGCGACAAAAAGTGAGGTCTGCAAAATATTCACTATACCTCTCAGCAAATAGCTTGGGTGTCTACTTTCCAAAATGGGGTCATTTGGGGGGGTCTTGTGCCACCTGGGCATTCCATGGCCTCCGAAACTGTGATAGGCAGTGAAGAGTGAAATCAAAAATTTACGCCCTTAGAAAGCCTGAAGGCAGTGCTTGGTTTTCGGGGTCCCGTACGCGGCTAGGCTCCCAAAAAGTCTCACGTGTGGTATACCCGTACTCAGGAGAAGCAACAGAATGTATTTTGGGGTGTAATTTCACATATTCCCATGGCATGTTTGAGCAATATATCATTTAGTGACAACTTTGTGCAAAAAAAAAAAAATTTGTCTCTATAAAATATTCCATGGACTCGACATGCCTCTCAGCAAATAGCTTGGGGTGTCTACTTTCCAAAATGGGGTCATTTGGGGGGTTTTGAACTGTCCTGGCATTTTATGCACAACATTTAGAAGCTTATGTCACACATCACCCACTCTTCTAACCACTTGAAGACAAAGCCCTTTCTGACACTTTTTGTTTACATGAAAAAATATTTTTTTTTGCAAGAAAATTACTTTGAACCCCCAAACATTATATATTTTTTTAAAGCAAATGCCCTACAGATTAAAATGGTGGGTGTTTCATTTTTTTTTCACACAGTATTTGCGCAGCGATTTTTCAAACGCATTTTATGGGGAAAAAACACACTTTTTAAAATTTGAATGCACTAAAACACACTATATTGCCCAAATATTTGATGAAATAAAAAAGATGATCTTAGGCCGAGTACATGGATACCAAACATGACATGCTTTAAAATTGCGCACAAACGTGCAGTGGCAACAAAATAGATACATTTTTAAAAGCCTTTAAAAGCATTTACAGGTTACCACTTTAGATTTACAGAGAAGGTCTACTGCTAAAATTACTGCCCTCAATCTGACGTTCGTGGTGACACCTCACATGCATGGTGCAATTGCTGTTTACATTTGATGCCAGACCGATGCTTGCGTTCGCCTTAGCGCGAGAGCAGGGGGGACAGGGGTGCTTTTTTTTTTTTCTTTATTATTTTTTTGCTTTTTTATCTTATTTTTAAACTGTTTCTTTAATTTTTTTAAAATCATTTTTATTGTTATCTCAGGGAATGTAAATATCCCCTATGATAGCAATAGGTAGTGACAGGTACTCTTTTTTGAAAAAAATGGGGTCTATTAGACCCTAGATCTCTCCTCTGCCCTCAAAGCATCTGACCCCCCAAGATCGGTGTGATAAAATGCTTTCCCAATTTCCCAATGGCGCTGTTTACATCCGGCGAAATCTAAGTCATAAAATGCTTGTAGCTTCCGGTTTCTTAGGCCATAGAGATGTTTGGAGCCACTCTGGTCTCTGACCAGCTCTATAGTCAGCTGGCTGAATCACCGGCTGCATTCTCAGGTTCCCTGTTGGGACAGGAGAGCCAGAGAAAAACACGGAAGACGGTGGGGGGGGCATTCCCTCCCACTGCTTGTAAAAGCAGTCTAGAGGCTAATTAGCCGCTAGGATTGCTTTTACATGAAAGCCGACCACTGGCTGAAAAGAATGATACCAAGATGATATCTAAACCTGCAAGCATCATTCTGGTATAACCACTCAAAGTTGTGAATGGCGTACCTGAAGACAAAAAAAGGTTAACAATAAAGCACAGTAAACAGTAAAGTATAAAAAATTGCATACCTGAAAAGCAAACATGATAAAACATAATAACAATAAAACATTGCCGAATAGAATACAGTAAAAAAGAGCAGAACAATAGAGAGAGAATAGAGAGAGAGAGAATAATAAAACAACTATTTTTTATATTTTATATTTGTTTGTGTTTTTTTTTTACACGGTTTTTGTAACTGTAACTTTTATAACTGTAACCGGTTCCAGGTTCAGGTCTCTCAAAATGCGATGGCATCTTGGGAGACCCTGTGAAAGTGTGCCTAGTCTGTGGAATGCTGTACCCTATGCTAATACTCAACTAGTGTATGGTAGCGTTCAAAACATTCACCAATGCAAAGACCAGGATTGTCAGGACAGGAGGGACAATAATAGCGGGTGTCACGCCTATATCCGCGCTTGCTGCAGACACAACATCTTTTTTGGGGGGGTTCGCTGGGTAGGGGTACTCAGGAGTACATAAAAATGCCTCTCATGCAGCCGACTGCATTTGGTTGGGGATGTGAATGGGGGAAGTAGGGGCGCTGCAGAAGTGGTGGGTTCCCAATTATTAGGATTGGCGAATGTAGCAGGAAGGGCATTATGGGCACGACGGGCCTGTGCTTGTCTTCTTCTTGGTGGCAGCGGGACACTACTTGTGCTTGCCACCTCACCAGCTTGAACTGCATTTATGGCACTCGCCACGTCACCAAGTGTTACTGCAGTGCTGGTTTGACTACGACCGGGGTGTACTAGGCCACTGGTGCTTGCCAGTTCACCAAAACGCTACCAAAAAAACTGTTAGCGATCGCAGGGATCAGGCTTGACTCTGTGAACGCTGCAGTTATGCGTTTAGTGTTTTGTAAGTGTCAGTGATCGATCGATACTGCACTTGGGTGGGCTGGGCTTGGCCGGGCGGAGGGGCAAAACGCAGGTGCTAGCAGGTATCTGGGCTGATCCCACTAACACTGCGTTTTTGGAAACCCTAAACTGCTGGGGACGCTATTATAGATCTGATCGGATCAGATATTGATCTGTTCAGATACTATACCACTAAGGGAGGCGTATGCTGCAGAAGGTTTTTATAGAAGGTTTTTTCCATGCTCCTGCTAGCGTAATCTTGGCTCCCAGGAGAATGAAGACCAGTGCCTGCATATGTTTGGGAATCTTTGTAACTTTGTGATTCAAGAGGACTATGGTGGGATCTTGCGAGATTGCGGTCCCCTGTTATTTTCCTCAACATGCAGAAGTCCTTATTCCAGTATGACCTGATTCGAGGACATGACCACTAGATATGGAACATTGAGCCCACCATATGACATCCTCCAATCGAGAGGGAAAGTAGTACCATCTAGTCAACAGTTTAACATTAGCTTCAATGATAGATACATTCAGGATACCTTTATAGAAACGCTGGAAAGCCTGAAACCATTTGTTTTGCTTCCATGTATGCCCCATGTCTAGCTCCCAGGCCTGGGCATAGGCAGGTAAATCATCTCTACACACCAGGGAGCAATAGATTATTGAGATACCTCCCCTCTGATCCATGATATTGGGGAACCATTGTTCATAAGGTGTGGCCTTAGGGGGTTCCGTCTTTTCTATCCAGATAGAATTGAGGAAATGTCTAATTTAGGAGAATCTGAATTTCTCCGATATGGGCATTTCCAGTTTACTTAAAAAATATCCCAGTCAAATCAGTCCCATTGAATTAAAGAAATGTTCTATGCGAAAAAGACCTTTGGCTTTTTTATTTTTTTATATTCTTGCTAGGTATTTTCCTGGTTTATTTCTGCATTTATATCTATCCTTGGCCACTCTATTTAAGACTTGTCTTGTTTCCTGTTCCATTAAATCTTTTAGCCTCTCTCTCTTTAACACTAGAGCATACTGTACATCTAAATCTGCTTTCTTTTTTTCCTAGCCCCTATAGAAATTAGTATACCCCTAATATATGTTTTGTGTGCTTCTCATATCGTGGCCACTGCTATTCCTGGGGTTTCATTTAAGTGAAAATATTGTTCTATTTCTTTTTTTTATTTTATCTTCCACTTCTTTCTCTTGTATCAGGTCTTCATTCAATCTCCAAGTACTCCTATTCTCTTGGTTTCCTGTTAATTTCAACTTCATTGTTACTAGGGCATGGTCTGATAATTACATTATTTATATTGATGTTTTTCCTACTAATTCTAGCAGTCTGTGCTCCACTATTATATAGTTCAGCCTAGAGTACGTCCCATGCACTGGGGAGTAGAAAGTATTATATTCTATCTCAGGGTGTTGGGCTCTTCATATATCTACCATTTGACATTGATATACAGGCAGTACACGAGCTACGAACGGGTTAGGGCCTGCCGGTTTGTTCACAAGTCGGAAATGTACGTTGGAAGCGCATGCGCAGAGCGGCAAAAACGTAGTTTTCCGATGTTCTGTCAAGTAGCCGTGCATGCGCATGACGTCATTTTCCGATGTTTTCTGAGGTGCCCACCGTCAAAAAGTGGCCGTGCATGCGCAGAACGTCATGCCGCCTCCCATTCGTAAGCAGGAGTCGTTCGCAAGTCAGAGGTTCGTAACTCGAGGACTGCCTGTAACGTATTTTTTATCATGCTGAGTTGATAGTCTCTAGCCCTCAGTGCATGTGACAAACTATCGACCCTGGGTCCATACAGAAGTTCAGATCTGCCATGATCAATAAACCCCTTTTATAATCAATCAGATTTCCTAGCACTTCTTTCAAGTAGCCTGTTGGATTCTTATTAGGGCAATATATATATACTAGTGTACATTCCATATCCTGTAATTTCCCCCTCGGGAATATAAACTGTCCGTCTAGGTCCACCTTTCTATCTTCTAAAAAGAACTTCACTTCTCTCACCATTCCTATTGCCACTCCTTTTGCTTTTTTAGTTGGGGAGTCTCCATAATACCATATGGGATGATGTTTAGAATACAATTTAATATTTGTATCTTGTGCTATGTGTGTCTCTTGTAGGAAGACTATACTTGCAGCATAGTCATTAATTTCTTTCAAGATCTTATGCCTTTTTACTGGATTATTTAATCCTCTTACATTATGTGATATTTTTTTTAACAGAAGGAATGTTTATTTAAGTAGTAAAACATTATACACGAGAACAATATTTTAACATTACAAAAGTTATCCTCTCAGGAGAGATAATACTGGCATTTATTTTCCCCTAAAACCGAACAGGTTAATTATTAATTCAGCTCTTGCTGCATATTATCCACAAATACCAGCATCTCAGCCTCCTATTACAGTCCTCAGTGGGAATCGCTTAGCAATTAAGGATAGTATGGTACCTATAAAAGCTATACACCCACTGACATGTTCATGTGCATAGGAAAAGAGAAGGAGGAGGAGAGAAGAGGGGAAGGAAGTCAGGAGGGCAAAGGAGAGGAGGAGAAAAGAAGAAGGAGGGAGGGAAGAAGGAAGGAAAGAGGGGGAGGGGGAGGGGAGAGAGAAAAGAGGTAGAGTCCTAAATGGGGATTTCCCCGCCTCGCATCCAGCTGAGCAAAAGTGTGCCTTATTCAGGTGTTATTCATGGCAATCTATTCTAGTCACCCACACTTTGACACTACTCATCTTGACCAGATCTATCTAGAACATAATATGCCTAGCCTGCACCCAGGGTGCCCAGATTTTTTCAAATTTTTGGGGGCAATTAGGTTCCATATACGTAAGTTTATATAAGAGCAGCACCAAATTAATACGTGCCTTCCATGCCAGGAGTTGAGGGGGCTCTGGAAGCTTCCATTTGGGCAGTATTGTTTTCCAAGCATAATAGGCCGCATAGTCCAGTGTGCTTGGTAGTATTCAAATTGTCAGTGATGCCCAGTAGAAATATCAAAGGATCACTGTTTAGAGACAGACCTGCAACCCTATTCACATCAGCCATCACTGCCCGCCAGAACGTTTGTATGAGAGGACATTCCCACACCATGTGAATAAAGGTACCCACGACTGCCTGCATTTGGGGCAAGTATCCACCACCCCTGGGTAAATTCTGGATAGTTTAGAGGGAGTGTAGTAGTGTAGAAATTTGAGCTGGACAAGGCGGTCCATGGCTGATATCATAAGTGGAATGCATTGCTGTAAGCCCTCGGTCTAGTCCTCCTCTGTTAGAATAGGGATATCTTTTTGCCATACCTCAAACAGCTTAGCTGTACTCGAGATGGCTCTGCAGGTGAGTCTCAAGTATATGGAGGATAATGTGCAGTCAATCTCAGCTGCTGTTAGAAGGGACTCGACCGAGTGCACACCAAGAGCAACCCCATCGAAAATTGTGCCCTCATAGCATGCCTAAGTTGTATGTACCTGAAGTACATCCCTGGAGGCAGATGGAATTGCCGCTTGAGCTCCGCCAGGGAGAAAATTCTTCCTCCGGTTACAATGTGGTTTGCCAGAGAAGAACGGAGAGATCTGGAAGCCGCACACCGGTCTGATGATAAGTGCCTTTATTGATAAAAAAGCTGGATCATGGAGATATACAAAACACTACAGCAGAAGTGTACAGGGAAACCACTGACGCGTTTCACACTCGCAACGAGTGCTTACTCATAGCTGGCATACATGGGAATAAAGAACATATATAAAGCTTATATTGGGAGCCCATGTGATCACATAATTATCTGTGTAATCCATCACAGCTGGAAGCCGGTTATACGAGATCTCGGCACCTGCTGACAGACAAATGGACTTGATAATAGAGACGCCCATGTTGGTGGTGTATAAGCAACAGCAAAGGGGAATTAGATGTTAAGATAAAAAATGTGTGTGTGGATGAATAAACAAGTCAAAAACACATATAGATGTATGTGTATGTGAAAATTAAATGATGTTATATAGATATTGTATAATATCTATATAAGTGTGGAATGGATCTTGCAAATGAGTTGGTGTATCAAAAAAGGGGTTCATTATCTAAATAAACATAATCTAGAAAATGAAAATAAATGTAAAATGTAAAATGGTGTGTGTGATTTTATGTTGTAAAAAAAGGGGGGTGAAGTATGGGGAAATAGATCATTAAACTGTGCATAAATACCAATGTGTGACAATAAAAATATCTATATGTATATGTGATGGAATAACATATATTAAGATGTGACTATGTGAATAAAAGAGTCACCAATCATAAAAAGAAAAAAATGTATATATAATGAAGATGATCAATTAAATAGACAGAACATAAATGATAAAAGTACCATCATATGGGAATAAACATAGAGGGATGTGGAAAAATTTGTGGAGGTGATGTAAAATAAAACAAAACACAACTGTGTTTGTAAAAAATATAAAGAAAGGATGAAGGTGACTGAGCTGTTAGAATGATGTTGTTAATCTGTATGTTTAAAAACTATAGTGCTTGAATGTGAGTCGGAGTCGGCTTGTGTGTGTGCGCTTATAGACAATTACAATGGAATACTAACCCTGGCTTTAAGATGTGAAGCACAATGTCTATAACGATGTAACAGCAACCAGGGTAAGTATAGAATGATTGTCGGCTTGTGTGTGTGCGCTTGTGGACAATTACGATGCAAATACTGACCCTGGCTTTAAAATGTAAAACACGATGTATGTGACAATCAACCAGGGTGAGTATGGAATGATTAATAAAAAGGTGAAAGAAAAGAGAAATGAAATGGAAGCACTTCTAACAAAGAAAAAAGTAGCCACCAAAAACAAATACAGTGACCATGAGAACATGTGTTGTAGTTGGTCTATTTGTGTAAAAACACATGCATATTACCGCACTGTCTGTATAAAGCTACACATTGAGTGTGAAGGGATGACATTGTATCGATCCACTTTTATGTGGGGCCTCTAGAATGAGTTTAAATGTATATATAGCCAAGTACACATTTGGATATCAGCAGGTGTCAATAAACCCCAATTAAAGGAAAGAAGAAACAGTTGCCATCTATTGTTGCCACTGAGCACAAAATATAGCAGACGTTAATTGCTGATAATGACATAACACTGAAATACAAGGTACAGGGATGAAACAGCATTAGTAAACTGTCATGAACAAGCGCTTTAAACAAGATGTTAATCCGATCTAAAAAAGGAGAAAACGTAAAAATAAGAATGAAAGTAAAAGGAATTTGTTTATAATAATAATGACAAACAATAAAATGAGAAATAAAAAGTGGATTCAAGACTATAATGAAAAAGTAAATCGAAATCACATACTGATGTGATTGATTAATAATATCAGCATTAAAAATATATTACACACAGGAACTTAAGCTGCGCTTATCAGGACAGTAAATGCATTTCGGGCATCGGTAAATGTACTCAAGGAAAAGACATATCAGGACTGTTATGCTAAAACCTATTGAATAACGTTGATGAATATAAAAATAAACATCCTAGTGATTTTATCTGTGAAAAATGTATTTAAGCACAAAAAAAGTCCAAATGAAAATATCTTGTGTTGAAGATGAACCACAAATCTTCTACTCTGGAATAAATAGGCGATCCTCCTGCTATAGGTATGGTAAAATTACCCGCTTACCGGATCTGTTGGATCTCAGGTTATAGAGATCTTATAGGCTTGTTGCATTCACCTGCCAGCATCTGTGATTTCCACCTGGACAGCGATCCAGAGAGATGTCCTCGTCCACTTCTAATGAACAGCAAACAGGCACTTTCCTTTTGGTTTAGGTAACTGGTTTCCACAACTGCGGGGGGAGGGTTAATGATCTCCCCTGGATCCTCCACACATCCAGACCCCTCAATGGAAACAAAACGGGGGAGACTCCATAGTGCAGAAGTATAACTTTGATTTATTAAAAAATCATTAAAAAGTCACTAAAAACACCACAGCAATTTTTCACAGCAATAAAACCACAGCACACTGGGAACTGCAAACCAAAAATCAAATCAAATTGCACAGCAATTGCACAGCAAATTAGCACAACAAAGGGAACCCGGATAAAAAATTCAGCTAACAATAGCACACAGGCAGCAGAGGATTGAACTGTCTGACTGCATGGGGAGAAAATGAATGAATAAAACGTGATGGCGTCACAGCCACTTACTCCACCTGACGCGTTTCCCCTCAACAGGCATCCACTGGGAACGGAGACGTGGATGGACTCCAGCACATCACGCTTAAATACTCATAGGGCAGGAGAGACACACCGGAAGCGACATTTAAGCATTTTCATCCAGTTGTCATTCAACATACCATTATTTTTCTCCCTACACTGTTCAAAAAATAACTAAAATATATTTAATAAATCATCTTTCTCCATCCCATTACAACGGGACAGAAAAAGAAAAGTAAAAAATATATATATTTCTTTAAAGAAGTATTTTTCTAAGAATATATCTAAAAATGTTTTACTCTGAGTACCTTTAATTTTTTATTCTTGATTTACATTTCCAGTTCATTATATGCATGAAATATGCCAAAATCCCCATCTAACAATCCATTTTGGATATATGATAGGGATTTCATCTTTAAGGTTGTGCAGCAGTTCAACCCAAATGACCCATCATCCAACTATACATATAATTATTCATGAAATTAAAAAAAGTTTAAAAATGTTTAACAGCATTGGAAAAAGGAGAACCATACTGTAATCTCAATGAAACTTATTGTTTAGTCAAAGAGATCAACCATATATAAGGAATCTGCCAGAGAGTTAATATATATTTTATATTTAGGGATACATGACTTGAGTTGGAAGGTATTAAATGTTTTGTACTTATCTATTATCAATGTAGCAATTAATATCCCATTCTACATTGAGTCCCGGGGGATGGTAACATTGGAGGTCGTATATCCACCTAGTTTCACGACGAGAGATGAACCTTCTTAAATTGCTTCCTCTCCAGTGGGGGTATATTTTTCTATTGCTATCACTTTAAGAAGAGCTGTATTTCTATTATGGTGTGTTCTAAAGTGTCTAGATATACTGTGTCCTATGAAGCCTCTTCTAATATTACTCAAATGTTCCCCTATTCTGATATTAAGGGCGCGGGTTGTTCTCCCAATATACTGTAACCCGCAAGGGCAAATGAGCAAATAGACCACTCCCACAGTCCCGCATGTGATGAATTCTTTAATATCATATACTTTAGTTGGAACATTGGAAACAAAAGTAGAAGTTTTTATCGTTTGGGAGGTTTTACATACCTTACGCCTTTTGCATGGATAGAAGCCCTTAAGGCCACCAAACATGCTAATCTTTGGGGGTCGATCAATTGCACTAGGTGCCAATTTGTCTTTTAAGGTCCAGTTACTCCTGTAGACAATATTAGGTCTGCTGGGAAAGAGAGGGCCCAAGATCGCATCTCCCTTAACAACTTCAGCCCCGGAAGGATTTACCCCCTTCCTGACCAGAGCACTTTTTACAATTCGGCACTGCGTCGCTTTAACTGCTAATTGCGCTGTCATGCAATGCTGTACCCAAACCAAATTTGCGTCCTTTTTTTCCCACAAATAGAGCTTTCTTTTGATGGTATTTGATCACCTCTGCCTTTTTTATTTTTTGCGCTATAAACGGAAAAAGACCGAAAATTTTGAAAAAAAATGATATTTTCTACTTTTTGTTATAAAAAAATCCAATAAACTCAATTTTAGTCATACATTTAGGCCAAAATGTATTCGGCCACATGTCTTTGGTAAAAAAAAATGTCAATAAGCGTATATTTATTGGTTTGCGCAAAAGTTATAGCGTCTACAAACTAGGGTACATTTTCTGGAATTTACACAGCTTTTAGTTTATGACTGCCTATGTCATTTCTTGAGGTGCTAAAATGGCAGGGCAGTACAAACCCCCCCAAATGACCCCATTTTGGAAAGTAGACACCCCAAGGAAATTGCTGAGAGGCATGTTGAGCCCATTGAATATTTTTTTTTGTCCCAAGTGATTGAATAATGACAAAAAAAAAAAAATATATTTACAAAAAGTTGTCACTAAATGATATATTGCTCACACAGGCCATGGGCCTATGTGGAATTGCACCCCAAAATACATTCAGCTGCTTCTCCTGAGTATGGGGATACCACATGTGTGGGACTTTTTGGGAGCCTAGCCGCGTACGGGGCCCCGAAAACCAATCACCGCCTTCAGGATTTCTAAGGGTGTAAATTTTTGATTTCACTCTTCACTGCCTATCACAGTTTCGGAAGCCATGGAATGCCCAGGTGGCACAAAACCCCCCAAAATGACCCCATTTTGGAAAGTAGACACCCCAAGCTATTTGCTGAGAGGCATATTGAGTCCATGGAATATTTTATATTTTGACACAAGTTGCGGGAAAGTGACACTTTTTTTTTTTTTTTTGCATAAAGTTGTCACTAAATGATATATTGCTCACACAGGCCATGGGCATATGTGGAATTGCACCCCAAAATACATTCAGCTGCTTCTTCTGAGTACGGGGATACCACATGTGTGGGACTTTTTGGGAGCCTAGCCACGTACGGGGCCCCGAAAACCAAGCACCGCCTTCAGGACTTCTAAGGGAATACATTTTTGATTTCACTCCTCACTGCCTATCACAGTTTTGAAGGCCATAAAATGCCAAGATGGCACAAACCCCCCCCCAAATGACCCCATTTTGGAAAGTAGACACCCCAAGCTATTTGCTGAGAGGCATGGTGAGTATTTTGCAACTCTCATTTATTTTTGAAAATGAAGAAAGACTAGAAAAAATTTTTTTTTTTCTTTTTTCAATTTTCAAAACTTTGTGACAAAAAGTGAGGTCTGCAAAATACTCACTATACCTCTCAGCAAATAGCTTGGGGTGTCTACTTTCCAAAATGGGGTCATTTGGGGGGTTTGTGCCACCTGGGCATTCCATGGCCTCCGAAACTGTGATAGGCAGTGAAGAGTGTCCTGTGCGCGGGGTCCTGTGCGTGGCTAGGCTCCCAAAAAGTCCCACACATGTGGTATCCCTATACTCAGGAGAAGCAACAGAATGTATTTTGGGGTGTAATTTCACATATCCCCATGGCATGTTTGAGCAATATATCATTTAGTGACAACTTTGTGCAAAAAAAAAAAAAATTTGTCTCTTTCCTGCAACTTGTGTCACAATATAAAATATTCCATGGACTCGACATGCCTCTCAGCAAATAGCTTGGGGTGTCTACTTTCCAAAATGGGGTCATTTGGGGGGGTTTGAACTGTCCTGGCATTTTATGCACAACATTTAGAAGCTTATGTCACACATCACCCACTCTTCTAACCACTTGAAGACAAAGCCCTTTCTGACACTTTTTGATTACATGAAAAAATTATTTTTTTTTGCAAGAAAATTACTTTGAACCCCCAAACATTATATATTTTTTTAAAGCAAATGCCCTACAGATTAAAATGGTGGGTGTTTCATTTTTTTTTCAAACAGTATTTGCACAGCGATTTTTCAAACGCATTTTTTGTGGAAAAAACTAATTTTTTTAAATTTTAATGCACTAAAACACACTATATTGCCCAAATGTTTGATGAAATAAAAAAGATGATCTTAGGCCGAGTACATGGATACCAAACATGACATGCTTTAAAATTGCGCACAAACGTGCAGTGGCAACAAAATTAATACATTTTTAAAAGCCTTTAAAAGCCTTTACAGGTTACCACTTTAGATTTACAGAGAAGGTCTACTGCTAAAATTACTGCCCTCGATCTGACCTTCGCGGTGATACCTCACAGGCATGGTGCAATTGCTGTTTACATTTGACGCCAGACCGACGCTTGCATTCGCCTTAGCGCAAGAGCAGGGGGGACAGGGGTGCTTTTTTTTTTTTTTCTTTATTATTTTTTTGCTTTTTTATCTTATTTTTAAACTGTTCCTTTCATTTTTTTTTTTAAATCATTTTTATTGTTATCTCAGGGAATGTAAATATCCCCTATGATAGCAATAGGTAGTGACAGGTACTCTTTTTTTGAAAAAATTGTGGTCTATTAGACCCTAGATCTCTCCTCTGCCCTCAAAGCATCTGACCACACCAAGATCGGTGTGATAAAATGCTTCCCCAATTTCCCAATGGTGCGGTTTACATCCGGCGAAATCTAAGTCATAAAATGCTCGTAGCTTCCGGTTTCTTAGGCCATAGAGATGTTTGGAGCCACTCTGGTCTCTGATCAGCTCTATGGTCAGCTGGCTGAATCACCGGCTGCATTCTCAGGTTCCCTGTTGAGACAGGAGAGCCAGAGAAAAACACGGAAGACAGTGGGGGGGGGCATTCCCTCCCACTGCTTGTAAAAGCAGTCTAGAGGCTAATTAGCCGCTAGGATTGCTTTTACATGAAAGCTGACCGCTGGCTGAAAAGAATGATACCAAGATGATACCTAAACCTGCAGGCATCATTCTGGTATAACCACTCAAAGTCGTGAATGGCGTACCTGAAGACAAAAAAATGGTTAACAATAAAGCACAGTAAACAGTAAAGTATAAAAAATTGCATACCTGAAAAGCAAACATGATAAAACATAATAACAATAAAACATTGCAGAATAGAACACAGTAAAAAAGAGCAGAACAATAGAGAGAGAATAGAGAGAGAGAGAACAATAAAACGACAACTATTTTTTTTATTTTTGTTTGTGTTTTTTTTTTTTTACACTTTTTTTGTAACTAACTTTTATAACTGTAACCGTTTCCAGGTTTGGGTCTCTCAAAATGCGATGGCATCTTGGGAGACTCTGTGAAAGTGTGTCCTAGTCTGTGCAATGCTGTACCCTACGCTAATACTCAACTAGTGAATGGTAGCGTTCAAAAAATTCACCAATGCAAAGACCAGGATTGTCAGGACAGGAGGGACAATAATAGCGGGTGTCATGTCTATATTCGCGCTTGCTGCAGACACAACATCTTTTTTGGGGGGGTTTGTTGGGTAGGGGTACTCGGGAGGACATAAAAATGCCTCTCATGCAGCCGACTGCATTTGGTTGGGGATGTGAATGGGGGAATTACGGGTGCTGCAGAAGTGGTGGGTTCCCAATTAGGATTGGCGAATGCAGCAGGAAGGGCACTATGGGCACGACGGGCCTGTGTTTGTCTGTTTGGTGGCAGCGGGACACTACTTGTGCTTGCCACCTCACCAGCTTGAACTGCACTTATGGGACTCGCCACGTCACCAAGTGTTACTGCAGTGCTGGTTTGACTACGACCGGGGTGTACTAGGCCGCTGGTGCTTGCCAGTTCACCAAAACGCTACCAAAAAAACTGTTAGCGATAGCAGGGATCAGGCCTGACTCTGCGAACGCTGCAGTTATGCGTTTAGTGTTTTGTAAGTGTCAGTGATCGATCGATACTGCACTTGGGTGGGCTGGGCTGGGCCGGGTGGAGGGGCAAAACGCAGGTGCTAGCAGGTATCTGGGCTGATCACGCTAACACTGCATTTTTGGGAACCCTAAACTGCTGGGGACGCTAGTATAGATCTGATGGGATCAGATATTGATCTGTTCAGATACTATACCACTAAGAGAGATGTATGCTGCGTGCGTGGGTGTTAGCGGTACTGGCGCTAATCTGACGCTGCCTGGGGCTGGTGCTTGCCAGTTCACCAAAACGCTACAAAGAAAACTGTTAGCGATCGCAGGGATCAGGCCTGACTCCGCGAACGCTGCAGTTATGCGTTTAGTGTTTTGTAAGTGACAGTGATCGATCGATACTGCACTTGGGTGGGCTGGGCTGGGCCGGGTGGAGGGGCAAAACGCAGGTGCTAGCAGGTATCTGGGCTGATCCCACTAACACTGCGTTTTTGGGAACCCTAAACTGCTGAGGACGCTAGTATAGATCTGATCGGATCAGATATTGATGCGTTCAGATACTATACCACTAAGGGAGGCGTATGCTGCGTGCGTGGGTGTTAGCGCTACTGGCGCTAATCTGACACTGCCTGGGGCAACGCATATCACCGCCGGGCGATCAGGGGGCTAAACCTTTATTCGGTAATAAACGGCGGGTGCCCTGACACTATAAAAAATAAACAAACTAATCAGCGTCACCCGTAACGGTTATATGGTGATCAGTGGTGAAAGGGTTAACTAGGGGGCAATCAAGGGGTTAAAACATTTATTAGATAGTATATGGGGGTCCCTGTCGCTATAAAACGCTGATGGCGAACCTAAATATTTACATCCCTAACTAGCGGAACCAGTGACACTAATACAACGATCAGAAAAATGATCGCTTAGTGACACTGGTGACGGGGGGTGATTAAGGGGTTAAAACTTTATTAGGGGGGTTAGGGGGGTACCCTAGACCTACAGGGGGCTAACCCTAACTGCCCTACCACTTCTAACTGTCACAAACTGACACCAATGCAGTAATCAGGAAAAAAAAAAACAGCTTGGTGTCAGTTTGTGACAGGGGGGGTGATTGGGGGGTGATCGGGGGGGCGATCGGGGGGGATCGGGGGTGTTTAGTGTGCCTGGCATGTTCTACTGTGTTGTGTAGTGTTGTGCACTCACTCACATGTCTTCTCTCCTCGGCGCCGGAACGGAAACTGCCGAGCCGAGGAGAGATGACATCACATCCTCTGCCTCTGTGTACTATACAGAGGCAGGGGATGTTTCTCATTGGCTGGGAGCGATCGCGAGGGGGGCCACGATCGGATGGCCTCCCCCTCGTCTCTCAACTCTCCCAGCCAAATTCCGACCGCTGCTGGCACTGGGGGGGGTCCTATCGGACCCCCCACCTGTGGGAAGGCAATCACATACCAGGTACGTGGTTTTGCCTGCCCGTGCCGCTCTGTTCACGTATATAGGTGTGAGGCGGTCAGCAAGTGGTTAAGGACATTCCAATGTTTCCTCATTATCCTATTCACCCACCAATGCTGTGAGGAAAAGGTGGTGATAAAGGCCCATTCAAAGCCCTTCTTTTTATTATCCCCGAGCCTTTATTTCTAGGTTTAAGGAGTTGCTCTCTTTCCATACTAGCTATTTTAAGGAGCTCTTCTTCTAGTATTTTAGAATCACATCCCTATCTTCAAAACATTTTTTCAACACCTCAGCTTGAATGTGAAAATCTTCGATATGTGAACAATTTCTTCTCACCCGCTGAAATTGGCTTTTGGGTATGGCTTTGAGCCAATTTGGATGATGGCAGCTCCCAATAGGTATTTATCCATTACTTTGAAAAATGTTTTGGTAAGTAATTGTCCCTCACTTTTGGTAATCGTGAGGTCCGTAAAATTAACGGAAGTTTCACTATATTCGTATGTAAAACTGATGCCCCATTGGTTGGAATTAACTTTATTCATAAAAGACTTCAATGATTCTGCGTCTCCCTTCCAAAGAAAGAAGGCATCATCAGTGAATCTGCACCAAAAAAGCAGGCGGGGACATCTCCCTGAAAAAATGTGGTCATTTTCTCATAATGCCATGAAAAGATTGGTGAGGCTGGGGGAAATTTTGCCCCATCGCCACGCCAGTGTGTTGCAGAAAGTATTGCCCATCATAGTAGAAAAAGTTGTGTTCCATTGCAAATTTAAGCAGTTTTAAAACAAATTCTCTCAGAGGCTGCTTTATGGATTCCTCTCTGCTTAAGAAATATCTAGCTGCGGGGGGCGTGGCTTGGAGTCCACCGAGATGGCGGTGTGACTCCTGAGCTCCAGCATATATCGTAATGAAACAGCGGCTCACGGCGACCTGAGGCACAGTAAACTCCTCTAATACCGGCGGATTGCTCCCCTAACCATCCCGTAACATGCCTAGAAAATGGCAAGCGGTGCATCACCCGAAAAAGCTCACGGACTATTACACACAGCCATCATGGCCTCATGGGCAAGATGGCGCCGGCTCCTCTCCCTCATAATGCGCGGCTCGCAAGCAACCACAGGGCCGTGACTCCCAGGCTTACAGACGGGCTTTCGATATGGAGGAATCCTCACAACCTCCTTCACCACTAAACAGAAGCCCGGCCAAGGCACGCTTCAGAATGGTTGACTCTGGGACACAGAACTGTGAGGTAAGATCCAATGCAGATTCACAAGAGGACACAAGAGAACTCCAAGACTCCATAGTCTCCTTCCCCATGCTGAACCAGCCAGTGTTAGACACTACACTAAAAGACATGCTCATATCTTTAAGAAGCACACTGCACACCGATATGATGGCATGTATGAGGAAGTTTAACACAGAGCTAACTGCAGTGGGAGAAAGAGTAGACCAGAATGGGGGAATACGCCACCACCATTAATGACCTGGTAGATACACCCGATACTGCGGAAGAAGAACAAACATGGATCACAGCAAAATTAGCAGATTTAGAAGACAGATCCAGACGCAATAATGTTAAAATCCGTGGGATCCCGGAAAATGTGCAACCCTCAGATCTGCGTTCCTATGCAACTGCAATGCTAACCACCCTCATGCCTGAAGTACCTGCCATAGAGCTGTCTATAGATAGGATACATAGGTTACCTAAACCTTCATTTATTCCAGAAAATGTACCTAGGGATGTGTTATTCCGAATGCACTTTAACCAATCAAAAGAACGCCTGATGTCAATCACACGTAAAGGGGAACACCGTGACACCGAATACGCTGCATTACAATTCTATGCAGATCTATCACAATTTACTTTGCAACTACACAAAAATCTGAACAACATAACCAAAGCATTAAGGAACCACAAAATTACATACAGATGGGGATATCCAACTAAACTGCTGATTACTAAAGATGGTGTGAATCACGTGATCGCATCCCCATCCAAGGGATACCAACTGCTTGAAAAATGGAAAATCACCTCAGATGATCATTCTACCCCCTCTGACGATAGGAACTTCAACAAGATTCCTCCAGATTGGCAGCAAGCCTCAGCCTACAAATGACAGTAGCCACCTTAAGTTTTCACTGTTATGCCTCATATTGTTAGCCCTGCTTATTGGAGCCTATGCCACACCACAAGCTCCTGAGACCTGAGCAGATATGATCTGCACAAGGGTTATCATTACCCTCCTTTTAAGTTCTAGTTTATATGGTTCTCTCCTTTTGTTTTGCTTTCCATTTTTCCCTAATTTACAGGAACTATACCCACCATTCTATCCTGAGAATTTTATCGATAACTCTTACCAAAAACAAGATATCTACAAACTCTGTATGATTGTCAACAAGATGAACAAAAGAACAATAGCAGAACATATCCAACCTGCATATGCTCCTAACTGTGAGTACGTTTATCATCAAACACAAAAACACCATTTAAAATACCAAGATGCCAGTTAATATTCTCTCAATAAACGCCCACGGCTTAAATCACCCAGCTAAGAGGGCATCCTTATGGAAGGAAGCAGACTCATCTAAGTGCGATGTGCTTTGCGTCCAAGAGACCCATTTTCACCTAAAAGCACCACCTAAATGTACGCATAAATCTTTCCAACATTTTTTCTTCTCCAACATGCCAGAAAAAAAAAGAGGGGTGATGATTGCGGTTAAAGACACAATCGCTTTCGACCTAATTTCAGTTACGACGGACATTGCAGGATGCTATCTCATTATAGTCTGCAATATCAATAACACCCGCTACACTCTACTAAATGTATATGTACCTAACAAAAGGCAAATTAAATTCTTACATGGGCTTATGAGGAAAGTAAAGAACTTGCAACAAGGATCTATCATAATGTGCGGGCACTTTAATATTGTTCCGGATCCACAAATGGACTCTACTACAGCACCCTCTAAAAGAACCTCTTCTCTAAACAATTTTTTACGTTCACATGATCTGTATGATACTTGACGTTGTCTACATGCCAGTGAGAAGGATTATTCTTTTTTTTTCACACAGGCACTGTACATACACAAGAATTGACCTGATCCTGACGGAGAAGTGGCTATTACAAAAAGTATCCCAAGTCAAAATAGGAACAATAGCATGGTCAGACCACGCTCCTATTCTCCTTACACTAAAGGATTCTTATCCTAATACCGCCACATATGTGTGGCACGCCAATTCCTACATCATCCAAAATCCTAAAACTAAAAAAATACTAGAAGACCACTTGCCGGTTATTTTCAGACCAATTCACCGTCCACAAATAATGCTTTTCTACTATGGAATGCCCATAAGGCCTACATAAGAGGAATATTTATACAGTTGGGAGCTAGGCTTAGGAAGCAGCGGCAGCAAAAAATTACTAATCTACTAAAGGAAATTGACACCTTGGAAGCTTTTAATAAAACTAACCCTACCCCCTCCATAAGTGCTAAACTTACTGAATTGAGACATAATCTAAGCATCGTATTGATCCAAACATATGAACAAACAGAAAAACAATCAAAAATGTCCTTTTATTCTACTAGCAATAAAGCTGGTAAAGCAATGGCAAGGAGGATACAAGGACAACGCTTCAAGACCAAAGTAGCCTACCTTATACATCCTAACAAACAGCAAAAAATATATGACCCACAAGACATCGCAAACGCATTTAGTGGCTATTATAGCTCGCTATACAATCTGAACAAAGATGATACAACACCACAACCCACACCAACGACAATAAACAACTTTCTATCCAATATCAACCTTCCCACACTCACACCATCCCAACTACAGGCACTCAACGCACCATTTTCCCTGACAGAATTACTAAACACTATAAAAACACTCCCAAACAATAAATCACCAGGGCCAGATGGTCTAATAGGCGAGTGCTATAGGAGCTTCCAATCAATTTTGAGTCCCTACCTCCTCAAAGTGTATGATGGAGCTGCTGCCTCTGCTTCCTTTCCCCCCGAGATGCTTGAAGCACTCATCGTGACGTTGCCTAAACCTGGGAAGACACCGGATCAACCCCAAAACTTTAGACCTATATCATTACTAAATAATGATTTAAAAATCTACGCCAAAATGATAGCACTAAGAATGATAGATATACTTCCTACCTTAATTGACCCAAACCAATCAGGTTTTACAAAAGGCAGGCAAGCATCAGATGCGACCAGACGCCTAATAAATATAATTCACATAGCTAGGAGGACTCAGGTGCCTTCTCTGCTTCTAGCTTTGGATGCAGAGAAGGCGTTTGACAGGGTGCATTGGCTATATCTGTCACAAACCTTAGAGAAATTTGGATTCACAGGACATATATTATCTGCTATCCTGGCCTTGTACACTGTTCCGTCAGCAAGGGTATACACATCAGGAATGCTATTTCAAATGGCACGAGACAGGGATGTCCTTTGTCCCCCCTCATTTTCACTCTACTTATGGAAGCGTTAGTGGCAAAAATTAGACAAACATCTCAAATACAAGGCTTCTTGATCAACAAAAGAAAACATGTCATCGGGCTTTTCGCTGATGATGTGATCTTGATGCTTACTGATCCGGTGTCTTCCTTGGAGAAAGTATCTTCCCTACTCAAGGATTACGGCAACGTGTCATATTATAAAGTGAATGACACCAAATCATACATACTAGATCTAAGAGTATCCCACCACAACAAAATAGATTTACAAGCTAAATACCCATATATATGGAATAGCCACACGATTAATTATCTGGGGATTAACCTCACTTCTCACCCTGACCAGCTGTTTAAAGCAAACTATTTACCACTTGAAGGGAAAGTAAAAGAAGGAAGGCAGAAACTAAACAAACATATACTATCATGGTCAGGCAGACTTGCAGCATTTAAGATGCAAATATTACCTCAAATATTGTATATTTTTAGAACAATTCCGATACAGCACCAAAAACCTTTTTTAAAAATTTACAACGTATACTAGCCACTTTTCTATGGGAAGGTAAAAAAGCACAAAGTGCCTTTTCTAGACTCAGCAAAACAAAAAAAGCAGGTGGCGTAGGAGCTCCAATCCTTATTGATTACCACATGGTGACAGTACTAGCACAGGCCAGAGGGTGGTTTCCTAACCAAGTAACACCACTTTGGGGTACTCTAGAACAATCTCAGGTACTGATTTGACCTTACGTCTTCTGAACGATTTAGCTACATACGAATAACCTCATTTATCAAGAGTAATAAATCCCTCCAATGAAAGTTATTTTGGAAAATACATATTTACCTTACTTCCACAGAGACTCACAAGGGAGGAATTTTAATTATCTATAATTTTTTAGGCGGCAAATCTGTTCTGGAGAAATCAAATCCTATGATAGCATGGGAAAGGGACCTAGAAACATCATATACTGAAGGTCAGTGGCACAAAGCATTACAACACACACTCAGCCACCAAAAGTACAAATCTATGGGAGCTATCCCATAAAATTTCACAAAGATGGTATTTAACACCATACAGAATGGCAAAATTTGACCCCTCTATACCTCCACTATGTTGGAGGAACTGCACACAAACAAGGACCCTGTTTCACATACTGTGGACATGTGGAAAATTGGCTGTATTTTGGCCCAAAGTATTCACAATCTTTCAACAAGTCACAGGATCAGCCATCCAGTACTCACCAGCATTGGCCATTCTAAACCTAGGCATCAACAACATTCCATATCTATTCAGGTCATTTACCACACATCTGTTCCTGGCAGCCAAGCTGGTCATACTTAGGCTTTGGAGGTCTCCAATTCTCCCTGACATTGCGGATATCATTTGCACACTCACAACTTATTTTACCTATGAAAGTATGCTAGCCTACAGAGATGGGAAATATGCAGAATTCATTAAACAATGGGAACCATGGATAGAATGGTATAAAACCTACAATAAACACACAGCATAACAACTTTCAAATGGGCACAGGGTGGAATAATAAAGTCATAAATAATATAATCTACATAAGTAAAAATCAAAAATGAACAATGACACCATTCACAGGAAATGAGTTCCTACTTCCCCTTTTCTTCTCTATTTTTCCTTTTTATTTTCTTTTTTATTTTCTTTTTTATTTTCCCTTTACAATAAAATACCCCACTTCCAAGTTAATTTTCCCACTAGTTTATATCCCACCACAAAGGAAGATGGAAGTAAATACTTCCTGAAACATACACTTGTCTTAAATAAGAGATATTAAAAGTATTACATACAGAAATAAGAAATATAATGGGGAATTCCCTACTCCTGGTCGCAGTTAGATCCCGTCGGGGTGATCCGGATAGAGGGCTGGACCCAATGGTTAAGACGAATGATAAGTTTTGATATAAATATAGTTTTAAATAACAGCTATATGTACATGATTGATAAAAATTTTATCAGAATATGTACTTGCATTGTACTAACATTACATGGTTTTTCATCTTCTGTAATATTGTTAAAATGAATAAAAATTATTGTTAAAAAAAGAAATATCTAGCTGCCATAAAACCTAAATCATGACGAATGTTAGTGTATAGTAAGGAGACGTCCGCTGTCACCAGTAGGACATCATCCTTCACTTTTAACTGTGAAACTTCATTAATGATCTGTAATGAGTCCTTTAAAAATGCTGGGGTCTTGGTTACCAGCGGTTGCAGAAAAAAATCTACAAACTTGCCTACCCTTGATGTGAGTGAATCAATGCCACTTACTATAGGTCTACCCGGTGTCTGTAATGGGTTTTTGTGTATTTTGGGTAGATAATAGATAAAAACGTTTTGGTAAGTAATTGTCCCTCACTTTTAGTAATCGTGAGGTCCAGAAAATTAATGGAAGTTTCACTATATTTGTATGTAAAACTGATGCCCCACTGGTTGGAATTAACTTTATTCATAAAAGACTTCAATGATTCTGCATCTCCCTTCCAAAGAAAGAAGGCATCAATAATGAATCTGCGCCAAAAAAGTAGGCGGGGACATCTCCCTGAAAAAATGTGGTCATTTTCCCATAATGCCATGAAAAGATTGGTGAGGCTGGGGGCAAATTTCATCCCCATCGCCACGCCAGTGCATTGCAGAAAGTATTGCCCATCATAGTAGAAAAAGTTGTGTTCCATTGCAAATTTAAGCAGTTTTAAAACAAATTCTCTGAGGCTGCTCTATGGATTCCTCTCTGCTTAAGAAATATCTAGCTGCCATAAAACCTAAATCATGACGAATGTTAGTGTATAGTGAGGAGACATCCGCTGTCACCAATAGGACATCATCTTCCACTTTTAACTGTGAAACTTCATTAACCTCCCTGGCGGTATGATTCTTTCTGATTTTAGGTGCTGAAAGCGGTACAATTATTTTGCATGGAAATTTGGCGTTTTATATTGTAGGCCTGTAATTCTTAACAATAACACACTTAAATCTGTCCAAACAAGAGTCTAGTAGATATCCCGGGTATGATAAAGTTTGAAACACAAAAACATAAATTATAATATAATAAAAAAAAATAATAATTAAAAAAAATAAAAATAAATAGTAATAAAATAAATTTCCACACGATTCACTATCGCTCAATTCTGCAAGTGTTCTAATTTACTATCGCTGTTTTCTAGCTGGTATAAAGCCATTTTTGACGTAAAGGGACACTTTTTGGTTGCTATGGACAATCTCCAGTTTCCAGGCAGAAAGAACAGTATATGCAATATAAAACTGCATGCAGGGCATGGGCCAGAGCACTGGGGACAAATGGGATGTGAAATGATTTCATACAGTACTGTATGTGTTATGCTTTTTACATTTTTTTGAATTTGCCGCCAGGCTCCGCCCCCGTGCGTCGCGACGCTCGCAGGGAACGGAGCCTGGCACGGAGAGGCTTCGGAACAGGACACAGCCCAAGGACACTGCGGGGGACATCGCAGGATCCCGGGGACAAGGTAAGTAAGGAGGCACCAGGATCCTGCGATGCAATCCCGAGTGTGGCTCGGGGTTACCGCTAATGGTCCTGAATTTTAACCCCGAGCCACACTCGGGAAAACCGCCAGGGAGGCTACTGATCTGTAATGAGTCCTTTAAAAATACTGAGGTCTTAGTTACCAGCGGTTGCAGAAAAAAATCTACAAACTTGCCTACCCTTGATGTGAGTGAATCAATGCCACTTACTATTGGTCTACCCAGTGGCCATAATAGGTTTTTGTGTATTTTGGGTAGATAATAGATAATTGGCATTTTAGGTGCCAGCGGGATCAAAAACTCCATTTCCTTTTTGTTAATAATACCTTTTCTGAAGCCCTCCTGAATCAGCACATTAACCACTTGCTGACCGCCTCACGCCTATATACGTGAGCAGAATGGCACGGGCAGGCAAAATCACGTACCTGGTACGTGATTGCCTTCCCGCAGGCGGGGGGTCCGATTAGACCCCCCCGGTGCCAGCAGCGGTCGGCATTTGTCTGGCAGCGATCAGAGATGAGGGGGAGGCCATCCGATCATGGCCCCCCTCGCGAACGCTCCCAGCCAATGAGAAACATCCCCTGCCTCTGTATAGTACACAGAGGCAGAGGATGTGATCTCATCTCTCCTCGGCTCGGCAGTTTCCGTTCCGGCGCCGAGGAGAGAAGACATCTGAGTAAGTGTAAAACACACACACAGTAGAACATGCCAGGCACACTAAACACCCCCGATCGCCCCCTGATCCCCCCCAATCACCCCCCCGTCACAAACTGACACCAAGCTGTTTTTTTTTGTTTTCCTGATTACTGCATGGTGTCAGTTTGTGACAGTTAGAAGTGGTAGGACAGTTAGGGTTAGCCCCCTGTAGGTCTAGGGTACCCCCTAACTTCCCCCTAATAAAGTTTTAACCCCTTGATCACCCCCTGTCACCAGTGTCACTAAGCGATCATATTTCTGATTGCTGTATTAGTGTTGCTGGTGACACTAGTTAGGGACGTAAGTATTTAGGTTCGCCGTCAGCGTTTTATAGCGACAGGGACCCCCATATACTACCTAATAAATGTTTTAACCCCTTGATTGCCCCCTAGTTAACCCTTTCACCACTGATCACCGTATAACCGTTACGGGTGATGCTGGTTAGTTTGTTTATTTTTTATAGTGTCAGGGCACCCGCCGTTTATTACCAAATAAAGGTTTAGCCCCCTGATCGCCCGGCTGTGATATGCGTCGCCCCAGGCAGCGTCAGATTAGCTCCAGTAGCGCTAACACCCACGCACGCAGCATACGCCTCCCTTAGTGGTATAGTATCTGAACGCATCAATATCTGATCCGATCAGATCTATACTAGCGTCCCCAGCAGTTTAGGGTTCCCAAAAACGCAGTGTTAGCGGGATCAGCCCAGATACCTGCTAGCACCTGCGTTTTGCCCCTCTGCCCAGCCCAGCCCACCCAAGTGCAGTATCGATCGATCACTGTCACTTACAAAACACTAAATGCATAACTGCAGCGTTTGCAGAGTCAGGCCTGATCCCTGCGATCGCTTACAGTTTTTTTGGTAGCGTTTTGGTGAACTGGCAAGCACCAGCCCCAGGCAGCGTCAGGTTAGTGCCAGTAGCGCTAACACCTACGCACGCACCGTACAGCTCCCTTAGTGGTATAGTATCTGATCGGTTTAATATCTGATCCGATCAGATCTATACTAGTGTCCCCAGCAGTTTAGGGTTCCCAAAAACGCAGTGTTAGTGGGATCAGCCCAGATACCTGCTAGCACCTGCGTTTTGCCTTTCCGCCCAGCCCAGCCCACCCAAGTGCAGTATCGATCAATCACTGTCACTTACAAAACACTAAACACATAACTGCAGCGTTCGCAGAGTCAGGCCTGATCCCTGCGATCGCTAACAGTTTTTTTGTAGCGTTTTGGTGAACTGGCAAGCGCCAGCGGCCTAGTACACCCCGGTCGTAGTCAAACCAGCACTGCAGTAACACCTTGTGACGTGGCGAGTCCCATAAGTGAAGTTCAAGCTGGTGAGGTGACAAGCACAAGTAGTGTCCCACTGCCACCAAAAAGACAAACACAGGCCCATCGTGCCCATAATGCCCTTCCTGCTGCATTCGCCAATCCTAATTGGGAACCCACCGCTTCTGCAGCGCCCGTACTTCCCCCATTCACATCCCCAACCAAATGCAGTCAGCTGCATGAGAGGCATTTTTGTGTCCTCCCGAGTACCCCTACCCAACAAACCCCCCCAAAAAAGGTCGTGTCTGCAGCAAGCGTGGATATAGGCGTGACACCCACTATTATTGTCCCTCCTGTCCTGACAATCCTGGTCTTTGCATTGATGCATGTTTTGAATGCTACCATTCACTAGTTGAGTATTAGTGTAGGGTACAGCATTGCACAGACTAGGCGCACTTTCACAGGGTCTCCCAAGATGCCATTTTGAGAGACCCAAACCTGGAACCGGTTACAGTTATAAAAGTTACAGTTACAAAAAAAAGTGTAAAAAAAAAACACAAACAAAAACAAAAAAAAATAGTTGTCATTTTATTGTTCTCTCTCTCTCTCTATTCTCTCTCTATTGTTCTGCTCTTTTTTACTGTATTCTATTCGGCAATGTTTTATTGTTATTATGTTTTATCATGTTTGCTTTTCAGGTATGCAATTTTTTATACTTTACTGTTTACTGTGCTTTATTGTTAAACATTTTTTTGTCTTCAGGTACGCCATTCATGACTTTGAGTGGTTTTACCAGAATGATGCCTGCAGGTTTAGGTATCATCTTGGTATCATTCTTTTCAGCCAGTGGTCGGCTTTCATGTAAAAGCAATCCTAGCAGCTAATTAGCCTCTAGACTGCTTTTACAAGCAGTGGGAGGGAATGCCCCCCCACCACCGTCTTCCGGATTTTTCTCTGGCTCTCCTGTCTCAACAGGGAACCTGAGAATGCAGCCGGTGATTCAGCCAGCTGACCATAGAGCTGATCAGAGACCAGAGTGGCTCCAAACATCTCTATGGCCTAAGAAACCAGAGGCTACGAGCATTTTATGACTTAGATTTCGCCGGATGTAAACAGCGCAATTGGGAAATTGGGGAAGCATTTTATCACACCGATCTTGGTGTGGTCAGATGCTTTGAGGGCAGAGGAGAGATCTAGGGTCTAATAGACCCTAATTTTTTCAAAAAAGAGTACCTGTCACTACCTATTGCTATCATAGGGGATATTTACATTCCCTGAGATAACAATAAAAATGATTTAAAAAAAATGAAAGGAACAGTTTAAAAATAAGATAAAAAAAAAAAAAAAATATTAAAAAAAAAAAAAAAAGCACCCCTGTCCCCCCTGCTCTAGCGCTAAGGCGATGCAAGCATCGGTCTGGCGTCAAATGTAAACAGCAATTGCACCATGCATGTGAGGTATCACCGCGAAGGTCAGATTGAGGGCAGTAATTTTAGCAGTAGACCTCCTCTGTAAATCTAAAGTGGTAACCTGTAAAGGCTTTTAAAGGCTTTTAAAAATGTATTAATTTTGTTGCCACTGCACATTTGTGCGCAATTTTAAAGCATGTCATGTTTGGTATCCATGTACTCGGTCTAAGAGGCCTAAGATCATCTTTTTTATTTCATCAAACATTTGGGCAATATAGTGTGTTTTAGTGCATTAAAATTTAAAAAAGTGTGTTTTTTCCACAAAAAATGCGTTTGAAAAATCGCTGCGCAAATACTGTGTGAAAAAAAAAAATGAAACACCCAGCATTTTAATCTGTAGGACATTTGCTTTAAAAAAATATATAATATTTGGGGGTTCAAAGTAATTTTCTTGCAAAAAAAAATAATTTTTTCGTGTAATCAAAAAGTGTCAGAAAGGGCTTTGTCTTCAAGTGGTTATAAGAGTGGTTGATGTGTGACATAAGCTTCTAAATGTTGTGCATAAAATGCCAAGACAGTTCAAAACCCCCCAAATGACCCCATTTTGGAAAGTAGACACCTCAAGCTATTTGCTGAGAGGCATGTCGAGTCCATGGAATATTTTATATTGTGACACAAGTTGCAGGAAAGAGACAATTTTTTTTTTTTTTTGCACAAAGTTGTCACTAAATGATATATTGCTCAAACATGACATGGGGATATGTGAAATTACACCCCAAAATAAATTCTGTTGCTTCTCCTGAGTATGGGTATACCACATGTGTGGGACTTTTTGGAAGCCTAGCCACGCACGGGACCCCAAAAACCAAGCACCGCCTTCAGGCTTTCTAAGGGCGTAAATTTTTGATTTCACTCTTCACTGCCTATCACAGTTTCGGAGGCCATGGAATGCCCAGGTGGCACAAACCCCCCAAATGACCCCATTTTGGAAAGTAGACACCCCAAGCTATTTGCTGAGAGGTATAGTGAGTATTTTGCAGACCTCACTTTTTGTCACAAAGTTTTGAAAATTTAAAAAAGAAAAAAAAAAAATTTTTCTGGTCTTTCTTCATTTTCAAAAACAAATGAGAGCTGCAAAATACTCACCATGCCTCTCAGCAAATAGCTTGGGGTGTCTACTTTCCAAAATGGGGTCATTTTGGGGAGGTTTGTGCCATCTTGGCATTTTATGGCCTTCAAAACTGTGATAGGCAGTGAGGAGTGAAATCAAAAATTTATGCCCTTAGAAATCCCGAAGGCGGTGCTTGGTTTTCGGGGCCCTGTACGCGGCTAGGCTCCCAAAAAGTCCCACACATGTGGTATCCCCATACTCAGGAGAAGCAGCTGAATGTATTTTGGGGTGCAATTCCACATATACTCATGGCCTGTGTGAGCAATATATCATTTAGTGACAACTTTTTGTTATTTTTTTTTTTTTTTGTCATTATTCAATCACTTCGGACAAAAAAAAAAAAATATTCAATGGGCTCAACATGCCTCTCAGCAATTTCCTTGGGGTGTCTACTTTCCAAAATGGGGTCATTTGGGGGGGTTTTGTACTGCCCTGCCATTTTAGTACCTCAAGAAATGACATAGGCAGTCATAAACTAAAAGCTGTGTAAATTCCAGAAAATGTACCCTAGTTTGTAGACGCTATAACTTTTGCGCAAACCAATAAATATACACTTATTGACATTTTTTTTACCAAAGACATGTGGCCGAATACATTTTGGCCTAAATGTATGACTAAAATTGAGTTTATTGGATTTTTTTTATAACAAAAAGTAGAAAATATCATTTTTTTCAAAATTTTCTGTCTTTTTCCGTTTATAGCGCAAAAAATAAAAACGGCAGAGGTTATCAAATACCATCAAAAGAAAGCTCTATTTGTGGGAAGGAAAGGACGCAAATTTTGTTTGGGTGCAGCATTGCATGACGCGCAATTAGCACACATTGGTGTATTAAAAGGGGGGAAAGGACGCCCTTCATATAAGGCAAAAAGACCAACTAAGTTTCCCCCTTACAACCATTATCAACAGTCCCCTGTTAATCACTATCAAAAAAATTCAGGTAAAACACAGGCTTCAGGCTTCAATAAGGGAAATAGGGGTAATAGACCGCCTCACACCCCATTGAACTATTCAAGTGATATGTCTTTAACGGAAACTGAACTAAAAACTTTAAATCTGGGCCTCAAATTTGCTCCCAAGCAGGGTCTAAATAAATTTCAAATGTTTATAGATCTTCAGAAGTACGTAAGGAAATTAAGCATAAAACAATACTTTTTGTCCAATCCCATTATTAAAAACTCTGGGCCCTGGGTAAATGCTGGAAATAAGGTTTCCAAGGGTACTGGGCTGAGAAATGCTTCCCTCTTTAACCCCCCAGGTAAACCAGCTCCCAGTGTAGCAGTCTTTAAAAACTTGGTGATGCAAGACCTGCAAAAAGTGCATTTTAAAAATACTAAGCAGACTGATATTAGTAGAGGAATAAAAACTCTAATGCCCCGTACACACGGTCGGACTTTGTTTGGACATTCCGACAACAAAATCCTAGGATTTTTCCGACGGATGTTGCCTCAAACTTGTCTTGCATACACACGGTCACACAAAGTTGTCGGAAAATCTGATCGTTCTGAACGCGGTGACGTAAAACACGTACGTCGGGACTATAAACGGGGCAGTGGCCAATAGCTTTAATCTCTTTATTTATTCTGAGCATGCGTGGCACTTTGTCCGTCGGATTTGTGTACACACAATCCGCAGGACATATTATAAGATCTTTTTTCTCACATATGCCCCGTACACACGGTCGGATTTTCCGACGGAAAATGTGTGATAGGACCTTGTCGACTGTGTGTACGGGGCATATGTGAGAAAAAAGATCTTATAATATGTCCTGCGGATAAGGGAGGGGGCATTGTCCTCCTCAGGAAACAAGACTATCTGGAAGAAATGAACCATTTATTATCTGATAGGGAAACCTACACTATCCTGAAGCGGGACCCCACTTTGGGATACAAAAAGCAACTTAATGTGCTGATTCAGGAGGGCTTCAGAAAAGGTATTATTAACAAAAAGGAAATGGAGTTTTTGATCCCGCTGGCACCTAAAATGCCAATTATCTATTATCTACCCAAAATACACAAAAACCCGTTATGGCCACCGGGTAGACCAATAGTAAGTGGCATTGATTCACTCACATCAAGGGTAGGCAAGTTTGTAGATTTTTTTCTGCAACCGCTGGTACCCCATCTCTGCTACCTATTACATACTCCAGTCGCCAGAACTCTGTCCATATCCATCACAAAGATTCATCTGACGACCCCGTGTGGACTTGGTGAATCGACATCTGTGAGCCCTGACGATCTGGATATCGTTTTACATGCCCAGAGTGGCAAAATGCCTACATGTCTCAATGTCATATGACAGGGGAGTCCACAGGATCCGGTAAGAGTTCACGCCTACCATTTTTTTGATTTGATGCAGTCACAGGTAGAAGCCGTGTCTGTGTGTTGACCAACCCAGTCTTCAGTCCACATTGTGAACACTCACACTGCCAGCGATTTCTCATGTGCACTTTTTATGCTTTAGGTTCACTCATATGGACTTTACCCTTATGACCACCCCAATTCTTTTTGTTTTGGTATTTCACTACACCTGGTTTTCACAATTGAGGTGTTTGTGAAGAGCACATATCACATTTATGCGCTACATTTATATATGGATTCTATAAATCTGATCTAGAATTGGATTCAAATGACAATTTATCTCGTAAATCAGTGGGATCAACAGGGGATGGATCTGATTCATCCGCTAGTTCTATTAGATCATTTAATGCACAAGCCTCAATGAAATTTGTGGGTGAAGGGGGAGACTCACCTGTGTCACCAGTGCCAACAGCGATCTCTTTATCCACAGGGGAATCGAGGAAATGTTTTCTGAGTGTTAGGGTAGGGGAGAATCTGTTGACATCCAAAATTGTATTAAACGAATCAAAGTGTCTGATTGGGCAAAAATTCAGACCCCTCGCCAAGAGGCTAATTTCCTTCTCCTTCAGGAGTCTTTTAGAAATGTTTAAAACACTAAAGTTTATTTCTTTATCTTGCCACGTAGACTGTAATGTGTATTGTTTGGAGTTCTTGTGTCTCCTGCCACCCCTTCTTGTTTTCTTATGGATGATTTCTTCTTCTTCGTTTGGCCTGACCTGTGAGGGTTTCCAGTGTTGTGATGACTGTTGTTTCCTGCTGGTTCTATGGGACCTGCAGAATGATCTGGAGAGGAGTCAGACATTGTGTGAGCAAGAGTGTCATCTGCTAATTCGCTATCTTGATTGGAAAAGCTGACTTGTTTTCCTCAATTCCTGCGTGATCGATTTGGAGTAAATGCTGGTCTTTTCCATATATAGACTCTGTTACTCTCATAGTCGGTTTTGTCCCGGGCCATCTTGCCTTTTTTGCTGGCAATAACTGATTTTTCCATTTTGTCCAGTTTGCTGTTCAAACGACCATCAAGGTCTGTAAATGCTGTATGGGTTTGTAAAGAGGAAAGTTCTTTCTGAATTTGAGACTTGTCCAACTGTAATATTTCCACTTCTTTTTGTTTTGAAGAAATGAGAATGTTCATTAGTTTGAAAGAACATGTGTCTAAAGTATCTGTCCATTCTTCTTTAAGTTGGTCGTCAAACAACTCAGAAGTGGGAAATTTCTTTATCCGCAATCCTCGTGGTATATGTGCTAGTGACAAATAGTCTGATAAGAAGCTGATGTCCCAAAAAGCTCTAATCTCTCTAGCCATAAGGTGCTCCAGTTTTCTAAAGTGATGTATTAAGAGAACTCCATCATCGTCAGATAATTGTGATGTGTGTGTCTGCGATGATTGTCTCAATGGATTGTCAGAAGGTGCTTTGAGAGTTCTGCTGTACGTAGCTTCCGCCATAGGTGTGGAAGTAACTGCATGATCCATGTGAGTAGACAAGGCTGACTCTTCAAGTATATGGGGGAAAAAACACACCGAAGGATGGGTAAGCAAAGTAAAGATGATGAGATTTTACCACAGATGACCTCCGGGCTGGTGGATAAGAAGCACGTATCCAGTGATGCAGACTAGGCAGAGAGGGTTCCACCGCTCAGGGAGGCTCAAATCAGTGGGAAAGAAAACCGAACAACATCCTTCAAAGGGAGAGTCCCAGGTGCTGGCTGATGCAAGGTAAGGCAGAGAAGAACGGAGAGATCTGGAAGCCACACACCGGTCTGATGATAAGTGCCTTTATTGATAAAAAAGCTGGATCATGGAGATATAGAAGACACTACAGCAGAAGTGTACAGGGATCAGCTGACACGTTTCGCACTCACAACGAGTGCTTACTCATAGCTGGCATACATGGGAAAAAAGAACATATATAAAGCTTATATTGGGAGCCCATGTGATCACATAATTATCTGTGTAATCCATCACAGCTGGAAGCCAGTTATACGAGATCTCGGCACCTGCTGACAGACAAATGGACTTGATAATAGAGACGCCCATGTTGGTGGTGTATAAGCAACAGCAAAGGAGAATTAGATGTTAAGATAAAAAATGTGTGTGTGGATAAATACACAAGTCAAAAACACATGAGTTGGTGTATCAAAAAAAGGGGTTCATTATCTAAATAAACATAATCTAGAAAATAAATGTAAAATGTAAAATGGTGTGTGTGTGTGGTAAAAAAGATTTTATATTGTAAAAAAGGGGGGTGAAGTATGGGGCAATAGATCATTAAACTGTGCATAACTACCAATGTGTGACAATAAAAATATCTATATGTATATGTGATGGAATAACATATATTAAGATGTGACTATGTGAATAAAAGAGTCACCAATCATAAAAAGAAAAAAATGTATATATAATGAAGATGATCAATTAAACAGACGGAACATAAATTATAAAAGTACCATCATATGGGAATAAACATAGAGGGACATCCCTGCCTGGTGCCTCGGTGGAGTGGGAAGGAGGGTGAAAGTACACCATTTGCCCAAACTCTGGCCGAGGGGGCCGAATAGAGCATCCTCAGCCAGGAAATATATTGAGGCGCAAACCCAAACTTTTGGAGGACAAGCCACAAGTATTCCCACTCCACCGAGTCAAAGGCCTTCTCTTCATCTAGTGAGGCAACTGCTCCTGCATCTTCTCCAGCCAGGTCCCCGCCATCACAGTATAGAGTCTCCGCAGGTTGATATCAGTGCCCTTTCCCGGCATAAACGCAGTCTGATCCCTGTGGACTAGGGATGAGCATCGAGATCGAGTCGAACTCATGTTCGACTCGAACATTGGCTGTTCGCAAGTTCACCGAACAGCGAACAATTTGGGATGTTCGCGGCAAATTCGAATGCCGCGGAACACCCTTTAAAAATCTATGGGAGAAATCAAAAGTGCTAATTTTAAAGGCTTATATGCAAGTTATTGTCATAAAAAGTGTTTGGGGACATGGGTCCTGCCCCAGGGGACATGGATGAATGCAAAAAAAAGTTTTAAAAACAGCCATTTTTTCAGGAGCAGTGATTTTAATAATGCTTAAAGTCAAACAATAAGTGTAATATCCCTTTAAATTTCGTAGCTGGGGGGTGTCTATAGTATGCCTGTAAAGGGGCACATGTTTCCTATGTTTATAACAGTCTGACAGCAAAATGACATTTCGAAGGAAAAAACCCATTTAAAACTACTCGCGGCTATTGCATTGCCGACAATACACATAGAAGTTCATTGATAAAAACGGCATGGGAATTCCCCACAGGGGAACCCCGAACCAAAATTAAAAAAAAATTAAGTGGGGTTCCCCCTAAATTCCATACCAGACCCTTCACGTCTGGTATGTATTTTAAGGGGAACCCCGTGCCAAAAAAAACAAAAACAAATGGCGTGGGGTCTCCCCAAAAATCTATACCAGACCCTTATCCGAGCATGCAACCTGGCAGGCCGCAAAAAAAGAGGGGGGCCCTCTGTTCTGCCATAACCAAGTCTCGTCCTGACTGCCGTCTAACCTGTCCTATCTTCTTCTGGTAGTAACCTCTTACATGGGCTTTGAATGCATCCCAGTCAGAAGGTAGGTCGGTTGCAGGGGGATTAGAATTCCAGTATCTAGTGATATCTGCCTCGGCAGCAGGGGCAACCCTTTCATCCGAGATCTAGAAGCGGGATAAATGCCACAAGCAGTTGTGGGGACATATTAGCAAGTTACTGGGTAATCTTATTTAAAAGGGGCAAAGATGCCGGCGGGGGGATATATAGCCCCACCACCGCCATAGGTACATTCACAATTACAGCATGTAATATAACAAATCTCCCCCTGGGTCCAGATGTAAATCTACTAAAGTGAAAGACAGGGCTTGTGGATAAGCACGCTCACCCCTCTGGCATATGAGGAGTAAGTAGCATGATAATAATGTCGCACCCAGGGTTTTTTTAAGCCCAAGTACTCTGCTACCCATCAAGTGGGTTTCCTGAAAGATGCATATGTCAGGGCGATGGGATTTTAGAAAGTTAAATACTAGGGAATGTTTCATGGAGGGAGGAGTCTAGCAATGGCGCTGAACAGGAGTCTGCCGTAGGAGCGTCGGGTCTCAATCCCCATGTAGCCTCGCCTAAATAAAAGACTGTAGCACCTCCGTACCTGACTCATGCCAGACAGATGATCCCCTGCTTGGACGCAGCAGCGAGATGGACGCGATCCACGGCCTTTCTATACCTCCCCACACGGAGGACGCTGGATGGGGGAAGCCGTGCCGCTGCTCAGGGAGCCCAACACTGAAGCCGAGTCAAAACTTTACCCCTCCCCCTCTCCCCCGTTTGGTAACTCAGAATCACTCAGTGTCGAGCTGTGGAAGAGGGTGAGGGAGGAGGAAGAGCCGGTTTGATAGCGGGAGCCCTCTCTCCCTCCTCTCCCCGGCCGGGACAGGCTGCTGTTGGGTCGGGAGCTGTGCGCCCAGCGACGAGAGAACGTGGGCTGAACCGAGGGGGGTTCCCTGGTGCTCGGATCGGACGCTGGAGCACTGAGTGCGGCCAGAGATCCCAGAAAGGAGCCAAAGCATCTGTAGCAGACCGAAGGCCTGGCAATATCCCCCCCTCAGATAAGTAAAACAAGAGGAAAGACAGGGGCAAAGAGATACGGGAGAGGAGGGAGTGGAGGAGATACGAGGAAAGATAGAGGAAAAGATAGGGTATCTCACTCAAACAAACTGCATTGTTATACTGCTATCTTGCAAAAACTGTTATATGCTATAAAACTAGGAGATGTAATTGTCGGACTGGGTCGCTGACTTGGACAGGCAGGGACTTTATATACTGCAATCTGTAGCCATCAACTATTACTAATCTGCAACTAACTGTTACAAATTGTGCCCTCACTGTTTTTTTTTTTTCTTTTCCTTCTCTATTACCTAACACGTATTACATGGATACATAAATCATAGATCATTAACAAAGGTAAAATATAGACTGTTCATAGGTAGAAAGGAAAGTGAAAGGAGAGAAGGGGAGGGGGAAGAAGGGGTGGCAAGAAGGAAGGAAAGGAATCAAGAAGAGAAAATCATAGATACCGTTTGATGTCTCCCGAACAGAACATGGACTAATCTAGTTTATCAACTTATCTGTGCAACGTTTATGGGGACATTCATTAGACTGGATAGAAATCCATCTGTTGTATGCGTGATCCATTATCCTAAAGACTTTCCTTTGTAGCCTGCTTACATGCCTTACTGATACTGCAGACTATGACCTGTTAAGTGCAATGTTACATGCTGACTAGTTTCAATTTACACCTAGGAGGGGTATTTCACTCTAAAGCGCAATCAATATTTTCTCCAGCGGGAAGGTTTATTTATTTATATCATGTTTTGCTCTCTATAATAGCAGCTAATAAGTGTAAATAATCTATCATATATCCATTTAGTGCGTTGGGATTAGGGATTCCCTCCTTTCTTTCCTGATTTTTTCTTTTTTTTTTTTTTGTTCTCTTTACATATTGGGACTCTATTGACCTAGTCGATGCTATAGGGACTTGAGCAACAGTCCACAAGGATATTACAGCTCGCCACCCATCACCCCTCCCCTCCTGTTCTTTTTTTTTTCTTTCCCCAAGATGAGGGGTAAATCCGGAAGGGGAGGTGGAGTTGCGGTCAAATCCCCTCGCACTAGTTTAAGCCCTACACACGGCCCGATGAATCGGTACGTGACCCATGGAGGAGATGGTGAAGGGGCAACTTCAGCAGCAGAAAAAAATCAAAATACAAAGGGGCGACAATCAGAAAAGAAAGAAAAAAAAGGGCATACTAAGACACTGTTGGATAGCAGTACCATATCAGAAATGAGAGAGGATTAGGAACTCGAATTAGATCCACCCACTAGAGCCGAGCAACAGAACATGGTCCAACTGACAACAAAAACAGATATGGAAAGAATGTTTACGGCCTTAGAAAATTCATTAAAAACAGAAATGGCAGTAATCCATAAAGACATGGGTCATATGCTCGCAAGAGTAGAGGAAGTGGAAAAAAACAGATTTCCACGCAAAAATGATTAAAGAACTGAAAGGAGAGATTAAAACACTGAAATTAGAATATAAGGAGCAGGCGTACAGAGCAAAAGATCAAGAAAACAGGGAACAGAGGAAGAATCTAAGAATCCGAGGACTCCCGGAACCCTCCCAGACAGAAAATTTGAAGGAAGTAATTGGCCCGGTCTTCAACCCAATCATCTTAAAGGAAGAATCCAAGGAGATTAAGATTGAAAGAGTACACAGAATAAGGAGACCGCAGGGAATGTTGATTGATATCCCAAGAGACATAATTGTCCGGTTCGAAAGCTGGGAGGTAAAAAATTATATCTGGAGAAACCTGAAGGGGAAATCGGCAATTACCTTCAAAGGAAAGGAAATCCAAATTTTTTCAAGATCTTTCGCAGGAAACCCTTAGAAGAAGAAGGTTATTAAAACCCCTATTAAAAATACTGCAGGAACAGGAAATCCAATACAACTGGGGCTTCCCAGCATGCCTGATGGTAAACGAAACGGAAGAACTAGCAAACTGAAATTTATTGACGAAATCCCTGATTTTTGCAAAGCTCTGGAAATTCCACTACCAGAAAACCTTGAAGATATAATCAGAAAATCTGACAGTCTGAACGTAGAGGAAGCACAATGGCAGCCGACGCGTAGAAAATAGTAGATGAGACGAAGAATGGGGATGAAGCCGGCAGTAAGCAAATCAAGTAGAAAGATAATAATGTAAATATAAGAGAAAGAAAAGGGTAAAGTAAGAATATTAAAGTCAGGTAAAGGGGGAAGAGGTGTTAGCTAGGGGATGAGAGAGGGGAACCGGAACGCGAGGCATGCCCTGAAGCTGCTACCCCAACGGTAAGGGAGAAACAGTTCAGAAGCGCCAAACAGACCTCCACCTCAATTAGGAGCAGGGAGAGAGAACATCTAAAGAAGGAAGAAGAAAGAAATGAGAGAAGGAAAAAAGGAAACGGGGTCCCTGCTCATGACCAAAAGGTCAAAAGTATTAGGGTTTGGGGTGGGGGGGAGAGTGTGGGGGGGGGTAGGAGGGCAAGGGAGGAATAAGGTTTGTTTCACAAGGAAGACACTCAGGCTCCTGTGTTTACCTCATAAAAGAAAGGAAGATAGAAGAAATGAAAGAGAAGAAGGGAAAGCAAGGAAAAAAGAGAATAAAGACGAATGTGTAGTGTTCCTGCGTGTCGCCCCTTGTGGGCCCCCCAGCCGGAGGTCTTAATGCCAGCCGGGGGGTGGGGGTGCCCGGGGGGGACGCACGGGAAATAGAGTGAAATGGAGTTAACAAATAACATCAACTTCCTGACCTACAACGTCCGAGGTTTGAATTCACCTAAAAAGAGACGGATAATACTACAAGAACTAGAAAGAAGTAAGGCCGGAATAATTTTTCTGCAGGAAACATATATCACCCATGACTCAAATGTCAAATTATATTCTAAAAATATCCCAAAGTGGTATTATGGAGATTCACCAATCAGAAAGCCAAAAGGGGTCGCAATAGGATATAGGAATAACATCTGTTTTGTAATAGAGAAGAGAAAAACTGACCCAGAAGGTTGCTTTCTCTTCCTCATAGGGACAATACTGGGCACAAAATATACGCTAGCCAATGTCTACTGCACCAACAAAAACCCCAAAAATTATCTAAAGGAAGTATTGAAAGATCTGATAGAGTTTAAACAGGGTAAACTAATACTGGCTGGAGATTTCAACTTCCCCATGGACCACAAATTAGATAGTACGTCAGAAGCACAGGAAAGAGAAACATTACAACTAAGGAAGATTAAAAAGAAACTTTTCGAATACCAATTGGTGGATGCATGGCGGGTGCAACATCCGAGCGTAAAAGACTACACATATTACTCTACAGTCCATGGAACGTACTCCAGATTGGATTATATCATGGTGGAACACAGAAGCTTAGAGGAGGTAATAGAAACAACAATTGGAGCCACAACAATATCAGATCATGCCCCAGTAAGGCTGAAGATGAAAATATATGGGGAATTCATGGGGCAAGATACATGGAGAATCAATGAAGATCTATTAGACAACTGCGAAACCGAAAAAATATAATGGAAGAGATTGGAAATTACTTTGCGGAGAACTATACCCCTGATTTGTCAAGAGCAACTATATGGGAAGCACATAAATCGTTATTAGGGGCAAATTAATATTGATTGGGGCAGGAAAAAAGAAAGAAAGAAACGAAAGCATGATGCGATTGATAAAAGAAATACATAACCTGGAACAAAGACACAGAAACCAAGCTGAAAAAGAAACGTATAGGGCCCTGACACTAAAGAGAGAACAATTAAAAGAAATTATGGAACACGAAGAGAGAAAAGAACGTAACCGGGTACTGCAAAAGAGATATAAGGATGGAAACAAACTGGGTAAATATCTCGCCAATATGTTAAAGAAAAAGAAGACTCTAAATTATATAGAAAAAATAAAAAACGACAAGGGAGAAATAAAACATACAACGACAGATATCGCGCATGCCTTTTCGCAATATTACAGTTCACTTTATTCAATAAAAAAGCAAGAACCACAATCAGAAAAAGAAGTACAAAGGAAGAAAATTCAAACTTATTTAAAAAGAGCTAATCTACCACAAATAACATCTAAACAACTGAGAGAGCTGGAAAATAAGATAACGCAAGATGAAATTAAGACGGCCATGAAAGACACACCTTCAGGAAAAAGTCCCGGGCCAGACGGGTTCACAATCAAATACTATAAGAGATTCCAGGAACAATTGGTACCAAGATTCTGCGAGTATTTGAATAAAATTGGAGAAGAGGAAGAGGTAAGAAGAGAAACATTACTAGAATACATAACAATAATCCCCAAGGAAGGAAAAGATAAAACCAACTGCTCTAGCCATAGGCCCATAGCCTTGTTAAATGCGGATACAA
This sequence comes from Aquarana catesbeiana, assembly GCA_037953035.1. NCBI lineage: Eukaryota > Metazoa > Chordata > Amphibia > Anura > Ranidae > Aquarana > Aquarana catesbeiana. The sequence continues at coordinate 261,313 of JBBHAA010000218.1, forward strand.
AAATTTACGCAAAAATCTTAGCCAGTAGATTAAAAAAATGTATGACTCTTTGGATAGACTCGGACCAGACCGGATTTATTCCGGGCAGAGAAGGAAGAGACAACAGTATTAAAACATTACTGATGCTGCGAAAGAAGTCCAGTGGATCCCCAGTGCTACTCCTGTCGATTGTTGCAGAAAAAGCATTCAGCAGGGTAGACTGGGGATTTATGATGGATACGTTGCAGCATCTAGGACTGGGTCCCAAAATCATGAAGTGGATCAAAAATGTATATAATGGGCCTACGGCAACGGTTAAGATTAACGGGAGACTCTCACCAATTTTTGAGATGTTCAATGGAACGCGCCAAGGCTGCCCGCTCTCGCCACTCCTATTCGCCCTTTTTGGCGACCCTGCGAAACAACCAGGGGATGGGGGGGCGAGAGTGGGAGATATAGAATATAAAATTGCGGCGTATGCCGATGATATTTTAATGTATGTTACGAACCCTAAGACAACTCTGGCAAATATAATTAAAGAAATAAAAGACTATGGAGAACTTTCTGATTTCAAAATGAACCCTATAAAAACAGAAATACTAAATATCAGATTGGGAAAAAACAAAGTCCTTGCTCTTTAAAGAAAATACCCTTTTACGTGGGTGAAAGGTGAACTATCATACCTGGGAATTAAAATAACACCAAACTACGAGAGAATATATCCGGCAAACTACATACCATTAATAAATGAGATAAAGGCAGAATTAAAAAAGATAAGCCTACAATCAACATCCTGGATGGGCAGAAAAAATTTGTACAAAATGGTGATATTACCGAAAATAATTTACACCTTACAGATGTTACCTATTGCGATCCCTCAGAGTTTTTTCAACATAACAAAAAAAATGCAGTTAAAATATATATGGCATAATAAAAAGCCGAGAGTAAATCATACACTACTGACCAGGAAGAGAAAGCACAGTGGTTTAGCCACTCCAGATATAAAAAGGTACTACAAGGCAGTAATATTAGCACGCATGGTAGAGTGGTCAATAGAAAACAGGGAAAAAAAGTGGGGTGAGATAGAAAACACTTTAAGTAGAACTACACTGCACAAAAATATTTGGACACCAAGTAAGTTTAGAACAATGGACTCAGAATCACATGAATTGACTAAAAAAGTTTTCAAAGTATGGGATGCACTTTATTGGAAGGAAAATTGGGTATATAATTCACCCTTGATCTCGCTCACAGGAACTAAATTTTTTATACCCGGAAAAGAAATATTTCACAAAATTGAAATAAAAAATCCACAAGTTAAAGATATCACTATAGAAGGGAAGATGAAAACAGCACTAGAATTAGAGGTCACGAATGGGTGGAAGATGAGAGAATGGGAACTATTTCAATTATATCACTTTGTAAAGTCGTTGCCGCAACCAATTAGAGACGGAGGAGAGCTAAACCCACTGGAAAAACTGTGTGCCACACAAATCCCACTGAAAAATGGAATTTCAAAAATCTATGGATTACTGACAGACCTTGAAGGGTTAGGAAGACCCTCCTACATAGAAATATGGGAAAAAGAACTGGATATTAAATTTGAAGAACAGCAGGTCGAGAGGATGATCAGGGCGGGATACGATCAAGCCTGGGACATAAACACCATCGAGATGAATTATAAATTCTTGGCGAGGTGGTATCTAACCCCAATGAGAATTCAGAAATACCAACCGGATAGCTCGCCAGATTGTTGGAGAAAATGTGGAGGGAGAGCCACGATGACACATATTTGGTGGGAATGTCCCAAAATAAAGAAATTCTGGCTGGAAATAGTCGATCTTATAAATGAGATAACAGAAGAGAAGATAGACTATAATATGTTGACATGCTTACTCCATATCTCTAAAACCCCAAGGAAACAATACACAAAAACAATAATCCCAAAGCTTTTGAATGCTGCAAAGGGATTGATCCTAAAGAGGTGGCTCGGCAGCGAAGGACCAGATATAAGAGAATGGTTTAGACAAGTGGATTATTTTAGCAAAATGGAATTTCCTAGGACCAGGGACAAAGACCAAATCAAAAAATTTAATAACATCTGGGATGTATGAAAAAAATTCAAGACCTTGGACAAATATTGGGGGAAGATGATAGAGAGCACAGGGCCCTGAGGTAGGAAGACAGGGGATAGACTGAAACAAACCAGTGGGGGGGGGGTGGGAGGGTGAAAAAGTTTGATAGGGGGTCTTTTTGTAGTTTTTACAATTAGAAATAAATATTTCTTCTTCTTTTCTAAATGAATGTATAAAAGAATGGAAAATTCCACAATGATGTGAAAATGGGAAGGGACAAAAATTGAACTGCAAAGTTGAAATAACCCTCCCTAATGAAGTCACTGAAGTGGAGGAGAAAAAAAAAAAAAAAAAAAAATCTCAGAATCTCTGCCAGCGGCTCAATTGCCAATGCAAAAAGAGTCGGGGAGAGAGGACATCCCTGCCTGGTGCCTCGGTGGAGTGGGAAGGAGGGTGAAAGTACACCATTTGCCAAACTCTGGCCGAGGGGGCCGAATAGAGCATCCTCAGCCAGGAAATATATTGAGGCGCAAACCCAAACTTTTGGAGGACAAGCCACAAGTATTCCCACTCCACCAAGTCAAAGGCCTTCTCTTCATCTAGTGAGGCAACTGCTCCTGCATCTCCCCCAGCCAGGATCCCCGCCATCACAGTATAGAGTCTCCGCAGGTTAATATCAGTACCCTTTCCCGGCATAAACGCAGTCTGATCCCTGTGGACCAAAGATAAAATACCCTTGCCGAGGCGATTAGCCAGTACCTTCGCAAGAATCTTTGCGTCCACATTGAGCAGTAAAATGGGCCTATAGAAGGAGCATAGCTCAGGGTCTTTACCAGGTTTGTGTATTACCACTATAACAGCCACCGACACTGAGGGGGGAAGCTGTCTCAAATGAGGCCAAATGACAGCCTGGACAGCCACTCGAGGAGACGGTCAGTCTGCTGACCCTGTTTGAAGACCCTTTGTGACTGGTGATGTAGGAGTTTTTTAGCTGACGTAGTCCTCAGTAGCATTACTTTGCGCAGAGCACACTGCAGGTCTCCACGTGTCACTTCATCTCTGGTGTTCACATAGTTTTATTCAAGTGTGGTAGCCCTCTGTTCTGCCATAACCAAGTCTCACCCTGACTGCCGTCTAACCTGTCCTATCTTCTTCTGGTAGTAACCTCTTACATGGGCTTTGAATGCATCCCAGTCAGAAGGTGGGTCGGTTGCAGGGGGATTAGAATTCCAGTATCTAGTGATATCTGCCTCGGCAGCAGGGGCAACCCTTTCATCCGAGATCTAGAAGCGGGATAAATGCCACAAGCAGTCGTGGGGTCTTGGCAAACATTCAGACGCAGCAGGACAGGTGTGTGATCAGATATCCCCCTTGATAAAATAGATATTTCCTGAACTTTTGCTAAGACTGGTCCACTGGCATAAACAAGATCTATGCTGGACATGGCCACATAGGTGGCAGACTGAAATGTATACTTTCTCTGGAGGGGATTCTTCCAGCGCCAGACATCAGTGAGGCCGAAGGTGGACACCCTGCGAGACAGTGGGGAGCCCACGCCCCCCCCGGCGTCAGCCTGTCCAATGCAGGGCAGGGAGGCATGTTAAAATCTCCCGCCAGCACCACATTGTCCACCGACATATTAGCAAGATACTGGGTAATCTTATTTAAAAGGGTCAAAGCCCCATCACCACCATAAGTACATTCACAATTACAGCATGTAATATAACAAATCTCCTCCTGGGTCCAGATGTAAATCTACTAAAGTGAAAGACAGGGACTTGTGGATAAGCACACTCACCCCTCTGGCATATGAGGAGTAAGTAGCATGATAATAATGTCGCACCCAGGGTTTTTTTAAGCCCAAGTACTCTGCTACCCATCAAGTGGGTTTCCTGAAAGATGCATATGTCAGGGCGATGGGATTTTAGAAAGTTAAATACTAGGGAACGTTTGATCCGGGAGTTAAGACCCCAGATGTTCCACGATATAATTATTAAGGGAGCCATAGATGAGGATGGAAGTTAATAAGGCACTGTAGAGACAGCTGGGACAGGAAAGCATCTGGACCCCAGGAAGCTGGCAACACCACCCCTCCCCACCCTCCCTCCTTATAGCACTCAGAGAGAACACAAGCATTTTCTGCAGCAACACAAATACCCCTGAAGCAATGACCCCCGAAGGAGCTGCTGATATTTTTGATTTGGGCCTGTACTCTGCCTTACCACCCCCAATGACTTGACTCAGCCCCTTGACACAACTGTGGTGCAGTGTTATGCCCCGTACACACGGTCGGATTTTCCGATGGACAATGTCCGATCGGAGCGTGTTGTCGGAAATTCCGACCGTGTGTGGGCGCCATTGGACATTTTCCATCGGATTTTCCGACACACAAAGTTGGACAGCAGGAGATAAAATTTTCCGACAACAAAATCCGATCGCGTCAATTCCAACCATGTGTGGCCTGTTCCAACGCACAAAGTGCCACGCATGCTCAGAAGAAATTCCGACACGGAACAGCTCGTTCTGGTAAACTTAGCGTTCGCAATGGATACAGCACTTTCGTCACGCTGCAATGTTAAAAATGGTTTAATACAGCGCACTCTCTTCTTCTTTATAATGTGACAAGAATTAAGTCGTTTTGCTGCTCATATTCACACACACTTCTCACAAACTTATTTCGTTACTATTTCTCGGGATTCCCTCAATATATTTTAATTTCTCACATCTGACAACATATTTTTTTTTTTTTTTGGTGATTTTGATTTGTACTCCCGAAAATGTTTGTGTGTGTTTTTGGTGACAAGTTCCCACAACACCATTGATATGTTGTTCTATTTAATCTGTAGGAGATTGTTTGGTGTTGTTGTCCCGTGTTAATTTCACATTGTACTTTAGAAATGTACCTGAATCGTCACCAACAAACTGTCCTTTTTGGATGAAAACACACACAGGAGAGTATAATTTACCTAAAAAAATGTTATTAAGGGGTCACAACTATAAACAAAGAGGGAGGCAACGCTGGAGAAACTGCATAAGTGGGCAAAGCCTTGGACCCCCAGGGCAGACATCAATTATTTAAAAGCAAAATTGGTGGCCTGAGGAGTCCATATCTAAGGGAGTGCAGTCTGGTCCAGAAGTCCCAGAGATCCGGAAAGCAGCAGATGACATCTATGTCCCCAGGCTGTGGTCATACGAGAGACTGCATCTTCTGTCAGACCAGACTGAACCCAGGTCACTCTCAGGTCTTCCTTCCACGCTTCCTTCCAGGCTTTGGCTGTGGTGGTGGAGTTGTGGCAGCAGGAGGAGGAGGAGGATCGTCCCTCTCCATGACATCCATCTTGTGTGTCAGTTCCCCACTCTCCCCCTTACGTAGGACTTTATAAATCAGATCCTCAGAGATCTTGCTTTGGCCCTCCTGCATGCCCTGCAATTTGGTGGCAGCCATGCAGGCAAAGGCCTCTTCAGGACTGGGGAAGGCTCTGAGGGACGCCGAAGCCTCCTGGATCAGCCTGTATGCTGAATCCTGTACAGGACTGGGAGTGGCCTTCCTGGCTCGATTATGTGGCAGGCGGAGGGGAGGAACCTGAGACTCAGTCAGGCTGCGACTTGTCCCAGGCTTCTCTTGGCTGACACTTAGCCCCGCCTCCTCCTGGCTGCAACTAATCCCTGCCTCCTCCTGACTGCCACATTCCACAACCTCCTCCTGGCTGAGGTCTTCCTGTGTATGAAAAAGGGACATAGTTTTAGTATTTTTTACATCAATCACACACAATTTTCACCTCCTGACTGCTGCAAATTGAATGTTAACAAATATAACAGACTATCATTCTGAGCTCAGCATTTTGCATTCTTGTCCCAATTTTGGGTGCCCACTACTGTCTATTGATATGTAAAACACTTTTTTTAATCAGCAATTAGTGATCAATAATAACATCTAGTAAACATCATTTATTTATTGCCCAGAAATCTGTAGAAGAATGCTATACCTGACTCTAGCTGGGCTCCTCCACTTCTTCCTGGCTGGAAGGCCCAGGTTGGACATCAGAAGCCTCAGCTGGGATGGAAGGAAGGGTGGAAGGAAGAGTAGAGAGGGATTCCCTGACTTCAGTGTGGTCTGACAGAAATCGCAGTCTCTCATAGTACCACAGCCTGGGGACATAAACGTCATCTGCTGCAGCTCCGGACCTCTGGGAATCTGTGACCTTCTTGCGCTCCCTAAGATATGTGCTCCTCAGGCCACCAATTTTAGCTTTTAAATAGGGGATGGTTGCTGTGGGGACCACCGGCTTCACCAACTCCAGCAGTTTCTCCAGAGCTGCCTGCCTCTTCTGTTTGTGATTATAGTGGGGGTGTCTGACCTGCCACAGACAGGGCAGCTCCCTGTATTTGTCAATGAACAGGGGCAGGAAATTGTGGTCGTTGAACCCATCCATTTTCTCTGCAAGACACAACACAAGACAAACCCTAATGTCAGGCCAAACTCCCCTAATCTTGTTACAATATACGCTTCAATTTCGAAGCAGTATAGGCCCAAGTTTAGATCCTACCTTCGTTAGCACGATCGGCGTCTCCGATGCTCCTTCCTCCGCTCACAGATCATACGTAAGACGCGCACGTTACGATTTATACACACTGCGCATGCGTATAACTCCGCCCGCCCCTGACGTTCTTTCTATTCTATTCCCCGCCCCTTTTCATTCGGCGCAGTGGAGGAAGAGCACATGGCGGATAGACAGCAGGATTGTGCTAATTACAGCAACGAGGAGGAGGAGGAAAGGCCGGAGCCTGAAAAGTCCCGATCCAGAAGAAGATTGAAGGACTCAAGTATGTCCTTTGGGGAGATGTTGGAGATGGTGGACATCCTGAAGAGGGCCGACTATGATGGGAAGTATGGACCTTACCCCAACCCCAATGTCCGAAAGGCCAAGATCATGGCGAAAGTGGTCAGGAGTCTGCACCGGAAATTCGGGGTACGACGATCGAAAGATCAGCTCAGGAAGCGGTGGTCGGACCTGAAATTACGAGAACATGAGCAGTACAGAAAGATCCGGAGAGTGCTGCAAAAAAGTAAGTAGTTGTGCTGTGTTCCTATTCTTTTTGTGTTTATTACGTTCGTGCTGCTCCATGTGCTTTTAGGAACTGTTGTACAGTTTAAAATGGCAACTTTCATGTTCATGGGCCCATTATTCGTTCGGATCACACATTTTTATTTTGGACTATAAAATACCATTGTTTAGCCCATATGCATTTGGCCACCATTTTGACGCCCTATACTTGTCTTCAAAGAATTGGGTTGTGTAGATGGCTTTGTTACTAGAATGAAATGCAAACTAGATTCTGTGTAAGGAGAGGACACTCGGCAGCTGTTTTCACATCTGGACACTGGAGCACTAGTGTGGGACCCCAGAACACCATTTTTATTAGGGGGCCACACAGGTGCTCCAGTGTATACCATAGGGGGGCTCCATCTGTGAAGCTTGTACTAAACAGGTAAAGTATCACAGATTGACAAAGGACACTGAAAATGCTACATGTTGGAACTCTGCTAAAATAGATAATTGTACCCCACTTCCAAGCAATGTTTCATCTTTATAGTTCTGACATTAAATATCTGTGTGCTAATTATACCATTTTTGTTTTACATAGGGGAGAAAAGACTCGGAGGACACCCCTCATCTGAGGAGACCAGAGCCCCCCCTCTGGAAGAAGGGGAAATCCCCCCAACACAAGCTGAGCAGGAGGAAGAAGACGTGGTGGAACTAGTCACCACAACAGGTGAGTGTCGGCGACCACAGGCTCAGATAAGAGATGGATGGCGGCATTTTTTGGGAAACCTAATTTATTTTGGGTTTCCTCTCTTTTTAGGTGATCGTGAGGTTGTGGATGAAGATCCTTTCACATCCGAAAGTGCCCAGATCCTGATCGGGGAGATCATGGGGTGTAATTTACAATTGGAAATCATCAAGCAAAACATCAATGATGTTATTCCAAAATATAAAAACATCATTGATGTTTTGGGGCGAGTTTAAAACCCCTCCAAATCACTTTCTTCTTTTGTGTGCTACAATGTGCGAAATGTTTTTGTGATTTTTCCCAAAGCCAAATTTGGAGGATGCACACAGTGTGTCAACATGTGCTATCTGCCATCACGGGAGATCAATGGACGCGTTTTGGGGGTGCAACCCCTTCCTCAATAATAAAGTAGCGGTGAGGAAGGGCTTTCTCCCTCAAAACACGTCCCATGATCCCCCATGATGGCAGGTCGCACATGTTGACATTCTGAAGTTGGTGTGCATCTTCCAAATTTGGCTTTTCCAGGGGTGATTTCCCCCCATCTGAACGCAATATCAAACACAGTTCCTAAATACTCATGTCTGATATTGCCTTCAAGTTCTACCAAATGTGAACTTTGTAACTTCAAGATTTGTGTCTTTCTTGTGGGTTTTACACAGGCTTGTTTTCTATAAAATGCACATTTTGATTTTGGATAATGACACCACAAAAATTGTTATACAACAAACATGTTGGTTTGTCAGAAAAACCTTTGGTAAATGCACATGTGATTGTGCAGGTATTAAAAAGATTGTTCATCAAGAATGTGTGGATTATTGTCTCAACGCTACAACACTTTTGGGGTGATTTAATTGCTGTTTTATGCAAAAATGGGGGTTATTTCCTAAGGGAAAATACACTTTGCACTACAAGTGCAGGTTCAGTGCAGTTGCAAGTGCACTTGTAGTGAAATGTGTTTTGGCATTTAGGAAGTACCAGCCAACACTATTTTTTATAAGGTTACCCAATCACGACATTTTCTGCACTCAACACATTTCTGTCAGGGTCAGCTAAAACAAACACAAGCAGTAAATGTCCACCAAGAATTTCTTTTGGTTGTTTTTTATTTGAAAAAGGTGTCACAGATTGTCTGGCATATTGATAGCCCCCTACCCGCAAAGAACTCCAGGTAGCGTAACCGGACATCACGGGCATTCAGGGAGGGCAAGCCAGGACGGCCACTTTCAAGCGCCGTCAGTGTTGATGAATTTGGGATTCCGGCCTCAGGCCCAACTGAGCCAGCATAGTTGGCTGAATGTTTTCTTAAAAAATTATGGAGAACACAGCACGCAAGTATTATATGGTTCAGTTTATACTCCGCCATATGGATGGGTGTCAGAAATAATTGGAACCGGCTGGCCAGGATTCCAAATGTGTTCTCCACCACTCTTCGGGCTCTGGCCAGCCAGTAATTAAAAACCCTCTGTTCCGGGGTGAGGGTCCTCATCGGGAATGGCCGCATCAGGTGGTCCCCCAGCGCAAACGCTTCATCAGCAACGAACACAAATGGGAGACCTTCAACATTGTCCTCTGGAGGTGGCAAGTCCAAGCTGCCATTCTGGAGACGCCTGTAGAACTCCATCTGGGCGATCACTCCACCATCGGACATCCGGCCATTCTTCCCCACGTCCACATACAAGAACTCGTAATTAGCCGACACCACCGCCAACATCACTATACTATTAAACCCCTTGTAATTATAATAGTACAACCCCGAGTTGGGTGGTGGGATGATGTGGACGTGTTTCCCATCAATTGCCCCTCCGCAGTTAGGAAAGTCCCACCGCTGGGCAAAGTGGGAGGCCACAGTCTGCCATTCCTGTGGCGTGGAAGGAAACTGTTGAGGAAAAAAAAATAAACATTACTATTTTTTCACAGAAACCTGGCAAGCAGATTAGACACAAACATTCTGGGGCAACCTCCAGATAGCATTTATTAAGGGGAATTTAACAACAACAAAGTATAAGGTACACCTATCGTATTCCCCCTCCCCCCCCGTCATGGGCCATTTCTAACATTATAGGGGGGGACTCTTGGACAGGTAACCCTCTTCACTTCATTGAGAGATGAATGCCTAAATACAGGGTATTACTTGGAACAGCCCCTCCTTAGTTACACTATTGGCAGACCACTGGACAGGTAAGAAGTGTCTGAATACAAAGATATAAATACACATTGTACACATTTGAGGACATTTGGACATTCTGCTATTACCTATCAAGATAATAATAGGATACAAAAACTTAAAACAGTTCCATTGGAAAGTATACAGGCAGGCCCTTGCACTACATGCTTTGGGTAATTAATTCATAAATCTGACCAGTAAAGAGGTGGGTATAGTGTGTATGGGTTTGGCAAAGTCAGCAGATAGATGATTGAGGATAGATAGAGAATTGGGATCAGCTGACTTAGCAGTTGGGGTTAGGGAGGGTTACCAAAAATTTGGGGACACCACAAAAAAAGCCTCTGGCACTCTGCCTGAATTAAAATCAAAAATAACATTTCCAAACATTTTAGGGGGTGTTTGGGGTAAAGCACTACTATAGAGCTGATAAAATACATTGTTAAGTGACTACATGAGGTGAATATAGGGCAGGAGACACCATGCTGGAGAGGTTATTGAAGGGCAAATATGTATGAAGGGCATAAAATAATAATTACATAAAAATCCAGCATGCATGAGAACAAAGGGGACATTCACAGCATATTACAATCATGGTAATTAGGGAATGAGGAAAGAAATACAATATATTAGCAAACATTCAATACAATAAAATGTGATATAGGGGGCACATGCGCGGCGCGAACCGAGGAGGAAGCAAGGGCTGAGAGCTCCGTGAGACGCGGAGACTAACGGCACTTCCCCGGGGCGATCAACACACACAATCTACCTAACTTTCCCCCGCACCCCCGGCGGAACACTCAGCGCATGACGGGCACCAGAAATCGCCGTGAAAAACCGGCCCAAAGATCCCTAACGACATACTTGCTGAGAGAGAAGGAGAGAAGCATGCAGGCCCTAGATGGCGCCCGAAAGACACAGACTCCTGCAGCGGCTCCCTCACCACCGCACTCCCAGGGAGACAGTGAGTACTCATTTCAACTTACTAAAGCTGATCTGGATGAGAGCCTGACGCTAATGTATGACAAGATCGCCCAGAAATTTCAATCTGAGCTCCACAAGTCTACCAACACGCTGTCCCTGGAGATTGCGGCCCTGGGTAGCAGAACTGATTTACTTGAGACAAAACACGATGAGCTCTCCTTAGTGTATTCTGACCTTAGGAAGGAACATGAGTCCCTATCTGAAACGGTCCTACAGCTACAAGCCCACATTGAGGACCTAGACAATAGAAACCGCCGCAACAATCTCAGGGTACGCGGAGTGCCTGAGTCTGTCACAGATCTACTACCCACAATACAAAAGATTTTCCAATCCCTCTTACCAAACTCCCCACTTTCAGCCTTCTCCTGCGATAGGATCCACAGGGCCCTTCGCCCCCCCCCTCCCCCAGAAAAACCACCAAGAGACATAGTACTCTGTCTTAAGGACTTCCTGATCAAAGAGGAAATACTTAGAGCCTCGCGGAACAGCCCAAGTATTCGTCTGGAAGGTACCCAGATTCAAATCTACCCTGACATCTCCCCTACCACCCTGGATAAACGCAGAAGGATGAAGGAAGTTACTTCGGTTGTCCAGGCTGCCAGTATTCGCTATCGCTGGGGTTTCCCATTCAAGCTCCAGGTGCCCCACAACAGCACAACATACACCGTAACCTCACCAATGGAGGGAAAGGAATTGCTGGTGAAGTTGGGCCTCCTGGATGCGGCTTCCTTGCCCAGACTACCCTCCACTCCACGTCACTCAGCTATTTGGGTGACCCCTCCACCTAGAAGAGACCGCCGCGATCAACGCCGTGACTGACTTCGAGGCACACTTTTTTCCCCCCCTTTTTTTTTTTTTTTTCCTCCCCTACCCCTGTTTTTCTCTTTGTCTCTCTCCCACCAGGGTATCGAGAATGGAACATCTTCCGTCATGCTTAGAGAACATTGGTCTCTCCCGGCTCATTACGGACTCCCGGATGCATCCGCATGATTGTCCCCACACTCCTTATTAATGAGAACTGACTAGCTTCTCGTCTGGTTAGTGATGTCGAAGCTGGTTGATTCCCCACAGGTAAATTCCTCAGCAGAATATATGTCTGCACGGATGACACGAACATTACCGCTCAGAGTGTCGGACCCTAAGGTCCGAATGGACATTTTTTTTTGGGTCCATGGGATGTTTTTCCCCATGACCCCCCGGAGCTTTGTTTGGCCTTTTTTAGGCCTAGTTTACAGGCCTCTAGTTTTTCTATTTCTCTGTGGTTATGATTATATGTTTTTATTTTCTTTTTATGTTTTTCAAATCTACTGGCTTTACTTTAGTGATGTATGTGCTACCAACTCAGGGGTTCGATACGTACAGCCTCATTGGACTGTACGTCTAAGATATGCAATGCCTCTGAGGAGGCCGGGTTGTTATATGATGGCTCCCTCTTGGCCTGGACCCCTTACTGACCCTAGAGAATTTACTATAAATAACCATGGGTATTAATATAATTTCCCATAACGTTAAAGGTTTTAATACCCCACAGAAGAGAAGAAAAGCATTTAAAATGTATAAATCTCTTGGGGCGGATATAATTTTGCTCCAGGAGACTCACTTCTCTAGAGATAATCACCCATCACACTTTGACAAATCTTTTAATCAAAGCTATTTCACCACTCATGGGTCCAGGTCTAGAGGGGCGGCCATCTTTATCAAAAATTCTGTGATGTTTCAGGCTCAAAAGATTTATAAAGATCCCAACAGTCGTTTCGTGATAGCTCAGGGTACCATTCAAAACAAACTTCTAACTATAGCCTCAGTGTATGCCCCAAACACCTCACAGGCAACATTTTTCAAGGAATTCTTCCTAACATTAGATAAGTTCCACTCCCCTCATATACTAATCGGAGGGGACTTTAACTTGGTTGCCCACTCAGGACTTGATAGAAGCCGAACATGTCCAACGTCCCAGGCCTTTCCCAGATCCCTTCAACACTCCCTAAAATCCTCCCAACTTATAGATATATGGAGAGCCCACAATGTCGGCTCTAGGGAATATACGTTCTACTCCCACCCCCATGACAGTTACTCACGTTTAGACTATATTTTTGGCACCCCCTCTCTGACAATGAACTCAACTACTGCTAACATTCATGTGTGCCCATGGTCGGATCACCACCTTGTATCCACCCATATCTCATGCTTGGGCCTCCCACATATAGCCAGGTCCTGGCGCCTCAATGACACACTACTCACAGATCCTGTGATTGTGGCTCAGTTGGAGGAACGTCTCAACGAATATTTCAGGCTCAATAATGTAGAGAACATTTCCCCTACCTCTCTGTGGGCAGCCCATAAGGCTGTGATGAGGGGCCATCTAATAGAGATTTCCACGACCCAAAAAAGACAGAAACAACAAGACACCCACAAACTTACCTTAGAACTGGAACAACTTTATCATAGACACACACAGACCCCTACACAGGAATTGCTCCTTCAAATCACAGAAAAAAGAAGGGCTCTAGATGATATACTATCAGATCAGATAGAAAAGTCTCTTAGATGGTCTAAAGCCCGCTTCCTTCTTTACAGTAACTCTGCTTCCACGCTGTTTGCGCGAAAGCTTAAACAATCTACCCAACCGACCCATCTCTATAAACTAAAGGATCGCCATGGCAACCTAACCTCTCATCCAAAACATGTTCTGCAGATCTTCTCCACCTTCTACCAAAAACTGTTTTCTGGCCCAGACCCCTCACGCCCTCCACCTGTGCAATCATGGCTGGATTCCCTCTCGCTCCCTCGACTTTCGGAGGAGCAATTGGACATCCTAAATGCCCCTTGCTCGTCGGAGGAGGTGGCCTCTATTATCTCCTCTCTCAAACCCTCTAAAGCCCCAGGCCCGGATGGCTTCTCTCCTGTTTATTACAAAAAGTTCGCTGAATCCCTACTCCCCACACTCACAAATATGTTTAATCAAATACTCAAAGGACAATGTTTCCCTGAGGAAATGCTATTGGCCAACATGTCCCTTATTCCCAAGCCTGGCAAAGATCATACCCTACCCCAAAATTTCCGCCCCATTTCGGTTATTAATAACGATCTCAAAATATTCGGGAGGATCCTGGCTGACAGATTGGCCAAAGTTATTACAACCTTGATATCGCCCGATCAAACCGGATTTATCCCATCGAGACAGATTACAGATAATATACGTTTGGCCACTAATATTTTGCAGGACGCCCATATGAATTCTAACTCAGTATTGCTTTTAAGTTTAGATATAAACAAAGCATTTGATAGTGTCCTTTGGACATATTTGGATACAGTGTTGGCCGGATTTGGGTTTAGTGGGGCATTTTTACATGGCTTTAAGGCCCTTTACCATAACCCAAAAACCCGAATTAAACTTCCAGGATGCTACTCAGATTATTTCTCTCTGGGGTGTGGCACTAGACAGGGGTGTCCTTTATCCCCGCTTCTGTTCGCGTTGGCTATGGAGCCCCTGTCTAGATCCATCTCTAATGACCCAAACATCAGGGGCTACAGTAAGGGAGATCAGGAATTTAAACTTAGCCTGTACGCAGATGATGTACTACTGTTCATCTCAGACCCCTTACTTTCCCTCCCTAACCTTATGTCCTCCCTTGACTCTTTCCATAAACTATCAGGCCTGAGCGTTAACCCCTCCAAATGTTCGGCTCTACCAATTCACCTTCCGCAACCCCTATTGACCACCCTTACAGAAAAATTTAAATTCTCGTGGAACCATATCTCTCTACAATACCTAGGAGTTAAATTGGCCCCCTCTTTAAAACAGTTATACTCATTGAACTACCCTCCAGCTTTTTCCAATGTCAAATACCTGTTAAATCAATGGTCCTCCTACCACATATCATTCCTGGGGAGAATCCAAGCAGTAAAAATGAATATCCTCCCTAAACTCCTATTTCTCTTCAGATCCCTACCTCTATATGTCTCGCGATCAATTCTTCAGAAGGTTCAGATAGACCTGCACAGATTTATATGGCAGAACAAAAAGCCGCGAGTGGGACGGGCACTGATGTATAGAGCCCAGGGGAGGGGGGGTCTGGGTTGCCCGGATCTATGGAAATACTTCCTGGCATCTCGGCTTACCCAAATGGCACAGTGGCATTCCTTCCCGACCCCGGTGCCATGGCTACAATTTGAGCGGATCTCAATAACTCCATACTACCTCCCTGGCCTTCTCTGGTCCCGTTCAGTCTCTCCTAAAGATATTACCCCATTGAACAATATTGTTGGTCAATCACTTTATCTATGGTCCCTTTACTGTAAAAAGTTCAGGTTGCATTCTGACGTCCCCCTCTTGTCCTCTTTTTTGGGAGAACCCTCTTTTCCCCCAGCTTTTTCCTCCAATCTGCCATATCTTAGATGGATTGCATTGGGCTTGGTGGACCTCGCTTCTCTGCTACAGAACGCCACTTTCTGCTCCTACACCCACTTGCAGCAGACCTATGGGATGGGTAGATCCGGGTTCCACCAATACTTGCAAATTCGACACTTCTACTCGACTCTTTTAAGGGGTGGGGTGGAGATGTCGAAAACCCCTTTTGAACATCTGTGTGGAGAGGCGGCGAGAGATAGGGGGACAATCTCCGTACTTTATCGATACCTCAATGACTACAACGCCCCTCGAAAGTCGTTGGCGATGGTGGCTTGGGAGATGGAGTTGGCCCAAGAGATCCCTGATGGAGATTGGCAAGACATGCTAGATAACATGCACAAATGTACACGTTCTATGTCAATAAAGGAAACAGTGCTTAAGCTTCACACTAGATGGTACTACACTCCGGAGCGTCTTCATAGAATATATCCCCTGGTCGATGGCACATGTTTCAGAGGATGCCAGGACAGGGGAACGCTGTTGCATACGTTCTGGAGTTGTAAAGCCTTGGACACTGTTTGGCACAAAACTACATCCCTCATCAGACTTCTCTCCGGAATATCACTTACCTTGACATGTCAGATGTGTTTACTATTTGCGGAGCTTCCAGGTGTTCCCCACCCCTTACAAAAATTAATCCACACACTCTTCAGTGCAATTCAATGGGCAATAGCATTGAACTGGAAACGCCCCCAGGTATCCTGGTCACAGGTGATTTCTCGCATGGAGTCTATCAGATCTATGGAGAGAATACATCATACTCTCCTAGATTCCATGCCTATATTTGACCGAAAATGGAACATCTGGACAGCTCATCTATTGAGCAACAGACTGGAGGATCCCTCTGATGCTTCAGCTGACCCTCTATAAAATGAGGGTTAGCTTTAATTGTTGAGAACACACTAAAGGGACACCCTAGGGCCTTCACAACATATTAGATCCTTACAAAAATAGGCACATTGTGTCTTACTCCCTGACTGTGAACCTATTTTATTAGAAGTATACATAGATCACAATTGTATGATTTCGGTTTTCCCATTTCTTCATTACTTGTATGTCTTTTTATTTTCCTTTTTATTTTATTATTTTACTACTATTGTTTTATGGGCTCACTTTGTACGCTTGTATGAGCTATGATCTGCACTGTGTGTGATACTTCATTTATCTGTTAAATGCTTCCGTACCATTATGATTCATGTCTCTACAGTGCCTGTACACCCAAATGTTATATTTTCCTACAATAAAAAACGTTTGAAAACAAAAAAAAATGTGATATAAATGGATAAAAATCTTACCTTCATATACTCCTTCTGAAGGACATGTTTGATGGCAGAACAGGTCTCTGGGATAATGATCCCCAGAGCCTGGGGGGAGATGCCTGTCGAGAACTTGAGGTCCTGCAGGCTTCTCCCTGTGGCCAAATACCGCAAGGTAGCGACCAACCTCTGCTCCGGAGTGATGGCTTGCCTCATGCAGGTATCCTGCCTGCTAATAAAGGGGGTCAGCGAAGCCAACAAACGGTGAAATACGGGGTCCGTCATCCGGAGAAAGTTCCTGAAATCATCAGGATTATTCTCACGGATCTCACGGAGCAAAGGCATATGACAGAACTGGTCACGCTGGAGCAACCAATTCTTGGTCCATGAACTCCTCTCCACCCTGTTCATGGACTGGACTTGTGTCAAGGTCAGGACCCCAACACCAAGCCCCCGCACATCACGAACTCTACGAGGAGTACGCATACGAAACATGGCTAGAAAACGGTCGGCTGCTCAGAACGAAGTAACAGAACGCACTGAAGAACAGCAAGGCCTGTGAAGAGCGACCTGAAAACCAGTAACGAACGAACAAGAATACAATGACTCCTTAAAGTCACGCGGAACTTGCTTGCACGCACTGAAGAGCAGATACAAACCCACAAGCACAAACTGAACGGCAGAAAACGATCTGAAAGCCACGAGTCTGAAAAAGCGCGAATCGTCTCTCACCAAACTTTTACTAACACGAGATTAGCAAAAGGAGCCCAAAGGGTGCCGCGCTTGGTTCTGAACCGGCCTTTTCTAGTCTCGTCGTACGTGGTGTACGTGACCGCGTGGTTGTCGATCGGAAATTCCGACAACTTTGTGCGACCGTGTGTAGGCAAAACAAGTTTGAGCCAACATCCGTCGGAAAAAATCCGAGGATTTTGTTGTCGGAATGTCCAATCAATGTCCGACCATGTGTACGGGGCATTAGTGTGGAGCTAATTATAGGGATAACCTCACAATGTATAGTATAATAACAGTATACCTTTGTTATTACCTGGGTATCTGATATTCCACCTGTTGGGTAAGGAACAACACTCCACACAAGTTGTACTTAACCAGGAAACGTAACCTTTACTGGAATCAATATGAAAGCAGTGGTACAATACTGGTACTGTCACACCAACGTAGCGCAAAACCCCAGTGAATATACACAATAAGTTGTACACACAAAATGGTATTAACTGATCTCGGGAAGTGCGTCTCCAAGTGGGACTAATGCCAGAATGGGAAATACCTTAATTCTGGGCACCTTCCCACTTCCAGTGCACGCTTGTAACTACAAGAAGACAAGGTTATATAGCACAAGAACAATCCCTAGGGAGCTCCCCCTGCTTTAGAGTGTAAACTCTCTGTTAATCACAACTAGGATGCAAGGCCTTGCGATGGAATAGGAAGTCCTCACTTTGTCTTCTGTCTTCTGCTAGCAATTATGAATTATAATTTGTAATCCAGCGGTCAAATACACCAAGATTAAACAAAATAGAGATGATGAAGGTATATTCCTGTAGTGTAGTAACCTGTAACTGTCTCTGATGCAATTAACTTTGTGCAACACAGCGTTAATATTGTGGTGAAGGGTAGGCTTGAGGCCTATTTGAACTCAGTCTCTAGTTCCTTCAATTCCCCTGTGTGGGACTACAGGTCCCAGCACACTGTGTTACAGAATCAGGTGTGTGATAGTGCTTTAGGAAAACTTTGGACAACAGCCCTCTCACCCGACCAGGTCTGTGTAGCAAGACAGCTCTCTCTGGTGTACTGGGTCTTGCTTCTCTCTGGCTGGTGCCGTTGCACCGCTCCGCTCTGAAAGGTAGACCAGAACCCTCTGATGACTCTGACTGTCAGCCTGGATCCTTCTCAGTTCTGTCCCAGTGTCTCTCCAGCCTGCTGGTGCAAAACAAAGTTGCTGGTCGTGCTGCTCCTGGTAGGTGTAGGCCACATTCTGTGGAACACCTCCGCACAGGTCCTCACAGGCAGGCCATGCGTCCAAAGAGACCTAAGATGGCTGCGCGGAGTCTTTTTATAGACTACCCAATTCCGTACTGAGTCCTGCTGGGTAAATCACACGGCATGCTGGGTAGGTAGGTAGTTGTGGAAAGTAAATAAAAGTCACTTCCTCTGATATTCTTCAAAGAGTAAAAATAAAATAAAGTCCATTCACCAATTTGGCCACTAGATGGTGCCACATATTAAAATATAACACTGTTCATAAGTTAACATTGTACTACATCAATAAGCAAAAATGCTGGCGCTACACCCCTAAAGCATTCCTTCTTTTAAACCAATAAACATTTCAACCCATTCCAACACCCCCCTTCCCCCAACTTGCACACCCACCCAAACCAGGGTATGCTATTATCCCGAACCAAACCATAGTCAATGGCTACCTGGGGTCATGAACAGAGAGCAGCCAACAGTTTATAGATGGAAAAAGAATTAGAAATTATAAGGGGCAGAACAAAGGGTGTGCAGTTACACCATGTCTAGAGGAGAAACCTCCAATGGTCGGGAAACAGTTAAACTGACTTCTGCATAGTGTCCAGAGCACAGATTTCCAATGCAAGTTCTTTGGGACATGAAGCAGCCACAATCTACCCCAGTAGAGAACCAGGTCATACATAAGTCATCAACTAAAAGTAATCACTGAAGGGGATAAGTCCAGTACCTCCAAAGAAGGGGACTGATGGGAGCAGGAGCGTAGAATTAATGCCATGTATGCCAGCAGCATAACATTGGCAGCATCCGCGTGCCTTAATTAGGGATAGATTCATATCCTTTACACGTGCCTGGGCTTATGCAGGGGGATAGTAACTCATTCACACAGTTCTTGTATATGAATGGCATCAGACAGGGTAAGTGGTAGAGAGGGAACAGCTAAGTACTCACGAATCCCAGTCACCGGTCATCTGAATGTGCAGGAGGTCTCTTGAGTCAGCAAGGTGGCAGGGTGTTCAGCCGTTAAGAGGCCTCAGCTGGCGAGGTGAAAAACCGTGTGGATTCTCCATCTTGCACCCGAAGGCTCGCTGGGAATAAAATGCTATATTTGATGGCTTTGGCTCTCAGAGCCTGTTTCACCTCATCAAAAGATCTCTGGAGTTTCTGGGTGTCAACCGAGAAGTCCGGAAAGAACATCAGATGCGCGGACTCATGGCGGATCTTTTGCATCTTTCTGGCCTCCCTGAGGATTAGGTCTCAGTCACGGAAGTTTAGAAGCCTGAATATAAAGGTGTGCGGTGAGGAGCCAGGTGGTCCATGCTGTGATGGCATCCTGTGCGCCCGCTCCACTGCGAAGAAGGACGAGAACGTCGCCTAGGGAAAAAGTGTATGGAGCAGCCGCTCCATGTACGCAGCCGGGTAAGGTCCCTCCGATCCTTCAGGGAGGCCCACAAATCCTCAGATTGTTCCTCTGATTGCGGTTTTACGTGTCTTCGGCTCTAGATTCAAGGGATCTCACCCTCACCTGAACCCTGTGCAGGGAGGCTGTGTGATCACGGACCGTGTCCTCAGTATCTCCAAGCCAGTGCTCAGTCTCCGTCACTCTCTGGCGAATCTTATCAAAGTCTTGTCGGATCCGCCTGACCTCCAGCTGAACCGTGTCAATCTTGGTGGTAAGATCTGACAGTGAGGACTGGCAGCTGGTGATCGCCTGCATGAGAGCATCAAATTTACTTTGCTCCAAGAGGGCATGGTTACCGCGCTGCTGGATGGACGCCTGAGAGTGTAGCTCCTCCAGAAGACCGGGGATCATAACGACCAGAGGTGACACACCGACTCAACAGCATCCCCTAATACTTACTATAGCATGTCGGCACCCGTGGAGATGGGTAGGAGAAAGAAGGAGTCCGCCGGCGTAAAGAAGCTCCTGCACTTCTTCCTCCCCACGGAGCAGACGCGTGTCCAAGATGGCACCAGCGGCTGTTCCCCGGCCTCGTCCAGCAGCTCCTCTCACTCCACACAGAGCCCTGTGTTAGCTGGAGCCTCCAAAGCCTCTCAGCCCAGATCGCCAGTGGCATCAACTCCAACGACACAGAGCCCTGCCAAATGCAAACCCAGGCTGTCTGCTGGCTCTTCTCCAGTAGAGGTAACCCTCAGCTGCAACTCTGCTAACATCACCAAAGAGCTGTCTGACACATTCAGCTTCTTCCCTGCTACCAGCCCACCTGTTTCTGAAGCCATATTGAAGGATATGCTGACATCCCTGCGGGCCTCCTTAAATGCAGATATGGCACAGTGTGTGACAAGCTTTAAAGCTGAAGTGCAGGAGCTAGGTGGGAGAGTAGACCACATTGAGAATAAAATGGCTGAATTTGCAGCTCCTCACAACACCTTAATAGATGCACACAATGATCAGGATGACCAACTAGAGCACCTCAAAGCCAAAGTCAAGAACACTGAAAAAAACAAGAAAAGATCCCAGCACTGTATTGTGGGCACCTGTGGAACGGTAAAAAATGAGGGAATATAATACAATATAAGGGAATGAAAGTCAATGATTAAAGGTCTGTAACCTGAATAAAGGTCTGTAACCTGTGCAGCTGGAAAAAAACCATCACTGGTAGAAATGGATCAGGTGATAAAAACATGAAAAACCAGCGCTCAAAAGGTTAAGAAAGCAGTCCTGTAATGAATAAAAAATATATAAACAATAACTGAGTTTATTCAAAAAAGCAGTTGATGACTGAACCACAGTACTGTTCACTTGTAGTGTAGTAAAACAAAGAAAGGGGGGCTTACACAGTCTCCAGGCCAATCCACTGAGCAACGAGGAGCCAACAGTCAAATCTCTCCAGAGTTAATTCAACCACAGCGAAGAGAGGGAAGGAGAGGTCAACAGGTGGAAGATAAGACAGCCATCTGTGTTCCTGCTGTGATTGGGAGTAGTCTAAAGGGAATAAGCTCAGCGGCATACAAATGGAGATCCCCCATGCAGAGGGATAGATACTGCAGCCGCTGACTGCGGGTTGCTGGGAAGGAGTTCACGATTGTCAGTGATGTCAGACCAGCTGAGACACTGACTCACGGGGGGAAGGACCGGTGCAGCTGGAATGGATCAGCTGTAGGGACGCTCCTTCCTCCAGTGTAAACCGATGCTGTGCTGTGCCATTGTACACTAACTCAAAGCAGGGGGAAGACCAATGCAGCTGGGGCAGGGCAGTTGTGGGAATGCTCCTTCCTCCAGTAAAGCCGATGCTAAACCCCAACTGAGGGGACAGCTGATGATCGAACCTTCAGATGCAATGCATTCTGGTGTGCTAACATGTGCTGTGGGAATGTCTGGCCAACTGAAGAGTGCAGGCTGACAAGCTGGAAGGGCTATAATAAGCTGTGCAATGCTGTCAGAGATAGCCAGGAGGTCATGGAAGCCAGGAGGTCATGGGAGTCCCATGATGGGTGGTAGTAATAGTATCTGGATCAATGCTCCAGTATAAGATTGGGGTTGCCTTGACGACACGTTTCGCGCACTGGTGCTTTGTCAAAGTCAAGGAAAAAAGGCAACTAAGAGGGTTTAAATAATCTAAAAGGGAACAGTTGAGCCGGGCTAAGGGGCGGGATAAGACTAGACACAACTTTAACCCCTCATTGCTCAGAGGATATGCAAATAAACATATAAGCAGTGCCAATCTAATATACACATCCCATGCCTGCTAAAAAATATAATTACAATTATAATTACACATGCATATAAATAATCTTATACAAAGTCTAAACAAGTAATCTATAATAATAAAATCACAGGTAAACGTAAAAATATACAAAAATAAAAATAAAAGATAAAAATATATATGTATATCTATCTATCTATCTATCTATAGAGATAAAAAAGAGAAAAAAGGTAGGATCAAAAAATACTATAAAAGACTGCACGTTTCTATTTCTTCGATTAACCCTTGGGGGGCAAGTGAGTTGAACATGTATATCCAGAACACTTCTCTTCTGCATAAAAGGGAAAATCTCTCATTTATAGTAAGTGTAAGGGGTTTAGCATCGGCTTTACTAGAGGAAGGAGCGTTCCCACAGCTGCTCTGCCCCAGCTGCATTGGTCTTCCCCCTGCTTTGAGTTAGTGTACAATGGCACAGCATCCCTACAGCTGATCCATCCCAGCTGCACCGGTTCTTCCCCCCATGAGTCAGTGTCTCAGCTGGTCTGACGTCACTGACAATCATGAACTCCTTCCCAGCAACCTGCAGTCAGTGGCTGCAGTATCTATGACTCTGCATGGGGATCTCCATTTGTATGCCGGTGAGCTTATTCCCTTTAGACTACTCCCAATCACAGCAGGAACACAGATGGCTGTCTTATCTTCCACCTGTTGACCTCTCCTTCCCTCTCTTCACTGTGGTTGAATTAACTCTGGAGAGATTTGACTGTTGGCTCCTCGTTGCTCAGTGGATCGGCTGGAGATTGTGTAAGCCCCCCTTTCTTTGTTTTACTACACTACAAGTGAACAGTACTGTGGTTCAATCATCAGCTGCTTTTTTTGAATAAACTCAGTTATTGTTTATATATTTTTTATTCATTACAGGACTGCTTTCTTAACTTTTTGAGCGATGGTGTTTCATGTTTTTATCAAAGCCAAAGTCACAGACATTGAAGACCGCTCGAGGCGGAACAGTCTGAAACTTAGAGGTGTCCCTGAATCTGTGCAAAATGCACAATTGAACCAATACACATGTGATCTGATCTGTGCGGCCCTACCGTCCATCCCAACCTCTGAAGTGGTAATCGACAGAATACACCCCTTACCGAAACCCTCCTACCTCCCTGATGACAGCCACAGATATGTTATAATGCGAATACATTTTTATCACGTGAAAGATCAACTCATGGCCAGCTTCCACAAAAAGGCCCAATTGCCTGAACAATTCTCTCGTCTTCAAATGTATGCAGACCTCTCCCAATACACTCTACAAAAGAGAAAATCACTCCTGCCAATCATGAAAGCTCTTAGAAATCACAACATCAATTATCGTTGGGGTTACCCAACAAAGCTTACCATTACTCAGAACAACACCACTTCCATGATAACATCCCTAGATTAGGGCCTGGCATTGCTCTGATCATGGGACATTATCCCAGAGCAAGAACCCACATCAAAGTCACCCCCTACCAAAGCAAACACCCAGGAGGACTGGCAAACTGTCTCTTACAAACGCAAACAAAAAGAAGCATGCAGCTCGATCACCTCTAGACCATCAATCTAAAGCAGATATAACACTTGACCACCCGGTCAGACAGAGCACTCTCCCCACGATGTTCCCTCTACAAACTTTGTGCAGTATCACTGCAATCAGATTCCAGTTGGAATCGCCCATATTTTTACTAACTGTTGGTTACCTTTTCTCTGTTTTTTCTGTTTTTGTTTTGTTCTTTCTACCTCACAAGGACTCTCAGCCTGGTATTCGAAAAGAGAACTCAGTAGGACAACAAATTGATGTATCATCTACAGATTACACAAAAACCCTGACCTGTTCGTATGTCAACCTACCCTTGCTGATTGGAGGTAACATAAGCTTCTCAAATGATTTGTCTGCATGGTGCTTAAAGTGACCTCATTCAATGTGAGAGGGCTTAATCACCCTGCAAAAAGAGCATCCCTCTGGAAAGAAGCTATTAAACTAGGAAGTGACTTAATCTATCTACAAGAAACACATTTTCAAACTTCAGCTTCCCCTACTTTATGTCATAAAAAATTCCCTCACATCATTACTGCATCCGCACCACACAAGAGGAAAGGTGTTCTTATTGCAATTAAAAATTCTGTAGCCTTCTCTCTACACGTCTCTATTCATGATCCAGATGGTAGATATCTGATCCTCCTATGTGACATCAACAACAGACCTTATACAATAGTTAATGCCTATGTTCCCAATACGCACCAACTTCGCTTCAAAAGAAAACTGTTTCACAAGATCTCAAAACTTCGACGAGGTTCACTAGTGGTATGCGGGGACTTTAACCTTACTGCAGACCCCCATTTGGATCTGTCATCTAAGCCCAAATGCCCTCCCTCAGCACTTCAACCGCTATTTCACAGTGAAGATGTCTATGACACTTGGAGATGCCAACATGCTGAAGAGCGTGACTTCACCTTCCACTCAGTACGCCACAACTCCTACTCTAGATTAGATATGATCCTAGTGGACAAGGTGCTACTCCAGGCTGTGTCTTCCTCCATTATCCATGATATTACTTGGTCAGACCATGCACCAGTTTCCATATCAGTAATGGTCTGACCACACACCCAATCCCACATATATTTGGAGAGTTAATTCACAGCTATTTAATTCACCCCAAAATGTCCTTGACATTATTAAGCACCTTCAAGAATTCTTTCAGCTGAACTCTAAGTCAGTCTCTAACCCGTTTGTTGTTTGGTGTGCTCATAAAGCCTTTATAAGAGGCATTTTTATACAAATGTGTTCACGTATTAAGAGGCAGAGGTCATTGCAGCTCGACAAATTACTGGGAGATATACGCACTCTAGAATCTACCAATAAAACAAATCCAACCCACTCCTCATGAAAAACCCTGTCCAAACTTTGTTCAAACCTGTGACCATAGGTGTGCGCAGCCTATTGTATTAGGGTGTGCACCCCAAAGCTCAAACACACACACCTTTCTCTGCAGCCTCAGCTGCACGGGACAGTTAATGAATGGGAAGTGCTCTGTGCTGAGCGGCTTCCTGTTCATTCACAAACTGAAGCATAGTAAATACAGTTTTTCTATGCTTCCGTTTTGAATGGACACAGTGAGTGAGTGTATATACTGTGTTCATTTAGAAAAGGAAGGGGTCGTTAAATTACATATTTACTAGCCCCTTCCCCTGCTGTTCATTGTGAAACATCCTCCAGGGGGAGAGGGGAGGAGAGAAGCCAGCAGCACTGCAGGGCAGGGGGGCCAACAGTAAAGGGGGAAGCCCAGGCAGTAGGGGGAATCGGCACCTCACATAGTGATTAGGGTGTGCCCAGGCACACCTGGCACACCCCCTGCGCACGCCTATGCCTGTGACTATTGCTAGTGGAACAGTATGATAAACATTTTAAAGCCCTTAAATTAGCGCACTATTCTTCAGGCAACAAGGCAGGTAAATTCCTAGCAAATCGACTCAAAGCGAAAAAATTCCAATCCAAAATTGAATATCTATTAGACCCACAATCTCAGCAAAAAATTACTTACCCAAAGAGAATTGCAGATTCTTTTGCGTCCTATTATAGCTCCCTTTACAACTTTAATTGAACCCTTAGCAGAAGCAATAAGAGCAGCACCTAAAATTACTGGTTTTAAATTCCAGAGCAATTCCCATGTAATAAATCTTTTCGCAGATGACATATTCATCTTTCTAACAAACCCGGAAATATCTCTAGCAGCAACTCACAACATTCTTACAACTTTTAGTGCACTATCTTATTACAAAGTTAATTATACTAAGTCCCTACTGCTAGACCTTGGTATAGATCCTATTCTTCGCAATAAACTTCAGGCTTCCTATTCATATACCTGGAGCACTGATGGACTTCCCTATTTAGGTCTCCGATTAGTGTCAGATGTCTCACAACTGGCTAATATCAACTACTCCCTTCTTATTAATAAATTATCAAAAGATGCTCAAAAAATGTCTAAGTGCGAGCTCTCTTGGACAGGCCGTCTCGCCACCTTTAAAATGTTCATGCTACCCCAAATACTGTATCTTTTTAGAACACTTCCTATACCTATTAAACAAACACACTTAATGGCGCTTAACAAAATATTGAGGATATTTGTGTGGCAAAATATGAAACCCCGCAGTTCCCATGCCCAGCTCTTAAAACATAAATATGCGGGTGGTATGGGCATGGTTGATTTACGTGACTATTGGGTGGCGACTCATCTGTCCCAACTTAAAAGCTGGTTCTTGACAGAAACAGACAAAATGTGGGTTGATGTTGAACAATCTTGCAGTTCTACACCCTCACTTAAGAATTTACTACTGGCTGACACTTGGAAACCCAGATCACTAAAACACTTACCTCTCTCCACCCAGGCCTCCATGGAGGCGTGGAGAACTCTCTGTTCCTTGAATCCCCCTTGGACGCAGAGAACCTCTATACGTATCTCACTAAACGTCTTGGAAATATTAATCCCTGACTTGTCACTTCAAAAATGGGAAAAGAAAGGAATTACAAATCTTGACCACACACTCAATCATAACACTCTCAAACCCTTTGTGCAGATCAAAAACAAATTCAATATCCCAACTACAGACCACTACTTATATCTTCAAATTTCTCATTTTCTGAAATCTCTCACCACCCCTGAAATATTTGTACACAAACAAAGTTGGCAATATTTCATGGATAAACCTCCTTCTGTCAAAGGAACCTCCCTATTTTATAATCTTTTACAAAATAAACTCACTTTCCATAAGTCCACACCATATCTGAAATGGGAAACAGACCTAGGGAAATCCTTCACCACTTACCAATGGCAATCAGCTTTTAAATCCATCTACAAGGCCTCTAAGTGCGCTGGGAACTATCCCACAAAATTGCCCTGAGATGGTACCTTACCCCATATAGAATCTCTAAATTCCTTGTAACACAATCCCCACTCTGTTGCAGAGGTTGCGGAATGGTGGGACAGATTATGCATATTTTTTGGTCATGTAAGCACTTAACCAGCTTCTGGAATAAGGTGTTCTGCATAATTTCTGAAATCACTGGGATCATCACCTCACCCTCTCCAGCTCTGGCGATTCTCAATATAGGCATAGATCTTTTCCCCACTGATTGCCGCAGAATTGTCACCCACATCCTGTTAGCTGCTAGAATGTTAATTACTAGAAAATGGAAAACCAACTTATCACCCAATGTACCAGAAGTGATTGATATGGTGAAACACAACTTTGCATTTGAAAACCTACTAGCGTACAGACATGGTACTAAATGACTCTTTGATCATCAATGGAATCTTTGGACTCTTTTGCCCCGTACACACGGTCGGACATTGATCGGACATTCCGACAACAAACTCCTAGGATTTTTTCTGACGGATGTTGGCTCAAACTTGTTTTGCGTACACACGGTCGCACAAAGTGGTCGGAATTTCCGATTGCCAAGAACGCGGTCACGTACACCACCTACGACAAGACTATAAAAGGCCATTTCAGAACCAAGCGCGGCACCCTTTGGCTCCTTTTGCTAATCTCATGTTAGTAAAAGTTTGATGAGATGATTTGCGCTTTTTCAGACTCGTGGTTTTCAGATCATTTTCTGCTGTTCTGTTTGTGCTTGTGGGTTTGTATCTGCTCTTCATGCAGTGAGTTCGTATTTGATTATTCATTGCGTTCTTGTCCACTCATTGCTGTTTTTCAGGTCGCTCTTCACAGGCCTTGCTGTTCTTCAGTGCGTTCTGTTACTTAGTTCTGAGCAGCCAACCATTTTCTAGCCATGTTGCGTATACGTACTCCTCGTAGAGTTCGTGCTGTGTGGGGGCTTGGTGTTGGGGTCCTGACCTTGACACAAGTCCAGTCCATGAACAGGGTGGGGAGGAGTTCATGGACCAAGAATTGGCTGCTTCAGCGTGACCAGTTCTGTCATATGCTTTTGCTCCGTGAGATCCGTGAGAATAATCCTGATGATTTCAGGAACTTTCTCCA
The DNA here is from genome assembly GCA_037953035.1 of Aquarana catesbeiana. Classification (NCBI taxonomy): domain Eukaryota; kingdom Metazoa; phylum Chordata; class Amphibia; order Anura; family Ranidae; genus Aquarana; species Aquarana catesbeiana. Next base: position 289,656 of record JBBHAA010000218.1, read on the forward strand.
GATGACGGACCCCGTTTTTCACCGTTTGTTGGCTTTGCTGACCCCCTATATCAGCAGGCAGGATAGCTACATGAGGCAAGCCATCACTCCGGAGCAGAGGCTTGTTGCCACCCTGTGGTACTTGGCGATGGGGAGAAGCCTGCAGGACCACAAGTTCTTGACAGGCATCTCCCCCAGGCTCTGGGGATCATTATCCCAGAGACCTGTTCTGTCATCATTCAGGTCCTGCAGAAGGAGTATATGAAGGTAAGATTTTTATCCTTTAATATCACATTTTATTGTATTTAATGTTTGCTAATGTATTGTATTTCTTTTCTCATTCCCTAATTACCATGATTGTAATATGCTGTGAATGTCCCCTTTGTTCTCATGCAAGCTGGATTTTTATCTAATTTTTTTTGTCCTTCATGCATATTTGCCTTCACTTACCTCCCCAGCATGCTCTCCTGCCCCTATATTCACTTCATGTAGTCACTTAACAATGTATTTTAGCAGCTCCATAGTAGTGCTTTACCCCAAACACCCCCTAAAATGTTTAGAAATGTGATTTGTGCTTTAAATTCAGGCAGAGTGCCAGAGGCTTTTTTTGGGTGTCCCCAAATCATTTGGAACCCTCCCTCCCCCCAGCTGCTAAGTCAGCTGATACCAATTCTCTATCTATCCTCAATCATCTATCTGCTGACTTTGCCAAACCCATACACACTATACTCACCTCATTTGTGCTCAGATTTATGGATGAATTCCCAAAAGCATGTAGTACAAGGGCCTGCCTGTATACTTTCAAATGGTACTGTTTCAAGTTTCTGTATACTATTATTATCTTGATAGGTAATAGCAGAATGTCCAAATGTGCTAAAATGTATACAGTGTGTATTTATATCTTTGTATTATGACACTTCTTACCTGTCCAGTGGACTGCCAATAGTGTAACTAAGGAGGGGCTGTTGAAAGTAATACCCATTATTTAGGCATTTATTTAGGCATTCATATCTCAATGAAGTGGAGAGGGTTACCTGTCCCAGAGTTCTCCCCCCCTGTAATGTTAGAAATGGCCCAGGAGAGGGGGGGGAGTCTGATAGGTGTACCTTATACTTTGGTCTTAAAAAATTCCCTCTTAAAAATGTTAGCTTGATGTTGGGCAAGAATGTTTGTGTCTAATCTGCTTTCCATGTTTATGTGCAAAATGACTAATTTTTTATTTGGTTTTGACTCCACAGTTTCCTTCCACACCATAGGAATGGCAGACTGTGGCCTCATACTTTGCTCAGTGGTTGGACTTTCCTAATTGTGGAGGGGCAATTGATGGGAAACACGTCCACATCGTCCCACCACCCAACTCGGGGTCGTACTATTACAACTACAAGGGGTTCAATAGTATTGTGATGTTGGCGGTGGTGTCGGCTATTTATGAGTTCCTGTATGTGGACGTGGGGAAGAATGGCCGGATGTCTGATGGTGGAGTCATCGCCCAAACAGAGTTTTACAGGCGTCTCCAGAATGGCAGCTTGGACTTGCCACCTCCAGAAGAGAATGTGGAAGGACTCCCATTCGTCTTTGTTGCGGATGAAGCGTTTGCGCTGGGGGACCATCTTATGCGGCCATTCCCGATGAGGACCCTCACCCCGGACCAGAGGGTTTTTAATTACCAGCTGGCCAGAGCCAGAAGAGTGGTGGAGAACACATTTGGAATCATGGCCAGCCGTTTCCGCCTGTTTCTTACACCCATACATATGGCGGAGTACAGACTGAATCACATTATCCTGGCATGCTGTGTTCTATACAACTTTTTATGGAAACATTCTGCCAACTATGCTGGCTCAGTTGGGCCTGAGGCTGGAATACCTAATGAACCAACCCTGACGGTGCTTGAAAGTGGCTGTCCTGGCTTGCCCTCCCTGAGTGCCCGTGATGTCCGGCTAATATACCTTGAATTCTTTGCGGGTAGGGGGGCCATCAATATGCCAGACAATGTCTAAAACATTTTTTAAATAAAAAAAAAATAAACCAAGGTTTGGTGACATTTCCTGCTTGTGTTTGTTTTAGCTGACCCTGACAGAAATGTGGTGAGTCCTGAAATTGGATTGAGATTGTGTAACCTTACAAAGCACTGTTGGGTGTTATTTCCTAAAGGCAAAGACATTTTGCACTACAGGTGCACTTGAATTTGCACTTGTAGTGCAAAGTGTATTTGTCCTTAGGAAATAACATGCATTGTCACTGAAAACACCCATTACAGCACAACAAAAGTTTAGTAGCGTTGAGACAATAATCCACACAATCTTGATTAACATCTTGATTAATCTTGATTAACAATCTTTTTAATACCTGCACAATCACATGTGCATTTAGAAAAGGTTTTAAAACATACCAACATGTTTGTTGTATAACAATTTTTGGGGTCACATTAGAAAAATTAGAAATGTCCATTTAAGATAAAACAGGCATGTTTAAACCAACCAGAAAGACACAAATCTTGAACTTACAAAGTTCACATTTGGTAGAACTTGAAGGCAATATCAGACATGAGTATTTACCAACTGAATTTGATATTGCGTTCAGATGGTGTGAAGTCACCCCAGGAAAAGCCAAATTTTGAAGATGCACACAAATTTAAGAATGTCAACATGTGCTAGCTGCCATCACGGGGGATCAAGGGGGTGCAACCCCTTCCTCACTGCTACTTTATTATTGAGGAAGGGGTTGCACCCCCAAAATGCGTCCATTGATCTCCTGTGATGGCAGATAGCACATGTTGACACTCTGTGTGCATCTTCAAAATTTGGCTTTTCTAATATTTCTTAAAAAATTTTCAAAAAGTGTAGCACACCTATAAACAAAGGGATTTGGAGGGCTTTTAAACTCACCCTAAAACATCAATGATGTTCTTATTTTTTTGAAGAACATCATTGATGTTTTTCTTGATGTTTTCCAATGCAACATTACACCCCATGATCTCCCCAATCAGGATCTGGGCACTTTCAGAGGTGATAGGATCAGGATCCACAACATCACGATCACCTAAAAAGAGAGAAACAAAAAAAAAAAACAGGTATTATAAATATGTCGGCATCCATCTCTTACCTGAGCCTGTGGTCACTCACACTCACCTGTTGTGGTGACTATTTCCACCACATCTTCCTCCTCCTGCTCTGCTGGTCTTCGGTGGATTTCCCCTTCTTCCAGAGGTGGTGGGTCTCTGGTCTCCTTGGATGAGGGGTGTCCTCGGAGTCTTTTATCCCCTATGTAAAAAAAAAAAATAGGTATACTTAGCACACAGATATTTAATGTCAGAACTATAAGTATGAAGCATTGCTTGGAAGTGGGGTACAATTGTCTATTTTGGCAGAGTTCCAAGATGTAGCATTTTTATTGTCCTTTGTCAAGCTTCAATACTTTACCTGTCTTGTACAAGCTTCACAGATGGAGACCCCCTATAGTATATACTGGAGTCCTCTCCTTACACAGAATCTAGTTTGCATTTCATTCTAGTAACAAGCACATCTACACCACCCAATTCTTTGCACACAAGTAGGCCCCAAAAAAATGATGGCAATTGCATATGGCCAAACAAACTATGTTTGATATGAACGAATAATGTTCCCATGAACATGAAAGTTGCCATTTTAAACTGGATAACAGTTATTAAGAAAAGCACATGGAGCAGCACGAACGTAATAAACAGAAAGAATAGGAACACAGCACAACTACTTACTTTTTTGCAGGACTCTCCGGATCTTTCTGTACTGCTCGTGTTCTCTTAATTTGAGGTCCGACCACTGCTTCCTGAGCTGATCTTTCGATCGTCGTACCCCGAAATTCCGGTGCAGACTCTTGACTACTTTCGCCATTATTTTGGCCTTTCGGACATTGGGGTTGGGGTAAGGTCCATACTTCCAGTCCTAGTCGGCCTTCTTCAGGATGTCGACCATCTCCAACATCTCCCCAAGGGACATATTTGATGCCTTATATCATCATTTCTGCCTCCGGGCTTTCCTCCTCCTCCTCCTCATTGCTGAAATTATCAGACAACTGATGTGTTTTCGCCATGTGCTCTTCCCCCACTGCGCCGAACGAGAAGGGGCGGGGAATAGACTAGAAAGAACGTCAGGGGTGGGCGGAGTTTCACGCATGCGCAGTGTCTATAAAGCGTAACACGCGTGTAGTACATACGATCTGTGAGCGGAGGAAGGAGTAACGGAGGCGCCGATCGTGATTGCGAAGGTAAGATTTAACATTGGGCTTATACTGCTTCTAGATTGAGGCCTGTATTTGCACAAGTTTAGTAGACTTTAGGCTGACATTAGGGTTTGTCTTGTGTTGTATCTTGCAGATAATAAAATGGATGGCTTCAATGACCACAATTTCCTCCCCCTGTTCATAGACAAATACAGGGAGCTGCCCTGTCTGTGGCAGGTGAAACATCCACATTACAATCATAAACAAAGAGGGAGACAGAGAAACTGCTGGAGTTGGTGAAGCTGGTGGCAACCATCCCCTTATTAAAAACCAAAATTGGTGGCCTGAGGAGCACTTATCTTAGGGAGCGCAAGAAGGTCACAGATTCCCAGAGATCCGGAGCTGCAGCAGATGACATTTATGTCCCCAGGCTGTGGTACTATGAGAGACTGCGATTTCTGTCAGACCACACTGAAGTCAGGGAATCCCTCTCAACCCTTCCTTCCACTCTTCCTTCCACCCTATCTTCCACCCCAGCTGAGGCTTCCGATGTCCAACCTGGGACTTTCAGCCAGGAAGAAGTGGAGGAGCCCGATGGAGTCAGATATAGCATTGTTCTACAGATTTCTGGTCAATAAATAAATTATGTTTACTAGATGTTATTATTGATCACTAATTACTGATTGAAAAAAAGTGTTTTACATATCAATAGACAGTAGTGGGCAAAAATATTTTGGACAAGACTGAAAAATGCTGGGCTCAGAATGATAGTCTGCTATATTTGTTAACATTCAATTTGCAACAGTCATGAGATGAAAATTGTGTGTGATTGATGAATAACAAAACAAAAACTATGTCCCTTTTTCATACACAGGAAGACCTCAGCCAGGACGAGGCTCTGGAATGTGGCGCACACAGGAGGAGGCTGTGGAATGTGGCAGCCAGGAGGAGGTGGGGGTAAGTGGCAGCCAGGAGGAGGTGGGGGTAAGTGGCAGCCAGGAGAAGCCTGGGACCAGTAGGAGCCTGACCGAATCGCAGGTTCCTCCCCTCCGCCTTCCATACAAAAGAGCAAGGAAGGCGATTCACATGCAGGATTCTGCGCTCAGGCTCATTCAGGAGGCTTCTGCATCCCCCAGAGCCTTACACACTCCTGAAGAGGCCTTTGCCTGCATGGTTGCCACCAAACTGCAGGCCATGCAGGAGGGTCAACGCAAGCTGTGTGAGGACCTTCTGTATAAAGTCCTAAGTAAGGGGGTGAGTGGGGAAATAACAACCAATACCCACCTGAGTGAGTTGGCCCCTCCTACTCCTCCTCCTCCTGCTGCCACAATTCCACCACCACAGCCACAGCGGTGGAGCGGTGTGTCAGTCTGACACACCGCTACACTGATCTTGGTAAAAAGCCTCCGGCGGAGGCTCTTTACCACGTGATCAGCCGTGTCCAATCACGGCTGATCACGCTGTCAATAGGAAGAGCCGTTGATTGGCTCTTCCTCACTCGCGTCTGACAGATGCAAGTAGAGGAGAGCCGATCGGCGGCTCTCCTGGCAGGGGGGGTCTGCGCTGATTGTTTATCAGCGCAGCCCCCCCTCAGATCACCCCACTGGACTACCAGGGATGCCACTAGGACCACCAGGGAAGGGGCAACGTGGATGGCTAGGTATGTACCCCATGGCCATCCACATGTGCCCAATCTGTGCCAATCAGTGCCCACAAATGGGCACTGATTGGCACTATTATGTCCATGATATGCCCAGATCTGCCCAGCAATGCTCTATTAGTGCCACCTGTCATTGCCCATCTGTGCCACCTGTCATTGCCCATCAGTGCCACCTGTCAGTGCCCATCAGTGCCCATCTGTGCCCATCAGTGCCCACCTATCAGTGCCCATCAGTGCCACACATCAGTGCCACACATACGTACCCATCAGTACCACCCATATATACCAATCAATGCCACCTACGAGTGCCCATCAGTGCCGCCTATGTGTGGAAGGAAGCGTGGAAGGAAGCGTGGAAAGAAGACCAGAGAGTGATGGGCCTGGGTTCAGTCTGGTCTGGCCAAAGATACAGCCTCTTGTATGACCACAGCCTGGGGACACAGATGTCATCTGCTGCTTTCTGGATCTCTGGGACTTCTGGACCAGACTGCATTCCTTTAGATATGGACTCCTCAGGCCACCAATTTTGCAAGAAAATACTTGATGTGTGCCCTGGGGGCCAAAGGCTTCACCCAGTTCAGCTGTTTCTCCAGCGTTGCCTCCCTCTTTGTTTGTTTCTGAGCCATTAATAAAGGAAATTTTTTTACAGTTATACTCGCCTATGTGTGTTTTCCTTTTAAAAGGACAGTTGGTTTGTGAGGAGGCAGGTACATTTCAAATATACAATGTGAAAGTAACAAGAGACACCAACACCAAAAAACCTCCTTGAGAGTAAAACACACACAAAAAAAATCAGACTTTTTAATTATGCAAACCAAAAAAAAAAAAAAAAAAACAGCCTTGGAAAAATGACAAACCACCAAACAAATACAAAAACAGCCTTGAAAAAAAGAAAAAATATTTGGTCAGATGTGACAAATGTAAATATATTGAGGGAATCACAATAAATAATAAAGAAAGAAGTTTGTGAGAAGTTTGTGAGAAGTCTGTGTGAATATGAGCAGCAAAACTACTTCATTCTTCTTATGCCGCGTACACACGGTCGGACTTTTCGTCTACAAAAGTCCAACGGACGCCGACGGACTAAAGCTGGCTGGTAATCCGTTCGTGTGTGGGCTTCTCCGGACTTTCAGCAGACTTTTTCAGCCTCAAATCCGACGGACTTTAGATTTGAAACATGCTTCAAATCTTTACGTCGTAACTACGACGGACCCGAAATCCGCTCGTCTGTGTGCTAGTCCGACGGACAAAAACCCATGCTAGGGCAGCTATTGGCTACTGGCTATGAACTTCCTTATTTTAGTCCGGTGTACGTCATCACGTACGAATCCGTCGGACTTTTGTGTGGTCGTGTGTAGGCAAGTCCGTTCATTAGAAAGTCTGCTGCAAGTCCGCCGAAAGTCCGCCGGAAGTCTGTCGGACAGGCTGTCGGACTTTTGTAGACGAAAAATCCGACCGTGTGTACGCGGCATTACATTATAAAGAAGAAGAGAGTGCGCTGCATTAAACTATTTTTGACATTGCAGCGTGACGAAAGTGCTGTATCCATTCCAAACGCTAATTTTACCAGACCGAGCTGTTCCATCTCGGAATTTCTTCTGAGCATGCGTGGCACTTTGTGTGTTGGAAATGGCCACACACGGTCGGAATTGACGCGATCAGATTTTGTTGTCGGAAAATTTTATAGCCTGCTCTCAAAATTTGTGTTGGAAAATCCGATGGAAAATGTCCGATGGAGCCCACACACGGTCGGAATGTCCGACAACACGCTCCGATCGGACATTTTCCATCGGACAATCCGACCAAGTGTATGGGGCATAAGGGTTAAAAACCGGTAACTGCTGATATGTCAAATATTTCCTGTTCTCTCTTTATTACACCTGACCAGACCGCCTGGCCAACACAACGTCCTAGTGTTTTTCAATGCCTTAACCACTTCCCGCCCGCCCTATAGCGGATTGACGTCCGGGAAGTGGTTGTGTTATCCTGACTGGACGTCATATGACGTCCAGCAGGATAACATGCCGCAGCGCGCCCCCGGGGGCGCGCATCGCGGCGATCGGTGGAGCGGTGTGTCAGTCTGACACACCGCTACACTGATCTTGGTAAAAAGCCTCCGGCGGAGGCTCTTTACCACGTGATCAGCCGTGTCCAATCTAGGCTGATCACGCTGTCAATAGGAAGAGCCGTTGATCGGCTCTTCCTCACTCGCGTCTGACAGATGCAAGTAGAGGAGAGCCGATCGGCGGCTCTCCTGGCAGGGGGGGTCTGCGCTGATTGTTTATCAGCGCAGCCCCCCCTCAGATCACCCCACTGGACTACCAGGGATGCCACTAGGACCACCAGGGAAGGGGCAACGTGGATGGCTAGGTATGTACCCCATGGCCATCCACATGTGCCCAATCTGTGCCAATCAGTGCCCACAAATGGGCACTGATTGGCACTATTATGTCCATGATATGCCCAGATCTGCCCAGCAATGCTCTATCAGTGCCACCTGTCATTGCCCATCTGTGCCACCTGTCATTGCCCATCAGTGCCACCTGTCAGTGCCCATCAGTGCCCATCTGTGCCCATCAGTGCCCACCTATCAGTGCCCATCAGTGCCACACATCAGTGCCACACATACGTACCCATCAGTACCACCCATATATACCAATCAATGCCACCTACGAGTGCCCATCAGTGCCGCCTATGTGTGCCCATCGGTGCCACCTATGATTGCCCATCAATGCCGCATACCAGTGCCACCTATCAGTGCCCATCAGTGCCACCTATCAGTGCCCATCAGTGCCGCCTATCAGTGCCCATCATCAGTGCCCGTTAGTGCCACCTCATCAGTGCCACCTCATTGGTGCCACCTCATCGGTGCCCATCAGTGCCGCCGTATCAGTGCCCATCTGTGCCGCCGTATCAGTGCCCATTATTGAAGGAGAAAGCGTACTTATTTACAAAAAAATTTAACAGAAACAAAGAAAAACTTGGTTTTTTTCGAAATTTTCGGTCTTTTTTTATTTGTTGCGCAAAAAATAAAAACCGCAGAGGTGATCAAATACCACCAAAAGAAAGCTCTATTTGTGGGAACAAAATGATAAAAAATTTGTTTGGGTACAGTGTAGCATGACCGCGCAATTGTCATTCAAATTGCGACAGCGCTGAAAGGTGAAAATTGGGCTGGGCGGGAAGGTGTCTAAGTGCCTGGTATTGAAGTGGTTAATGTTCTATTGTTTCAAAACGTATTTCTATTTTATTTTTATTTTGTTATTTCTCTATTGTTTTACTATTTTACTATTCTCCTATTTGGTTTGCTGTTTATACTCCTGGTGGTTTTCACCTGGACTCTTGTTGTCAGTACCCTATGTAACATGTATCACATCTATAAGCATATAGCAATCATTCTTTAGTCCCTAAGATCTGCTATCGTGATCCTTTGCTGAGATACTATATACTCACTCTTTTACTGTAATGCATGTTATTATATTTTTCTTTAATAAAAACTAATGTAACAAAAAAAAATTTACTTTGCTCCAAAAGCGCAGGATCCGAGGCCTCCGTCTGGGACGCCATGCTGTACTTGTTGGCCACATGTGCCGCCGCTCCTCCAGGAGACTTGGCAGATTTCGGAGCACTCCCTTGTTTTTGTGCCTTAGGTCTGTTCCGGGTCCGTCTCATTCCCTGATCTGGGGGTTTTGTAGCAGTTTTTAAAAGTCTCAGGTTGCGAGAACAGGATAAAATCCCCCTATGGATGCAGAGCTCCTCAACAAGTGTCCTACACCGCTGCCATATTGGTCACTTCCCCTATGATAAAAAATTTTATGCTATCATATCTTTCCTCTATTTACGTATACTTATACATATAATCTGCATCTAGGTGGGGTATCCCCACTGTGGGGCCAGCACGTTGGCTCCCTATCTCTCCCTCTTACACCTGCTCACGCCCAATATAACTATTTATAGGGAGCTCCATTACCCCATTATCTTATCTATCTGTGTACCAAGATTAAACAAGTGTTCGGCGCAAAAAATAAAAGCAGTAATCCAAAATGAATAAACAACAATGTTGTGCATGTAAATATACAAAAATAAAACAATAAGATACGGCCATAAGGAATAAAAATGGTAAAGTCCATAATAATAGCACAGAGGAGTGAATGGTAAGGATGATGTGAAGAGTCCACATTCATGGCAGCCTTCCGGTGGGAGTGGAAACCATATTCCCAAAAGACACTGACAAAAACAAGAAAACAGAGGCGCCTCTGGGTGCAGACTTTAAAACAACTTTAATAGTTAAAGGCAGCAACAAAGATTGCACTCACATTTAAGTTGAACTGATAAGGCATAGAAAAGTCCCAAAAGCAACCAAGAGCTCAAGCTTGACAAAGGAGCGCAGCCGTCACGTCACTCACAGCTAGCCAGCTCAGGAAACGTGTCGCATAGTTTGTGACGTCATCACCCCTCACCCCATCACTGTTTGCTTTCCAAGCCTCACTCTGGTGTTCCTCCATGGCTGTCGGCCGCAATACATCCAGCGTACCAGAGACCAGTCAGAGGAGACATATCCATGGCCACGAGAGACTGACCTCACAGACCACCTTGGTTGCTTTTGGAACTTTTCTATACCTTATAAGTTCAACTTAAATGTGAGTGCAATCTTTGTTGCTGCCTTTTAACTATTAAAGTTGTTTTAAAGTCTGCACCCAGAGGCGCCTCCGTTTTCTTGTTTTTTTACTGGGTCATGAGAATAGACCACTGGCCAGAACTTGCCCAATATTGAAATCCTCGGCTGCCCTGCATCCAGCGTGCTTTCTGAACAGGCATTCAGTGCTGCCAGAGGTTTTGTTACTGATAATAGAGCAAATCTGTCACACAGACTGTGCAGCTGAAATTTATCAAAATGAATCAGTCCTGTATTATCAGCAGCTATGAAGCAACTGATGCTGATGTCACTGATTAATGGGGTTGTAAAGGTAAACGTTTTTTCACCTTAATGCATTCTATGCATTAAGTTGAAAAAACTTCCGACAATACCGCCGCCCCCAGCCCCCTTTTTACTTACCTGACCCCTCGAAAGTCCCGCGCTCGCTCCCGACATCCTCTTCGCCACTCAGCCTGGCCGCTGATTTGCTACAGTGGATGGATTGAAAGCAGCGCAGCCATTGGCTTGCGCTGCTGTCAATCACATCCAATAATGCGGCGTGCCGGGGGCGGGACCGAGTGATACAGTGAGCGGCTATAGCCGCCGGCTGTATTACGGGAGCTCGCCCACAAGAACTAACCACCATGCGAGGGAGCTCACATTAAGGTGGTGAGTCCTTGCAGGGAGGAGCTGAAACAGCTGCCGAGGGACCCCAGAAGACCAGGTTCGGGGTCACTCTGTGCAAAACGAGCTGCATATTGAAGGTAAGTATAACATGTTTGTTATTTTAAAAAAAATACCTTTACAACCCCTTTAAGAGTTTTTGGGATGTGGAAGCTCTGCAAGACTTCTAGGCTGCCTAGTGTTGTGGGTGTTGATTTCATATGGAAGAAATTTTTGGTATAGGTTTCATGGGCACAATTAACCCTTAAAGGCCAATTTTTCCACACCTGTTTGACAGGTGCATATCATTTCAATTTGTGACAGCAAGGTAATTCTTTCTTTTATCAAAAGTACCTCTGTAGGGTTATGGTGTGAAGGCACCTTTAACACCCAAAGACCAATTTTTCTGCACCTGTTACTTCTATCCAATTCTGCAGAAGAGACACCAGAATTTATCCAAAAATCTCTAATCAAGTAATCTTGTTTCCAGTGCACTATATTGCGGCCTCATCATACAGACTGGCTCCCCAAGTTGTTGTTTCTAAATTGAAGAAAGCTTGCAGGGAATATGTATTTTTTTGGCTTTATAAATGCAATTATTGCTGCAGCAGCTTCTATACACAGTACAGATGTGCCACTTTACAGGTAGACTAAGGGGACTCCCTCGGCATTATATTAAAAGGAATTTTCCATTTTTATTGTTTTCTCATTTTTATGCTTTCACTTTAACCACTTCAGCCCCGGAAGGATTTACCCCCTTCCTGACCAGAGCACTTTTTACAATTTGGCACTGCGTCGCTTTAACTGCTAATTGCACGGTCATACAATGGTGTACCCAAACGAAATTTGCGTCCTTTTCTTACCACAAATAGAGCTTTCTTTTGATGGTATTTGATCACCTCTGCCATTTTTATTTTTTGCGCTATAAATGGAAAAAGACCGAAAATTTTGAAAAAAAAAGATATTTTCTACTTTTTGTTATAAAAAAAAAATCCAATAAACTCAATTTTAGTCATACATTTAGGCCAAAATGTATTTGGCCACATGTCTTTGGTAAAAAAAAGTCAATAAGCGTATATTTATTGGTTTGCGCAAAAGTTATAGCGCCTACAAACTAGGGTACATTTTCTGGAATTTACACAGCTTTTAGTTTATGACTGCCTATGTCATTTCTTGAGGTGCTAAAATGGCAGGGCAGTACAAAACCCCCCCAAATGACCCCATTTTGAAAAGTAGACACCCCAAGGAAATTGCTGAGAGGCATGTTGAACCCATTGAATATTTATTTTTTTTGTCCCAGGTGATTGAATAATGACAAAAAAAATAAAAAATAAATAAATAAAAATTTACAAAAAGTTTCCACTAAATGATATATTGCTCACACAGGCCATGAGCATATGTGGAATTGCACCCCAAAATATATTCAGCTGCTTCTCCTGAGTACGGGGATACCACATGTGTGGGGCTTTTTTGGAGCCTAGCCGCGTACGGGGCCCCGAAATCCCAGCACCGCCTTCAGGATTTCTAAGGGCATAGATTTTTGATTACATTCCTCACTACCTATCACAGTTTTGAAGGCCATAAAATGCCAAGATGGCACAAACCCCCCCCAAATGACCCCATTTTGGAAAGTAGACACCCCAAGCTATTTGCTGAGAGGTATGTTGAGTCCATGGAATATTTTATTTTTTGACACAAGTTGTGGGAATGTGACAATTTTTTTTTTTTTTGCACAAAGTTGTCACTAAATGATATATTGCTCACACAGGCCATGGGCATATGTGGAATTGTACCCCAAAATACATTAAGCTGCTTCTCCTGAGTATGGGGATACCACATGTGTGGGACTTTTTGGGAGCCTAGCCGCGTACGGGGCCCCGAAAACCAATCACCGCCTTTAAGATTTCTATGGGCATAAATTTTTTATTTCACTCCTCACTACCTATCAGAGTTTTGAAGGCCATAAAATGCCAAGATGGCACAAAACCCCCCCAAATGACCCCATTTTGGAAAGTAGACACCCCAAGCTATTTGCTGAGAGGCATGTTGAGTCCATGGAATATTTTATATTTTGACACAAGTTGCGGGAAAGTGACAATTTTTTTTTTTTTGCACAAAGTTGTCACTAAATGATATATTGCTCAAACATGCCATGGGCATATGTGGAATTACACCCCAAAATACATTCTGCTGCTTCTCCTGAGTACGGGGATACCACATGTGTGGGACTTTTTGGGAGCCTAGCTGCGTACGGGGCCCCGAAAACCAAGCACCGCCTTCAGGATTTCTAAGGGCATACATTTTTTATTTCACTCCTCACTACCTATCACAGTTTTGAAGGCCATAAAATGCCAAGATGGCACAAAACCCCCCCAAATGACCCCATTTTGGAAAGTAGACACCCCAAGCTATTTGCTGAGAGGCATGGTGAGTATTTTGCAGCTCTCATTTGTTTTTGAAAATGAAGAAAGACAAGAAAAACGTATTTTTTTTTCTTTTTTCAATTTTCAAAAGTTTGTGACAAAAAGTGAGGTCTGCAAAATACTCACTATACCTCTCAGCAAGTAGCTTTGGGTGTCTATTTTCCAAAATGGGGTCATTTGGGGGGGGTTGTGCCATCTGGGCATTCCATGGCCTCCGAAACTGTGATAGGCAGTGAAGAGTGAAATCAAAAATTTACGCCCTTAGAAAGCCTGAAGGTGGGGCTTGGTTTTCGGGGTCCCGTACGCGGCTAGGCTCCCAAAAAGTCTCACACATGTGGTATCCCCGTACTCAGGAGAAGCAACAGAATGTATTTTGGGGTATAATTTCACATATTCCCATGGCATGTTTGAGCAATATATCATTTAGTGACAACTTTGTCCAAAAAAAAAAAAAAAAAATTTGTCTTTTTCCCGCAACTTGTGTCACAATATAAAATATTCCATGGACTCGACATGCCTCTCAGCAAATAGCTTGGGGTGTCTACTTTCCAAAATGGGGTCATTTGGGGGGGTTTTGAACTGTCCTGGCATTTTATGCACAACATTTAGAAGCTTATGTCACACATCGACCACTCCTCTAACCACTTGAAGACAAAGCCCTTTCTGACACTTTTTGTTTACATTTGCAAAAAAATTACTTTGAACCCCCAAACATTATATATTTTTTAAAGCAAATGCCCTACAGATTAAAATGGTGGGTGTTTAATTTTTTTTTTTCACACAGTATTTGCGCAGCGATTTTTCAAACGCATTTTTTGGGGAAAAAACACACTTTTTTAAATTTTAATATACTAAAAAACACTATTTTGTCAATGAGGAGGGGGCGTGTCCGAATGGCGAGGTGAATGGACGCACTGCAGAGGAGCTCTGTCTAGCCCTCTGCAATCCACTGCCATCCGGCATCCACAAACATCAAAAACTGCCCCAAAGCCTATCTAATAACCACTGGGCACTAGGAGAGCCTTTTACTGAGGACATTGGAGCAGATTAGCCGGCGGACTACTTTGTTTTCAGGCCGCGGCCGGCCTTCTACAATCTACAGCCATCCGGCATCCACAAACATCAAAAACTGCCCCAAAGCCTATCTAATAACCACTGGGCACTAGGAGAGCCTTTTACTGAGGACATTGGAGCAGATTAGCCGGCGGACTACTTTGTTTTCAGGCCGCGGCCGGCCTTCTACAATCTACAGCCATCCGGCCTCCACAGACATCAAAAGCTGCCCCAAAGCCTATCTAATAACCACTGGGCACTAGGAGAGCCTTTTACTGAGGACATTGGAGCAGATTAGCCGGCGGACTACTTTGTTTTCAGGCCGCGGCCGGCCTTCTACAATCTACAGCCATCCGGCCTCCACAGACATCAAAAGCTGCCCCAAAGCCTATCTAATAACCACTGGGCACTAGGAGAGCCTTTTACTGAGGACATTGGAGCAGATTAGCCGGCGGACTACTTTGTTTTCAGGCCGCGGCCGGCCTTCTACAATCTACAGCCATCCGGCCTCCACAGACATCAAAAGCTGCCCCAAAGCCTACCTGGTAGCCACTGGGCACTGGAGGAGTCCTTCCCTGAGAATATTTAAGTAGATTGGCTGACGGATTGCTTGTTTTCGGGCCGCGGCCGGCCTCACTCCACAGACGCCGGCCGCCATCTTGCGGCCTACGAGACACACAGAATCCCCGGTCTCGGGTGCCGCGGAGGGCGATCGGGGGCCCTGGGGCCGGGAGGGCTGTATCCGGAGCGGAGGGGACACCAGACAAGGCAGAGAAAGCAGGCACTGGATGCTTGCGGCAGGCCCGAGGCCTGTGAGGCCCCCAGCATCACCGCATCTTGGAGGTAAGGGGGTCATATAATTCACCCTCACTTAAAGTGGCCCCCCCTGGGCATATCTGACAAGTTTATAGCCAGCTCAGACCCATCGCTGACCCCGGTAACACTAGAGACTTCCAGTGACGGCCGCCATCTTACCATCTTGCGGCCTAGCTTACAAGACGGGCCCGCACTATCAGAAACTGTGCCCTGGCTGGACGGTGCTCTCCCCCTTGAACCCATACGGTGTCCCAGCCTTGCGCCCATGTTAATAGGGTGACACCGCTGCTCCCGCAGGCCTGGTCACCCTCCCCAGTCCCCCTCATCTCCGTGGAAGATAGGTTTTGATGGAGAGAGACTAACTATGGATGGCTGAAGACCCGCACCCCTGAGTCCCGTGCTATCCCGACAGCTACAGGCTATTTACATAGCATAGCACACCCACATAATACATGGCGGCAGCTAGCTCACACTCCACGGAGCTTACCGACCCCCAACAAGGCACCATACAGAGGTATCTACTTAGAACTACGCCAATTGATCCCCGAACTCCCAAAGACAAGATGGCACCCGGCCGCAACCCGGGGAAGACCAAGCCTCCCGCCTCAGCAGCAGCTCACACGACAGAGGACAATAATGAGAGACTTCAGAATTCTACGGGAGAGCCCTCAGCCTCCTCCACAAGGTCAGTCTCATCGTCCGACACAGGCACCAGGGAATCCCAGTCTGCTACGCATCCCCTATCAGGAGAACCCATTAGATCGGAAGCTGCTGCCCTCCTCTCTGCCTTCAGAATGGATTTCGAATCCTGGGCAAGCAAAATGGAAGATTCCCTCCACGTGGAGCTGAACGCCCTGAGGCAACAAGTCACAGCTAACGAGGAAGCAGTATCGGTCTTAACCACGGCTCAGGATGACCACGAGGCACGTATAACAGCCCTTGAATCCTCATCCGCGACACATCTTAGGCGCATACGTCACCAGCAACTCCGCATAGAAGACAGCGAAAATCGCAGTCGCAGAAATAACATTAGACTGCAAGGCATACCGGAGGCAACATCTGGAGCAGAATTGAAACCCACTGTCATAACTATCCTCAATAAAGCACTGGGAAGAGAGGCAACATCACCAATTGAACTGGATCGTGTTCACAGAGTAGGAGGACCAGGGGGGGCCCGAGATGGTCGCCCCCGCGATGTTCTATGTCGGGTCCACTATTACACTTTAAAAGAAGAGATCATGCGAAAGGCATGGAACTTGGGTCCTGTTGACTTCTTTGGTGCCCCTATTCACCTATACCCTGACTTATCTCGCAATACGCTGTATATGCGTAGAGTGGTGCGCCCTCTACTTGACCTTATACGGCAAGCTGGAGCTACCTATACATGGGGTCACCCCTTCAGCATCAAGGTGACACGGGGCGGCAACAGGTTTACGCTCTCTGATCCAGACCAACTGCCCGACTTTTTCCTCTTTATCGAACAAGATCCAGTGGAAGTTTTGAACTGGTTAGACCCTCCAGAGGATAGATCAGGCCAGGTGGGACTTGGTCCACTTCCACAGCGCCGCAGACGTCCTAGGTCCAGATCAGTTTCCTCTGGCCCAGGGATAAGAAGACCTACTTCCCCAGAAGATTAACTCAACAGTTAATTAGAGACTGATGGCTTGTTTTGTCTCCACTGGTTCTTTCCCTGCACTTTGCCAATTTACAATTTGGCTGGGGTTCGGGTGAGAACATAGATTGGAGTCAATCTTATGCCTCTCATTATGAAGAGCGTCAGGTAATGCGAATGTCTACCAATGCTATGTTTTTGTGTTTTTCTTTTTTCCTTTTTATCTGACGTTTTTCTAAAGATGTTTTGCATTGTCTCAGATTGATTCCTCTCACCTTCCCATGATGATATATGCAGTGGGGGAGGTGTAGCGGGAGTGGGGGGATACCTTCCTCGGAGGGGGGTTTGGTACCCGGTTTTACTCGGTCTCTGCTACAGAGAATATAGGGTTTAAAGGACGTTACACATGGAGCAGAGGATTGCCCCCATGGAGAGATCCCCCACTCTCCATGCCCTCCATATACCCACCCAATTGTCTTGGCGCAATAACTTTCTTTATATACATGAGACAATGCAATAGTTTTATATATACCTCAGGGTTACTTATTTAAATCCAATGCACACACTTGGTTGATTGTTATCATTTGTTGTGGTTAAGCTGCCTTATGCCCCACACTCGTTTTAAATATCAAGTGTGCCACACATACTACTTGCATGCCTGATATGCTGTCGGGAACACGGCTCAGACCCATTCATCTCGACTTTTCCCCCACAATAGGACAGGCACGGTTTGTGCCTAAAACGTGAATTTTCACGCAGTGTTCTGCGTTCGCGGACACATTAGTTTTCCAGACACATCTTTTTAGGTGTCTTTTCATTTATATCGTATTTCTTCCATTATCCTCACGCTCCTTTCATTTTTCTTCCTCCCCTCCCTCTCTTCCCCTCCTTTGTCTGTTTATCTTTTTCTTCATCTCTTCTTTCTTTTTCTTTCCTGCTCCCTATACCTTTCCTCCATATCTTAATACTTTCTCCCTTTTACAGCTTTTGGCACTCCAGCATGGCTCACACGGTGACTTTGCGCCCACACCTGAAACTTTGTTCGTATAATGTAAACGGACTTAACATAGCGTCGAAACGTGGGCAAATTCTATATCAGATGCACAAAAGACAGGTCAGCATACTCTTGCTGCAGGAGACCCACTTCCATTCTGACTCCACTCCTTCCTGCTCCAATAGATATTTCAATAGATGGATACACAGTACCAACCCGACACAAAAATCTAAAGGAGTATCTATTGCGTTTCATAAAACACTCCCTATTGAGCTGCTTGATCAGGTGACGGACCCCCAAGGCAGGTATGTCTTTGTAAAAATTTTATTATGGGGGACTAAATTTACAATTGCCAACGTATACTTGCCTAACACACACCAAGTCCCATCAGCCTTGCAATACCTAAAGATTTTGGCGGGTTTCACGGAGGGCAAGCTCATACTCGGAGGGGACTTCAATACTCCCCTGGATCCACTTTTGGATTCATCGACATCCCGTTCGTCTATATCCTTTCCAAAAATACGGGCCCTAAAACGTACCATCTACAATATGCATCTCATAGACGTATGGCGAATACTGTACCCGGACTCACGAAACTACACACACTTCTCCAACATCCACCAATCATACAGTCGTATAGATTATTTTTTAGTCGAGCACGGCTGCTTAGATTGGTCCCCCAATTGTGAAATAGACCCTATGGTTTGGTCCGACCACTCACCCATATTCCTGACGCTTACAATCCCCTCTACACCAATAAAAGAATGGACATGGAGGTTAAATGACTCTCTCTTGACTGAACCAGGGTTTGAAACACAGATAGCAGAGACGATATCAAACTTTTTCACAGATCACACATCTGATGACACCTCACCACCCATGAAATGGGAAGCATTGAAGGCGGTATTACGGGGTAGGTTTATTCAGATGGGTGCTCGCATGAAAAAAGAACGTTCAACTGCGATAGTTACGGCAGTACATAAGCTAAGGACACTAGAAACTACTCATAAACGCTCCCCGACGGTTGAACTGCTTACGGAGGTTTCTTCTGCTCGCACCCAGCTTAGAGAGTTATATGAGGCATCAGCCCGCACGTTTGCGAACAAACTAGCTTTTCATCAATATAAATTTAGAGATAAATGTGGTAGATCCCTGGCTCGCACCCTCCACACCAAACAACCTAACTCCTTTATACCTCATATACGGGACAGCTCTGGGAAAACTGTCTCATCACCTTCCGAGATGGGACAGGTGTTCCGGGACTTTTATCAATCCCTATATAATATACCTGCAGCGAGCTCCACTGATCCTCCCCTCACTACAGCGGAAACACAAGCCTTATACATCGAGCAAACTGCATTACCCACTCTAGATGGCGAGACGATAGAGGACCTTGAGGCCCCGATTTCGGAAGACGAGGTTGCCCGCGCCATTACTTCTACCCCATCTGGTAAAAGCCCGGGTCCTGATGGCTTTACTCCGAAATTCTATAAACAATTTGCTACCCTTCTTACTCCCTTCTTGACAAAAGTATTTAACTCCATCTCTGAACGATCAGTGTTCCCACCACAAACCTTAGAGGCACATATTACCCTCATCCCCAAACCAGACAAAGACCTGAATGTTTGCGCTAATTACCGACCTATTTCGCTAATAGGAGTAGATCTAAAGGTGTACGCAAAAATTTTAGCTAATAGGTTGCAACCATTGTTACCCCGTTTAATACACCTAGATCAGGTTGGCTTTGTGAGTGGAAGGGAGGCGCGTGACAACACCCTAAAAACACTCCTCATTGCTGATTATGCTCGGGCCCACAATATCCCATTGTGCCTTCTCACAGTCGATGCGGAAAAAGCCTTCGACCGTGTCGACTGGCAATTTCTCCGCTTATCATTACAACAACTAGGTCTAGGCCAAAACATGATCTCCAGAATAATGTCCCTCTACACATCTCCTTCCGCTAGGATTAGACTAAACGGCTCCCTATCCCCTAAGTTTACTATACACAACGGAACGCGGCAGGGGTGCCCCTTGTCCCCCATTCTTTATGTAATTGTCATGGAACACCTAGCCATTGCCCTTAGAAACAATCCGGCCATACATGGCGTTAGAGTAGGCCCACTACACACTAAAATTGCCCTATTTGCTGATGATCTACTCATATTTGTAACCCAACCACAAATTTCTCTACCCTCCATTATGCAGGAGTTTCAGAGGTATGGAGAGGTTAGTAATTTTAAAGTTAATCTAAATAAGTCAGAAATCCTCAACATTTCACTCCCAACAGCGGTTCTACAACAGCTTACGACTTCCTTCCCTTTTAAGACAAGCTCCACATCTATCCGCTATCTAGGAATCCATATTCCAACAGTCTCATCCCAACTATTCTCCAGCAACTTCACCCCTTTACTTACCAGAACTCAAGCGGATCTGACCACATATGCCTCTAAACAGCTCTCCTGGCTGGGTAGGGTGAATGTCTTGAAGATGGATGTTCTCCCTCGATTCTTATACCTTTTCCAGACCATTCCTATCTATATCCCCACCTCGTTCTTCAAAAGGCTCCGTCAGATCTTCTCTAAATTTATATGGCAGGGACGTCGCCCCAGGATAAAACATGACACAATGATTCTCCCGAAAGTCAGGGGGGGTGCGGGGGTCCCAGATGCCTCTATATACCATAAGGCAGCGGTACTCGTGCGTATAGTGGATTGGTTCCACCACTCTTCCTCCAAACTTTGGGTTCAACTAGAGAAATATCTTAATGAGGCTGATCTTTGCGCCCTGCCATGGACCCCTATGGCTGGGCGTGGGGACGGCTTATTCTCCACTGCTCTTACTCGCCAAACTCTCCAGATTTGGGACCGCATGATCTCAGCGAGTAAATTGTCTAAAATCCAGGGCCCAATGACCCCTCTCTTCGGGACTCCGGCTTTCCCCCCAGCAGCGAACAAGTTAAGATTTGGACCCTGGAGTAGGGATAGCCATAGACGTTTAGCACAGGTCTTACGCGCTGACCCATCCTTGAGAACGGACATACCCTCTCGGACGGAATTAGGGACCTCAACAATGTGGTTACAAAGGGGTCAAATAACGTCATACATACGCACTTTCTCATCCATCTCAGAGATACTGGCCGACCCATCAGACTTTGACGAACTGCTTTTACAACCAGACCCACCAATACATGTAGTATCACTGTTGTATTCCCTACTACTGAACGAATATGCCCCTGACCTTCCAACATATACACAGAAATGGGAAGCGGAGCTGCAACACTCCATCTCCCCCACTGATTGGCAAAAAAGCTTTATCCTAACGCATAGGATTTCCCTGGCAACCAAGAACCAAGAAAAAGGGTTTAAATTATTAACAAGGTGGTACAGATGCCCAGTAGATATTAAAAAGTTTAACCCCTCTTTGACAGACGTGTGTTGGAGATGCCTGTCCTCTAGCGGGACAATGCTTCACATCTGGTGGGCTTGCCCTCCAATCTGGAAACTATGGCAAAAGGTCTTTGATCTTTACAGCAGGCTGATGGCGACATCAATCAAACCCACACCAGAGATAGCCCTATTATCTATACTCCCAGGCCCCCTCAAGTCGATTAAAAAAGATGTACTGCGCCACTTTCTGGCAGCAGTTAGGACAGTGATCCCCCGACATTGGAAAACGACAGATGTGCCTTCCTTGGGAGAATGGGTGGTTGAAGTGGACCAGATAAGAGATCTGGAGCGCCTGTTGGCGGAGGAAGTGGGAAAGGAGGAGCAGTTTACCGCCACCTGGACCTCATGGTCCATGTTTCGCTATTCTGATGAGTTTTCCCTTTGGGTCAGAGATACCCCACCCTTACCCGCCGATTAGCCATGCTGGAGTGCCTGGTGCCTCAGGTACCATCCCACACTTCTACTCACGTTCTTATTTCTGACTTTTTCTGTCTCCTCTTTGTTAAGTACTGAACCGACCACTCACATATATAGTTAAAGATCATATCTTTGGACTAGCTAAATGACTTGATTATCTATAATAGGTGAATAAAAGACTTCTACAGCAGTCTAATTCGTTGAGAGGGAACCCTCAGATAACACCAACCCGCGAAACTACAAGGTTCATTATATGTTGGCCCCCACCCGTATATTATTCCTCTCTTAGAATAAAGATTTCAATATACAATATGATATACCAGTAGTTCACCGAAAGCTGTATGTTAAAATGATCACTCCTGTTTATACATGGGTAAAGTACACCTCACTATTCTATGTATACTACATGTGTTGCCAAACTGTAAAGAATGGTATTTTTCTGTTATATTCTTTGTGTTCTTACTTTTGAAAATAAACTAAGATTGAAAACAAAACACTATTTTGTCAAAATGTTTGATGAAATAAAAAAGATGATCTTAGGCCGAGTACATGGATACCAAACATGACATGCTTTAAAATTGTGCACAAACGTGCAGTGGCGACAAACTAAATACATTTTTAAAAGCCTTTAAAAGCCTTTACAGGTTACCACTTTAGATTTACAGAGGAGGTCTACTGCTAAAATTACTGCCCTCGATCTGACCTTCACGGTGATACCTCACATGCATGGTGCAATTGCTGTTTATATTTGACGCCAGACCGACGCTTGCGTTCGCCTTTGTGCGATAGCAGGGGGGGGCAGGGGTGCTTTTTTTTTTTTTTTTATTATTATTTTTTTGCTTTTTTATCTTATTTTTAAACTGTTCCTTTCATTTTTATTTTTTTTTTAATCATTTTTATTGTTATCTCAGGGAATGTAAATATCCCCTATGATAGCAATAGGTAGTGACAGGTACTCTTTTTAGAAAAAATTGGGGTCTATTAGACCCTAGATCTCTCCTCTGCCCTCAAAGCATCTGACCACACCAAGATCGGTGTGATAAAATGCTTTCCCAATTTCCCAATGGCGCTGTTTACATCTGGCGAAATCTAAGTCATGAAATGCTCGTAGCTTCCGGTTTCTTAGGCCATAGAGATGTTTGGAGCCATTCTGGTCTCTGATCAGCTCTATGGTCAGCTGGCTGAATCACCGGCTGCATTATCAAGTTCCCTGTTGGGACAGGAGAGCCAGAGAAAAACATGGAAGACGGTGGGGGGGGCATTCCCTCCCACTGCTTGTAAAAGCAGTCTAGAGGCTAATTAGCCGCTAGGATTGCTATTACATGAAAGCCGACCACTGGCTGAAAAGAATGATACCAAGATGATACCTAAACCTGCAGGCATCATTCTGGTATAACCACTCAAAGTCCAGCAACATACCAGTACGTTGCTGGTCCTTGTTGGGCATACATTGTAAACTTTTTTTTCATGCAGCCTGTGGGCTGAACGAAAAAAACATATTGATCGGTGGGTATGCCCACCATTAGAATACCTCCCTTCATCCACCCACTTCTAATGATGGGCATACATGCACCGTATATATATGCCGAAGCATGGGGGCATCCTCCCGCAAAAGGCAGGAGCAAATCGCTCCTCCACCCACTGCTGCCCCCACGCTTCGGCATATATGCTGAAGTATGTAACTGTGGTGGTGAAATCACCTCCGACAGCGCTGGAGTCACGGCTTTATGTATCGTGGGAGCAAACGCTGTTGCTGTCAAGATAAATAAATCCATGCTGCAACTGAATGGCGTACCTGCTAAGCAAATGATGGTTAACAAAAAAAACAAAGTAACATTACAGTATAACAGTAATACCTACCATACCTGCAAAGCAAAATACAAAAAAAACATAGTAAAAAATAAAACATTTAACGCAACCTGTGCCTACCTAAAATATATATATGCCGAAGCATGGGGGCATCCTCCCGCAAAAGGCAAGAGCAAATCGCTCCTCCACCCACTGCTGCCCCCACGCTTCGGCATATATGCTGAAGTATGTAACTGTGGTGGTGAAATCACCTCCGACAGCGCTGGAGTCACGGCTTTATGTATCGTGGGAGCAAACGCTGTTGCTGTCAAGATAAATAAATTCGCTCTGCAGCTGAATGGCGTACCTGAAAACAAAAAAGTAGTTAACAATAAAAAAAAAGTATAAAAAAATTGCATACCTATAAAGCAAACATGATAAAAACATAACAATAAAACATTGCAGTATAGAATGCAGAACAATAGAGAGAGAATAGAGAGAGAACAATAAAACAACAACTATTTTTGTTTTTTTTATTTTATATATTTTTTGTGTTTTTTTCTTTTTTTTAACTTTTTTTGTTTTTTTTACACTTTTTTTTGTAACTTTAACTTTTTTAACTGGTACCAGGTTTGGGTCTCTCAAAATGCGACAGCATCTTGGGAGACCCTGTGGAAGTGTGTCCTAGTCTGTGCAGTGCTGTACCCTACGCTAATACTCCACTAGTGTATGGTAGCATTCAAAACATTCACCAATGCAAAGACCAGGATTGCCAGGACAGAGGGGACAATAATACCAGGTGTCACGCCTGAATCCGCACTTGCTGCAGACACGACATCTTTTTTGGGGGGTTCGTTGGGTAGGGGTACTCGGGAGGGCATAAAGAAAATGCCTCTCATGCAGCCGGCTTACTGCATTTGGTTGGGGATGGTGAGGTGGAGCACCATCTGGATACAGAAGGGCTCTGACGATCTCTTCCTGGAATTTAAGGAAGGATCCAGTCCGTCCTGAAGCTCTGTATAGCACATAAGCATTCAGCAAAGCCAATTGAAATATATAAACAGACACTTTTTTGTACCAGCGTCTGGCCTTACGGGCAATCAGGTACGGCGCCAACAACTGGTCGTTGAGGTCCACCCCTCCCATATTAAGGTTATATTCGTGGACACAGAGGGGGTTCTCCACAACACCAGTCGCCGTAGGAATTTGGACCATCGTGTCTGCATGAAGGGAGGTGAGAACTAAAACATTCTTCTTATCCCTCCACTTCATAGCGAGCAAATTATTATACTTCAAGCAGGCTCTCTCCCCCAGCCTAAGACGGGAATCTACAAGCCGCTGGTGAAAGCCCCAGCGATTAGGTCGCACGGTGCCACATGCTCCAATCTGATGATCAAAAAGGTGGCTAAAAGTGGCACGCTCGTATAATAATTGTCCATGTACAAGTGGTACCCCTTTCCGAATAAGGGTGACACCAAGTCCCACACTATCTTGCCAGCGCTTCCTATGTAGTCAGGGCAGTTTGTCGGCTCTACGTGACTATCTTTGCCCTCGTAAACCATAAAACTATATGTATAGCCTGTGGCCCTGTCACAGAGCTTATACATCTTGACCCCGTATCTGGCACGCTTGCTGGGAAGGTACTGTTTGAATGACAAGCGGCCAGAAAATTTAACCAGGGACTCATCAACACAGACAACTTGATGGGGAGTAAACAAGTCTGCAAAACGTTGGTTGCAGTGGTTTACGAGGGGCCGAATTTTGTAGAGCCGATCGTAAGCAGGGTCTCCACTAGGACGACAGAGTTCATTGTCGTTGAAGTGCATGAACCGCAAAATCTGCTTGTATCGTGCCCTAGCCATGGAGGCAGAGAACAAGGGCGAATGGTAAATTGGGTCAGTGGACCAATATGACCGCAACTCACTCTTTTTCTTCAACCCCATGAGGAGGGAAAGGCCCAGAAAGATCTTAAATTCGGAGACCGTAATTGGTCTCCAATCTCTGGCAAGGGAGGACTGGGGATTAGCGGCGATGTGTTGACCAGCGTATAAATTGCTTTGGTCCACAATAGATCTATAGAGATCTTCGGTGAAAAACAGTGAATAAAAATCCAGTGGCGTAAAGTCAACTGTTTCCACCTGAATTCCGGGTTGGCCAGTGAAAGGGGGAAGTACGGGTGCTGCAGAAGTGGTGGGTACCCAATTCAGATTGGCGAATGCAGCAGGAAGGGCACTATGGGCACGACGGGCCTGTGTTCGTCTTCTTGGTGACAGCGGGACACTACTTGTGCTTGCCACCTCACCAGCTTGAACTGCACTTATGGGACCACGTCACCAAGTGTTACTGCAGTGCTGGATGTACGACCAGGGTGTACTAGGCTGCTGGTGCTTTCCAGTTCACCAGAAGGAATAGCGGCACTAGTACTTCTCTGCTCCATACGAGAGCCCTGCGGTTCTTGCACTTCAAGGACAGAATAAGTTCGGGGTCTGGTACGCCTGACCTTAGCAGGGACCACAACTCCGTCGTCAGAGCTATCTGTCATGGAGCCGCTGTCCTCTACAGGATCGTATTCTGAGCCTGAATCTGACAGATGAGTGACTTCCTCTTCACTATCTGTCATGCTCAGAAACCTGTAGGCCTCTTTACTAGTGTACCTTTGATTTGCCATTTTGGGCTCTAAATTTAGGGGTACACTAGTGAGACTCACAGGCAAAAAAGCTCCTGACTGTCAGCGACTGATTCAAAACGCTACCAAAAAACTGTTAGCGATCGCAGGGATCAGGCCTGACTCTGCGAACGCTGCAGTTATGTGTGCTTAGTGTTTTGTAAGTGTCAGTTATCGATCGATACTGCACTTGGGTGGGCTGGGCTGGGCTGGGCCGAGGAGCAAAACGCAGGTGCTAGCAGGTATCTGGGCTGATCCCACTAACACTGCGTTTCAGGGAACCCTAAACTGCTGGGGAGTATAGATCTGATCGGATCAGATATCGATCCGTTCAGATACTATAGCACTAAGGGAGGTGTATGCTGCGTGCGTGGGTTTTAGCGGTACTGGCGCTAACCTGACGCTGCCTGGGGCGACGCAGACCTTATCTGATCCTAAAAACTTAACTTCTATCACCGCCGGGCAATTAGGGGGTTAAACCTTTATAAGGTAATAAACGGCGGGTGCCCTAAAACTATAATAAACTATAATAAACTACAAAAAACAAAATCTAACCAGCGTCACCCGTAACACTTATACGGTGACCGCTGGTGAAAGGGTTAACTAGGGGGCAATCAGGGGGTTAAAACCTTTAGCAGGTAGTATATGGGGGACCCTGTCGCTATAAAACACTGACAGCGAACCTATATACTTACCTCCCTAAACTAGCGTCACCTGTGTCACTAATACAGCGATCAGAAAAACGATCGCTTAGCGACACTGGTGACGGGGGGTGATCACGGGGTTAACCTTTATTAGGGGGGTTAGGGGGGTACCCTGGACCTAAAGGGGGTACCCTAGACCTAAAGGGGGCTAACCTAACTGCCCTAACACTTGTAACTGACACAAACTGACACCAATGCAAAAAAAAACACTGCTATTGGTGTCACAGTGACAGGGGGTACAGGGGGGTGATCGGGGGTGACAGGGGGTGAAAAGTGTGCCTGCGTGTTCTACTGGAAGTGTAGTGTTGGTGCACTTACTTGGATGTCTTCTCTCCTCGGCGCCGGATCAAAAAGACCGGCTCCAGGATAGATGACATCACTTCCTCTCCCTCTGTTTACATTACAGAGGGAGAGGAAGCATTTGATTCGCTGGGAGCGATCGGGAGGGGGTGGCCATCAATGGATGGCCTCCCCCTGACCTCTCATCGCCCGCGAACAAGAGCCGACCGCCTACGACACCGGGGGGGTCCGATCGGACCCCCCGCCCGCGGGAAGGCATCACGTATGAGGTACGTGATTTTGCCTGCCCATGCCGCTCTGATCACGTATATAGGCGTGAGGCGGTCGGCAAGTGGTTAAGCATCAGTAAATCACTGCTCATTTAAAAATGATGTTTTTTACAAACTTTTTTCATTGATACATGTCCCCCAGGGCAGTACCCAGACCCTCATAATCATTGTATGCCCACTGCCCAATTACTTGCATATAAGCCTTCAAAATGTGTACTTTTGATTTTTCCAGTTTGGGTCCATAGACTTCAATGGGGTTTGTTATTCTGTTCCGAACATTTGCAATGTTCTGGTGTGAACTGAACAGGGGGTCGCCTATTTCTAGGTATCAGCCGGTTTAGGCTGCCAATTTAACAGAAATAGGTAGGGGAGAGACCCTACCTTTTGTGATGGAGATGTTCTGATGCCATTTACAACTGGGTCCTGATTTGACCGCCTTGTGTTTTTAGCACTGAGTCCTACATGGCAGCCTTTCATTTGTTTGTAGTGGCCTAAATGTGTTTGCATATATATATATATATATATATATATATATATATATATATATATATATATATATATATTGTTGTACCATCCGTGGTTATGCCCTTAATATTTTATTTAGTGGATGTGTACATTTTCTATTATTTGGAATGTTGAAATGGCCCTGTTTGCTTTCTTTGTATATTCAGTTTGCTTACTGTCAATAAACCTTTTGTAAAAGGAAAGGTCATTTTTAGTTACATTATGATTTGAGTCACAATTATATATGCTATGTTATTTTTTAATTGCTATTTTTTCCACTAAAAGGGAAGTTACTCTTTAAGGCTCAATGCACACTAGTATTTTTTATAAGCTCAAAAAAGCTAGGAAAAAACAGTTGATAAAAAATGTTGATAATAGCATTTTTGTGCCAGCTTCTAGTAGCATTTTAGTAGCTTTTAGAAGAGCATTAGCATGTTTTGCAGTACATGAAGCAGTTAGGAGCATTTGGGAGTGTTTAGGAACATTCAGTATTTTTTTCTGCTGGAAAAACACTCTACAAAATCATTATTTTTTTTTGCTCCTAGATACTGAAGCTCAAAAAATGCTGATAAGCCTAATGAAGTGTGCATGGACACATAGGATAACACTATTTAGCTTCTTGGAGCAGAAAAAATGCTAATAACTTTACATGTGCAATTAGTAATCTCACTCCACTAAAGCCTCGTACACACGGTACGATTGTTGGCCAGCCGAGAGTCTGATTTTTGTCAAAAGGGTGTGTGCCAGGACCTTGTCTTGCATACTAACGGTACACAATTGTTGTGCAACAAACACGAACGTAGTGATGTACTACAAGGAATTTCAGCTCTTGAGCACCACCCTTTGGGCCCCTTATGCTAATTTTGTGTTTGGTGAGCACTGATTCCACGCATGCATGTTTTTACTTTCAACTTTTCTGTGATGGATTTGTGTACTGACAATACAAAAATCTGATGTCAAACCGTTGTCCACCAAAAATTTACTAGCCTGTCATCCAACATTTGTTGGCCAAAAGTTGGACAACAATTGTCAAAAGGAGCGTAATAATAGTAAGATTTTAGGACAACCTTTTGCCAACAGACAATCGCCTGCCAACAATCATACTGTGTGTATGAGGCTTTGTGAGGAAGTACTGTAGTAGGGTAAAAGACTAGTGTTGGGCAAATGGTTTGACTGGGCAAAAGTTTGGCCCAAACATTGGCTATTCACCCATTTGGTGAACACCCATATTGGCAGGGCGTTCAACTGTTTGTTCTGCCCATCATATGTCCCACAATGCACTGCACACCGCACAGTGAATTCTAAGCCCTGATTGGCTGAAGCAATAAAGGCTTTGCCCAATCAGGGCACAGAGCAATGTCAGAGCCATGATTGGAGAAAGTCATGATGACTTAGCCCAATCATGGCTCATTGCTCATAGACTCACCCCACACTATAAAAGGTTCCTGCCCAGGGGAGCCATTTGCAGTGCGATGTTGGAGTGGGGAGATATAGAACAGGGCGCTGTTCATTGCTACTAGCGAGTAAGTGTGCTATCGCTTGCTATTGTGATTCTATTGTGAGAGTAGAGTGTCAGTGTAGTGTGAATATAGTGATAGTGCAGCGTTAAGTGTAGTGCGTCTGTACTGTAGTGTCAGTGTAGTGTTTCCATGCAGTTTTACTGCAGTATATTGAAGTTTGTCAGTGTAGTGTGTAAGAGAAGCTCAGTTGGAACCAAAAGGCCATTACATGCTCATAATTATGAGCAAAGGCTCAATACAGAATGGGCATTAGTGCACATATGTAAATGTATTAGCATGTACACAAGAATAAATGTGCATATGTGCATGCGCATGAGCACACACACACGTACATGTACAAGTGTGTGCATGGGTGCCAAACAGCCTATTTAAGCTGAACTATGGCATGAACAGATTGCTGAGTGGTCTTCAGCTAGTTTCTGTTTAAATGCGCCTTGATCTTCTATATCTGCCTACCCATGCTTGACCCGGCTTGCCCTTAACCAATCTCTGGATTCCTGCCTGCCTATTGTGACCTTGGCTTGTACTCTGACTCTTTTCCTGCCTTGTGCTTCTCTGCCTTGCTGCCTGACTGTGTACCGACTCTGGCCTCTATCCTGACTCTGCTTCCATCTTATGTTCCTGTACCTTCGCTGCCCAGCTGGTAAAGACCTTTTGGCTTGTGTCCCAGCTACACTCCTGCCTGCTGATCTGGGCCTTGCTTGTGGGGACAAATCTTTTGGTAAGTGACCTGTTTGCTCATCGGTGTGGGGGAGGTTGACTGAATTTTCTGCAAAGAGGCGGCAGCTGATCTGCATTGATTTAAACCATCTGGATGAATCTCTGGGACTTCTTGTTTCTTTTACTGTACAAGTTACTGTATGGTGATGGAAGTAGTGGTAAAAGGGTTGCAGTAAATCAGCTTTTTTAACATGTATAAAGTCTTGTTGTTTGTAATTTTATAAGATAACTTTGTTGCTCTTCATGTTTATGTATTTTTGCACAATATATGTTATATAGATTGAAGTAGCTGTGAATAGGTTGGAGGAGATCTGCCCTTGCTCACATTTATGAATGTGTATTTTTGTAGTGAATGTAATTGTTACATATGATCCCTATTGGTGGAATTATCACATCTAGTATAATATGGAAGACTGCAACACTAGTATATAACATTCACACAATATAAATGTGAAAATATAACAATAAACATGAGACTCAACACAAAACTCCCTATAAGTGTATATATAACAATGGTATGGAGACTATTCCACTGATAACTAATGAAGAGAATTTATAATCATCATATATAAAATTAGTGCAGCAATATTAGTACAAATCGTCAAAGTCCAAAAAAGAACGATAATAATAAAATCTTCTCCACACCATAAGATCAAATCCTCCATCATGATGTTCAGAGGAAATCCCAAAGTACAATGGTGTCACTTTTTGTCAATGAAGTTTCCACAGCATGAGTGAGACTTCTGTGACCATCAAAGTGAATCCCCGCAACTGAATCCAAGACTTAGCAGAAGGTTGGAGGTGAAAGCCTAGAGGTCAGTGTGAGTGTGTATGGTCCAATCCCCATACAGGAATAATGAATAGATCACACCACCTCATCCACTTATGTCACATTTAGTAATTGGGATACACAAAAAGAAAACCTCCAGGATATCTAAATCTCATCACACACATTACAGTCTGATTGTACAATCTCTGTTCGATTTTCCAACAAGTATGTAGTAGGGATGGGTGGAACACCCCCTCCCTGTTCGGTTTGCACCAGAACATGCGAACAGGCAAAAAATTTGTTTGAACACACGAAGATCATTAACCGCTTGCAGCCCACCGGCTGTCATATGAAGGCCAGGCGTCACGGCTCTCAATCACATGCGCATGCCGTGTCACTGGGGACCCGATGCGCGTGCCCGGTGGCCGCAATGTCCGGTGGGGCACCCGGATTGCCCAGTAACACAGCAGGACCGTGGATCTGTGTGAGTAAACTAGGAATGAGCTTCGTGTTCGTGTCCAACCCATGTTCGACTCGAACATCGTGTGTTCGGCCGTTCGCCGAATTATGAATGATATGGGCCGTTCGCGACAAATTCGAGTGGCATGTCATGCCCCTTAATTCACTGCGGCATCGCAGTGCATTGCTGGCTGATGATTGGCCAAGCATGCACTATGACCCGCATGCTTGGCCAATCACAGCGCGTCTGTACAGAGCCATAATTGGCCAAAGCCACAATTATGGCTCAGGGGGTTTAGTACATGCCCCACACTATATAAGGCCGCCTGCACGTCGGCCCTGTGTAGTGTGTTCCGGTGTTGAGAGACAGAGACAGAGAGACAGTGTCATTTGATTTAAGTTAGATAGATTAGGCAGGACAGTCAGTCAGTTAGCTGCACTTACAGTGTATTGTGTATATATACATCCTAGGTGTTGTGTGTATATATATATATATATATATATATATATATATATATATATATATATATATATAGATATAGATAGATATACATATCTATCTATCTATCTATCTATCTATCTATCTATCTATCTATCTATCTATCTATCTATCTATCTATCTATCTATACACACACTGTATTCAGTTTATCTAGATCCATTCCTGTTATTCTCTTCCTACTACTGACAGGCAGGCAGGTGTTTTTACAGGATTTACAGCTACTTGAAGAAAATTGCTGTTGTTCTTCTGATCCTATTAGTCCTATTAGCTACAGTATTTACAGTTAGTGTAGTGCATCCTCTGCACAGTGTGCACCTAAAGCTACCTGAAGAAAATTAGTGGTGTTCTTCTGATCCTATTATTACCACAGGCAGGCAGCTACAGTATTTACAGTTAGTGTACGGTGTCCTCTGCACAGTGTGCACCTAAAGCTACCTGGAGACAATTGCTGTTGTTCTGCTCTCTTTAATACCACAGGCAGGCAGCTACAGTATTTACAGTTAGTGTAGTGCATCCTCTGCACAGATGCACCTAAAGCTACCTGGAGACAATTGCTGTTGTTCTGCTCCTATTAATACCACAGGTAGGCAGCTGCGGTATTTACAGTTAGTGTATTGTGTCCTCTGCACAGTGTGCACCTAAAGCTACCTGAAGAAAATTGGTGGTGTTCTTCTGATCCTATTTTAATACCACAAGCAGGCAGTTACAGTATTTACAGTTAGTATACTGTGTCCTCTGCACAGTGTGCACCTAAAGCTACCTGAATAAAATTGTTGGTGTTCTTCTGATCCTATATTAATACCACAGGCAGGCAGCTACAGTATTTACAGTTAGTGTACTGTGTCCTCTGCACAGTGTGCACCTAAAGCTACCTGAAGACAATTGCTGTTGTTATGATCCTGGTCTTTTTTCTTTTTTTAAAGCGGTGTTCCGGCCGAATGTATACTTTTTAAATAAAAATACCCCTAAAATACATAAGCTTAATGTATTCTAGTAAAGTTAGTCTGTAAACTAAGGTCCGTTTTGTTAGTTTATAGCATTTGTTTGTTAATTTATGAACTTCCAGCAGGCCGTGGCCATCTTAAGTGTTGGCATCTGAAGCCAGACTGTATTTCTTCTTGGATCTCATCCTTGCAGATCTTGCACATGCTCAGTGCAGCACAAGCAGTGTGATAGGTTTCAGGTTAGGTTTTCATAGCTACGGCAGTGTCAGAGGAAGTTGCTGCCCCTTAGCTATGCAAATCTCTCCTCCTCTCCTCCCTCTAGGAATAAGGAAATAAATTACAATTGCATTATTTCGTGCATTGCCTACCTGCAAATGGCGTAGACCAAGTAAAGATGAATTTCTATGACATCACATCACCCGAGAAAATTGCATCACAACAGCCTCCGCAAATCGCATCACAACACCCCTGCAAATCGCATCACAACACCCCCCACAAATTGCATCACAACACCCCCACAAATCGCATCACATAGCCCCCCACAAATCGTATCACAACATTCCCCACAAATGGCATCCCATCGTTCCCTGCAAATCTCATCACAACACCCCCTGCAAATCGCATCACATAGGCCTCTGCAAATCACTTCACAACACTCCCCGCAAATTGCATCACAACACCCCCCGCAAATCACATCACATTGCCCCCAGCAAAGCGTATAACAACAACCATCACACGCCCCCATCAAAACTGCCCCATCATATTGCCACCATCAAAACTGCCCCATCAAAATTGCCCCCATTAGAATTGCCCCATCAAAACTGCCTCATCATATTGCCACCATCAGAATTGCCCCATCAAAATTACCCCCATCAAAACTGCCCCATCAGAATTGCCTCATCAAAACTGCCCCATCATATTGCCACCATCAAAACTGCCCCATCAAAATTGCCCCCATCATAATTGCCCCATCAAAACTGCCCCATCATATTGCCACCATCAAAACTGCCCCATCATATTGCCACCACCAAAACTGCCCCCATCAAAACTGCCCCATCAAAATTGCCCCCATCAGAATGTCCCATCAAAATTGCCCCCATCGGAATTGCCCCATCAAAACTTCCCCCATAAAAACTGCCCCATCATATTGCCACCATCAGAATTGCCCCATCAAAACTGCCCGATCATATTGCCCCCATCAAAATTGTCCACATCAGAATTGCCCCATCAAAACTGCCCCATCATATTGCCACCATCAAAACTGCCCCATCAAAATTGCCCCCATCATAATTGCCCCATTATTTTGCTGATATCAAAACTGCCCCCATCAAAATTGTCCCATCAGAATTGCCCACATCAAAACTGCCCCATCAGAATTGCCCCACCAAAACTACCCAATCATATTGCCACCATCAAAACCGCCCCATCAAAATTGCCCCATCAAAACTGCCCCCATTAAAACTGCCCCATCAGACTTGCCCCATCAAAACTGCCCCCATTTTAAACTGCCCCATCATATTGCCACCATCAATACTTCCCCCATCAAGACTGCCCCATCAAAATTGCCCCCATCAGAATTGCCCCATCAAAACTGCCCCCATCAAAACTGCCCCATCATATTGCCACCATCAAAACTGCCCAATCAAAACTGCCCCATCAAAATTGCTCCCATCAGAATTGCCCTGTCTAAAACTGCCCCATCATACTGCCCCATCAAAACTGCCACCATCAAAACTGCCCCATCAAATTGCCCCCATCAAATTGCCCCTTCAAAACTACCCCCCATCAAAACTGCCCCGTCATATTGCCATCATCAAAACTGCCCCATCTCATATTGCCCCCATCAAAACTGCTCCATCAGAATTGCCCCATCAAAACTGCCCCATCAAGACTGCCCCATCATATTGCCTCATCAAAACTGCCCCCATCAAAACTGCCCTGTCATATTGCTCCATGAAAACTTCCCCATCATATTCCTCTATTATAAATCAGTACATGGTGTGTCTATCCCTTCCCCGGGCTCTGTATGTCATCAGAGCTGAGATGCTCCAGCCGTCTCCCCCAACACCCATCACTGTGTATAAGAAGCTTTGGTAACCATGGCAACAAAAGCCTGGTTGCCCTTATTTAAAATGGCGCTGGAGGCCTTGCGTCGAGTCATTTCTGATTTTGAAATAACGTAATGCTACGGCCCAGCGATGCCTATTGCCTCCTGGGATTGATGACAAACATCTCCCAGGAGGCATTGCAGAGAGGAGAGGAAATGCTGGGCCGCGGCCGAGGACAGGAAGTGCCGTCTACTGTACAGTATATAACAGTGAGTTTAAGGAAAAAATATGCCAATTCTTTATCAGCACACACAGCGGATTTGGGGGTAAATTACTTTAAAATATGGGTGGAGCTCCACTTTAAGGTCCCGTTGTCACCGGCCCACTAGGGCACGAAAAGTGCAGCTAAAACACAACAAAAGCACAGCAAAAATGACCAGCGATTTAGGGCTGTTTTATCGGCTCTGCAGTGTGAAAGGGGTCTTACTACACAACTCACTGTATGGTGATTGGAGATGGAAGTAGTGGTGAATGGGTTGTAGGAAATCTGCTTTTACCCATTTATGAACTTTCTCTTGTTTGCAATTTTATAAGATAACTTTGTTGCTCTTCATGTTTATGTATTTTTGTACATTATATGTTATACAGATTGAAGTATCTGTGAATAGATTGGAGGAGAGCTGCCCTTCCTCACATGTATGAAAGTGTATTTTTTTAGTGAATGTAATTGTTATATCTGATCCCTATTGGTGGAATTATCACATCTAGTATAATATGAAGACTGCAGCACTAGTATATAACATTCACACAATATAAATGTGACAATATAACAATAAAAGTAAAACTCATCATCACAAAACTCCCTATGAGTGTATATATAACAATGGTATGGAGACTATTTCACTGATAACTAATGAAGAGAATTTATAATCAGCAGATATAAAATTAGTGCAGCAATATTAGTACATATTTGCAAAAAAGTTCCAAATAAAGAACGGTAATAATAAAATCTTCTCCACACCATAAGATCAAATCCTCCACCATGATGTTCAAAGGAAATCCCAAAGTACAATGGTGTCACTTTTAGTCAATTAAGTTTCCACAACATGAGTGAGACTTCTGTGACCATCAAAGTGAATCTCCACAACTGAATCCAAGACTTAGCAGAAGGTTGGAGGTGAAAGCCTAGAGGTCAGTGTGAGTGTGTATGGTCCAATCCCCATACAGAATAATGAATGGATCACACCACCTCATCCACTTCTCATCTCACATTTAGTAATTGGGATCTACAAAAAGAAAAAATCCTCCAATAGTGTA
Organism: Aquarana catesbeiana; assembly: GCA_037953035.1. Classification (NCBI taxonomy): domain Eukaryota; kingdom Metazoa; phylum Chordata; class Amphibia; order Anura; family Ranidae; genus Aquarana; species Aquarana catesbeiana. The sequence continues at coordinate 326,059 of JBBHAA010000218.1, forward strand.
GACGATCGATCATCTTTTATAAAGTGATCTCATATTAATGATTCCAATAAGGAGAAATTAGTTCCATTCTTGTAGAGAATAGTTACATTCATTCCTGGGGAGAAATTCATCTTCTTCTGGTAACATTCTTCTCTTCTTCTACAGATTGTATAATAATCACCTGACAGACAGTTCCTGCCCCCACCTGGCATCTGGAATAAGAAATAACCAGACACTGAGGACACTGATCCTGTCTGTGAACAATCTGGAGGGTCCTCATTTCAGGAATCTGATGGAAGCTCTGACAACAAGCCGGATAGAGGAATTACAGTGAGTATAACAGGACTGACTGAGACAATAATATTCTGGGACAGTTTTATATCTAAACCATATAAATAATATAGAATTATGAGAATGCCATCAAATTCCATTTTTAGACTCCATAAGGCTCCATGCACACTGGGCTTAAAAAAATGTCAGTTCCCTTGGCAGAAAAAAACTTTCCTATAGAGATTTTATTGTACAAAGTTTAGACGAGGTTAGGAGAGTTTTGCATTTTTTCTGCCAGAAAGCTCCAATCAGAAACACGAACCAGAAGGTTTTTTTTTTCCTGCCTCTAAACATTGAGCTCAAAATATGTCTGTAATTGTCCCAATGTGTATGGGGACATAGGAGAACATGGAGCTACAGGCAGAATACAAAACTCCTGTAGTAGCAGCAATGTATTAAGCCAGTGTGCATGGAGCCTAAATATCCAATACTGGACTATTACACTAGATTACCAAAAGTATTGGGACACCTGCCTTTACACACACATGAACTTTAATGGCATCCCAGTCTTAGTCTGTAGGGTTCAATATTGAGTTGGCCCACCCTTTTCAGCTATAACAGCTTCATTTCTTCTGTGAAGGCTGTCCACAAGGTTTAGGAGTATGTCTATTGGAATGTTTGACCATTCTTCCAGAAGCACATTTGTGAGCTCAGGCACTGATGTTGGATGAGAAGGCCTGGCTCGCAGTCTCTGCTCTAATTCATCTCAAAGGTTTCCTATTGGGTTGAGGTCAGGACTCTGTGCAGGCCAGTCAAGCTCCTCCACCCCAAACTCGCTCATCCTTTTTTTATGGACCTTGCTTTGTGCTCTGGTGCACAGTCATGTTGGAACAGGAAGGAGCCGTCCCCAAACTGTTCCCACAAAGTTGAGAGAATGAAATTGTCCAAAATGTCTTGGTATGCTGATGCCTTAAGAGTTCTCTTCAATGGAACTAAGAGGCCAAACCCAACCCCTGGAAAACACCCCCCACACCATAATCCCCCCTCCCCCACTCCATAATCCCTCCACACCGTAATCCCACCTCCACCAAATGATTTGCCAGTGCACAAAGCAAGGTCCATAAAGACATAGATGAGCGAGTTTGGGGTGGAGGAACTTGACTGGCCTGCACAGAGTCCTGACCTCAACCCGAAAGAACACCTTTGGTATTATTTAGAGCGGAGGCTGCAAGCCAGGCCTTCTAATCCAAAATGATCAATAGTATTTTGCTTTTGACAGCCAATTCCGATTTTTCGTCCGACAAAAGCTGGATGTGCAGACTATAACATTTTTATTGTACTTGAGCTCAGCATCTGATTTTTGTTTAATCAGTACAGTTTTCACCCAAAATAAATTGTGAGAGCAAGACTATGCATGCTAAGAAACAAAAGAATACATACAAAACTTTTCACCACATTATGTCACTTCTGAATTTGTATTCTGTTGGAAGTGAATTTTCATACGGAAAGCAACCTCTTCACTTTCGATATGAGACTAGCATGCCACAAAAATGGACGAACAGTCGTCCAAAAATCTGATCGTGTGTACGAGGCTTAAGACTGAGATGCCATTAACGTTCATGTGCTTGTAAAGGCAGGCGTCCCAATACTTTTGGTAATATAGTGTATGTCTAAACTACATAAACCTAATAATAATGGACATATATTTCATCTCCTGGTTGTCTCTATATATCACCATTATCAGACAGTTCTCTAAAGCTGCATATAAAAATGTAAAATATTTAATATCTGCACTAAAAAACATGAACAACTTTGTGAAAATCTAAAGAATGAAAACCAGCTGTCAGCAGGAAGTCTGATATAGAAGTACAAATAGTATAATATAATTCTATGTATAGAGCCCTACACTTAGTGATAAAATGTGTGATGAGACAAATGAGAAATCTGCAACCTACAATGTGTCCGAATACCAACACTTCTAATGTAGATGTGATAACTCCACCAATAGTGATCAATAATAAAAATTCACAGCAACTTCAGTCTGTATAACATATAATGTGCAAAAATACAATATCACCCGAGGTATCCAGACAGTGGCCGCAATCACATTACATAGAAAAGAAAAATCCTCCATGTCACTGCCTGGACTCCATCATACACGGCTGCAGTCCGGAGCGGTGTGTGCTCTGAGTTCTGTGCATACTCGTGTATATGATGGAAGTGTACAATCTGTGATTCTCTATATATTTAAGGATTATGCACTATGGAGGCTTTTTCTTTTCTATGTAATGTGATTGCGACCATTGTCTGGATACCTCGGGTGATATTGGAGATACTACCTGGAGGTCTGACATTCCGTGGCACAGTCTGTTCTCATCGGAAGCCGGCTTGAGCAGAGTGGTGCTGCTGGAAGGATATAAACAAGCGTATCTGGGCCTTGCTTGCGGGGACAAACCTTTTGGTAAGTGACATGTTTGCTCACCGGTGTGGGGGAGGTTGATTGAAGTTGCTGCAAAGAGGTGGAAGTTGATCAGCATTGATTTAATCCATCTGGATGAATCTCTGGTATTTCTGTTAGACTCCTTTCACACTGAGGCAGTTTTCAGGCATTTTAGCACTAGAAATAGCACCTGAAAACTGCCTCCCATTTATTTGTATGAGTGCTTTCACACTAGGGCGGTGCGCTTGTGGGACATTAGAAAAAGTCCTGCAAGCAGCATCTTTGGGGCGGGTTATGAGCATTATAAAAAGCGATCCCAAAACGCCCCCTCCCATTGACCCATTGAAATGAATGGGCAGCACTTCCAAGCGCTTTGAAAGTGCCACAAAACTGGTCTTTTTTCTTTTTTTAAAGTGGTGTTCCGGCCGAATGTATACTTTTTAAATAAAAATACCCCTATAATACACAAGCTTAACCACTAAGCCACCGCCCACCGTCATATGACGGCGGGACAAGGCTTCTGTTGTTCTGGGCGGACGTCATATGATGTCCTCGCCCTCCCGAGCCACTAGGGGGGCGTGTGCGCGGCACCGGCGGCGCGCGCGTGCCCGCTGCGTCGCTCGGGACCCGGTGTGCGTGCCCGGAGGCCGCGATGTCCGCCGGGCACCCGCGATGTCCGCCGGGCACCCGCGATTGCCGGGTAACAGAGCAGGACCGTGGATCTGTGCATGTAAACACAGATCCACGTCCTGTCAGAGAGGAGAGGAGACTGATGGCGTGTCCCTTGTACATAGGGACACCGATCGGTCACCTCCCCCAGTCAGTCCCCTCCCCCCACAGTTAGAATCACCTCCTTAGGTCATACATTAACCCCTCGATCTCCCCCTAGTGTTAACCCCTTCCCTGCCAGTCACATTTACACAGTAATCAATGCAATTTTATAGCATTGATCGTTGTATAAATGTGAATGGTCCCAAAAATGTGTCAAAAGTGTCCGATGTGTCCGCCGCAATATCGCAGTCACAATAAAAATCGCAGATCGCTGCCATCACTAGTAAAAAATAAATAAATAATAAAAATGCTATAAATCTATCCCCTATTTTGTAGACGCTATAACTTTTGCGCAAATCTATCAATATACGCTTATCGCAATTTTTTTTACCAAAAATATGTAGAAGAATACATAATGGCCTAAACTGAGGAAAAAATTTGTTAAAAAAAAATTGGATATTTATTATAGCAAAAAGTAAAAAATATTGTGTTTTTTCAAAATTGTCCCTCTTCTTTTGTTTATAGCGCAAAAAGTAAAAATCCCAGAGGTGATCACATACCACCAAAAGAAAGCTCTATTTGTGGGGAAAAAATCATAAAAAGTTCATTAGGGTGCAGTGTAACATGACCGTGCAATTGTCATTCAAAGTGCGACAGCGCTGAAAACTGAAAAATGGCTTGGGCAGGAAGGGGGTGAAAGTGCCCTGTATTGAGGTGGTTAATGTATTCTAGTAAAGTTAGTCTGTAAACTAAGGTCCGTTTTGTTAGTTTATAGCATTCGTTTGTTATTTTATAAACGTACAGCAGGCCGTGGCCATCTTAAGTGTGGGCATCTGAAGCCAGACTGTATTTCTTCCTGGATCTCATCCTTGCAGATCTTGCACATGCTCAGTGCAGCACAAGCAGTGTGATAGGATTCAGATCAGGTTTCCATTGCTACGTCAGTGTCAGAGGAAGTTGCTGCCCCTTAGCTATGCAAAACTCTCCTCCCCCTCCTCCCTCCAGGAACCAGGAAATAAATTACAAATGCATTATTTCTTGCATTGCCTACCTGCAAATGGCGTAGACCAAGTAAAGATGAATTTCTATGACATCACATCGTCCCAAAGAAATTGCATCACAAGCCCCCGCAAAACGCATCATACAGCTCCCCACAAATCGCATCACAACACCACCTGCAAATTACATCACAACACCCCTGCAAATCGCATCACAACACCCCCTGCAAATGGCATCACATCGCTCCCTGCAAATCGCATAAAACCCCCCCCCCACAAATTGCATTACATAGCCCCCCACCAATCGCTTCACAACACCCCCGCAAATCGCATCACATTGCCCCCAGCAAAGCGTATTGCCTCGTACACACGGTCGGACTTTGTTCGGACATTCCGACAACAAAATCCTAGGATTTTTTCCGATGGATGTTGGCTCAAACTTGTTTTGCATACACACGGTCACACAAAGTTGTCAGAAAATCCGATCATTCTGAACGCGGTGACGTAAAACACATACGCCGGGACTATAAACGGAGCAGTGGCCAATAGCTTTCATCTCTTTATTTATTCTGAGAATGCGTAGCACTTTGTCCGTCGAATTTGTGTACACACGATCGGAATTTCCGACAATGGATTTTGTTGTCGGAAAATTTTATAGCCTGCTCTCAAACTTTGTGTGTCGGAAAATCCGATGGAAAATGTGTGATGGAGCCTACACACGGTCAGAATTTCCGACAACAAGGTCCTATCACACATTTTCCGTCGGAAAATCCAACCGTGTGTACGGGGCATATCACCACACCCATCACATGCCCCCATCAAAATTGTCCCATCAGAATTGCCCCCCAAAAATCCATACCAGACCCTTATCCGAGCACGCAACCTGGCAGGCCGCAGGAAAAGAGGGGGGATGAGAGTGCGGCCCCCCCTCCTGAACCGTACCAGGCCACATGCCCTCAACATTGGGAGGGTGCTTTGGGGTAGCCCCCCAAAACACCTTGTCCCCATGTTGATGAGGACAAGGGCCTCATCCCCACAACCCTGGACGGTGGTTGTGGGGGTTTGCGGGCGGGGGGCTTATCGGAATCTGGAAGCCCCCTTTAACAAGGGGACCCCCAGATCCTGCCCCCCTGTGTGAAATGGTAAGGGGGTACTTACCCCTACCATTTCACTAAAAAACTGTCAAAAATGTTAAAAATGACAAGAGACAGTTTTTGACAATTCCTTTATTTAAATACTTCTACTTTCTTCTATCTTCCTTCATCTTCTGGTTCTTCTGGTTCTTCTGGCTCTTCTGGTTCTTCCTCCGGCGTTCTCGTCCAGCATCTCCTCCGCGGCGTCTTCTATCTTCTTCTCCTCGGGCCGCTCCGCACCCATGGCATGAGGGGAGGCTCCCGCTCTTCTCTTCATCTTCTTCTTCATCCTCTTCTCTTCTTTCTTCTTCTCTTCTTCATTTTCTTCTCCGGGCCGCTCCTCACCCATGCTGGCATGGAGGGAGGCTCCCGCTGTGTGACGGCGTCTCTTCGTCTGACGGCTCTTAAATAACGGGGGCGGGGCCACCCGGTGACCCCGCCCCCCTCTGACGCACGGTGACTTGACGGGACTTCCCTGTGACGTCACGGGGAATGCCACAGGGAAGTCCCGTCATCTCCCGTGCGTCAGAGGGGGGCGGGGTCACCAGGTGCCCCCCCCGTTATTTAAGAACTGTCAGATGAGGAGCGCCGTCACACAGCGGGAGCCTCCCTCCATGCCAGCATGGGTGCGGAGCGGGCCGGAGAAGAAAATGAAGAAGAGAAGAAGAGAAGAAAAGAAGAAGAGAAGAAGATGAAGAAGATGAAGAGAAGAGCGGGAGCCTCCCCCCATGCCATGGGTGCGGAGCGGCCCGAGGAGAAGAAGATAGAAGACGCCGCGGAGGAGATGCTGGATGAGAACGCCGGAGGAAGAACCAGAAGAACCAGAAGAACCAGAAGATGAAGGAAGATAGAAGAAGAAGTATTTAAATAAAGGAATTGTAAATAATTGTCTCTTGTCATTTTTAACATTTTTGACAGTTTTTTAGTGAAATGGTAGGGGTAAATACCACCTTACCATTTCACACAGGGGGCCCGGGATCTGGGGGTCCCCTTGTTAAAGGGGGCTTCCAGATTCCGATAAGCCCCCCGCCCACAGACCCCCACAACCACCGGCCAGGGTTGTGGGGATGAGGCCCTTGTCCTCATCAACATGGGGACAAGGTGTTTTGGGGGGCTACCCCAAAGCACCCTCCCAATGTTGAGGGCATGTGGCCTGGTACAGTTCAGGAGGGGGGGCCGCACTCTCGTCCCCCCTCTTTTACTGCGGCCTGCCAGGTTGCGTGCTCGGATAAGGGTCTGGTATGGATTTTTGGGGGGACCCCCACGCCGTTTTTTTTTTTTTTTGGCGCGGGGTTCCCCTTAAAATCCATACCAGACCTCTGGTATGGAATTTAGGGGGAACCCCACGTCATTTTTTTTTTTAAATTTTGGCCGGGGTTCCCCTTAATATCCATACCAGACCTGAAGGGTCTGGTATGGAATTTAGGGGGAACCCCACGTCATTTTTTTTTTTTTAATTTTGGTTCGGGGTTCCCCTTTGGGGAATTCCCATGCCATTTTTATCAATGAACTTTTATGTGTATTGTCGGCAATGCAATAGCCGCGGGTAGTTTTAAATGAGTTTTTTCCTTCAAAATGTTATTTTGCTGTCAGACTGTTCTAAACACAGGAAACATGCGCCCCTTTACAGGCGTACTATAGACACCCCCAGGTATGAAATTTAAAGGGATATTACACTTTTATTGTTTGACTTTAAGCATTATTAAAATCACTGCTCCTGAAAAAACGGCCGTTTTTAAAACTTTTTTTGCATTGATCCATGTCCCCTGGGGCAGGACCCAGGTCCCCAAACACTTTTTATGACAATAACTTGCATATTAGCCTTTAAAATTAGCACTTTTGATTATTCATGTTCGTGTCCCATAGACTTTAACGGTGTTCGCGTGTTCTAACGAACTTTTTTCCTGTTCGCTTGTTCTGGTGCGAACCGAGCAGGGAGGTGTTCGGCTCATCCCTAGGTCTTACTACACAAATCACTGTATGGTGATTGGAGATGGAAGTAGTGGTGAATGGCTTGTAGGAAATCCACTTTTTCACATTTATGAACTTTCTCTTGATGTTTGTAATTTTATAAGATAACTTTGTTGCTCTTCATGTCTATGTATTTTTGTACATTATATGTTATATAGATTGAAGTAGCTGTGAATAGATTGGAGATCCGCCCTTCCTCACATGTATATAAAGTGTATTTTTGTAGTGAATGTAATAGTTATATCTGATCCCTATTGGTGGAATTATCACATCTAGTATAATATGGAAGACTGCAGCACTAGTATATAACATTCACACAATATAAATGTGACAATATGACAATAAAAGTGAGACTCCTCATCACAAAACTCCCTATAAGTGTATATATAACAATGGTATGGAGACTATTTCACTGATAACGAATGAAGATAATTTATAATTAGCAGATATAAAATTAGTGCAGCAATATTAGTACAAAATTTTCAAAAAAGTTCCAAATAGAGAACGGTAATAATAAAATCTTCTCCACGCCATAAGATCAAATCCTCCACCATGATGTTCTAAGGAAATCCCAAAGTACAATGGTGTCACTTTTAGTCAATGAAGTTTCCACAACATGAGTGAGACTTCTGTGACCATCAAAGTGAATTCCCACAACTGAATCCAAGACTTAGCAGAAGGTTGGAGGTGAAAGCCTAGAGGTCAGTGTGAGTGTGTGTGGTCCAATCCCCATACAGGAATAATGAATGGATCACACCACCTCATCCACTTCTCATGTCACATTTAATAATTGGGGTCCACGAAAAGAGAGATCCTCCAATAGTGTAGATGATTGATTGTGTTTTATAAAGTGATCTCATATGAATTAATATTCATTTTCTTCTGGTAACATTCTTCTCTTCTACAGATTGTGGGATAATCACCTGACAGACAGTTCCTGCCCCCACCTGGCATCTGGAATAAGAAATAACCAGACACTGAGGACACTGGACCTGTCTAATAACAATCTGGAGGGTCCTCATTTCAGGGATCTGATGGAAGCTCTGACAACAAGCCGGATAGAGGAATTACAGTGAGTATAACAGGACTGACTGAGTCAATAATATTCTGGGACAGTTTTATATCTAAACCACATAAATAATATAGAAACATGAGAATGTCATCAAATTATCTTTAGACTCCATAAGGCTCCATGCACACTGGGCTTAAAAAATGTCAGTTCCCTTGGCAGAAAAAAACTTTCATATAGAGATTTTATTGTACAAAGTTTAGACAAGTTTAGGAGAGTTTTGCATTTTTTCTGCCAGAAAGCTCCAATCAGAGACTGCAAGCCAGGCCTTCTAATCCGACATGATTGTTAGTATGGTGCTTTTCACAGCCGATTCCGATTTTTCGTCCGACAAAAGCTGGATGTGCAGACTATAAAATTTGTATCGTACGTGAACTCAGCATCTGATTTTTATTTAATCAGTACAGTTTTCACCCAAAATAAACTGTAAGAGTAATGCCCCGTACACACGGTCGGACTTTGTTCGGACATTCCGACAACAAAATCCTAGGATGTTGGCTCAAACTTATCTTGCATACACACGGTCACACAAAGTTGTCAGAAAATCCGATCATTCTAAACGCGGTGACGTAAAACACGTACGTCGGGACCATAAAAGAGGCAGTGGCCAATAGCTTTCACCTCTTTATTTATTCTGAGCATGCATGGCACATTGTCCGTCAGATTTGTGTACACACGATCAGAATTTCCGACAACGGATTTTGTTGTCGGAAAATTTTATATCCTGCTCTCAAACTTTGTGTGTCGGAAAATCCGATGGAAAATGTGTGATGGAGCCTACACACGGTCGGAATTTCCGACAACAAGGTCCTATCACACATTTTCCATTGGAAAATCCGACCGTGTGTATGTGGCATAAGACTACACATGCTTAGAAACGAAAGAATACATACAAAACTATTTAACACATTACATCTCTTCTGAAGTTGTGTTCTGTCGGAAGGGAATTTTCATATGGAGAGTAACCTCTTCACTTTCGACATGAGACTAGCATTAAAAAAAAATGGACAAACGGTCGTCAGAAAATCTGATCGTGTGTAGGAGGCTTAAGACTGGGATGTCCTTAAAGTTTATGTGCTTGTAAAAGCAGGTGTCCCAATATTTTTGGTTATATAGTGTATGTCTAAACTACATAAATCAAATAATAATGGACATATATTTCACCTCCTGGTTGTCTCTATATATCACCAATATCAGACAGTTCTCTAAAGCTGGATATAAAAATGTAAAAAATAAGATATCTGCACTAAAAAAACATGAACAACTTTGTGCAAATCTAATAAATGAAAACCAGCTGCTAGCAGGAAGTCTGATATAGAAGTACAAATAATATAATTCTATGTATAGAGCCCTACACTTAGTGATAAAATGTGTGATGAGACAAATGAGAAATCTGCAATCTACAATGTGTTCGAATACCAACACTTCTAATGTAGATGTGATAACTCCACCAATAATGATCAATAATAAAAATTCGCAGCTACTTCAGTCTGTATAACATATAATGTGCAAAAATACAATATCAACCGAGGTATCCAGACAATGGGCACAATCACATTACATAGAAAAGAAAAAGCCTCCATCAGGCGCATGCGTGGTGGCATCCAAGATGGCCGCTTAGACTAGGAGCTCCGCACCGCTCTGTTCTAGCACCCACCACAGCGGCAGTCTAAGCCCTTGTCCCGGCCAGGCATGACTCTGCCGACCGGGGACACTCAAGACAGCAGCCAGATGTCCTCCAGTGCGGCTCGGAGGAACCTCATAGCCGCTCTGAATGCTTCCAGAGTGCGGTCCAGTCTTTCCAAAATGGCAGACTCCTCCTCACGAGGCCTGCCCGGCCTGACGGACTCCATTGCCGACCAGGACCAGGATGCTCCCCCATCCTCCCAGTCATCGGATGCCACAGTCAGTGACCTCCCTGGGGCCCCTTCTCCAGCTTCCACAGAATCTCTGCTAGGGAGGACACTGGGAGGGGGAGCTCTCACTCCTCAGCAGGACCTGATATGCAGCCCGGATCCATGGGACACACAGGCCAGGGACTCCTTCCTCCCCCCCACTGACTTTCCCTCCATGATGGCTGCATTCTCCCAGATGCTTTCAAAAGGCCTATCCCACACGGCAGCTCAGATTACAGCCTCCATACATGCTGACATGCAGCAGATTGGTGCCAGGATAGAGGTGATTGAACATAAATTTAACCAGGAGCTCCAGGACCAACTTGAGACTGCCACCTCTAAAATAGATGACCTCAAGAACAGGTCTAGACACTACAACTTCCGCATTAGAGGTCTCCCTGAAACCGTAAAGGACACACGCATGGCAGTGTCGTATAAAAGTTTAATTCCTGACATTCCAGTACAACGTTTGGAGCTGGACAGGGCTCACAGGGCTTTACAACGCCCCTGCTCTGACAGTCTCCCGAGGGACATCATAGTGAAACCGCATTTCTACGCGGTAAAGGAAGAAGTGATGAAACATTCCAGATCGGCGGAAAAACTGATGATCATGGGTCACCAGATTCAAGTCTTCACAGACCTTTCCCCTTACACAGTGCAAAAGCGACAGGCCCTGAAACCGCTCCTGCAAGTCCTGGCGGGCAAAGAGATCACTTATAGATGGGCCTTCCCGCTGCGAATGATTTTCTCGTACCACAACAAACCGTATTGCTTCTCCACCTTTTAAGAAGGGGAACGACTTCTCCTACACCTCGGTTTGATAGCCCAGGAAATTCCACCGATGTCATCGTCCCGAGGAGCTTCGTCATCCAAAAGACCATCACCTACCAGCCCCGTGTCTCCAGTGTGGCAGAAACAACTTCCCAAACGATCAAAAGAATCCTCCCACCATGACCAAGACTGCAACCTGCTCTCAACCTGTCTTTGGACTTCCTTTTGGTCTGAGTCGGTAACCCGACTCATGCCATTCTAATGGCAACTCACGTTATCGACGTGCTCTATGGGATTACATGCCCCATGGATTCTTAGACATTTGTTTTTTATTCCCACCCCCCTTTTTTTTCTTTTTTTTCCCTTTTCGGCTGTGTGAACATTTCCACTAATCGCAAGCAGGGTTTAGACTGCACTATTTATATACCGCCACAGGTGTGCTACAAGGCGGCGTTGACCGGAGTGGTCGTAGTGCGCCTCCCTCTGGCTCTGATAGTTGAATGGCCGTTCTTCTGTCGGACCCAGATGCTTTTGACCCTCGAGTCACTGTACATTTCATTTGGGTACCAGGGATGGGTCCCTCTCTGGTCCAAGGGGGTTGTGGTTGTTACGATTTGATGCATCTAATGTCTCCTTTTTTCACTCCTCTGTCTGTCGCTATATTCTTTCTCTTTTTCACTCTCCTCTCCCCTTTCCTCCCCACCTCCTCCCCCTCTCCCCTTCAGATGCAGGGTCTCGCTGGATCTCCCTTTTTCTGGATCGCAGATCAAGTCTACAACTCTGCTGGGGTCACCATCTATCTACCAGGGACAGCAAAGAGGTCAGGTAAGACTCACTTGCTCAAAGTACAACACTTTTTACTATCCCATGTCTGACACCACACTGAAGGCCGGGACACTCAAGATATTTTCCCACAAAGTGCAGGGTCTTAATTCCCCCATGAAAAGATGCAAAATACTGCAACAGTTCCATACATTGAAGGCAGACGTAGTACTGCTCTAAGAGACTAATTTCCCACCTACCTACCACCCCAAGTTTCTTCACAAAAACTTCCCGCAGTTTCATTTAGCTAACGCCGACAACAAAATGAGAGGAGTGGCAGTCTGCTTCTCTAACAGAACTCACTTTTCCCACTTGTACACCGTCACGGATCCTGAGGGTCGTTACATATTAGTAACCAGAACGATTAACGGAGAGGCTTACACGTTTGTCTCTTACTATACACCAAACACGCACCAAGACCTATTCTTTGATGCCACTCTGAGGATCTTAAAACCTCATTTCATGGGCACAGTTGTAGTGGGGGGTGACTCCAACATCCTATTCGACTACTCCTCAGACAAATTTGACCACCGGAAACCGAGATCCAAACGGCCCCCTAAACGCAGCCTTTGTGTAGCTCAGATCGTCCAATCCTTTGGCCTGATTGATATCTGGAGGCAAATGCATCCCCGTTCGAGAGATTATATGCACTTTTCTGCCCCCCACCATACCTTCTCTAGGATAGACCACATATTTGTCCCAACACATGAAATCTTGAGGGTGGTAGTCTCCAAAATCTATGACACGCCACTGTCCGACCACTCTATAATGACACTGACGCTAAAGGGAGGGATGGCTGAGAAGGGACCCTTTAGATGGCAGAAGTCTCACGACTCACCGAGGACTTTTGCCTGGTGAGTAAGAGACATAAACAGAATCCCATGCCAGACAACCTGGCCAAACTTGACTGCCCGAGTGAAATGTAATCTTTCTCTCACCACTTCAGCTGAGAAACACTTGAGGTGGTCGGGAGCATGTTTCTACTACCAATCAGATAAGATAGGCTCCAAGCTTGCGGCCAAACTGAGCCTGCGGGTTCGCACCTCGGTATTCCCCAAAATTCGTAACGCAACAGGCAACCTAACACAGAATCCGGTGAGCATTATGGAATCATTTCATGATTTCTATTCACATCTTTATGAAAGGCCACCTCACACTCATCTCAAGGCCAGAGAGCTGTTCCTCCAGGATATTGACCTACCCCTCCTTAAGCAACCGCATCGAGAGCTTCTCGACGCTCCCTTCTCATCAGAAGAAATTTTAGCTGTCATTAAATCTTTGAAGCCGTCCTCAGCTCCTGGCCCGGACGGGTTCTCGTTTTTTTATTACAAGAAGTTTGGCCCAAAGTTAGCTCCCTACATGGCCCAGTTCTTCAACTCCCTCTGGGATGGAGCCCCCCTCTCAAGCGATTTGAACGCAGCTTTTATATCGGACATTCCCAAACAGGGTAAGGATCCCAGCGAGGTTGGTAGCTACCGCCCCATCTCGTTAATCAATAACGATCTCAAAATTATTACAAAAATCCTCGCTAATAGGATGTCTAACTTCATGGCAAGTTACATTCACAGAGACCAAGTGGGCTTCATCCCAGGGAGACAAGGTCCGGACCAGGTCCAAAGAGCAATTGATTTGATTTTCCTTCTGCAGATTCAGTGGGATGGAGGCCCCACTCAAGAGGGTTTCCTGTTGTCACTGGATCTGCAGAAGGCCTTTGACTCTGTGTCCTGGCCCTATCTTTTCGATATTCTGGAATGCTGGGGGTTCAGGGACGGATTTCTTACTATAATACGTGCACTATATTTATCACCCTCAGCACAGGTATGATTAATGGGTCAATACTCCCAGTCCTTTGACATTCGCAGGGGAACCAGACAGGGTTGCCCTCTCTTGCCTTTAATCTTCGCTATAGCAATTGAAACGCTGGCCATAGCCATAAGAACAAATGAGAACATCAAAGGAGTTAAATGTGGACTTGAGGAACACAAGTGTGCCCTCTCTGCCGACGACATGTTATTGTTCTTGACTGCTCCCCTTATATCCGCCCCAAATGTCTTCCGCCTTCTCCATGACTTTGGTACCGTCTCGGGGCTTCAGGTGAATGTGACCAAATCAATAGCCCTCAACATCTCGGTCCATGCACCACTTCTTAATCAACTCAAACAACATTTTCCCTTCACGTGGGCAGCAGACTCAATCCCCTATCTGGGCATAAGGCTGACTAAAAGCATTGGCGACTTATTCACGGCCAATTACCCCCCCATGTTCCGCTCACTAGAGTTGGACCTTCAGAAATGGTCAAAGGAGGGCCTGTCCTGGCTAGGTAGACTCAACGCAGTCAAAATGAATCTTCTGCCCCGCCTATTGTACCTGTTCCATTCCTTCCCTATTCCAATCAAAAAATCTATCCTATGTAAAATTTCAATCCAGGGTGGTCAGATTTGTCTGGGACCGGGGTCACCGCTTTGCAAGGGATATCCTGTTGCGACTTAAGACTCAGGGTGGTCTAGGCCTACCGAACTTATGGCTTTATTACCAGGCAGCACAGCTTGCTCAGTTTTCTGCCATCTATGCCAAAAACCATAGGCCGGACTGGATCTCTCTTGAGAGGCAGGCCGCACCACATTACACTCTAGATTTTTTAGCATGGCGACCCTCGAAACATAGACCGGCCATTTTAGCCCCTACCTTGTCCCACTCCTTGACACTGTGATAAATTACATAAAAATATACACTTGATCTCCCCGCTAAGGCCCCTCACTCACCTATTTCATAATCCTGACTTCCCCCAGGAATAAATATACATGCATTTCACTGGTGGCTGAACAAAGGCCTCTTCAGGATAGGCTATTTTCTCACACCTAATGGTCCTATCTCCTCAAGCCATTGTGTAAACACACTAAAAATGCCTCCTTCGGAAACATTTAGACTTTCGCAGATCAGGCACTTCCTGCACATGCTCTGGACTGACAAGCTGAGCGATCCTAAGGCCACGATTTATGAGCAATGGTGCTCTTCAATAGGACCTCAAAAAGGCGGGATCTCAATTATTTATGCTTCCCTGGCAGATAGGACAGACGCCCCGGCATACGCCCGATCCTGGGAAGTGGATCTGGACATCCAGTGGGATCCCGACATGTGATTTCAAACCTTCAGCAGATCGTCCAAAGGTATCTTAAATATTGCTTTGATAGAAGCTAACATTAAGGTCTTCACTAAATGGAACTATGTCCCCGCCAGGCTCTCCAAGATCTTTCCGGATGCCTCCCCCTTTGTTACAGAGGTTGTGGCCATATGGGCACGATGCTTCATATTTGGTTGGCATGCCCCCGCATACGGAGCTACTGGAACAAATTTCTCCACCTTCTAAGGAAGGTGACCGGGATTGATGTTCCGCAGGATCCCACATACATCCTACTAAACCGCAGAGTATACAACACACCTAAGTCCACACAACAGCTCATCTTTATGTGTTTGGGAGCCAAGAGCACTTTGGCGAAAGCCTGAAAAACTCCCATGGTGTCCATCATGGCCGCCAAATGGAAAATTTCATGGATCATGTCACAGGAACAAACAGTGGCGAAACTGCGAGACACGGTCCAGCATTTTGAATGGATCTGGGAACCTTGGGCTACACATGTCGGCCACTTTACCCAGGCCACTTACTGAAGTAGGGGGTGGTCCAGCGAGTCCATACTTCATTACCTCATATCCCACCCCACCTCCTTTCCTCTCCTCCTTGCTCACTTCCTTTTCTCTATTCTGTCCCTTCTTCTTTCCTATGATGTTTACCACCAGATACTGGATTGAAAGGGTGTATACCTTTACGTGGGCTCCACGTGGGTTGTCCTCAAAAGTATGTTGAATAACCCAGCTCAGAGAACAGCCACTCACTTTTGGTCATCCAAACTAGACATTGGTACTATTGGCTCCTTCACAGGGAGATCGAGGCCTGGGGATCTTCCCGGTGGCAGTGTCCTCCGGTGGGAGCCAAAGGGTGTTAGATGGGTTTTCCTACTGGCAGTGGTCTTCAAGCTACCTCACTCCACAGTGTGTTCCCATTGGGGTGGAGTGTGGTTCTCCTGGGCTCGCTCTGGGGGACGTCCCTGTCAAAATTTCTTTCAAGCTGACCATCAGCTGCGGTAGAATGCTGGAATGACCCATGGGGCTGGGCAGCAGGTGCAGGGGGTCAGTTCTTTATGTACCCCTGGCGGCCTGGTGACCCCTTGGCGCCCAAGGGTGTCTACTCTACGATGATCGCCACATCTTACATAGTAGAAAGTCTGCATATGGGAAACAGTTATACCCCTGTTATCCTTAGTTGTTATTTCACTATCTCTGGAGGTTTTCCTTTTTTTTTTACTCTTGGCTCCTATCTTGAGAGCTATAGTTTCCCAGTTTCAAGAAGGGAATGTTCCTATTTAGGAATACAGTGTCACTGTTGCAGACTTATCAGTGGTTTAATGCTATATTACCGCTGTAAGAGATATATGTTTTCTGTTTTCACCTCTTCTGGCCACTGGTCGGCGAGGAGTCTTTTTCTGTCTGATATGTCAATGTATCTATTGCTTTGCAGAATTTCAATAAAAATATTGAACAAGAAAAAGCCTCCATGTCACTGCCTGGACTCCATCATACACGGCTGCAGTCCAGAGTGGTGTGTGCTCTGAGTTCTGTGTATACTCATGTATATGATTGAAGTGTACAATCTGTGATTCTATATATATTTAAGGATTATGCACTATGGAGGCTTTCTCTTTTCTATGTAATGTGATTGCGGCCATTGTCTGGACACCTCGGGTGATATTGGAGATACTACCTGGAGGTCTGACATTCCGTGGCACAGTCTGTTCTCATCGGAAGCCAGCTTGAGCGGAGTGGCGCTGCTGGAAGGATATAAACAAGTGTGTCGGGGCCTTGCTTGTGGGGACAAACCTTTTGGTAAGTGACATGTTTGCTCACCGGTGTGGTGGAGGTTTATTGAAGTTGCTGCATAGAGGAGGAAGTTGATCAGCATTGATTTAATCCATCTGGATGAATCTCTGGTATTTCTGTTAGACACCTTTCAAACTGAGGCAGTTTTCAGACATTTCAGCACTAGAAATAACACCTGAAAACTGCCTCCTAGGGATGAGCTTCGAGTTCGAGTCAAACTCATGTTCCACTCGAACATCGGCTGTTCGCCAGTTCGCCGAACAGAGAACAATTTGGGGTGTTCGCGGCAAATTTGAAAGCCGCGGAACACCCTTTAAAAGTATATGGGAGAAATCAGGCAAAAAATTTGTTTGAACACGCGAACACCGTTAAAGTCTATGGGCCACGAACATGAATAATCAAAAGTGCTAATTTTAAAGGCTTATATGTATGGTATTGTCATAAAAAGTGTTTGGGGACCCGGGTCCTGCCCCAGGGGACATGGATCAATGTAATAAAAAGTTTTATAAACGGGCGTTTTTTTGGGAGCAGTGATTTTAATAATGCTTAAAGTCAAACAATAAAAGTTTAATATTCCTTTAAATTTTGTACCTGGGGGTGTCTACAGTATGCTTGTAAAGGGGCGCATGCTTCCTGTGTTTAGAACAGTCTGACAGCAAAATGACATTTCAAAGGATAAAAAGTCATTTAAAACTACTCGCGGCTATTAATGAATTGCCGGTCCGACAATACACATAAAAGTTCATTGATAAAAACGGCATGGGAATTCCCCACAGGGGAACCCTGAACCAAAAAAAAAAAATGACGTAGGGGTCCCCCTAAATTCCATACCAGGCCCTTCAGGTCTGGTATGGATATTAAGGGGAACCCCGGACAATTTTTTTTTTTTTTAAATGGTGTGGGGTCCCCCTCAAAATCTATACCAAACCCTTCAGGTCTGGTATGGATTTTAAGGGGAACCCCATGCCAAAATTTTTTAAAAAAATGGCGTGGGGTCCCCCCAAAAATCCATACCAGACCCTTATCTGAGCACGCAACCTGGCAGGCTGCAGGAAAAGAGGGGGATGAGAGAGCGCCCCCCTCCTGAACCGTACCAGGTTACATGCTCTCAACATTGGGAGGGTGCTTTGGGGTAGCCCCCAAAACACCTTGTCCCCATGTTGATGGAGACAAGGGCCTCATCCCCACAACCCTTGCCCGGTGGTTGTGGGGGTCAGCGGATGGGGGGCTTATCAAAATCTGGAAGCCCCCTTTAACAAGGGGGCCCCCATATCCCGGCCCTCCCCCTATGTGAAATGTTAAGGGGGTACAAAAGTACCCCTACCATTTCACAAAAAAGTGTCAAAAATTTTAAAATTGACAAGAGACAGTTTTTGACAATTCCTTTATTTAAATGCTTCTTCTTTCCTCTATCTTGTATCTTCCTTCGGTTTCTTCCTCCATCTTCTTCTTCTGGTTCTTCCTCCGGTGTTCTCATCTGACATCTTCCTCCGCGGCGTCTTCTTCCCTTCTTCTCCTCAGGCCGCTCCGCATCCATGATGGCATGGAGGGAGGCTCCCGCTGTGTGATGCTTCTCCTCTTCTGACGGTTCTTAAATAACGGGAAGATACAAGATACAAGATAGAGGAAAGAAGAAGCATTTAAATAAAGGAATTGTCAAAAACTGTCTCTTGTCATTTTTAACATTTTTGACACTTTTTTTGTGAAATGGTAGGGGTACTTTTGTACCCCCTTACCATTTCACATAGGGGGGAGGGCTGAGATCTGGGGGCCCCCACCCGGTGACCCCACCCCCCTCTGACGCACGGGGACTTGATGGGGACTTCCCTGTGATGTCCCTGACGCATGGGGACTTGATGGGGACTTCCCTGTGGCATTCCCTGTGATGTCAGAGGGGGCGGGGTCACTCATAATGTAACCCCTCCCCCTTCTGAAGTCACAGGGAATGCCACAGAGAAATCCCCATCAAGTCTCCGTGCATCAGAGGGGACCACCCGGTGACCCTGCCCCCCCATTATTTAAGAACCGTCAGAAGAGGAGAAGTGTCACACAGTGGGACCCTCCCTCCATGCCATCATGGATGCGGAGCGGCCTGAGGTGAAGAAGGGAAGAAGGCGCCGCGGAAGAAGATGCCGGATGAGAACACCGGAGGAAGAACCAGAAGAAGAAGATGGAGGAAGAAACCGAAGGAAGATAGAAGAAGCATTTAAATAAAGGAATTGTCAAAAACTGTCTCTTGTCATTTTTAACATTTTTGGCAGTTTTTTGTGAAATGGTAGAGGTACTTTTGTACCCCCTTACCATTTCACACAGGGGGAGGGCTGGGATCTGGGGGTCCCCTTGTTAATGGGGGCTTCCAGATTCTGATAAGCCCCCCACTCGCAGACCCCCACAACCACTGGCCAAGGGTTGTGGGGATGAGGCCCTTGTCCCCATCAACATGGGAACAAGGTATTTTGGGGGGCTACTCCAAAGCACCCTCCCAATGTTGAGGGCATGTGGCCTGGTACAGTTCAGGAGAGGGGGCGCTCTCTTGTCCCCCTCTTTTCCTGTGGCCTGCCAGGTTGCATGCTCGGATAAGGGTCTGGTATGGATTTTTGTGGGGACCCCACGCCATTTTTTTTTTTAAATTGGTGCGGGGTTCCCCTTAAAATCCATACCAGATGTGAAGGGTCTGGTATAGATTTTGAGGGGGACCCAACGCCATTTTTAAAAAAAATTTTGGCCGGGGTTCCCCTTAATATCCATACCAGACCTGAAGGGCCTGGTATGGAATTTAGGGGGATCCCAACATCATTTTTTTTTTAATTTTGGTTCGGGGTTCCCCTGTGAGGAATTCCCATGCCGTTTTTATCAATGAACTTTTATGTGTATTGTCCGACCGGCAATTCATTAATAGCCGCGAGTAGTTTTAAATGACTTTTTTTCCTTTGAAATGTCAGTTTGCTGTCAGACAGTTCTAAACACGGGAAACATGCACCTCTTTACAGGCATACTATAGACACCTCACAGGTACGAAATTATAGGAATATTACACTTTTATTGTTTGACTTTAAGCATTATTAAAATCACTGCTCCCAAAAAAAGGCAGTTTTTAAAACTTTTGCATTGATGTCCCCTGGGGCAGGACCCAGGTCCCCAAACACTTTTTATGACAATAACTTGCATATAAGCCTTTAAAATGAGCACTTTTGATTATTCATGTTCGTGGCCCATAGACTTTAACGGTGTTCGCATGTTCAAACAAATTTTTTGCCAGTTCGCAGGTTCTGGTGCAAACCGAACAGGGGGGTGTTCGGCTCATCCCTACTGCCTCCCATTTATTTGTATGAGTGCTTTCACACTGGGGGGGTGAGCTTGCGGGATGTTAGAAAAAGTCCTGCAAGCAGTATCTTTGGGGCGGGTTATGAGCATTATGAATAGCGCTCCCAAAATGCCCCTACCCATTGAAATGAATGGGCAGCACTTCCAAAGCACTTTGAAAGCTCCACGAAACTGGTCTTTTTTCTTTTTGTAACCACTTACGAACCGTCTGCCGCAGTTTTACGGGGGGCTGTTTGAAGGAGGATATCGTTGTTACAGCAGCAGCTAGCTGCCATAAACCCGGTATCCTCGTTTTCAGCTGGCAGTTCGCTACAAGATAAAAGTGGTCTCTGTGTTGGATTCACCGCAAGATCACTTTTATCAGTGGCGGAGAGAGGCCAGAGTCTTTTTGACCCCAGATCTCATATTTAAGAGGTCCTGACATGCTCTTTTCTATTACAAGGAATGTTTACATTCCTTGTAATAGGAATAAAAGTGAATTTTTTTTTAAACAGTGTAAAAACAAAATAAAAGGTAAAATAAATAATAATAATAAAAAATTTTAAAGGTGCCCCTTCCCGGCGAACTTGCATGCAGAAGCGGACGCAGTACGTGAGTAGTGCCCGCATATAAAAAAGGTGTTCAAACCACACATGTGAGGTATCGCCACAATCGGTAGAGCGAGAGCAATAATTCTAGCCTTAGACCTGCTCTGTCACTTAAAACATGCAACCTGTAGAATTTTTTAACCGTCGCCTATGGAGATTTTTAAGGCTAAAAGTTTGTCACCATTCCACGAGCTGGCGCAATTTTGAAGCGTGACATGTTGGGTATCAATTTACTTGGCATAACATTATTTTTCACAATATAAAAAAATTGGGCTAATTTTACTGTTGTCTTATTTTTTTATTCAAAAAAGTGAATTTTTTCAAAAAAAATTGTGCTTGTAGAACCGTTGCGCAAATACGGTGTGAAAAAAAGTATTGAAATGACCGCCATTTTATTCTCTAGGCGTTAGAAAAAAACAATATATAATGTTTGTGGTTCTAAGTAATTGTCAGGTTTCCATAGCAACAGCAGTGTCAGAGAAAGTTGCTGCCCCTTAGCTATGCAAACCTCTCCTCCCCTCCTCCCCCCAGTAACCAGGAAATAAATTACAATTGCATTATTTCTTGCATTGCCTACCTGAAAATGGCGTAGACCAAGCAAAAAAGAATTTCTATGACATCACATTGCCCCGAGAAAATTGCATCACCAAAACCCCCGCAAATTGCATCACAACAACCCCCCGCATATCGCATCACATAGCCACCGGGAATCGCATCACAACACCCCCTGCAAATGGCATCACAACACCCCCACAAATGGCATCACAACACCCCTGCAAATGGCATCACAACACCCCCACAAATGGCATCACAACACCCCTGCAAATGGCATCACATCGCCCCCGCAAATCGCATCACATCGCCCCCAGCATATCGCATCACAACACCCCCAGCAAATTGCATCACAACAACCCCCCGCATATCGCATCACATAGCCACCGGGAATCGCATCACAACACCCCCTGCAAATGGCATCACAACACCACCTGCAAATGGCATCACAACACCCCACAAATGGCATCACAACACCCCTGCAAATGGCATCACATCGCCCCCCGCAAATCAGATCACAACACCCCCACAAATCGCATCACATCACCCCCAGCATATCGCATCACAACACCCCCAGCAAATTGCATCACAACAACCCCCCGCATATAGCATTACATAGCCACCGGGAATCGCGTCACAACACCCCCTGCAAATGGCATCACAACACCCCCACAAATAGCATCACAACACCCCCGCAAATGGCATCACATCGCCCCCGCAAATCGCATCACAACACCCCCGCAAATCGCATCACATCGACCCCAGCATATCGCATCACAACACCCCCAGCAAATTGCATCACAACACCCCACAAATCGCATCACATCGCCACCAGCATATCGCATCACAACACCCCCAGCAAATCGCATCACAACACCCCACAAATCGCATGACATCACCACCAGCATATCGCATCACAACACCCCCAGCAAATCACATCACAATGAACACCCCCCGCAAATTGTATCTCATCGTCCCCCCCAAATTGCATCACAACAACCCCGGCAAATTGCATCACAACACCCCCCACAAATCGCATCACAACACCCCCCGCAAATGGCATCACATCCCCCCGCAAATTGCATCACGACACCCCCCGCAAATTGCATCACATCACCCCCAGCAAATCGCATCACAACAACCCCCGCAAATTGCATCACAACATCCCCCACAAATCGCATCACATCGCCCCTGCAAATTGCATCACATCGCCCCCGCAAATTGCATCACAACACCCCCTGCAAATCGCACCACAATACCCCAAGCAAATTGCATCACAACACCCCACACAAATTGCATCACAACACCCCCGCAAATCGCATCACATCACCCCCAGAAAATCGTATCACAACACCCCTGCAAATCGCAATACAAAACCCCTGCAAATCGTATCACATCGCCCCCAGCAAATTGCAACACAACACCCCCCCACAAATGGCATCACATCGCCCCCAACAAATCACATCACAGCACCTACCCTGCAAATCGCATCACAACACCCCCCAGCAAATCGTATCACCAAGCACATCACAACACCCCATCACATGCCACCATCAAAACTGCCCCATCAGAATTGCCCCATCAATACTGCCCCCATGAAAACTGCCCCCATCATATTGCCACCATCAAAATTGCTCCCATCAAAACTGCCCCATCAAAATTTCCCCATCAGAATTTCCCCATTAAAACTGCCCCATCAGAACTGCCCCCATCAAAACTGCCCCATTATATTGCCAACATCAATACTTCCCCCATAAAAATTGCCACATCATATTGCCACCATCAAAACTGCCCCATCATATTGCCACCATCAAAACTGCTGCATCAAAACTGCCCCCATCAAAACTGCCCATCATATTGCCACCATCAAAACTGCCCCATCAAAGCTGCCCCCATCATATTGCCCCTATCAAAACTGCTCCATCAGAATTGCCCCATCAAAACTGCCCCATCATATTGCCACCATCAAAACTGCCCCCTCATATTGCCCCCATCAAAACTGCCCCATCATATTTCCACCATCAAAACTGCCATGTCATATTGCCCCCATCAAAACTGCCCCATCATATTGCCCCCATCAAAACTGCCCCATCATATTTCCACCATCAAAATTGCTCCCATCAAAACCACCCCATCAAAATTGCCCCATCAGAATTTCCCTATCAAAACTGCCCCATTAGAACTGACCCCATCAAAACTGTCCCATCATATTGCCCCCATCAATACTTCCCCCATCAAAATTGCCCCATCATATTGCCACCATTAAAACTGCCCCATCATATTGCCACCATCAAAACTGCTGCATCAAAACTGCCCCCATCAAAACTGCCCCCATCAATACTGCCCCATCATATTGCCCCCATCAATACTGCCCCATCATGTTGCCACCATCAAAACTGCCCCATCATATTGCCACCATCAAGACTGCCCCATCAA
This sequence comes from Aquarana catesbeiana, assembly GCA_037953035.1. Lineage (NCBI taxonomy): Eukaryota > Metazoa > Chordata > Amphibia > Anura > Ranidae > Aquarana > Aquarana catesbeiana. The sequence continues at coordinate 350,009 of JBBHAA010000218.1, forward strand.
AACTGCCCCATCATATTGCCCCATCAAAGCTGCTCCATCAGAATTGCCCCATCAAAACTGCCCCATCATATTGCCACCATCAAAACTGCCCCCTCATATTGCCTCCATCAATACTGCCCCCATCAAAACTGCCCCATCATATTGCCACCATCAAAACTGCCATGTCATATTGCCACCATCAAAACTGCCCCATCAAAACTTCCCCATCATATTGCCCCCATTAATACTGCCCCCATCAAAACTGTCCCATTATATTGCCACCATCAAAACAGCCCCGTCATATTGCCACCATCAAAACTGCCCCAATTAAAGCTTCCCCCATCAGATTGCCGCCATCACAATTGCTCCATCAAAACTGCCCCATCATATTACCACCATCAAATCTGCCCCATTAAAATTGCCCCCATCCTAATTGCCCCATTAATACTGCCCGCATCAAAACTGCCCCGTCATATTGCCACCATCAAAACTGCCCCCATCAAAACTGCCCCATCAGAATTGCCCCATCAAAACTACCCCATCATATTGCCACCATCAAAACTTCCCCCTTTCAAAACTGCCCCATCTTATTGCCACCATTAAAACTGCCCCGTCATATTGCCCCTATCAAAACTGCCCCATCAAAACTGCCCCATCATATTTCCACCAACAAAACTGCCCCATCAAAATTGCTCCCATCAGAATTGCCCCATCAAAACTGCCCCCATCAAAACTGTCCCATCATATTGCCAAAATCTAAACTGCCCCCATCAAAACTGCCCCATCATATTGCCAACATCTAAACTGCCCCATCGAAATTGCCCCATCAGAATTGCCCCATCAAAACTGCCCCATCATATTGCCACATCAAAACTGCCTCCATCAAAATTGCCCCCATCAGAATTGCCCCATCAATACTGCCCCATCAAAAATGCCCCATCAGCATTGCCCCATCAAAACTGCCCCCATAAAAACTTCCCCATCATATTGCCCCCATCAAAACTGCCACCATCAAAACTGCCCCATCAAAAATGCCCCATCAGCATTGCCCCATCAAAACTGCCCCCATAAAAACTGCCCCTTCATATTGCCCTATCAAAACTTCCCCATCATATTGCCCCCATCAAAACTGCCACCATCAAAACTGCCCCATCAAAAATGCCCCATCAGCATTGCCCCATCAAAACTGCCCCCATAAAAACTGCCTCATCATATTGCCACCATCAAAACTTCCCGTCATATTGCCCCCATCAAAACAGCCCCATCAAAACTGCCTCATCAGAATTGCCCCATCAATACTGCCCCCATCAAAACTGCCCCATCATATTGCCACCATAAAAACTACCCCATCAAAACTGCCCCATAATATTGCCACCATCAAAACTGCCCCATCAGAATTGTCACCATCAGAATTTCCCCATCAAAACTGGCCCCATCAAACTGCCCCATCAGAATTGTCCCATCAAAACTGCCCCATCTGAATTGCCCCATCAAAACTCCCACCTTTCAAAACTGCCCTATCATTTTGCCACCATCAAAACTGCCCCATCATATTGCCCCATCATATTGCTATCATCAAAACTGCCCATCAAAACTGCCCATCAAAACTGCCCCATCAAAATTGTCCCATCATATTGCCAACATCAAAACTGCCACCATCAATACTGCCACCATCAAAACTGCCCCATCAAAATTGCCACCATCATATTATCACCATCAAAACTGCCCCATCATATTGCCCCCATCAAAACTGCCCCATCAAAATTCCCCCATCAGTACTGCCCCATCAAAACTGCCCCCATCAAAATTGCACCATCAAAACTGCCCCCATCAAAACTGCCCCATCATATTTCCACCATCAAAACTGTCCCATCAGAATTGCCCCATAAATACTGCCCCCATCAAAACTGCCCCATCATATTACCACCATCAAAACTGCCCCCATCAAAATTGCCCCATCAGAATTGCCCCATCAATACTGCCCCATCATATTACCAACATCAAAACTGCCCCTTCATATTGGCACCATAAAAACTACCCCATCAAAACTTCCCCCATCAAAATTGCCCCATCAGAATTGCCCCATCAAAACTGCCCCATCATATTGCCCCATCAAAACTGTTCCATCAGAATTGCCCCTATCAGAATACCCCCATCAAAACTGCCCAATCATATTGCCACCATCAAAACTACCCCATAAAAATTGCCCCATCAAAACTGCCACCATCAAAACTGCCTCATCAAAATTGCCCCATCACAATTGCCCCATCAAAACTGCCACCATCAAAAACTGCTCCGTCATATTGCTACCATCAAAACTGCCTCATCAAAATTTCTCCATTAGAATTGCCCCATCAGATTTGCCCAATCAAATCTGCCCCCTTTCAAAACGGCTCCATCATATTGCCACCATCAAAACTGCCCCATCATATTGCCCCCATCAAAACTGCCCCATCAAAACTGCCCCATCAAAATTGCCCCCATCAAAATTGCCCCCATCAAAACTGCCCAATCAGAATTGCCCCATCAAAACTACCCCATCATATTGCCCCCATCAAAATTGCCCCATCAAAAAAGCCCCATCATATTGCCACCATCAGAACTGCCCTGTCATATTGCCCTCATCAAAATTGCCCTCATCAAAATTGCCCCATCAAAACTGCCCGTCATATTGCCCTCATCAAAACTGCTTCCATCAAAATTGCCCCTATCAAAACTGCCCCATCAAAACTGCCCCATCATATTTCCACCAACAAAACTGCCCCATCAAAATTGCTCCCATCAGAATTGCCCCATCAAAACTGCCCCCATCAAAACTGTCCCATCATATTGCCAAAATCTAAACTGCCCCCATCAAAACTGCCCCATCATATTGCCAACATCTAAACTGCCCCATCGAAATTGCCACCATCAGAATTGCCCCATCAAAACTGCCCCATCATATTGCCACATCAAAACTGCCCCCATCAGAATTGCCCCATCAATACTGCCCCCATCAAAACTGCCCCATCATATTGCTACCATCAAAACTGCCCTGTTATATTGCCCCCATCAAAACTGCCCCATCAGAATTGCCCCACCAGAATTGCCTCATCAAAACTGTCCCATCATATTGCCACCATCAAAACTGCCCCATCAAAATTGCCCCATCAGAATTGCCCCATCATATTGTCACCATCAAAACTGCCCCCATCAAAACTGCCCCATAAGAATTGCCCCAACAGAATTGTTCCATAAAAACTACCCCATCAAAATTGCCCCCTTAAAACTGCCCTAATCAGAATTACCCCATCATATTCCTCTAGTATAAATCAGTACATGGTGTGTCTGTCCCCTTCCCCGGGCTTTGTATGTAATCAGAGCTGAAATGCTCCAGCCGCCTCCCCCACTGCCCATCACTGTGTATACGAAGCTTTGGTAACCATGGCAACAAAAGCCTGGTTGCCCTTATTTAACTACTTCAATACAGGGCACTTAGACACCTTCCTGCCCAGACCAATTTTCAGCTTTCAGCGCTGTTGCAGTTTGAATGACAATTGTGCAGTCATGCTACACTGTACCCAAACAATTTTTTATCATTTTGTTCCCACAAATAGAGCTTTCTTTTGGTGGTATTTGATCACCTCTGCAGTTTTTATTATTTGCTTAACAAAGAAAAAAAGACTGAATATTTTGAAAAAAATAAAAGTTTTGCTTTTGTTTCTGTTATAAAAATTTGTAAATAAGTAAGTTTTCTCTTTCACTGATGGGCACTGATAAGGTGGCACTGACAGGCACTGATATGGTGGCACCGATGAGGTGGCACCAATGAGCGGGCACTGACGGGCACTGACGATGGGCACTGATATGCGGCACTGATGGGCACTGGTAGGTGGCATTGATGGGTGGCACTGATATGCAGCACGGATGGGCATTGATAGGCGGCACTAATGGGCACTTATGGGTGGCACTGGTTGGCACTGATGGGCACTGATAGGCGACACTGATGGGCACTGAAAGGCGACACTGCTGGGCACTGATAGGGTGAAACTGATAGGCGGCACCAATAGGCGGCACTGCTGGACACTGATGAGCACTGATAGGTGGCACTGCTGGGCACTGATGGGCACTCATACATGGCACTGATATGTGGCACTGATATGAGGCACTGATGGGCATCCCTGGTGGCACTGGCAGTGGTAGGCATTGGAGTGGGCACTGATTGGCAGCTGCCTGGGCACAGATTGTCTAGGGGCATACCTGGTGGTCCAGTGTGGATGGCTTCCCTGGTGGTCCTGGGCGGCTTCCCTGGTGGTCCTGGGCGGGATCCGAGGTGGGCCGTGCTGATAAACAATCAGCACAGACCCCCCCTGTCATAAGAGCAGCCGATCGGCTTGCATCTGTCAGACGCGAGTGAGGAAAAGCCGATCACCGGCTCTTCCTATTTACATCGTGATCAGCCGTGATTGGACACGGCTGATCACATGGTAAAGAGTCTCCGTCAGAGACTCTTTACCTAGATCGGTGTTGCAGGGTGTCAGTGAAAACACCCTGCAACAACAATTGCCGCGATGCACGCCCCCGGGGGCACGCAGCGGCTCAATATTTCTGATCACGTCATATGACATCCAGTCAGGAATATCAAACCACTTTGCCGCGGTCATTTGGTAATAGGGCAGCTGGCAACACAGCACACACAGCAGCTTTGGAGGGAAATTTCTTTAAAATATGGGTGGAGCTCCACTTTAAGGTCCCGTTGTCACCGGCCCACTAGGGCACGAAAAGTGCAGCTAAATCACCACTAAAGCACCGCAAAAATGACCAGCGATTTAGGGCTGTTTTATTGGCTCTGCAGTGTGAAAGGGGTCTTACTACACAAGTCACTGTATGGTGATTGGAGATGGAGGTAGTGGTGAATGGGTTGTAGGAAATCCACTTTTTAACACTTATGAACTTTCTCTTGATGTTTGTAATTTTATAAGATAACTTTATTGCTCTTTATGTTTATGTATTTTTGTACATTATATGTTATATAGATTGAAGTATCTGTGAATAGATCGGAGGAGATCTGCCCTTCCTCACATGTATGAAAAGTGTATTTTTGTAGTGAATGTAATTGTTATATCTGATCCCTATTGGTGGAATTATCACATCTAGTATAATATGAAGACTGCAACACTAGTATATAACATTCACACAATATAAATGTGACACTATAACAATAAAAATTAGACTCCTCATCACAAAACTCCCTATAAGTGTATATATAACAATGGTATGGAGACTATTTCACTGATAACTAATGAAGAGAATTATAATCAGCATATATAAAATTAGTGCAGCAATATTAGTACAAATTTTCAAAAAAAGTCCAAATAAAGAACGGTAATAATAAAATCTTCTCCACACCATAAGATCAAATCCTCCATCATGATGTTCTAAGGAAATCCCAAAGTACAATGGTGTCACTTTTGGTCAATGAAGTTTCCACAACATGAGTGAGACTTCTGTGACCACCAAACTGAATCTCCACAACTGAATCCAAGACTTAGCAGAAGGTTGGAGGTGAAAGCCTAGAGGTCAGAGTGAGTGTGTATGGTCCAATCCCCATACAGGAATAATGAATGGATCACACCACCTCATCCACTTCTCATGTCACATTTAGTAATTGGGATCCACAAAAAGAGAAATCCTCCAATAGTGTAGATGATCGATCGTGTTTTATAAAGTGATCTCATATTAATGATTCCAATAAAGAGAAATGAGTTCCATTCATGTAGAGAATAGTTACATTCATTCCTGGGGAGAAATTAATTTTCTTTTGGTAACATTCTTCTCTTCTTCTACAGATTGTATAATAATCACCTGACAGACAGTTCCTGCCCCCACCTGGCATCTGGAATAAGAAATAACCAGACACTGAGGACACTGAACCTGTATGGGAACAATCTGGAGGGTCCTCATTTCAGGGATCTGATGGAAGCGCTGACAACAAGCCAGATAGAGGAATTATGGTGAGTATAACAGGACTGACTGAGACAATAATATTCTGGGACAGTTTTATATCTAAACCACATAAATAATATAGAAATATGAAAATGTCATCAAATTCCATCTTTAGACTCCATAAGGCTCCATGCACACTAGGCTTAAAAAAATGTCAGTTCCCTTGGCAGAAAAAAAAATCCTATAGAGATTTTATTGTACATAGTTTAGATGAGTTTAGGAGAGTTTTGCATTTTTTCTGCCAGAAAGCTCCAATCAGAAATGCGATGACAAGCGCAGAGCGTGAAATACATAGAAGAGAGGCTTGACACACAAACTGACAGGAGCCCTCCACTTCCGCCAGGTAGTTGGAATGCACACCACATGCCGCTAGTCACACAGCAATGTGGGATTGATTCTACAGACCCTTGAGCTGCCTTTGTGCCGTTTGTATCATATTGGACATATGTAAGTGCAGATTTCTTCTAAATAAAACTTTATTACACTATACCTGCCTTCTGTGGCTCTTTGTGGTGGAGCCAATTCCACAGAGTCTTGTGATGGGAGAAGGAGACAGATGAATATTGTGGAGGATATATGATACTGGAGAGATTTTTTTACAATTTATTCGATCATGATCATATATATCCATGTATGGAGGAGAGAGATGTGGATTCTGATGAAGACTGACCTATGAATCGAGCAGTTTCTCACATTTCATGATTTATGGTCACTTGCTGGCCGGGGAAATCTGGTGAGTGCATTCTATAGTCACTCCGGGTAAAGCACTATTGGTTTGGAGTATTGGAGCACATATTTCAGGAGCACGGTGTTGGAGCATATACTGAAGAGTCATTAATCATAGAAATTTATGGACTTTTATGGATATTGATAAATTGTGCGCTTTTTGATTACACACCTTTTATTTAATTTATTGATTTACTTATACAGCTTTTATTAATTCATGAATATTTATGTTTTTTCCTTTGTCCAGATAACGCCCTTTATACACTTTTTCAGAAACATGAACCAGAAGGAATTTTTTTCCTGCCTCTAATCGTTGAGCTCACAATATGTGTGTAATTGTCATAATGTTACATAGTTACATAGTAGGTGAGGTTGAAAAAAGACACAAGTCCATCAAGTCCAACCTATGTGTGTGATTATGTGTCAGTATTACATTATATATCCCTGTATGAAAAACACAGGTCGCATGACCATCCACAGATAGGTAAATACAAAACCTAAGAGACTATAAAAAATAAAAAGCAAGCCCACTTATTTTTTATTTATTATTTTTTATTTTTTTATTCATATTTATATTTATATTCACATGTGTATTAGATCACAAACCTAATTGGACTGTATTTCATCATTTCGTTCAATTTGGACATTTGTGTGTAGTGCAGTCACTATATTAGTACATTGCTTAATATCCATTCACATCTATTATGTTAGAGTTTGTGTCATATTGTCACATATATGTTTGAATCACATACAATTTTTCCCTTTTCTTGCAATCATAGCACTGCACTTACTTAAGACTGAGATGCCCTTAAAGTTTATGTGCTTGTAAGGGCAGGTGTCCCAATACTTTTGGTAATGTAGTGTATGTCTAAATAATATAAATCACATAATAATAATGGAGATATATTTCATCTCCTGGTTGTCTCTATATATCACCAACATCAGACAGTTCTCTAAAGCTGGATATAAAAATGTCAAAAATGAAATATCTGCACTAAAAAATATGAAAAAATAAAATATGAATAACTTTGTCAAAATATAATGAATGAAAACCAGCTGCCAGCAGGAAGTCTGATATAGAAGTACAAATAGTATAAAATAATTCTATGTACAGAGCTCTACACTTATGCCCTGTACATTTGATCGGACATGCCGACAACAAAATCCATCAGATTTTTTACGATAGATTTTGGGCCTAACTTGTCGTGCATACACACGGCCACACAAAGTTTTCAGAAAAACTGATCATTCTGAACGCGGTGACATAAAACACGTACGTCTGGACTATAAAGGGGACAGTAGCCAATAGCTTTCGTCTCTTAATTTATTAAGAGCATGCATGGCACTTTATGCATCAGATTTGTGTACACACGATCGGAATTTAAATGATCGGATTTTGTTGTTGAAATTTTTTTATCCTGCTCTCAAACTTTGTGTGTCGGAAATTCCGACGGAAAAAGTCCGATGGAGCCCACACACGATCGGAATTCCTGACAACACAATCCGATTGCACTTTTTCCATCAGAAAATCCGACCGTGTGTACAGGGCATTAGTGACAAAATGTGTGATGAGACAAATGAGAAATCTGCAACCTACAATGTGTCCGAATACCAACACTTCTAATGTAGATGTGATAACTCCACCAATAGTAATCAATAATAAAAATTCACAGCTACTTCAGTCTATATAACATATAATGTGCAAAATTACAATATCACCCGAGGTATCCAGACAATGACGCAATCACATTACATAGAAAAGCAGAAGCCTCCATGTCACTGCCTGGACTCCATCATACATGGCTGCAGTTCAGAGCGGTGTGTGCTCTGAGTTCTGTGTATACTCATGTATATGATGGAAGTGTACAATCTGTGATTCTATATATATTTAAGGATTATGCACTATGGAGGCTTTCTCTTTTCTATGTAATGTGATTGCGGCCATTGTCTGGACACCTCGGGTGATATTGGAGTACTACCTGGAGGTCTGACATTCCGTGGCACAGTCTGTTCTCGTCGGAAGCCGGCTTGAGCAGAGTGGCGCTGCTGGAAGGATATAAACAAGCGTGTCTGGGCCTTGCTTGTGGGGATAAACCTTTTGGGAGGTTGATTGAATTTGCTGCAAAGAGGTGGAGGATGATCAGCATTGATTTAATCCATCTGGATGAATCTCTGGTATTTCTGTTAGACCCCTTTCATACTGAGGCAGTTTTCAGATATTTTAGCACTAGAAATAGCGTCTGAAAACTGCCTCCCATTTATTTGTATGAGTTCTTTCACAGTGGGGCTGTGCGCTTGCGGGACGTTAGAAAAAGTCCTGAAGCAGCATCTTTGGGGCGGGTTATGAGCATTATGAATAGTGCTCCCAAAACACCCCTACCCATTGAAATGAATGGGCAGCTCTTCCAAAGCACTCTGAAAGCGCCACAAAACTGGTCTTTTTTCATTTTTTTAAGGTCCCGTTATCACCTGCCCACTAGGGCATGAAATACCCCAGAAAACATCACTAAAGCACCACAAAAACTACCGGCGCTTTATCGGCTCTGCAGTGTGAAAGGGGTCTTACTACACAAGTCACTGTATGGTGATTGAATGGAATGGGTGTGAATGCGCTATTCCTATCTTTACACCACTTGTGATAATATGTGATCAAAAATATTAATAGATGAATAACTGTATCATGTAATAATACAATTAACCATCTCCTGCGTGCAAATAGAATACATAAAAAACACAATTCAAATAAATATATATAAACCAATATCCTTCTCTTGTGTGTGAGTTACACAGAAAACCTGTAAAAAACAGTTGAAGATCATGTGCCCCTCCTTTGCATATACACAATATTAGAGTCCCATAAATTCCATAAACCATAAAACCAAAAAACTTAAAAAAATCCAAAAAAAGGAAAAGAAATCCTCTTGCAAATGCTGTGACTGTATTGTGCTCTTGTATCTCTTCTTAATTATAAGTGACTTTGTGACCCACCACCACCTTCCAGATTGGCCACTCACCAGATACTGTAAATTGATGTGCCTTCGGTTCATTCATGGGATAACCACTCCACCTTAAAAGCCGCTCCACCTTAAATGCGCTCCACCTTATTACCACTTTTCATCAGCTATGCTATGGTTTTTCCTCATGTAGGATACATAAATAGGCGATCATAGCGTAATATGTTTAAAACATTTATTGACTAAAAAATAAATCTAGATATCACACTCACATTTAAAAGTGCCTTTAGGCCGGCACTGAGCAAATCCAGCAGATAAGGACAAGTGTTTTAAGCGGGTCCGTGGTCCGTGTATGGCCTCCACGTTTGGCTTGCGCTTCACCCCTCGTTCTCGTGTGTGTTTCCGCCCGCTGCCCGAACGTTTGCAATCACCTGTGAATGGAATTGTTATATCTGATCCCTATTGGTGTAATTATCACATCTAGTATAATATGGAAGACTGCAGCACTAGTATATAACATTCACATAATATAAATGTGACAATATAACAATAAAAGTGAGACTCCTCATCATAAAACTCCCTATACAGGCATACCCCACTTTTCAGTACTCAATGGGGTTTATTTACTAAAGCTGAAAAGTGCAAAATCAGGCTCACTTCTGCATAGAAACCAATGAGCTTCCAGGTTTTATTACCAAAGCTTAATTAAACAAGCTGGGGTTAGAAGCTCATTGGTTTCTGTGCAGAAGTGAGCCTGGTTTTGCACTTTCCAGCTTTAGTAAATAAACACTATTGCGTACTTAAAAGTGGGGTATGCCTATAAGTGTATATATAACAATGGTATGGAGACTATTTCACTGATAACTAATGAAGAGAATTTATAATCAGCAGATATAAATTTAGTGCAGCAATATTAGTACAAATTTTCAAAAAAAAGGTGCAAATAAAGAACGGTAATAATAAAATCTTCTCCATGCTATAAGATCAAATTCTCCACCATGATGTTCAAAGAAAATCCCAAAGTACAATGGTGTCACTTTTAGTCAATGAAGTTTCCACAACATGAGTGAGACTTCTGTGACCATCAAAGTGAATCTCCACAACTGATTCCAAGACTTAGCAGAAGGTTGGAGGTGAAAGCCTAGAGGTCAGTGTGAGTGTGTATGGTCCAATCCCCATACAGCAATAATGAATGGATCACACCACCTCATCCACTTCTCATGTCACATTTAGTAATTGGGGTCCACAAAAAGAGAAATCCTCCAATAGTGTAGATGATCGATTGTGTTTTATAAAGTGATCTCATATTAATGATTCCAATAAAGAGAAATGAGTTCCATTCATGTAGAGAATAGTTACATTCATTCCTGGGGGAGAAATTCATTTTCTTCTGATAACATTCTTCTCTTCTACAAATTGTCTATAAATATCCAATCCTGGACTGTTATGTCCAAACTAGTTAAATCAAATAATAATAATGGAGATATATTTTATATCATGTTTGTCCCTACATATCGCCAATTTATTTAACCCTCTCCCACAGGGCATTGTCACCCCCTTCCTGCCAATGCCAATTTTCAGCTTTCAGTGCTCACACTTTGAATGACAATTACTCAGTCATACAACACTGTACCCATATGACATTTTTGCCTTTTTTTTCACACAAATTGAGCTTTTTTTTGGTTGTATTTAATCACCACTGGGTTTCTATTGTGTTCACTATAAATAAAAAAAGACCAAAAATGTTGTAACAAAATGCATTTTTCTTCATTTCTGTTATAACATTTAGCAAATTAGTAATTTTCTTAATACATGTTGACAGAAATGTATACTGCTACATATATTTGGAAAAAATAACCCAATTCAGTGGATATTATTTGGTCTTTGTGAAGATTATAGAGTCTACATTGGTGCCAATCACTGAAAATTGATCACACCTGATGTACTGATGGCCTATCTCATTTCTTGAGACACTTAGGCCACTTTCACACGTGCGGACCGTATGTCCGTATTTCATCCATCCGTTTTCGGATGAAATACGGACATACATGCATCCCTATGGGATAGCGGGTTTCAGCGGATGTACATCCGCTGACACCCAATGTTGTCCGCCTCCGCTCTCGTCCGATTCTGCGGATGGAAGAAAATCCTATTTTTCTATCCGTCTGCAGAGCGGATCGGAGGAACACGGACAGACGGTCCGTGTTCCTCCGATCCCCCATAGGGGAAAGCGGAGATCTGACAGGGCGGTCCCTGCACAGTGTGCGGGTCCCGCCCTGTCATCTGCCTGCTCAGCTGGGGAAAGCGGAGCGATCCCCGCTGAGCAGCGGATAAACACGGGGCGGATCAACACGGATCCGTCCCGTGTGAAAGGGGCCCAACAAGCCAGGAAAGTACAAATACTTTCCAAATGACCCCTTTTTGAAAGTAGACATTCCAAGGTATAGCCCAACATGCACGGAGCACCGTCAGGTGTTCTAGGGACATAAATTACACATCTAATTTCTTGAATACCTATTACAACTTTGAAGGACCTGGAGCACCAGGACAGTGGAAATGCTAACAAAATGACCCCATTTTGGAAAATAAACATCCCAACATATATTCTATGAGGCATAATGAGTCTTTTGAATATGTCATTTTTTGCCCCACAAGTTTTTGGAAAATGTGTCAATAAAATTAAAATGCATTTTTATGCTTGTTTTACTTTTTTTTAAACCTAATTTTATTATAAGCTTTTCAAATTACAAAGAAAAAAGCTGAACAGTCGATTGTCAAATGAACAATCAGTTAAAGAACAGGATATGTATCAACAAAGGGTGTACATAGGTCATTAGAATGCATTTAGAGGTCTCTAAGATGTGCTTAGTAGATATAAACCTTCACAGTTAATACGCAGTGAGTAGTTAGAGCGTTATCAAAAGGGGTGGTAGGTGGAGTATGGACAGGGTGTAAGGCTTTCGGGGGTGTGGTAATGCTATCATGAGAGGGGTATGTATTTGGGGTGTTTGAGCCAAGAGTCCCAGTGTTTTTGGAAGGCAGGAATTTGTAGGTGGGCTTGGCATACATATATTCCATTAGGCATGGTTGTTTAAAATAAATATAAATTCTGAGTTAGAGGTGATATGGGGATTCCAATTTCTTGCAAGGGCTAGGTGGCTATGAATATGTGTGAGATGACTCTGTGTGAGGACAGGAACAAGGTATCCTTGTCCATACCCAATAGTACTATTTGAGGCGAGAGTGGTATAGGAGTTGGTATGATGGAAAAAATGTAGCTTGGAGAGCATAGTCCAAAATTTAGTAAGGATTTGACAGTTCCACCAGATGTACAATATGTTCCCCGAGCTTACACAACTTCTCCAACATAGGTTGGTGGAAGAAGCGTAAATGTGGGCAATTACAATACCATGCCGGCGACGGCTAACGCCGGGTGATCTCCCACCTGTCACTCACTCACAGAAGACAGAGCAGCCCAAGTGACCATTTCAATCTGTCTTCTGAGTGACAGGTGGATCGATAAGGAATGTCAGTCTGTGCGAGGTGGAGGTGACACAGGTAAGGCTGCATTTCATGGGCACTGGTAAATATTTTAGTATACCATCTGGTTCAGAATATTTTTTTTCTTGTTTTCCTCCTCTAAAACCTAGGTGCGTCTTATGGAGCAAAAAATATGGTAAAGCTACTTGGAGAGGTGAAACACCATACATGGACAGACGTAAATTGAATCAAAAGCACAAACATAATTGGTTACATAATTTAATTAGAAAAAGACATTAAGGCTGCTTTCACACTGGGGCAGGCAGGTGTTAACCGTAAAGCGCCGCTAGTTTTAGCGGCGCTTTACCGTAGTTTTAGCGGTGCTATTCGGCCGCTAGCGGGGAGCTTTTAACCCCCACTAGCAGGTGAATAAATAGTTTAAATGTGCACATTTAGTGCCGCTGTTGAAGCACTTTGCAGGCACTTCGGCAGCGGTGCCCATTCATTTCAATGGTCAGAAGCGATGGAGGAGTGGTGTATACACCACTTCTCCAGTGCGCCAAAGATGATGCTTGCAGGACTTTTTTTAACGTCCTGACAGTGCAGCCGCCCAGTTTGAAAGCACTCTGGCTCTCACACTAGGACTGCAGGGGAGGCGTTTTTCAGGTGCTTTACAGGCGCTATTTTTAGCCCAGAAACGCCTGAAAAACACCTCAGTGTGAAAGGGGTCTAAAGTCCAATAAGGTGACAAAACATAAAATGAATAAATAACAAGAATTCCCAGTAGGAGAATAGAAATTGTGCTAAAAGGGAAGAGGCAGGTAGTGCAGAAGAGAATCAACTTAAATGTAAATCCAGGTCCCATCTGAGGTTTAACCCCTGAGGGACCCTGGTTTGTAACCTAAATACTCACCATGTCTCCCTACCTAGAAGCCGTCTGTTCATATCCCCACTGCTGGGCATAGGAGTCACTCTTTCAATGCCAGTAAACCTAAAGGAGGACAAATCACCAGAATGACATTGTTTAAAGTGATATGAGACATTTGAAATATGCTTTGCATTTGGATTGACAGAATCACAATAATGTTCTCCTATTCTTGTTAGTAAAGCACATGTGGTAAATCCACTATGCTGCAGGTTGCAATAAATACAGCAGATTTGATACACCACATACTTGGTTCCACAATTAATGTATTGCTTAATGTCAAAGCTTTCTCCAGTAATCGCTGAGTTAAAAGATTTAATACAAAGATTAGCATGGCATTATCTGCACATTTTTAGATTGCATGGGTAACAGCCTGGATATAAGAGCCAGGTGGATTGGTATTTTCTAGATGAAAATAAGCTAGGTGACAGCAAGGAGCCCAAAGTTGGTGCTCATCTACTGGAAAAATGGCACCCTGATTTTAAAACTTTGTGGAGACTTTTGTCTGAATAGAGGATGGGAAGATTTTTCTTTATTATATTACCAACTTGATGGTATTCTTGTGAGAAGGTGGTTACAAATGTTGCCAAACAATTGTTCTTCCTATCTGTCCCTATACAAAGATGTTTATTTCTATTGCTATGTTTTTTTAGTGTGGTAACTGAAAGTAGATCCTCTCTCCTCTTAGCCCTAGCATTAGCCGATCCTCGCTGAACAGCTGATTTGGGGGAGCCCCTTTGTGTTAGTTGTGTAGTTATAGTTTAGCATTCCTCATTAACTGCTTGTTGACCAGCGCAGGATGATGTACGTTGGCACAATGCATGGCTGCGCAAATGGGCGTACGTGTATGTCCCCTTTAAGACGCGGCTTAGTGGCTGCACACGCGCCCACCTAGTACTCCGTGAGCGTGCCTGTAGGTCCCGTGGACTTGATGTCTACCGGTGGACAGCGATCGTGACACGGAGTGGCAGAACGGGGAGATGCCTATGTAAATAAGCATTTCCCTGTTCTGCCTAGCAACATGACAGGGATATACTGCTCCCTGTCATAGGGAGCAGTGATCTCTGTCATGTTGTAGTAAGCACACCCCCCCCAGTTAGAATCACTCCCTAGGACACACTTAACCCCTTGATTGCCCCCTAGTGTTTTACCCCCTTCCCTGTCAGTGTCATTTACACAGTAATCAGTACATTTTTATAGCACTGATCACTGTATAAATGACAATAGGTATAGGGGTGTTCGTGGCAAATTTGAAAGCCGTGGAACACCCTTTAAAAGTCTATGGGAGAAATCAAAAGTGATAATTTTAAAGGCTTATATGCATGGTATTGTCATAAAAAGTGTTTGGGGACCTGGGTCCTGCCCCAGGGGACATGTATCAATGCCAAAAAATTTTTAAAAATGGCCGTTTTTTCGGGAGCAGTGATTTTAATAATGCTTACAGTGAAACAATAAAAGTGAAATATTCCTTTAAATGTCGTACCTGGGGGTGTCTATAGTATGCATGTAAAGTGGCACATGTTTCCCATGTTTACAACTGTCCCTGCACAAAATATTGCAATTTTTTTTACCAAAAATATGTAGAAGAATACATATTGGCCTAAACTGAGAAAGAAATTTATTTTTTTATATATTTTGGGGATATTTATTATAGCATAAAGTAAAAAAATATTGCTTTTTTTTCAAAATTGTCACTCTTTTTTTGTTTATAGCGCAAAAAATAGAAACCATAGAGGTGATCAAATACCACCAAAAGAAAGCTCTATTTCGGGGGAAAAAAGACGTCTTTTTTGGGTGCATCATCGCCCGACTGCGCAATTGTCAGTTAAAGCGCCGCAGTGCCGTATTCCAAAAAGTGCTCTGGTCAGGAATGGGGTTAATTCTTCTGGGCTGAAGTGGTTAAAAGTCATGTCAGAGGAGCAATTCCTTAGGGCCCGAGTGAATTCTCCAACAGGGATCACACAGATGTTGTGGGATGGGTGACAACTGGTGGCAAAAAGAGTATTCTTTCCCGGTCATGGCTTTCTGTAAGTGCAGGTGTATATAGATTTAGTATCTGGATCCCCACACAGGGAGATATCCAGAAATTCAATGTTTGGAAATTAAAAAGAGACTGAACTGAAGATTGAGTTCATTATCATTATTGAAACTTACAAATTAATTCAATGAAGAGTCAGCCCAATCCCACACCATCAGCAGATCATCAATGTAGTGACCATACCAGACTATATTGTGTGCAGAGGGGTTGTCCAAAGAGAAGATACAAAGCTCCTCCCACCAACCCATATATAGATTTGCCATTGGTGGTGATAATCTAGCCCCCTTTGATGCCCCACAGCCCTGGACATAAAAGAAATCATCAAAAATAAAATAAAAAATCTGCTGTGATTGGCCCTTTACCCTGATCACGGACACTTCCGGGTGCATGCCCCAGGGGATGCATGAGAAGCACGAGCATGGGGGCTGTCTCCCAGAACTAGCTGGCCGAACTGTAGCCATCATTCGGCTATAGCATGGTCAGCAAGTGATTAAAGTTGGATATAAAATGAAGAATCTAAATATCTGAATTAAAAACAAAATAAAATGTGTAATCTCCAAGGCCTCATGCACACTGGATGTTTTCTTAACTCTCCTAGAAGTCTTCCTCCTGGCAGCATTTTAGCCAAAAAATTGAAATAAATTAACACTCAAGTGCTAAACTTGCCTAGCATTACCACGAGTTTAGACACATTTACATACGTTTACATTCATCAAGTATTTTTTATGACAAAGCTTTGCTGCTCCTGGACACACTGGAGATGTTTTTTCTGCCTCTAAACTCTCCGGTCACTAAACTCCTCTAACAGTTTATGTGTGAATGGACACATAGGATAACATAGAGGGGAGATTAGAGGCAGAAAAAAATGCCAGACACCCCTAGGAGCAAAATCATCCAGTGTGCATGAGGCCTGATAGTGAGAACCAGAAACCAGCAGGAAGACCGATATACATTCAAATAGTACAATATGGAAGACTGCAGCACTAGTATATAACATTCAAACAATATAAATGTGAAAATATAACATTAAAAGTCAGACTCCTTAACACAACATTCCTTATAGGTGAATATATAACAATGATATTGAGGCTATTTAACTGATAATGAATAAAAAGAACATATAAACAGCACATATAAAAATAGTGCAGCGATAGTAGTGAGACTCATAAAAAAGCCCCCAAAAAACTGGTAATGATGAAAATTAATTCACACCATAATATGTAATCCTCCACCACAATGTTCAAAGGAAATCCCAAAGTGAAACTGTGTCACTTTGTTTCAACAAAGTTTTTACAACATGAGTGAGACTTCTGTGACCATTAAAGTGAATCCTCACAACTAAATCCAAGAGCAGAAGGTTGGAGGTGAAAGCCTAGAGGTCAGTGTGAGTGTGTATGGTCCAATCCCCATACAGGAATAATGAATGGATCACACCACCTCATCCACTTCTCATGTCACATTACGTAATTGGGGTCCACAAAAATCGAAATCCTCCAATAGTGAAGATGACCCAAGACTTTCTTTATTATAACAATCTCATAAAGCAAAATATAAAAGCTCTCATATATGCAAAAAAAGTAAGTTAACTGTATGATTGGTGCCATATACAATAACATCAACATCAGCCTTATAAAGTTCCTCCTTATGTATTTCATCTGAATAGGGATGAGCCGAACACCCCCTCATTCGGTTCGCACCAGAACTTGTGAACAGGCAAAAAATTTGTTCAAACACGCGAACACCGTTAAAGTCTATGGGACACGAACATGAATAATCAAAAGTGCTAATTTTAAAGGCTTATTTGCAAGTTATTGTCATAAAAAGTGTTTGAAGACCTGGGTCCTGCCCCAGAGGACATGGATCAATGCAAAAAAAGTTTTAAAAACGGCTATTTTTTTCGGGAGCAGTGATTTTAATAATGCTTAAAGCCAAACAATAAAAGTGTAATATTCCTTTAAATTTTGTACCTGGGGGGTGTCTATAGTATGCCTGTAAAGGGGTGCATGTTTCCCGTGTTTAGAACAGTCTGACAGCAAAATGACATTTCAAAGGAAAAAAGTCATTTAAAACTACTCGCAGCTATTAATGAATTGCCGGTCCGACAATACACATAAAAGTTCATTGATAAAAATGGCATGGGAATTCCCCACAGGGAAACCCACGAACCAAAATTTTTAAAAAAATGACGTGGGGGTCCCCCTAAATTCCATACCAGGCCCTTCAGGTCTGGTATGGATATTAAGGGGAACCCCGGACAAAATTTAAAAAAAATGGTGTGGGGTCCCCCTCAAAATCTATACCAGACCCTTCAGGTCTGGTATGAATTTTAAGGGGAACCCTGCACCAAAATAAAAAAAAATGGTGTGGGGTCCCCCCAAAAATCCATACCAGACCCTTATCCGAGCATGCAACCTGGCACACTGCAGGAAAAGAGGGGGGACGAGAGAGCAGTCCCCCTCCTGAACCGTACTAGGCCACATGCCCTCAACATTGGGAGGGTGCTTTGGGGTAGCCCCCCAAAACACCTTGTCCCCATGTTGATGGGGACAAGGGCCTCATCCCCACAACCCTTGCCCGGTGGTTGTGGGGGTCTGCGGGCAGGGGCTTATCAGAATCTGGAAGCCCCCTTTAACAAGGGGACCCCCAGATCCCAACCCTCCCCTGTGTGAAATGGTAAGGGGGTACAAAAGTACCCCCTACCATTTCACAAAAAAACTATCAAAAATGTTAAAAATTACAAGACAGTTTTTGACAATTCCTTTATGTAAATGCTTCTTCTTTCTTCTATCTTCTTTCTTCTATCTTCTATCTTCCTTTGGTTTCTTCCTCCATCTTCTTCTTCTGGTTCTTCTGGTTCTTCCTCCGGTGTTCTCGTCCGGCATCTTCCCTTCTTCTCCTTGGGCCGCTCCGCATCCATGATGGCATGGAGGGAGGCTCCCACTGTGTGACACTTCTCCTCTTCTGACGGTTCTTAAATAATGGAGGGTGGGGCCACACGGTGACCCCACCCCCCTCTGACGCATGGGGACTTGACGGGGACTTACCTGTGGCATTTCCCATGATGTCAGAGGGGGGCGGGGTCACCTGTTATGTAACCCCGCCCCCTTCTGACGTCACGGTGAATGCCACAGGGAAGTCCCCCGTCAAGTCCCTGTGCGTCACAGGGGAGCGGGGTCACCGGGTGGCTCCACCCCATTATTTAAAAACCGTCAGAAGAGGAGAAGTGTCACACAGCAGGAGCCTCCCTCCATGCCATCATGGTTGTGGAGCATCCCGAGGAGAAGAAGGGAAGAACACACCATGGAGGAAGATGCCGGACGAGAACACCGGAGGAACAACCAGAAGAACCAGAAGAATAAGAAGATGGAGGAAGAAACCGAAGGAAGATAGAGGATAGAAGAAAGAAGATAGAAGAAAGAAGAAGCATTTAAATAAAGGAATTGTCAAAAACTCTCTTGTCATTTTTAACATTATTGACAGTTTTTTTGTGAAATGGTAGGGGTACAAAATACCCCCTTACCATTTCACACAGGGGGAGGGCCGGGATCTGGGGCTCCCCTTGTTAAAGGGGGCTTCCAGATTCCATTAAGCCCCCCACCCGCAGACCCCCAGAACCACCGGGCAAGGGATGTGGGGATGAGGCCCTTGACCCCATCAACATGGGGACAAGGTGTTTTGGGGGGCTACTCCAAAGCACCCTCACAATGTTGAGGGCATGTGGCCTGGTACGGTTCAGGAGGGGGGGCGCTCTTGCGTCCCCCCTCTTTTCCTGCGGCCTGCTAGGTTGCATGCTCGGATAGGGGTCTGGTATAGATTTTGAGGGGGACCCACGCCATTTTTTTTTTACATTTTGGCGTGGGATTCCCCTTAATATCCGTACCAGACCTGAAGGACCTGGTATGGAATTTAGGGGGACCCCCCACGTCATTTTTTTTTTTAAATTTTGGTTTGGGGTTCCTCTGTGGGGAATTCCCATGCCGTTTTTATCAATGAACTTTTATGTGTATTGTCGGACCGACAATTCATTAATAGCTGCGAGTAGTTTTAAATGACTTTTTTTCCTTTGAAATGTCATTTTGCTGTCAGACTGTTCTAAACACAAGAAACATGCGCCACTTTACAGGCATACTATAGACACCCCCAGGTACGAAATTTAAAGGAATATTACACTTTTATTGTTTCACTTTAAGCATTATTAAAATCACTGCTCCTAAAAAAATGGCCATTTTAAAACTTTTTTTGCATTGATCCATGTCCCCTGGGGCAGGATCCAGGTCCCCAAACAATTTTTATGACAATACCATGCATATAAGCCTTTAAAATTAGCACTTTTGATTTCTCCAATAGACTTTTAAAGGGTGTTCCGCGGCTTTCAAATTTGCCGCGAACACCCCAAACTGTTCGCTGTTCGGCGAAATGGCGAACAGCTGATGTTCGACTTGAACATGAGTTCGACTCGAACTCGAAGCTCATCCCTACATCTGAATAGGAGATCCTCTGAGCCCCTGATGACGTCTTGTTTGGGTAAAATGCAAAGTGGGAAGCTTATAAGGACTTTTGTGATGAGGAGTCTCACTTTTATTGTTATATTTTCATATTTATATTATTAGAAAGTTATATATACCAGTACTGCAGCCTTGTATATAATACAGCTGGCTGTAGATATTCATGTGGAATTTTTAATTTGGATGAATGGCTGATCAATTTTTGAATTGTTAGTTGCAGTTCAAAGAGAAATTTGTTTATGACTGTGGTGACAAGAAGATTTGAAGGAGCAGAATGGCAATTTATTTCTTGAATGAACAAATTCCTAATAGTGTTCGTGATTTTCATTCAGTGAAGTCGAAAATCAAATGGTAAAAAGTATACAGAATTTTGAAATAAGTTTGAACAAAATTCATACAGCCATCAGATTAATGAGATTTTTTACATGAATTTTTGTGTATGTAGCCATGCTTAGTAATTTCTGTATTATAATAAGTAAAAAAACTTTTGTTTGGCCTTTGCAATAGCCACGCTCCACTGCATTGTGGGGGATGTAGTGAATGAGGTATTAACTCATATGTAAATTACCAGTCAAGGAACTACCTACCCACAATGCCTACTAACCTATGCACAAGGCCAAGCCACAGAACTGCTTGCTGGGTAGGGGTATAAAAGAAAGAGACATGGCACATTTGCTCTCTCTCTCTCTCTGGACGCCATTAAAGACCTGCCTGCAGGGAGCTGTGTGTATGTAATCAGGAAACTGCGCCCTGTGAGGCGCGAAGCGGAATCGTTTGACTTCCAAGGAGTTCTGGGTCACAGTGTGCTGGATCAGCATGTATAAATAATACCCCCAAAGAAGGTTGTGGGACTTTAACGGCAACAGCGTAGTGTAAAAATAATTTTATTAAGTAGAAGAAGATATATATACAAAACATTGGCATAATCAATATACATAACAAAAAAGTCACATATAACAATAAAAAGCTAACAAAGCTGTACAGATATGCTAAAGATGGAGATACTTGTATGGTCTTCCACGAAGGCCTATGCGTTTCAGGACTGAACAAACCGTCCCTTCATCAGGGTGAACTCGTGGGACAAGATCTTACTGTATAGTAGAATACAAATTAGAAAAAAATATGATAAATACATAGTTTTTTACCACATAACATTTGCCCTAGCGTTACATAAAGAACATCAAGTCTTGTAATCACAAACAAGAGAAACAGCCTACCCAAGCGTATCAGTGTTGGAATACCCATTGCCAGAATCACGGCGGCGACTATGTCAGAACCACCCATGGGTCCAGAAAAACAAAAGGAGCCGGGGCGTGTGTGAGCGAGAAACAACTTTTCCGATTCCCCCAGGTACAGGTTGGCGTACGATGGGGCACAAGAGTTCCCCATCGCAACACCCTGTACCTGGAGGAAATGGGAGCCATCGAAAGAAAAGACGTTATGGTGGAGAATGAACTCCCAAAGCCATGATAATAAATTCACATAGTTTTTTATCATCTCTATGCGTCTGCGCAATGATGCATCTGATTACGGCCAGGCCTAACTGATGAGGGATAGAACTGTATAGAGCTTCTATGTCGATTGCCACCAACAAAGACCGCTGTGAAACATGAAGCCCATCTAAACTTTGTAGAAGATGAATAGTGTCCCGTACAAAGGAGGGTAAATTCTCAACAAAAGGTTTGAGGTAGGTGTCGACATACAGGCTGAGATGTTCAGTAATAGCCCCATTACCCGATACGATTGGTCTCCCTGGTGGGACCAAAGTATTTTTATGAACCTTGGGTAAACAGTAAAAGGTTGGGGTCCTGGAGTGTTTTATGCGCAAAAATTCCCAGGTATCCTGGTCTATAATGCCCTGAGAGAAAGCTCCAACCACAAGGGCATAAAAATGGATTTCAAATTTGATAATACTCGCTCTAGGAATAGGTTTATACCAGTCTCGATTTGCCAAGACTTTATTACACATTGTCCTATATTGATCATTGGACATAATGACTATGTTGCCCCCCTTATCAGAGGGCTGGATAGTCAAAGTGTGACTTTTTTTAAGTTTTCAAGCGCGAGTCATTCAGACGAAGATAAATTATCAACCTTTTTCTGTATCTTTAATTTCCTAATCTCAGATGTCACCTAAGAGACAAAGGACATCAGATTCGGATTAGAGCTGAGAGGTGGAAATTTGTCTAATTTGTTTTTCAACTTTTTGTCAGACTGTTCTAAACACAGGAAACATGCACCCCTTTACAGGCATACAGGGGGGGTGGTTCAACCGTCAGTTGTTACTGAAGCAGTGACTCTATATCGATAGAATCGATTAGATCTATTGGGTCCTGTTCATCAAGCAGAGACAACAGCACATCAAGATCTTTCTCATGCTGGGTGGCCAGTATTTTGGGTTTCTGCTGTGAAATATTAGATCAAGAATTGTAATTACATGCCCCTGTTGAACAGGGGCAGAAAAACTGGGCCTTTGGTGGTGGTGGTGGTGGTGCTGGTGCCACAACGCTGTAAGTCCTCACTCGCTCTTGGTGGGTGCAAAATGGGCCCTGCTGTGAAATATTAGATCAAAAATTGTAATTACATGCCCCTGTTGAACAGGGGCAGAAAAATTGGGCCTGTGGTGGTGGTGGTGCTGGTGCCACAACACTGCAACCCCTCACAGACACTTTAGTTGGAACGCAGGAACGAGCCCTGCTGCAAAGTATTGCATCAAAAATTGTAATTACACGCCCCTGTTAAACAGGGGCAGAAAAATTGGGCCTTAGGCACTGGTGCTGGTGCCACAACACTGCAACCCCTCACAGACACTCTAGTTGGAATGCAGGAACGAGCCCTGCTGCAAAGTATTGCATCAAAAATTGTAATTACATGCCCCTGTCAAACAGGGGCAGAAAAATTGTGCCTTAGGCACTGGTGGTGGCGCCCAGAACCAAAAATGTTCTTACAAGCTATCAGCGTGATGCTTGAGGAGGAAGAGGATAATTACTCAGGGATAGTCACTCAGCATCAGCATAGGCAGTCTTTGAAGGGATCTGAGATTTCCAAAAAAATAATTCAGTTACATCAGCATCAGGTGCTTGGTAGCTGGTGGTGATCCAAGACTGATTCATTTTTATGAAGGTCAGTCGATCGACCGAGTCGGTGGACAGACGCACCCTGTGATCGGTTACCACGCCTCCAGCAGCACTGAATGTGCGTTCCGAAAGAACGCTGGATGCAGGACAGGCCAGTAGCTCAATTGCATACTGTGCAAGCTCTGGCCAGTGATCCATCCTCAAGACCCAGTAACCCAGAGGATTTTCGGTGGGAAAGGTGTCCAAGTCTGATCTTGCCCCTAGGTATTCCTGCACCATGTAAAACAGACGCTGGCGATGGTTGCTGGAACCAATCATACCTTGGGGCTGCGGACCAAAAAATTGTCTGAACACATCGGTCAGACGGCCACCTTCTCCACCGCTCCTTCTTTGACTGACCGAAGCCTCAGCAACACGTTGTCCAGAAACAGGAGTTTGTAACCTCCCAGTCTCTGGGAACGCATTGCACAGACCTTTCTGCAAGGCCTCCCGAAGATGTTTCATCCTCTGCTCCCTCTGCGATGGCAAGATAAGGTCCGCAACCTTACCCTTGTAACGTGGATCAAGGAGCGTTGCCAGCCAGTATTGGTCCTTCTCCTTGATACCACGAATACGAGGATCCTTACGCAGGCTTTGCAGGATCAGGGAGGCCATGCAGCGTAGGTTTGCTGAGGCATTCAGTCCGGAGTCCTCTGGGTCACTAAGGACGACATGGTCTGCAGCCACCTCCTCCCAGCCACGTACAAGTCCATGTGTTTCTTGGGACTGATCCCTTAAAGACTGCTGCTGATGCTGAGTGCCAGGCTCCACCTCCATACTGACACAATCTTCCTCCTCCTCCTCCTCCTCGTCCTCTTCCTGTGCGATCGGTGGGCACGCAGGAACACTGTCTGGATAAAGGGGGCCTTGAGAGCTAAGGAAGTCCTCCTCTTCCTGCTTCTGTTCTGCCTCAAGTGCCCTGTCCATTATTCCACGCAGCGTGTGCTCCAACAGGTGGACAAGGGGGACAGTGTCACTGATACCTGCACTGTCACTGCTCACCATCCTCGTGGCCTCCTCAAATGGTGACAGGACAGTGCATGCATCCCTGATCATGGCCCACTGGCGTGGGGAAAAAAAACAAGCTCCCCTGACCCTGTCCTGTGCCATAGTCGCACAGGTACTCATTGATGGCCCTCTGCTGCGTGTGCAGCCGCTGCAGCATGGCCAACGTTGAGTTCCACCTGGTGGGCATGTCACAGATTAGGCGGTTCTTGGGCAGGTTAAACTCCTTTTGGAGGTCCGTCAGCCGAGCACTGGCATTATATGACCGGTGGAAATGCACACAGACTTTCCTGGCCTGCCTCAGGACATCCTGTAAGCCCGGGTACCTGCCCAAGAACCGCTGCACCACCAAGTTAAGGACGTGAGCCAAACAGGGCACATGGGTCATTTGTCCCTGTCGGAGGGCAGAGAGGAGGTTGGTGCCATTGTCGCAAACCACCATTCCTGCTTTAAGTTGGCGTGGCTTCAACCACCTCTGAACCTGCAGAGCTGACAGAACCTCTGTTGTGGCTCCTGTCCCCCAAGCACACCAGCTCAAGCACCGCATGGCATCTTTTGGCCTGCGTACTTGTGTAGCCCCTTGAATGGCTACGGAGCACCGCTGGTTCCAAGGACAAAGCACAGGAAGAGGCCATGGAGGAAGAAGAAGAGAAGGGGTGGAGGAGAGAGGTGTGTCACAATCATTAGCATTTTGGAGGCGTGGTGGCGGAACAACCTCCAACACTACTGCACCTTGTCCTGCATCCTTCCCAGCTGCCAGCAGAGTCACCCAATGCGCCGTAAAACTTAGGTAACGTCCCTGTCCATGCCTGCTGGACCATGAGTCAGCGGTAATATGCACCTTACTGCTGACCGCCCTGTCCAGCGAGGCATGGACATTGCCTTCCACATGCCGGTAGAGAGCCAGAATCGCCTTCCGTGAGAAAAAGTGGCGTTTGGGTACCTGCCACTGAGGAACCGCACATTCCACAAACTCACGGAAGGGGGCAGAGTCTACCAACTGAAAAGGCAGCAGTTGAAGTGCTAGCAATTTTGCCAAGCTAGCATTCAACTGCTGGGCATGTGGATGGCTGGGAGCAAACTTCTTTCGGCAGTGCAGCAGCTGGGGCAGGGAAATTTGCCTGGTACAATCTGACGTCAGTGTACCAAAAGCAGATTGCCCACAAGTACTTGGCTGTGACACACCTAATTCTACACCTTCATTCCTCTCAGTGCAGGTCTCAGAGAGGACTAAAGGTATAGTAGGGTTGGAAATCTCAGCTGATGAGGAGCAAGGAGAGGTCCTCTTTGTTCTTTGGTGTGGGTCTTTTAGATACGCTTGCCAACGAACTGCATGGCAGGTCAACATATGTCTGGTCAAGCATGTGGTACCCAAGCGGGAGATGTTTTGGCCACGCGAGATACGCTTGAGACATATGTTGCAAATAGCAGCGGTGTGATCTGATGCACTCGTCTCAAAAAAGGCCCACACCAAAGAACTTTTTGAATAACGCGCAGAGACTGCAGCGCCCTGCACATGTGGAGCTTTGGGGTGTGATGCAGTCAATGTGCTGCCCTTATGATGTGCCACCTCCTCCTCCTCCTCCTCTCTCCTATCAGGCACCCACGTTGAGTCAGTGACCTCATCATCCCCTCCCTCCTCATCACTGGAGCAAACCTGGCAGTATGCTGCAGCATTGGGAGCATGACTGCCAGATTGCTGTCCTTCTTGGGCACCCCCTCTGTCCATGCTCATGTTACTGCCTTCATCGAGCTCAGTATCATCATCAGAGCCTTCCAAACGCTGGGCATCCTCCTGGAGCATGTACCCAACACTGTGGTCAAACAGTTCGAGGGACTCCTCAGGAGGACATGGTTGGGCTAGGGAAGAAGTCACTGATGACATTGAGCCGAGGGAAGAGGCCGCTGCTTTGCCAGACAAAGTACCCTGGGCATGGGTGAGAGAGGATGAGGAGGATGAGGACGGCTTGGTCATCCACTCGACTAAGTCTTCCGCATGTTGCGGCTCAACAAGGCCAGCTGCTGAAAAAAGCCCAAGCGTGTCCCACGGCCACGTGCTGATGAGGATGCACCGTCTCCACGACCAGCACTAGACACAGAGCCTGCTTGCCCTCTCTTATTGGCTTGTGACTGTCTGCCTCTCCTTCTTGGCCTTCCAGACATACTAATGGCCTGTAGCTGCACTAAGCTGGGATATGTATATATATATATATATATATATATGTACTGATACTGCAGCTAGCAAAATCAACTGCCTGCCTGTAGTATGAGAACACCACCAACCTTCTACAGGTAGCTTTAGCTGAACACTGTGAGGTGGACGCACCCCACTAACTTGTAGGTTTAGCTGAACACTGTGAGCAGGATGCACCCCACTAACTTGTAGGTTTAGCTGAACACTGTGAGGTGGACACACCCCACTAACTTGTAGGTTTAGCTGAACACTGTGAGCAGGATGCACCCCACTAACTTGTAGGTTTAGCTGAACACTGTGAGGTGAACGCACCACACTAACTTGTAGGTTTAGCTGAACACTGTGAGCAGGACGCACCCCACTAACTTGTAGGTTTAGCTGAACACTGTGAGCAGGACACACTGCACTAACTGTAAATAGTCTAGCTGCCTGACTGTGGTACTAATAGGATCAAAAGAACACCAGCAATTTTCTTCAGGTAGCTGTATATACTGTAACAAGACAAGCCTGCCTGTCAGTAAGAAGATAACAGGAACGGATCTAGCTGAACACTGTGAGCAGGACGCACTGCACTAACTTGTAGGTTTAGCTGAACACTGTGAGGTGGACGCACCACACTAACTTGTAGGTTTAGCTGAACACTGTGAGGTGGACGCACCACACTAACTTGTAGGTTTAGCTGAACACTGTGAGCAGGACGCACCCCACTAACTTGTAGGTTTAGCTGAACACTGTGAGCAGGACGCACCCCACTAACTTGTAGGTTTAGCTGAACACTGTGAGCAGGACGCACCGCACTAACTTGTAGGTTTAGCTGAACACTGTGAGCAGGACACACCCCACTAACTTGTAGGTTTAGCTGAACACTGTGAGCAGGACGCACTGCACTAACTGTAAATAGTCTAGCTGCCTGACTGTGGTACTAATAGGATCAAAAGAACACCAGTAATTTTCTTCAGGTAGCTGTATATACTGTAACAAGACAAGCCTGCCTGTCAGTAAGAAGATAACAGGAACGGATCTAGCTGAACACTGTGAGCAGGACGCACTGCACTAACTTGTAGGTTTAGCTGAACACTGTGAGGTGGACGCACCACACTAACTTGTAGGTTTAGCTGAACACTGTGAGCAGGACGCACCCCACTAACTTGTAGGTTTAGCTGAACACTGTGAGCAGGACGCACTGCACTAACTGTAAATAGTCTAGCTGCCTGACTGTGGTACTAATAGGATCAAAAGAACACCAGCAATTTTCTTCAGGTAGCTGTATATACTGTAACAAGACAAGCCTGCCTGTCAGTAAGAAGATAACAGGAACGGATCTAGCTGAACACTGTGAGCAGGACGCACTGCACTAACTTGTAGGTTTAGCTGAACACTGTGAGGTGGACGCACCACACTAACTTGTAGGTTTAGCTGAACACTGTGAGGTGGACGCACCGCACTAACTTGTAGGTTTAGCTGAACACTGTGAGCAGGACGCACCCCACTAACTTGTAGGTTTAGCTGAACACTGTGAGCAGGACGCACCCCACTAACTTGTAGGTTTAGCTGAACACTGTGAGCAGGACGCACCGCACTAACTTGTAGGTTTAGCTGAACACTGTGAGCAGGACACACCCCACTAACTTGTAGGTTTAGCTGAACACTGTGAGCAGGACGCACTGCACTAACTGTAAATAGTCTAGCTGCCTGACTGTGGTACTAATAGGATCAAAAGAACACCAGTAATTTTCTTCAGGTAGCTGTATATACTGTAACAAGACAAGCCTGCCTGTCAGTAAGAAGATAACAGGAACGGATCTAGCTGAACACTGTGAGCAGGACGCACTGCACTAACTTGTAGGTTTAGCTGAACACTGTGAGGTGGACGCACCACACTAACTTGTAGGTTTAGCTGAACACTGTGAGCAGGACGCACCCCACTAACTTGTAGGTTTAGCTGAACACTGTGAGCAGGACGCACTGCACTAACTGTAAATAGTCTAGCTGCCTGACTGTGGTACTAATAGGATCAAAAGAACACCAGTAATTTTCTTCAGGTAGCTGTATATACTGTAACAAGACAAGCCTGCCTGTCAGTAAGAAGATAACAGGAACGGATCTAGCTGAACACTGTGAGCAGGATGCACTGCACTAACTGTAAATAGTCTAGCTGCCTGACTGTGGTACTAATAGGATCAAAGGAACACCAGTAATTTTCTTCAGGTAGCTGTAAATACTGTAACAAGACAAGCCTGCCTGTCAGTAAGAAGATAACAGGAACGGATCTAGCTGAACACTGTGAGCAGAACGCACTGCACTAACTTTAAATAGTCTAGCTGCCTGACTGTGGTACTAATAGGATCAAAGGAACACCAGTAATTTTCTTC
This sequence comes from Aquarana catesbeiana, assembly GCA_037953035.1. NCBI lineage: Eukaryota > Metazoa > Chordata > Amphibia > Anura > Ranidae > Aquarana > Aquarana catesbeiana. Next base: position 379,288 of record JBBHAA010000218.1, read on the forward strand.
AGGTAGCTGTAAATACTGTAACAAGACAAGCCTGCCTGTCAGTAGGAAGATAACAAGAACGGATCTAGCTAAACTGAATACAGTGTATATATATATATATATATATATATATATATATATATATATATATATATATATGCAACACCTGGGATGCATATATACACAATACGCTGTAAGTGCAGCTAACTGACTGACTGTTCTGCCTAATCTATCTAACTCAAATCAAATGTCACTGTCTGTCTCTCTTTCTCCCTCTCAATGAACGCCGGAACAGACACTACACAGGGCTGCCGTGCAGGCGGCCTTATATAGTGTGGGGCGTGTACTAAATCCCCTGAGCCATAATTGGCCAAAGCTTCCTTGGCTTTGGCCAATTACGGCTCTCTCTACTGACGGCGCTGTGATTGGCCAAGCATGCGGGTCATAGTGCATGCTTGGCCAATCATCAGCCAGCAATGCACTGCGATGCCGCAGTGAATTATGGGCCGTGACGCGCCACACGAATTTGGCGCGAACGGCCCATAACGTTCGCAATTCGAACAGCCGATGTTCGAGTCGAACATGGGTTCGACTCGAACACGAAGCTCATCCCTACTCTTCGATAAGCATTTTCATCATATTACGTGTGCATGTCTGTAAATTGTCCTCCAATCTCTTTTTAAACTCTGAACTAACCTGGTCAATCAGAGGAAAAATTTGGATACGAAGTCCATACCGATTAATATCCTCTCTAATATATTTCTCAATGTTCTCTATATGCCAGAACAGGGAGGATTTTTTCTCAACTAGTCTACCCAGCTGGCCACACAGGGAGGAAAGCTCAGACTGAACTGCCTCTCCCTCGCCATGACTTTTGGAATAATCTGCCATAAGGGCTATCCAGCCATAATGGGATTCCTTGTTGCCTGTTGTATCAACATAAATTGTGGAGAATCGCTAATGCTCATATCATGTGTTTTCTCTCTGTAGTCTGTTAGTACACTGCTATGATGCCTCTGGTTTCTGGGAAACCATCAGCGACGCATTGTCTCCCCTCACGTACTAGTGGGAGGAGCCTCTTGCCAGTCCTGCCTGCCCTTCCTAGATGTGGAGCGAGGATGTGGGGACGCTGCAGAGAGCGTGGTGTTGCCGCGTAATCACTCTCACCTGGAGGTTCCCCCTCCTTCTTCCTCTAACATGTTGATTGACGTGATGACGCCGTATGTTCAATACGGCACCACATCTGACCACGCCCCCTGAAGCCTTCCTAAATGCTGTACCGATCGGTATCACCTTGCTCCACACGGAGGTGACCTGTCTGGATGTATGGGCACTAGGATCCAATGCCCAGTAAGAAAGAGCTTTATACCGTATGTAAGTGTCTCCCCTGCTGTCTTATGGAAGCTATTGTGCCCTATGCATTCTATATTGATCAATGCTTTCTCACACAACACTGTCTCTTTTCATTTGTAGACTCTGCTGTTGTGAAGATCAATGCTTCAAACACACTTATGTGAGCCATTCATTGACATCTCACTTCATACCCTATATTCTTGTTATATGTCTTCTTTTCTACTCTCCCTGGATCCATCACTGCACATCTGTTAACACTCAGGTATGACACTAACAACCTATTAGACTATGATTCTTGGATTTACTGCCTGATTCAGATATCTTTATTGAATTCTATACATGTTTATTCTTTTTAGACATCTATTTGGGTCTGCGCTTTGGTGCAGTATCCCTTTGGACGGCTCTGTTGTCTGGTGTCTCTTTGGGGGTGGATCAGTGTGGGCAGAGCGGGCCAGCCACACATACCCCAGCTCCTTTCATTTTTCTTGACCCGTGGGTGGTTCTGACATAGTCGCCGCCGTGATTCTGGCAATGGGTATTCCAACACTGATACGCTTGGGTAGGCTGTTTCTCTTGTTTGTGATTACAAAACTTGATGTTCTTTATGTAACTCTAGGGCAAATGTTATGTGGTATAAAACTATGTATTTATCATATTTTTTTCTAATTTGTATTCTACTATACAGTAAGATCTTGTCCCATGAGTTGCCCCTGATGAAGGGATGGTTTGTTCAGTCCCGAAACACGTAGGCCTTTGTGGAAGACCATACAAGTATCTCCATCTTTTGCATATCAGTACAGCTTTTTTAGCTTTTTATTGTTATATGTGACTTCTTTGTTATGTATATTGATTATGCCAATGTTTTGTATATATATCTTTTTCTACTTAATAAAATTATTTTTACACTACGCTGTTGCCGTTAAAGTCCCACAACCTTTTTTATCCATTGATCTAGGGATGTTGGCAGCATACATGATCTAGCTGGATGGTAACCTTTTTTATTTGGATCAGCATGTGAATGGAGTGGAGAGCTCAAGATAACCCAAAGGTTTCCTGTATTATAGTCACCAGTGATCAGTCGGAGTTTGTTTTATTATACTGCAAAGTGAACACGGTGTTGCATCCTTCAGTAGGGAAGAAGTTTCACAGGTGCTCTATATAACCAAGCACACAGTTACTTATTCATCAGCTTTACTATAACTTACTTCTTATTCATTCCCTGGATTACAAATACTGCAGAAGCTGAAGAAAGAAGACCAATGACTTTACTTTTATCTATAAAGTGCTCTTACTTCTTTTATGCACTCTAAGAACTGCATTACAACCTAGGGGGAGCCATTGAGTATGAGTTTTATATATATATATATATATATATATATATATATATATATATATATATATATATATATATATATACTGTATTACATTACATACTTTGACAGTTTAATGCGTGTATGCTTTGGGGTTGAGGTGGGAATGTGTTCACTGTCAGAACTTTATCAAACTGAGAATAAGTCCCACTTTCTGCCTGTCTACATATACTTCCCCAGCAACCATTGAGTTTGACTTTAGAAGATGTATTGTTACCATTTTCATTTGTGATATCTGAGTTTAAATACTAAATTCACACTGTTACAATTATATTACAGTAAGCTCTTTACGTGGTTCAGTAGCGCTGTGTATGCTATTATTTTTTATCACTGCATTGCAACATGGAACCTGAGGTGCCAGAGGTAAGGGAGGATCTGAGGAGTCGGGGTAGCCAGTGGGGTACAGAGTCAATCAGCAGCCCCTACGGGGGTACTGCGCTACATGGAGTTCCAACCAAGATATCCCATCTGGAATGTAAGAGCAGATCAGGGGAGGAATTAAGAATAGAAGAAGTCATGGACTCAGTAATGGCTACCCAATGGAGCCAGGAGCATGGGAGTCAGTTGGAGAAAACCACAGTCCTGAGGCTACCAGGAGACCAATGGTTTGACAAAGAGGTGAGGCAGTTGATGAATAGAGTGGTGCCAGAACAGGGGTCTTACCTCTTGGACCAGAAACACAATGTGCAAGAGAATTTCACTTATGTCCTTCTGGAATGGAAAGAGTACACTCCAGCAGAGTTCAGAGTGGGAGTGGTGAGCTTAGCAGAGGGACTTGATGGCCAGGTGATTTCAGTGCAGGAATCAGAAGAGAAAGAAGAGAAACCACCAGGGACACCACCAGAGAGTCCCATGGCGAGAAGCTCAATCAGGGGAAGTCCAAACCCCATGTGTCAGGCCATTGAGGGAAGCCCTGGGACTGGAATGCCACCCGCATCATTCTACCTTGATATGAGCTGTTTAGTGGATAGTCTGATACAAAGCCACCAGACATCCACCAATGAGAGATATAGGAAACTGCTGACCTTCTCAGGTGGCATACCTAGACCTGAAGGTGAGGAAGAATTTGAAAGTTGGATGGATCAGGCTATGCAAGCTCTAGAAGACTGGAATGTGCCAGGGCCAGTAGGGAGATGACAAATTAGCGAGAGCCTGTTGAGCCCAGCAGCTGATGTTATCAGAAGCTTTAGAATGGGAAAACCGGATTGTGAAGCCCGGGATTACATCCAAGCTCTTTATTCTGTTTATGGAAGAGTGGAGAAGTTATCCGACTTGATGTACCAGTTTGAACATAGCCACCAGATGAAAGGAGAGAAGCTGTCGGCTTACATTGTCTGCTTAGACTAGATCTTACACCAGATTATTTTAAAGAAGGGTGTTGACCACAAAGAGGCAGACAAAGTCAGGTTGGATCAGACTCTACAAGGAGCCAGACAAAACCATCCTATTGTTCTCCGATTACTCTTAAAATGCACTAAAGAGGCCCCTTCTTACCCAGAGTTAACGGGGTTGGTGAGAGAAGAGGAGGCTATCTTGGATGAGAAGGATAAAGAGGCTCGGCTGGCCACAAGAACCTTTCAGAAGACTGAGAAGGTTGCTACAATTACTGTACAGGTAGAAGGCAGTACAGAAGAGAATGATGAAGAATTGGAGTGGGGGAACATGCTAAGATCCCTATTGGGCATTCCACTCCAAAGGTTACTCCGGTTAAGCCCACAGAGAACGGAGCCCAGGCGCAGGAACGGCTACAGCAAGTTTTGTTGCAAGTGATGGAAACACAAGTTAAGCGCCAGACTGAGCAGACGGGTGTCCGGAAGTGCTACAAGTGCGGTGATCCTGGACACTTTAGGGCACAGTGCTTAAAGAAGGAGCTGAATGTGGAGCTGCTGGAAGAGTTGGTGAAGATGTTGAAGACATTATTGAAAGATCAACCGGCAGAAAACTCTTGGGGTCTCAGTGAAGGAGCCAACTGAGAACCTTGCTGGAAAGCAGAGCTCCAGGAAGAAAAAGGAGAAAAGGGCCAGAGCGAGGCCTCAGAAGACGAGAGTGGCCCAAACACCTGGGCCGCACCGATGGTCAAGTAACCCAACACTGGGGTCAGGGAACCAGGCACAGAGGGTCAATGCTTTACCATCTTTCAGGACCACAGTTAGGTCCTTTCAGGATACTCCTGGGAAAGTTTGCTCAACTAGCCCAATTCAAAAGAAGTAGATAAGCCCGCCTAAGGTCGCTGCCAGAGTCTCTCAGAGCACCAGGAAGAAGAAGAGTGGTGACTTTAACCACACTAGGCAGGATTCTGAAAACTTCTCAGAAAAGTTAATGGGGCCGTCCCCAATTGTACCAGTACAAATAGAGGGAGTTTATACCAAAGCTCTATTGGATACTGGGGCTCAGGTCACATTGTTATACTGGGACTTTTATGACAAGCACCTGAGCCATATCCCCATCTGTAAACTGGAAGACTTCAAGATTTGGGGAATTGGAACCACCAGATGCCCATATGATGGCTGCATTCCCATCTAGATCTCCTTTGGGCCAGCAGCTGTGGGAAAAGAAGAAGCTTTTGAAACCTTGGCTGTTGTGTGCCCCAGGCCCCCCGGGGGTGAGCGAACTTCCATACTGGTAGGGACTAACAACGACCTAGTGAGAAGGCTGCTGTTCTCTGTGCTGAATAAAGATGGGTTCACCACAAATACGATTCACCCACAGCTACAGAAAGGTTGTCAATGGGTGGCAAGGAAGAAGAAGGCCCTAAAAGGAGAAGTGGAACAGCTGTGGAAGTTGGAGGCTAAAGAGAGGATCCTGCAACCAGGAGAGATTGCTCATGGGAAGACCACCATCAAGCTGACTTGGGATCAACCAGGCCCATTTGTAGTGTTGGAGACGGATGAGCGGGCCAGAGCAGCTGGATTGGAGATGGTTCCTGAGCTGGTTCCTACCCGAGATCTGCACAGAACAAGAAGGAAAGTGCCCATCCAACTAAAAAATGTGACTGATCAGCCCATTAAGTTGGAAGCTCGCATGCTGGTGGGGCAGGAGAGTGCTGCCACTCCTGTGCTCCTGGAAGAAACGAGGGACTCAAAAAATAGCCAGCAGCTACAGAAGGAGTTCCAGCAATGCTCAGAAGTCTTGCCCCCTTTTTGGCAGAAAAGGGTGAAGACTCAGCGGATGAGGTGGGAAAAGCTGTTTGCAAAAGACGATTTTGATGTGGGATGTGCAGGAAGTGCCAAACACAGAATTTGTCTCCAGGAAGACAAGCCTTTCAGAGAGTGAGCCAGAAGGTACCCCTTAGTGACTTGGAAGACTTAAGAGAGCAGCTTGCCAAGTTAAAAAGGTCTGGGGTCGAATCTCGGATCCCTTATGCATCCCCTATTGTGGTGGTGAGGAAGAAGAATGGGTCTTTGCGCATGTGTATCAACTATCGAACCCTGAATCAGTGCACCATACCAGACCAATACACCACACCCTGCATTGAAGATGCTCTGCAGTGTCTCACTGGTGCTAAGTGGTTCAGTGCGTTGGATTTGAAGAGTGGATACTACCAGATTCCCATGCACTCAGAAGACCGGGAGAAGACAGCTTTCATATGCCCATTAGGTTTCTACGAGTTAAGTCGGATGCCTCAGGGCCTGTCGCTCACCTCTATGAAGAAGGGTTGAAGTAGAATAGTAAAGTATCGAACCAGGCAGAAATTCAGCAATGCAGGTTTATTAACAGCTGATAACATACAGGTTTATGTTCAAAGTATTACAAGATACAGGTCTAATTTATACAGTTTCTTACAATGCAAGCATATTAGATATAAATATTCTTATCCTCTAACCAATTTGAAATAATTGTGAATTGTTCTCACCTTGAACCAGAATGGGTCTTTACTGCCAATTCTTGGGAACCTGTCACCTGATAGGGACCAGCCAATTGGCCGGTGGTCTGGTCCCCTCACAGAGTTCTGAGTTCCAGCTCGACCAAGTTCGTGAGGGAAATTCACCTGAGACCACATTCTGGAACAAGTCAAGAAGTCTTCTCTGACTCGTACGAGGAGACAAGTTATGGACAGATACCTGCCCATTGGTTCTGACCTCTATGACCCGTGCAATATACACAGAGTTCAGCCTTATGAGCTCCTATCTGACTTGTCTGTCTAACAATTGTAGAGCTTGCATTTATATACCATTTTACAAGTCTTATCTTAACATCTCTCTTACATATGATTGGTCGCTAAATCTACGTCAATGTAACTAACCATAAATCTGACACCTGTTCTACAACCAGATAAACATAATTATTCCCAAAATTCCTATATGTTCATTAAAGTGATTTATAACTGTTTTTGTCCAATTAAAAACACCTGTATAGAGACAGTCTGGCACCCAGCTGTGTTATCAAACTCTCCTTATCTTGATAGGATTTAACTAGCTTCAAGGATTTGCAGATTTATGACTTTGAGACAATTAACTTTCAATAACCCCACCAGATGTTTTATATGTTTCACTATATGCATGTATTTTAACATTTTTAATGAGGGCACAAGCAGACCTTTGTTTGACCCTGTCAAACTTAATTAGTTGTTCTGTACATAACTTTCCTGTATTCCACCTAATTATTTTAACCACCTGTTTTCTTATCTGTCTGAGACAATTCTATATTACTTGAATCTATTTTAATGAACTTTCACCAAGTAGACTATCTTAATACATTTTCAAGAACACCTGTGTACAAGTACTTGTCATAAAGCAGAGGTCATTTAAAGTTCAACACTAAAAAATGAAGACTTTCTAAATCTGGAAAACACAGTATACATTATTAAAGATAATAATTGTTGCTTTACCTATTGAATAATAATATTGATAAAACCACTACTATATAATAATATGAATAATAATAATAATCAATAAAATACATGCAAATCAATATGAATAATATGAAATACATTGGCTAATATGAGATTCTATAACAGGGTTGAAGCTGTCACTAGAGAAATTCCAGTTTTACAGAACTTCTGTTACCTACTTGGGTCATGTGGTATCCGCAGTAGGAGTTGCCATGGATCCTCAGAAGCTGGAGGCTGTCACTACCTGGCCTCGACCAAAAACAGTAACTGAGTTGAGATTGTTTCTGGGGTTCTGTTCATATTACTGAAGATTTGTGGAAAACTTTGCCAAGATCGCCCAACCACTCAATGAGTTATTGCATGCTGTTAAAGGAGAGGAAGAAGAAGGGTTGAAGCCTAAGAAGAGTGGCGCTTGCAAGAAAGGAGAGTCTGTTCAGAGTCAATGGACTCCTTTATGTGAAAAGGCATTTTGGAGTTTGAAGAAAAGTCTCACAGAGGCTCCAGTCTTGGCCTATGCTGATCCCAGCCTGCCCTATGACCTACATGTGGATGCCAGTAGAGATGGCCTTGGAGGAGTGGTGTATCAAGAACAAAATGGGGGATTGCGACCCATAGCATATGTGAGTAGAAGCCTTACCCCATCAGAAAAGAACTACCCTGTACACAAACTGGAATTTCTGGCCCTCAAGTGGACTGTGGTCGAAAAGAGACTATTTGTATGGAGCTGAGTTTATTGTCAAGACGGACAACAACCCTTTGACTTACGTTCTGACCACAGCAAAGTTGGATGCCACTGAGCATGGGTGGATAGCTGGGTTCCAGTTCAGTCTGAAATACCGGCCTGGAGTTGGGAACCGAGATGCAGATACATTATCTCGCAGGCCTCATAGACATGAAGAAGAACTAGAAGAATGGGCCCGTGTAACAGAGGAAGGAGTACAGGCCTTGTGTCAGGGTTTGGACAAGAAGATGAAAGGAGGAGTGGCTGCTGAATATCTGGGAGTTCATCCATCTGGCATACCCAGATGTTATTGTGGACTGACCCAAGTAAGAGGAGAGGGTTTGCCTCAATTCTCCAAAAGGGATTTGAAGAAGGACCAGGAGGAGACCCATTGGGTCAGTTAGCATTACAGGCTTTAAAAAAACAGGACCCTGGATTGTTACTAAGGAGTCACGTGAAGGGGCAAAGATCTTGAATAGAGAATGGGATGGGTTGAAAATCAGGGATGGAGTACTGTATCGGCGTTGCCAAATTGAAAACAGGGAAGAAACATGGCGGTGGCTTTTCCAGAAAAGCACCATTCTACACTTCTAGTGTTGTTACATGATGAGCATGGCCACCTGGGGACAGATAGAACTTTTCGATTGATCAGAGGTCCTATTGGCCCAATCTAAGAGGAGAAGTTGAGAGTTACTGTTGTTCTTGTCTCACATGTATCCAGTGGAAAACCTTACCAGTTAGAGCAGCCCCAATGAGCCACCTACAAAGTCAGGAGCATCTAGATTTGGTTTGCATTGATTTTCTGTGCCTGGAACCCAATATAGGTGGAAGAAACAGTATCCTGGTGGTGACGGATCATTTCACTCGCTATGACCAAGCCTACCCTACCAGAGATCAGAAAGCCAGTACTGTGGCCAAGGTACTTGTACAGAAGTTTTTCATACATTATGGACTCCCAGTGCAGATCCATTTGGATCAAGGAAGAGACTTTGAGAGTCGGCTAGTACAGCAGTTATGTGCTTTGTTGGGTATCAAGAAATCCCGCACCACGCCTTATCACCCTCAAGGTGATCCTCAGCCTAAACATTTTAATAGTACTCTATTGAACATGCTGGGAACATTGACTCCAGACAAGAAGCAGCATTGGGGAAACCACATAGCAGCGTTGGTTCATGCCTATGATCCGCCTTATTTTTTCCAAAAAGATTTGATTAATTTTTACAGCTTAACAAAGTATAGGAAACATACATCACAATCATTAGGGCTACAGACATATAACATGTATGCATTTTCAATTTAACCAACTCGCATAACGTGGACAACATGTCAGTTCTTTGCGTGATAAAAGGAAATGTAATTCCAACTTTCTAAAATTCCGAACGCTTAAGCACTATATTTGAGATGTGGTGGTGGCTCTATATGGTTAGATCGGAGGGGGGGCAAAGGTCACGTCAATACTGAGAAGGGTTAGACCCAGGTCTATTCACCACTAAAGGGACCATCGCTGTGAATGGGCCGGATATAAGGGCGTTTAATGAGTGGGATCAAAATCTAAAATGTGTTGTGAGATGAGATGCAGGCCCAACATGTGACCAGATTATCTGCAGAGGAGTGTTGGAAAGGACATTCTGACAGTGGGGGCTAGGAGCCCATATCAATGGCGTGGGAGAGGAGAGAGTATGCACGAAGGGGTATGTGTCTAGAGTATCTATGAAAAGGGCGGGAGTAGGGATATATTTGAAGTGGGAAATGGGGTACAGGGTAGGTCAGGGGATAGGCGGCATAGTGGAGTCCGGCATTCTGGAGTCCAAGACAGAGAAAGTCAGTGTGGTGTGTGTGTATAACTTATAGACTGAGTGGTCTGTGTAAGGGATTGTCTGTAGTGTAACCAACTTGCCCATGTGGTATTGAATTTGGTAGGGTTATCGTTGGCTTGGCATATAAGATTTTCCATATCAGCTATTTTATCTACCCTCCGGATCCAATCTTGGACTGTGGGGGGTGTTGTATTCCTCCAGAGTGCAAGGATGCATAGATTGGCCGCGTTAATGAGGTGTATGGTAAGTGATTTTTTGTAGGACTTAAGTGAGTCAGGGGTGTGGTGGAGTAAATATCGTTCAGGGGTGAAGGCCGGTGTGTATGTGGATATTTGTGAGATCAGCCGGTGAATTTCCACCCAAAAAGGCTGTATAAGTTTGCAAGTCCACCATATGTGCAATAGAGTGCCTTTGGTTGTACCACACCTCCAACAAGTTGGGGGATGTTCGGGTGAAAGTGATGTACCTTATCCGGTGTCCATTTAGAGAACAATTTGTATCTATTTTCCTGTGTCGAGACGTTTATGGATCCTTTATGCATGAGGGTGAATATTGAATCCCATTCCTGTGAGGAGAGGTCTAGTGCTAGGTCAGATTCCCATTGCTTTACTAATTTGTCATTTTTGACCATGTGTTGTGAGAACAGAAGGGGATAAGTTGCGGATATCAGATGTCCCTGGGGTTCCTCGTTGGAACAGAGGAGTTCTAGAGGGGAGTGATCTCTGTTACATGGAGAGTCCGTTAGATGGGCTTGAAGGAAATGTCTTAGTTGCAGGTATTTGAAGAAGGGTATGTGGTAATTAGGTAGTGTCGCTGAGAGGTCTTGGTGGCAGAGGAGTGTGCCGTTTCGAAAGCAACTATGGGCCCTAGTGTGAGTGGTAGTCGTGCCCAGGGTAGGGTCTTTAAACGGTAGACCCGGAGGTAAGTCTGGGTTAATATCTAATGGAGTCGTGGGACCCGGTGAGGGTATGATGCTGAGTGTCTTGCATGCCCTTTTAAAGATTGTTAGGGTAGCGCCGATGGATGTGATGTGAAATCTTCGGGTATATGGCTACTATTAATCCATGGAGAGTCGGCGATAGGGATACTCGTGAAGGAGTCTTCCAAGTTGACCCAATCTTTGTAAGGATGGTGTATGTGCCAGTCAACCAGTCTGGATAAGTGACATGCCCAGTGGTATTTTAGGAGATCTGGGAGCCCTAGGCCCCCTAATTGTTTGGGAAGGATTAGTCTATCCCAACTAAGCCTTGGGTGTTTAGATGCCCATATGAAGGTCCTGCAAATGCGTTTGTAAGATGAAAAGAATGATAATTACTTGTGTAAAGATCCTTTAAGTCAGTGGTAAGCTTGATTCCGAGATATGATATGGCCGCTCGTTCCCAGCCAAAAGGGAAATTGAGTTTACAAAGATTAACCGTGTCCGTCGACAGGGTAATGTTGAGAGCTTTGGACTTTTCAAAATTGATTTGTAAGTTGGAGAGGGTTTTAAAGAGTTTGAAGTCAGCGAGGAGGTTAGGGATGGATGTGATGGGGTCTGTCAGGAAGAGTAGGATGTCGTCGGCGTAGGCAGCTAGTTTGTACTGTATGTGACGGATAGTAATTCCTTTGATGGTAGGGTTGTCTCTCAATCTGTGGAGCATGGGTTTTATTATCAGCCTTATATCATGTGTAAACAGGTTCCTGGTTTACTGGTGTATCAAACCTGAAGGAGAGACGGGACTGAGGAAAATGTGGCATCGGAATCACTTGCTACCGTTGTCAGATGCAGTGAGGGTCCCACCAGTTCCCCAGTTACCTCCTCAAAAGCCAACTCCACCTCGTACACATTCACAGAAGCTACACTCCCCACTGTTAATTGGGTAGGGGGAGACTCTAACCTCTGGCACCGATGGGTGGGACACTGCAATTGCCCTGGCCTGTTCAAAGATTAATTATGAACTCACTGATGATGTTTATCAGCTGATTCAAAAGAATCCAGTGATGTGTAAATATTTGTCAAGATTGGAATGGGATTAGAATTATAACCTGGTTTTCCTTTCAGCAAGACAAAGTTGAGTTTCTTATCTTTGGGGACCAAAGAGTTTGAGCAGGGGGAGTGTGTAGCCATGCTTAGTAATTTCTGTATTATAATAAGTAAAGTTCTTCAGAAAGGAAAGGCTCCCTGTAGTGTCCTTCTCTTTGTATTCATGCTGTTATGACTTTTGTTTGCCCTTTACAATAGCCACGCTTCAATGCATTGTGGGGGATGCAGTAAATGAGGAAGTGACTCACATGCAAATTACCAGTCAAAGAACTACTTACCCACAATGCCTACTTACCTACCCACAAGGCCAAGCCACAGAACTGCTTGCTGGGTAGAAGTATAAAAGAAAGAGGTGTGGCACATTTGCTTTCTCTCTGGACGCCATTAAAGACCTGCCTGCAGGGAGCTGTGTGTGTGATCAGAAAACTGTGGCCTGTGATGCGCAGAGCGGAATCATTTGACTTCCAAGGAGTTCCGAGACACAGTGTGCTGGATCAGCATGTGAACAGAGTTGAGAGCTCAAGATAACCCAAAGGTTTCCTGTATTATAGTCACCAGCGATCAGTCGGAATGGTGAGGTGTGATGGCGCCAGCAAGGAGCGGGACTGAAATATCAGGAGCGGAGCAGTACAAGCATCTGGGCCCTGTGTTGTGAGCGGGCACTTGCCCAGACTGATCTAATACTTTGTTGCTGTACAGACTCAGTTCCAGAAGGCCTGTAGTCCCACAGAAGAGTTTTGTTTATTTAGACTGTGTACATTGAGGCCTCAGAGTTTGTTTTATTATACTGCAAAGTGAACACTGTGTTGCATCCTTCAGTAGGGAAGAAGTTTCACAAGTGCTCTATATAACCAAGCACACAGTTACTTATTCATCATCTTTACTATAACTTACTACTTATTTGTTTCCTGGAATAAAAATACTGCAGTATTATAAGCTAGCTGAAGAAAGAAGACAAAAGACTTTACTTTTCTTCTCCTTGAGTATAAGTTGTATATATATATATATATATATATATATATATATATATATATATATACTGTATTACATTACTGCATCATATTTGAAATTGCATTGACAGTTTAACCATCTCAATACACAGTGCATTTTAACCCCTTTCCTGCCCAAGCCATTTTTCAGCTTTCAGCTCTGTCACACTTTGAATGACAATTGCATGGTCATACAACACTGTACCCAAATGAAATTTTTATTATTTTTTCCCCACAAATAGAGCATTATTTTGGGGCTATTTGATCACATCTGCGGTTTTTATTTTTTGCGCTATAAACAAAAGAATAGGGACAAGTTTGAAAAAAACACAATATTTTTTACTTTTTGTTATAATAAATATCCATTTTTTTTTTTTTTTCAAAACAAATTTTTTCCTCAGTTTAGGCTGATACGTATTCTTCTACATATTTATGGAAAAAAAAAATCGCAATAAGCGTATATTGATTGGTTTGCGCAAAAGTTAAAGCGTCTACAAAATTTATAGCATTTTTATTATTTTTTTTTTACTAGTCATGGCGGCGATCTGCAATTTTTATTGTGACTGCGATATTGTGGCGGACACATCGGACACTTTTGACACATTTTTGGGACCATTCACATTTATACAGCGATCCGTGCTATAAAAAAGCATTGATTACTGTATAAATGTGACTGGCAGGGAAGGGGTTAACACTAGGGGGTGATTGAGGGGTTAACTGTGTTCCTGGGGAATGTTTCTAACTGAAAGGGGAGGGGACACACAAGGGGAGGAGACCGATCTGTGTTGCTCTTTACTGAGAACACAGATTGGTCATCTCTCCTCTCTGACAGGATGTGGATCTGTGTGTTTACATACACAGATCCACGTCCTGCTGTGTTACCGGGCCATCGCGTGTGCCCGGCAGACATCGTGGCCACCGGGCATGCGCATCGGGTGCCCAGTGTCATGGCGGGCGCGCGCACACCCCCTCGTGGGTAGGGAAGGCGAGGGCGTCATATGACGCCCTCCCAGAATGAGAGCCGCGCCTGCCTCGCCGTCTAATGACAGCAGGCGGCAAGCGGTTAATGAGTTTATGCTCTGGGGTTCAGGTGGGAGTGTGCTCAGTGTCAGGACTTTATCACACTGAGAATAAGCCTGCTTTCTGCCTGTCTGCATATACTTCCCCAGCAACCATTGAGTTTGACTTTAGAAGTGTATGTATTGTTACCATTTTCATTTGTGATATCTGAGTTTAAATACTGTTACAATTATATTACAGTAAACTCTTTACGTGGTTCAGTAGCTCTGTGTACGCTCTTATTTGTTAGCACTGCATTGCAACATGGAACCGAACAGTCTAATTCTTGGATCTTATCACACTCTGTTTTCAGCCATGAAATAGTCTTTTCCTGTAACCTTGTTATAATCCGATATTCTATGAAGTCCAATAAGTAGCAATATAGATTGTGATTGTAGATGATCCTACATGGGGGAAATCTGATCTTACTGCAATGACCAATCAGAGCCTCATATGAGCTTCCTGTCACCTGAGATGACCATCTGCTATTAAGTGTCAGGGGATCTCCCCATTACTTCCTATGAGTACAGAGCTCTTATCAGCAGAGATAAATAGAATATCAATTAAAAATCATCCCGTCCAATCACTAGCAATGCTGATTCTGGCCTCACACGGTCTGCTGATACCATTCATGCTCCATACACAAGGAGATTATAGTGTATTCTGTGCTTATCCTATGTATGGCATTATCACCGTCTCTTCACATGGATGACAATATTGGGGTCTGTAGTCCATTATTTTTTTTTTTATTATATTCACTGGAGTTTTATAAAGTAATCTGATCGCCATGAAAATAAATACAATTCTGTATTACTAGATAAGATAATGAGCAGAGAGGTGGAGAGACCCTTAATTGTTCTGGTCTCGGGGGGAGTTGATGGATCAGTTTTGAAGTTCCATAGAACAGGATCTTTCATGTTTTTTATTGATTTTAGTCTGTAAAATATTTACAATATCATAAACAACCATAAGTGTATCAAAAGAGGTACAAGAAAGTCAGAGTATCAGTATTCAGAAACCATAGTATGATATAATCATTAGACATGTGCACACTGAAATATTTTGTTTCGGAATTTCGTTTTCATCCGAAAAATACATTTATTTAGTTACTCCCGAAATTAATTTTTCTTTATTTTGTTTTTCGTTAAAAACTTGCATTCGTCTGAAAATCCAAATTAATTAAGGTTGAATCTATCATTGAAGGCTTAAGGTGTCTGTCGAATGTTCAAAGAAGATTTGACGGAGCAGCTAAACTGTACGATGCCGTATAGTTTAGCTGCTCCGTCGAATCTTCTTAGAACTTTCAACAGACACCATAATCGTAAATGAAAGTAAGTTGGCTGTACGTGTGTACTTAGTTCTAGCTTTTTTACTGCCCCTCCTCTTTGGTTACAATCAGCCAATAACATTCATCATCATCATTATTTTTATTTTACTTCCCCCACCGTGTCAAATCTTTTCTCTCTACGTCAAATCTTTTCTCTCAACGTCGAATCTTTTCTCTCTACGTCAAATCTTTTCTCTCTATGTAGAATAATCTTGGACTAATAGAGTTAAGGTTAGGCACATTCGACCACAGGTTTGATGGACCCAGATTGTTATTGTCAGTATCATGCACTTTCGTTATCGTTTGTTAAAATGATAACGAAAATACCTGAAATTTGAAAATGCATTCGGACGAAAATGAATGCACATGTCTAGTAATCATATGTAAAGTTGAAGTAGTACAGGATGTTATTAGAGTAGTGTATGAGATCTTCTTATCAGGCAATATTAACAATTATAATTTAAGTAAAGAAGAATATGACACAATGTATAAATACTGTATATAAAAGGTGATTATATAAACTGTAACAACCTGTTTATTCTAAGCTCTCTGACCTCCATGGCCATGATTTAAAACTAGATGGAACAAGATTGGATTTTGAAAGGGATTCTTTACTGTTAGAGCAGTGCAAATGAGCAACTCCCTCCCCCAGGTTGTGGTATTAGCTGAGAGTTGAATTAATTTAAAAAAAGGAGATATTTTCCTCAGTGGGCACAATACAGTCTAATGGAAACTGTTACATTTGATAGGAGGTTGTTGGAGGAATTTTTCTGATCACCAATAAGTAAGGACGTTTTTTTCGCCACCTCAGAAAATTAGACTATTCATGTCGGGCTTTTTACCTTCCTCTGGATCAAACACATATAATTCACACACAAAGTTTGAACTTCATGGATCTGTGTCTCTTTTCAACCTTGTCTACTATAAAACTTTGAATGTGTAGCCCATTTTCCAAAACATCTTAATGTGTTAAATCCCCATAAGACTCAACTCCATGCAGTAAAAAAATCCACCCTTGCAGTTAGGCCCCTCGGTTCAAAAAGCAGAGTGGTAGAGGAATGTGGAATGATATTTCCCTATTCTACACTCTGACAGGATTCAGAGCTTTCCTTTTCTATTTGATGCTCCAGCTTATGAGTGGTTCCTCACCATCCTCACCTACAATGTAGGACCATTAGCTCTGCATTGTACTTTATTACATAATTGTGTGACTGTCTGCCGGAGCCAAATCCATAGCTCTGCTCAAGACTCATCCCTCTTATACAATGACAATGCGGTTCTGGCCCCTATAGTCTGTCTTTACTCTCTATGGATCTTATCATTGTCAGCAAGCCAGGAGTGGGGAAATGTGTCAAGGAAGGTTCTCAGGTGGAGACATTGTTCTATGCAGTCGTCATGTTGACAATCAAACATCGCAAGAGGAGCTAAGAGTGGAGTGCGGCTGATACATTCTTTCATATATCTTCCAGAGTGCTTGAGACAAGAGGCTTTTGGGGGATCAGTCACACAGATGAAGTGAGCCGGCCAATGTTAGAAATGAGGGAAGTAATATTCCCTTAAAAGAAAACACACCCACATTTTTACATTCGGCTCAATTCACATCTCAGCAATCCAATCCCTGGGATTCGGCCCACGAATCAAAATTGGGGCAAACCACAGGATGCTTGTGCAATGCCAATACCTCTTAATAGCACCCAAATCACGGCACAATTTTGCTGTGATGGTCACACGATAAATCTTGCTGCAATCACAGAAAATTGCAACACGCGATGCTGTTGCTCAAAGGAAGCGCCTGCTTCACGTGTTGCAACTTTCCACAACTGCAGCACGATTTATCTCGTGGCAAAATTGCACCACGATTGGAGTGCTATTAAGAAGTATTGGCATCACACAAGCGTCCCGTGATTTGCCACAATTTCTAATTGCGGGCAGAATTGCGGTGATTCTGCCCTAGATTTGGATCACTCAAGTGTGGAGCCTTAATGTCCACCAGTGCGCACTCCACAAAATAACCTGGTATAAGATATAAGATGTATATCTATTATAACACTTTAGGAACCTTCTGTAAAACTGCAGTTAATGAATATAAACACATACCACAATTAGAGATTTGTAAAGTTATAGTGCAAAAGTGAAACACCATGTGCAATCCAAAATTCTTCAAAAATCAACAACCACCACCAAGGACATTGTTAACTCTTATAAAACATTTACACCTCATAGTTATAAGAGATCTAGCTGCACTTATGGGTGAGCCCCTCATAAAAGACTCCTGGACTGAACAGTCCCGGTCTGGGAGCAGAGAGATTGAAGTTTCACCCGAGGAAGAAAAACTCTATGAAATACTCTAGAATTAGATCCAGATACTTCAAGTGATGGGTCATACTGCTGACTCCATAGAGGGGGCACACCACTTTTTAACAAACTCTTTCTTAAATGGTTACAAGGATGGCAGATTGCTTGGGAGGCACAATGAGCTTGTCAGGATTTTCCATAATAAGACTGCAACCAGAAGATGCACTGGAAAGGCCTTGGTGGTCTAAGTAGACCCTAAGGAGCCTAGACTGGGGAGAGCACTGGTGGAGGGGACTGGCTGTTCTCCAAGGTTTAAAGTGGTGCTCACCACATCAATAAGGCTACTTTCAGACTGAGGTGCTTTACAGGTGCTATAGTGCCTGTAAAGCGCCTCTCCTCTCACTCCAGTGAGAAAGCCCGAGGGCTCTCACACTGGAGAGGTGCGCTGGCAGGACGCTCCAAAAAGTCCTGCAAACAGCATCTGTACGAGTGATGTATACACTGCTCCTAAAGCGCCCCTGCCCGCTTTTAAGTGCCCCTGCCCACTTTTAACCCTTTTTCGGACGTTAGTGGGGGTTAAAAGCACCCCGCTAGTGGCGGAAAAGTGCCGCAAACACTACCGCAAAGTGGCGCTAAAAATAGCAGTGCTTTACTACCGATGCCCGCCCCAGTGTGAAAGTGCCCTCAGTGTTTATGTTGGGAGTAATGGCAGAAGACTGATTCCTCAGGTACAGGTTCATCTCTCATGGGCTTTAGAGACTCGGCATCCAATAGAGTCTAGATAGATGAAAGATGAAAGGCTGCTAATGCTGTGTGCAGATCAGATAGAGATTCTGCAGGGGAAGGTGGGGGAGGAGCTTATGGCCTTTGCTGTCAGAAATCCTCAGTGCTGCATGACTGCATTGAAATCCTTCCTAGATACATCCGAGGAGGAGGACACACGATGGAGATACAAGACATCCAAGTCTTCTTCTTGGGATTAGATATACTTTAAATGACTAAAAGAGGAATATAAAATGGTACAATGGGAAGCTCATGTACTAAATAATTGTATTAATAGTGGATAATGGACTGAAGCCCCCTATCAAAAATAACCCCCTATGAGAATAAAAGGTGACAGCATTGTCACCCCCCAGCTTTCCATACAACACCCATCCCCCATACCAGTACTGGTATTATGCTAAAGTACAAGTGAAGTCTGAGGAAGTCCCCTCTAGTCTCCAGCATAGATTGCTGATAATCCTCCACAGAAGATGGAATTGTTGGTGATCGTTATGACATGTAAATCTGACTGATGATTAGATAATAAGAAGTACAACATGGACAGTGGATGGACTCTGAGATCTCCAAAGCTGGAATGTACAGAGCAGAGGACAGGAAACAGCTCAAGCTTGTAGAGAGAGTTCAGATCAGCAAAGTAATAGAATTCCTGCAGACAGAAGGTGAGAGAGACCAGTCACCGGGGATCACACATCCTTCACACATCTCCAGTCTCATGGGGAGGAGCCACTTATCTGTTTTTATACATCAGATCACCAATAATCTACAACAATCTTCATTGAATGGATGAAAAAAGATGCAAAAAAGATAAAGCCAAGAATGTCATATCACAGCTGACCAATCATTAGATGTGGCGGCTGCATTCATTTTTTCCCTCTATTATCTCCTGGTGGTCTGGCCAGTAAGACATCAGGAAGGAATTTTTTCCCCTGCTGTAGCAAATTGGAGCATGCTCTGCTGGGGTTTTTTGCCTTCCTCTGGATCGACTGAGGGTATACAATTGGGTATATTGGATTGTACAATATTTTTTATTTTATTTATTGTTTTTAAGGTTGAACTGGATGGACTGGTGTCTTTTTTCAACCTGACTAACTATGTAACTATGTAACATCTCTTGTATTAGGCTGCTTTCACACTGGGGCGGTAGGGGGCGTCGGCGGTAAAACAGCGCTATTTTTAGCGCTGTTTTACCACGGTATTCTGCCGCTAGCGGTGCGGTTTTAAACCCCCGCTGGCGGCCGAAAAAGGGTTAAAGCCACTCGTACAGCGTGGCTATAGCCACAGTATTGCCGCAGTATAGCCGCGCTGTCCCATTGATTTCAATGGGCAGGAGCAGTTTAGGAGCGGTGAATACACCGCTCCTTCACCGCTCCAAAGATGCGGCTCGCAGGAGATTTTTTCTTCTCCTGCCAGTGCACCGCTTCAGTGTGAAAGCCCTCGGGCTTTCACACTGAACAAACAGCGGAGGCTGTTTTGGGGTGGTTTGCAGGCGCTATTTTTAGCGCAATAACGCCTGCAAACCGCCCCAGTGTGAAAGGGGCCTTAGTGAGACACAACTCTGGAGGAATGAGAAAAGGAGGCACAGTAGCATTTTTAGTCAGCTGAATGGTTGTGATAAATGTATTAGCAGATTTAGATACACTAACAAATTAAAGCCAAACTCCAGCTCACACTTTATAGTCAGTTACAGAAAACAGTTTTTGGGGGATAAAAGTTTTTCATGAATAAATAAAAGCTGATCATATTAATCACCACTGCCAGTGTTAAATGGTTTGTCTCATACATGTAAACTGATACATTCTGCTGGAGATTTTGTGCTTTTGAAAAGACCTGCTGGCTGGTTCACCAAATGAAAATAGTAGAAAGACAAAAAAAGGAAATCTTTTCCAGCCGTCACATCTAAGAATTGGTGAGCTGCAATATAAGAAATGTTTGCTTTTGGGTTTAATAATGCTTTAAACTTTTGTCATCAGAGTAGAGAAAAGACATCCATCCTCCTAGGACACTAGCAAAAAACTGAGGCATGCTGGGAGGAGGAGGGATTATCCTGGCCCCGCCCACAATTTATTCATTTGCCAGTGTCAGATTCTCCTGTAGGTGGCAGTATAACCCAAACTTATCTGAACTGCTGTGTCCCTCATTGGATGAGAAAGAAAGAGAAGTGTGACTGTGATTGGTGGGTTTGGGACATCACAGAAGAAATGACCAATGAGGAGGAAGATTTCCTGTTCTATAATCTGATATCTCCCATCATCCTCCATTGTGCAGTGTCACTTCTTAGTTGGTAAAGTCCTACAAGAAGGTGACAGGATGGTGTAAGATAATCACACACAGTACAATCTGACCATACAATCTTTATACAATCAGCTTTATATCTTCCAGAACGATGTAATATGAGGACCTACCTAAACTATCATATCAGTCTCTATACAATCAGACAGATCCTTACTCTACATACTTGTTGGAAGATCAAACAGAGATTGTACAATCAGATTGTAATGTGTGTGGTGAGCTTAATAGATATCCTGGAGGATGCTGGGAAATAGTGGAGAGAATTCTGCTGAGATCTGATGACTCTTTATATCCTCTCTTCTAGGATCAGAGACTTCTCCTTGTCATGGGAATCAAGAAGAGAAGTAGAAAATCTGGAAAAGCTCCGACCAGAAATGAAGCTTAAGAAAGAGACTCGGCCACAACTGTGAATGGAGGAGGGGGGAGGGGACATTGCTGTGAATGGAGGAGGGGGAGGGGACATTGCTGTGAATGGAGGAGGGGGGAGGGGACATTGCTTTGAATGGAGGAGGGGGAGGGGACATTGCTCTGGATAAGGATGAGATATAAATCTGAACAAACCCGACCCAAGAGGAGAATGGATCATCACAGATGAACTAATACACCAGGACAGGACGGGGATTCTGTTTTGTAATGAAGAAGATAAAAACAACATTTCATATATAACCTGACTCAGGGAACACAGCCGGCATTTATCTGTCATCCCGGTATTTATCTTACACAGCCGGCTCCCCCTCCCCCACCCCCATGGTGGGGGGATCCTTGTTCTCTGAATGGAGTCTCCCCCCGATGTGTCACTGCCGGTCTTTCCACACGGACTCCGTGTCACCCACATGGACTGATCCCTGCAGGGGAGATCAGAACTGGGTTTGTATGAAGCTGTGTGCTGGAGGAGGACAATACAGGAGGACTCATCAGACGATCGATCAGCCTGGGAGCCCCCAAGTCAGGGGGGGAGGAGCCCTTGAAGAGTGCTGGGGGGACCCCAATGGGGGATGGGATGGAAGTTTCTCATACTATTACTGTATATCATCAGTCTATGTATTGATCATTACATACACAGCAGGAATTGGGATTTCATTCTCTATAATACTGAGTGACATTCTATATATCAATGGAATACAAAATAGAGAAGCAGCTATTAGTGCAGTGATATTATTGAGGAACGTTTAATGGAGCGCAGACTATATACTGCAGATCAGATCAGAGGGACAATCAGGGGTTTTGATACAATTTAATGTGGAATAAAGTTGTAATTAATAAAATGTCATTTGAACTTTTAGGCCCCTTTCACACGGGGGGATCCGCTCACTGTGCAGAGACTGACCTGTAAGAGTCCCGATCTCCTCTATGGGGAGATCGAATTAAAACAGACCGCCTGTCCATCTCCATCCAATCCCATCCAACCCATTGGATGGATGACGAACGTATCGTTATACATCTGTTTCCAGCAGATCTTGTTGGATCGGATGCCAGGTGGGTGTCAGCGGACACAGATCCACTGACATCCGTCTCACCATAGAAGTCAATGAGTGGCCCGAAAAATGGACAGGTGGATGGGATGGTTCTGATGGTGTGAAAGGGACCTTACTCCTAAGAACCTGGCTGGTGATACATTGTAAAATAAAGACATTTCTCATCTCCCTGTAATGTGAGGATTCCTATGGAGTAGATAAAGCGGGCTGAGATGGTCATACATACGGTAATACAATTATCATGGTGTTCTGGGGGGTAATAATTCTTACCAGTTGAGTGGCTGATTAGAATTTTGGTGAATCTTTCATATATTTTCTCTTGTTCAAACATTTTATTGAAGAATAGAATAAGTATACATAGGTAAGGAGCAAAAGAGAAAATTGCCATCGATAGAGAGGATAAGACAGGATCTACCATAATGCAATGAGAGGGACGCACCCCTTAAAGAAATAAGGTTGGCGTGGGGGTACATTCAGAAGGATCACACAACATCTCATTTCTTACAGATGCAAAAAGGGATAGGTAGCATAATTACAGATAGGTATGGTATACGGATCACTGCGTAACCTCTCACAAATTAAAGCTCAAGAGAGAGCAAGCCAAGTGTGAAGCAAAAATGAGGATACTCGGATCTCCAGTTATTTAAAACCAGAGAAAAGAGGAGATGATCACCACCCTTAGGTAGGACCATGAGTCTTGTAGAGTTGTCACAGATGATATCCTTTCAAATATATACAGTATATACTAGCGAGGCAATGCTAGTGTAGCACCCTCTAGTGTGCTAGAGGTAGAATAGGTTTTTTGTTAAGTGTAGGTAAATTGTCAGGTTTGGCTGACAGCCAAGCTTGTGTTGTTTTGGTTTATCTGGGTCAGGGGGGTGACTCAGGGAGGCTGGTATGACTCGCAGGCAGCATCTCTATTTCTAGAAACTGGTGGAAGATTCTAGAAGGGGAGTGGAGGGGAGGAGGAGCTGTTTGGAGTGATCATGAGGGCCCTGACCAATCCCCAACAGATGGGTTGGCAGGAGGCAGGCCCCCTCAAATACTCTGGGTCAGCCCAGCTGGGGCAGTGTGGAGTTCGGGTGGAAGATAGAGATGTAATGTTAGGCTGTTGGTGGCCCCAGAGGGGTGCCCCCTAGTCTGGGTGGTGTCCTTGGGCCTGGGCATAGCTGCGCAAGGAACCTTCTTTATGGTGTATGAGGTTGTCCTGTCCAGAGGCACGGGAGAAAGTAAAAGACAGCAGAACACTGCCAGGCAAATCTCCAGGAAAGAAGACAGCCAAATAGACTGGTGAATGTTGCAGCTGAGAGGCATACCTGAGAGGAGTGGGTGAGGCATTTCCCTGTTCTGCCTAGCAACATGACAGGGATCTACTGCTCCTTGTCATCGAGAGCAGTGATCTCTGTCATGTTGTAGTGAGACATTGCCCCCTACACTTTACCGCTTGATCGCCCCCTAGAGTTTAACCCCTTCCTTGCCAGTGTCATTTATACAGTAATCAGTGGCTATTTGTAGCACTGATCGCTGTATAAATGCCAACAGTCCCAAAATAGTGTCAAAAGTGTCCGATCTGTGCGCCACAATGTCGCAGTCCCGATAAAAATCACAGATCGCCGCCATTACTATTAAACAAAAAAATAATAAAAATGCCATAAATCTATCCCCTATTTTGTAGATGCTATAACATTTCCGCAAACCAATTAATATACACTTATTGCAATTTTTTACCAACAATATGTAGAAGAATTCATATCGGCCTAAACTGTGGAAGAAATTTGGTTTTTTATTTATTTTTTGGGGATATTTATTATAGCAAAGAGTAAAAAATATTGCTTTTTTTTCAAAATTGTCAGTCTTTTTTTGTTTATAGCGCAAAAATAAAAACCGCAGAGGTGATCAAATACCACCGAAAGAAAGCTCTATTTGTGAGTAAAAAGGACATCAATTTTGTTTGGGTACAACGTCACATGACCGCACAATTGTCAGCTAAAGCGACGCAGTGCCAAATCGCAAAAAATGCGCTGGTCACGAAGGGGGTAAAGACTTCGGGGGCTGAAGAGGTTAATGAATAAAAAAACAGTTAGCCTAATTTTTTTGTATAATGTGAAAGATGATGTTACGCCACAAGAATCGTGATCTTTATTCTAAGCAAAAAAATTGGGATTTTCATTTTAGCCCGAATCGTGCAGCTCTAATGGACTGTTATGGACTCACATGTTTGACTTAATATTGTTTGGTATTTTTGTCATTATTTAGCATTGCTGCTTATTTTTTTTTTGCCCTTCAATAGCGGACACTTTACCCCCCTTCCTGCCCAGGCCAATTTTCAGCTTTCAGCGCTGTCACATTTTGAATGACAATTGTGCAGTCATACAACACTGTACACATAGGACATTCTTATCATTTCTTTCACACAAATACAGTTTTTTCTATCTAATCACCACTGGGGTTTTTTTTTATTTTTTGATAAATGAAAAAAGATCGAACATTTTGAAAAAAAAAATGCATTTGTCTTTGTTTCTTTTATAAAATTTTGTTAATAAATAATCTTTCTTCATACATTTAGGCCAAAATGTATTCTGCTACATTTGGTGAAAATAATCCAAAGTGTCTATTATTTAGTCTGTAGGAAAGTTATAGAGTCCACAAACTATGGCATATATATCTGAAAATCGATCGTTCTTGATGTACTGACGGGCAATCTCATTTCTTGAGACCCAAAAACACCAGGACAGGACAGATACCCCCCAAATGACCCCTTTTTTTGGAAAATAGACATTCCAAGGTATTTAGTTAGAGGCATGGCAAGTTTTTTTTTAATTTTTTTATTGTAATTTTGTCTTTTTTTGGGACATGAAGAAATGGAAGAAAAAAAAATCTGATTTAGTTTCTTCACATGCGGTCACCGGAGCAGAGCAGCATCATCACATAACTGACTGATGACACTACGAAAATAAATTAATATTTTTTAATACTTTTTTTTTCTTTTTTGTACAATTATTTTTTTCTTTAATACTCTGTGACCAGAAAAATATAATGTTACAATAGTAACATTGTGAACTCTGGGGAAGTGATCAGGTTTTTTTTTAACACGTTATGATTGCTTATAACAGTGCATTAAATTGCTATAAGCAAGCATTTTACTGAATGAAACTGATTCATTCAGTTTGTTTTGATTAGCTGTGATTGGCCAGAGCTAAATCACATGGTAGTGATGGGCTGTGATTGGTCCTCTCTGTACCAAGTGATCACACTGACCAATCACAGCTAGCAACACAATTGTACACAATGGATGGTATGAAAAAAAAGCCACCTATTGTGTACAACTGTCATGTGACCAACAAGCCGGTACACTGATCAGTCATCACATATGTCCCTGATTCAGGAGGAGGTCATGTGACGTCCACCCGGATTGATGAGAGGCCCCGCACAGCCGTTATATTGTTATAGGTTGGGTGGGAACTGGTTAATAGGCCAAGCATTGGTAGACCAGAAATGTGCAGCTCAAATACAAAAGGAACTTTGGTGTCACATCACAGTCTGACACACACCCCTAAACATCCAAATTATGAGATGTTTAGGATCAACTATATGCTGGACAAATCAGAATCGTGTATCCTCATTATCAACAAAAATCTTTTGGTTTTTCTAGTCTTAAGGCCCTACACACGATCGGATTTCCTGATGGGAATTGTGTGATGGTAGGCATTTGTCAAAAAATCCGATTGTTTGTATGCTCCATCGGACAATTGTTGTCGGATTTTCCACCAACAAATGTTGAATAGCATACTTTAAAAATTTCCGACAACAAATGTGTGTTGTCGGATTATCCAACCGCGTGTACGCAAGTCCGTCGGACAAAAGTCCAAAGTATAAACACGCATGCTCAGAAGCAATGCTAACATAACACAACATTATCAGAAGTTGCAAAAAAAGGTGGCGCTAAAGAGCTGAAAAACCACGTAGTTTTGGGTTTGTTGCCTGACAATTCTTTGCCGTTTGTATGCGAGACAAGTTCCTGGCCAACGCCCTACGGACAAAAGTCCTACGCTTTGTCCGCGGAAAATACGATCGTGTGTACCAGGCTTTAAGCTCCATTCACACCTAATTGAGGGTGGAATTGCGGATTTCAAATTGCTGCAAAAGACGGGACATGTTTGCAAAGCTATTACTTCTTAATGGCATCCCAATTGTGCCATGATTGTCACATGGTAACCGCGCTGCAATCAAAAACAAAAACCTGAGCTTCTTCTGGAGGACAGTGTCACACGTTGCGATTTGCAGCACAATTTACAGTACGGCAATTGCAGCAAAATCGTGGTGCAATTGGGGTTCCATTAGAAGTAATGGCATTGCAAACGCATCCCGCAATTTGCAATGATTTGGAATTGCAGAGATTCTTCCCACTGTCCAGTGTGAATGGAGCTGTAAAGTGATACTAAAGGTTCAATTTTTTTAAAAAATAACAAACATGTCATACTTACCTCCACTGTGCAGTTTGTTTTGCACAGATTGGCCCCAAACATCCTCTTCTGGGGTCCCCCGGCGGCTCTCTCGGCTCCTCCTCGGATTAGATAACCCCCTCTGGGAAGCAATCTCCTGAGGGGTTACCTTGTGGGCACGCTCCCGAGTCCAGCATTCGGTGGTTATAGTCACCAATGCAGGACTCGGCCCCCCTCCCCCGTGCAGAGGAAGCGCACGTCCTCAACGTGGGACTTTCTAGTACTCAGGTGAGTAAAACGGGGGGCTGGGGGGGTGGTGACTGGCAGAAGTTTTTTCACCTTAATGCATAGGATGCAAAACAGGAGGGTTTACAATCTCTTTAAGGTAAACTTGAAAACCTGTATCAATATCTCTCACAATAACCATCAAACTGAACACCCCCTTTTCTATACACCTATGCTGACTATCCTATGTAAGAAGAATGACCTCATAGTCCTGTGAGGTAAGCCTTCTCCCCAGTGTCCACCATTGCAGAGAAGTGTCCACCACGCCTGGCCAAGAAATCTATGGGTGGCATTAAGGATCCTTTACATGACAATAATGCCGCGTACACACAAGCGGACTTTACGGCAGACTTGGCCCGGCGTACTGGATTTCATCAGACAATTCGATTGTGTCTGGGCTCCAGCGGACTTTGCTCCAAAGTTGGACGGAC
The DNA here is from genome assembly GCA_037953035.1 of Aquarana catesbeiana. Lineage (NCBI taxonomy): Eukaryota > Metazoa > Chordata > Amphibia > Anura > Ranidae > Aquarana > Aquarana catesbeiana. The sequence goes on from JBBHAA010000218.1 coordinate 406,757, forward strand.
TTAGATTTGAAACATGTTTTAAATCTATCCGACAGACTCTTCTTTCTAGCGGACAAACCGATCGTCTGTGTGCTAGTCCGACGAACTCAAACTGACGCATGCTCTGAAGCAATTACAAGACGGAAGCGCTCGGTATGGTAAAACTAGCCTTCGTATTGAACCTAGCACATTCCTCTTCTGTGGTCTTTTAATACAGCGCTTTTTTTAAATTTATAATGCAAGAGGAATGAAGTTGTTTTTCTGCTTTATATTCACAAAGAGTTCTCACAAACAACTTTCTTCATGATTTATCCTCATGCCATGACTACTATATTTTTAGAAAGCCAGATCTCCATAAATAAAGTATTAAATTCGATTTTGGACTCATCTTTATTTTTTTTAATGATTTCAACACTTATCTATTTTACAATGTGTGCTAAATTATACAAACATTTTATTTTGTTTATTTTTTTGTATTTTCAAGTTACCACAATAACCTTAATATTGTGTGTTGTTTTAATGAACCTTAATGAGGTTGGTGTCCCTTGTTAATTAGACATAGGGGGGTTTATTTTCCAAAGGCAAATTTATTTTTCACTACAAGTGCAAATTCTACTTGGAATTGCACAGAAAGAGCATTTTGAAATGCCTTCACTGTGGATCTGAGGGGCACATGCAAGGAACCCCCCCAAAAAAACCTTTTTATTGCACATGATTGTATGATAAAATCAGCAGAGCTTCATTTCATTTCAGCTCTTCCCCTCAGATTTACAGCGACTGCACTTCCAACAAGTGCACTTGCTGTGCAATTTCTAAAGTGAACTTTTCACTAGTACTTTTCACTTGATTTTAGAAATGATTTAGCCTTTTGGCAAAAACACACATAGGGGTTGATTTACTAAAGGGAAAAAGACTGTGCACTTTGCAAAGTGCAGTTGCCCTCTTCAAGAGCAGTTGCTCCAGAGCTTAGTAAATGAGCACAAGCTCTGCTGACTTCCATCATCCAATCATGTGCAAGCAAAAATGCTGTTTTTTTAATTTTTCTTGCACAGGATTGGATACTCTTTGCAAAGTCAAGCCTTACCTCATTTCTGAAGCTCTGGAGCAATTGCACTTGCAGAGGGCAACTGCCCTCTGCAAAGTGCACAGTCTATTTGCTTTTATTAAATCAACCCCATAGTCTTTTTGACCTGTACCTGCCTACTCCCAAACAAAATGGTGTTTTGGAATCAAAACACATAGGTGTCCTTTTATGAAAGTGTGGTAAAATAACGCTTTTCAGTTCTCAGGCATTCTCAGAGGAGATTGTTCTCCTCTGAGTGCCTGTTTATGAAAGTGTGTAGATCGCTTCTCATGTTGAGTTGAGGAGCGATCTACAAATGCCAGGAACTCCTGAGAATGGCTCCTCTCACTGAAATCTCACGTGATATAGCGGGATTACAGTATGAGGAACCATAAAATACAAAGTGTAACACAAATCAGCACACATTATTCCCCAACATATTAATAAAATAATAAAGTTAAATTCCCCCTACACAATATACATTAACCTAATTATAAAAAAAACATTGTTTTTATCAATATTTAAAGATCATACATGTCCCTATTTAAATGTGAATGGTGTATAGTAAATGAATGTAATGCACATATGTAATGCAGCTATACACCATTAATATAAATGCAAAATACATTTATAATCATTAAAAAAATAATTTTAATAAAGTATACAAGTATAAATATTTATTAATAAATTAAAATAAAATATATTTCATAATTGATAAACATAAAAATTGATAAACTGGTGCAATGCGAGAACACTGCAAATCCACTGCGGGTTCCCGCATCGCACCGACTTGCATGTCAGTTCACACTGCCATATGCGAATCGCTGGGGAGTGTCAATACGTTGTTAACGACACCCCCAGTTCAGCTTGCATATCGCACTGCGAACTGACAGTCCGGACATGAATCGGATCGCATATGTGTGAACACACATGCGATCCGATTCTGGTCCGAACAGAAAAAATGGTCCTGTGCGTGTTTTCACCGAATACGGTGCAATATCAGCCATACTACCTGTACAGCTGATATCGCAATGCACAGACATCGCATGTAATGTGAATGGCAGTGTGCTGCGAATTACATGCGATGCCTGTGCGATGTCCGGCATCGCACAAGTGTGAACTGGGCCTAAAAGTTAATAACACCCCCAAATCAGTTCGCATATCGCAGTGCGATCTGCAAACTCGGACAGTAATCGAATCGCATGGGTGTGAACACCCATGCGACCTGATTCTGCTGTGGACCAAAAAAAAGGATCCTGTAAGAGTTTGGTCCGAGTGCAATGCAAATTTAGCAATACTATCTGTATGGCTGAAATCGCATTGCACAGAGATCAGATGTGATTTTGCACTGCAGTGCGGTGCGAATCACATCCGATCTCGGACACCGCAGCAGTGGGAACTGGCCTTAAATCATATTGCATTTGCACCAAAATGGTACAGGACCCTTTATTTGGTCCGCACTGGAATCGGATCGCATGGGTGTGAACACCCATGCGATCCGATTCCTGCACCATTACATAGTTTGCACTGCGATCTGTGAAATGATGGGGGTGTCATTAACTTTACATTGACACCCGCAGTGGTGCGCAGATGTCAATGTAGGTGCGATGTGAAAACCCACTTAGGAATCACGCTGGTTCACGCATCGCACAAGTGTGAACCCAGCCAGAGACGTGAACATCTAAAAAAATATATATACATATATCTATATATATCTATATATAGATATATAGATATATATAGCTATATCTATCTATCTATATATATATATATATATATAGATAGATAGATATAGCTATATATATATATATATATATATATATATATATATATATATATATCTATCTATATCTATAGATATATATCTATAGATATAGATAGATATATATATATAGATATATATATATAGCTATATATATATAGCTATATATCTATCTATATCTATATATAGATTATATATATATATATATATATATATATATGTAAAAATATATATAATAGATGTATCTATCTATAGATATATCTATAGATAGACATAGTCTATATATATCAATAAATATCTATTTATCTATCTATATATATATAGATATATACATATCTATATCTCTATATATATAGACATATACATATCTATATCTATAGATATCTATATCTATATATATATATATATATATATATATATATATATATATATATATATATATATATACACACACACACACATATATATATATATATATACATACATACATATATATATATATATATATATATATATATATATATATATATATATATAAATCTATAAATTCCTATCCTGCTGTGTACTTTCTCCAGAATATCAGCCAGTTTCAGGCTTCTCACTCTGATTCTCCACTTCTGGAATGGTGAATCAGAAAGTGAGAATTCTGTCACAGATCGCCAGTGAGGTGCTGAGATCGCACCTTCATAAACTGGCTGTTTCTGTGAAGTCAGTTACAAATTCTCTCTGTGCTGAGATAATCAGTGGAGAACATGTTCTCCACTGATTATCTCAGTTTCATAAACTGGTAATGAGCTGAGATCAGCAGTGAGACTCAGGATCGCTGCTGATCTCAGTTTCATAAAAGGACACCATAGTCAATAATGTAAGGTAACAAAAAATCCATTTGTTTTGATGTAAAAAAAATTAGGAAGGCAACACTGGAGACACTTTTAGAATGTGTGAAGCCTTTCGTCCCCCAGGACACACATCAAGTTTTAGGACAAGAAAACTGATATCTTGTGACTAGGGAGCACAGTCAGACCAGACAGAAACCAGGCAATCACTTTCGACTCTTCCGTGGAGCCTTCCCTCCACGCTTCTCTGCAGTCTTCCCTCCACGCTTCTCTGCAGCCTTCCTCAGAGGCTGGGCCTCTGGTGGTGTACTTGGGGCAGGAGGAGGAGGAGGAGGAGGAGTGGCTTCATCTGCCAGATATGTGGTAGCAGTAAGCTCCCCTCTCAAGCCCTTCTGAAAAATCAAACCCTCACAGAGGAGGCATTGGCTCTTTTCCAACTCCAGCAATCTGCTGGCTATATAGGTGCCATACGCCTCCTCTGGATTGAGTGGTGTACTCAGGATTTGGCATGCTTCACGTATGAGGGCTAGGGATTCCTCCTCAGTTTGGATCATTCTCCTGGGCCTTTTGGTCTCCTCCTGGCTGAGGTCATCCTGTGTCAAAAAAAGGGACATAGTTGTAATTTTGTGTTAGGCAATCACACACAAGTTTCAGCTCATGACTTGCAAATATAATTCTCAACAAATACAGGGGGTCCCCGACTTACGAACATCCGACTTACGAACGACCCCTACTTACAAACGGGGCACAAGTGACGTCACCGTGGCCTTGTCTGGCCTAGTGAAGCCTCCAGGATCCCCGGTCTTTCCTACGAGCGCTGCCCCACGGAGGTGCACCACGGCCGGCCTGCCTGGACACACCATCTATCCATCTCCCTGCTGTGACATCAGGTGAGCAGCCCGGCAGTACTGTAATATGCTTAATATATGCTTAATATGCAGTGTACTGTACCTGTTCCTCCTGTCCCTGTCGCCATGTAAAGAGTGAGAGGGGAGAGCTGTGCTCCTCCCCTCTCAGCTATGACAGAAAATCTAGCAGTGCTAGGAGGTGACAGGGTCAATAAAGGGAACCTGTCACCTCCAATTACTATCACACAGGGAATTGTTTTCTCCTGTGTGATAGCAATAAAGTTAAGTGAAAAAAAATTGATAAAAAAATAAAAATAAAAAAAATAAGAAATACAGTATTAATTAAATAAAAAAAAAGTAACAAAGTAATTAAAAAAAGTAAAGAATAATTAAAATTAAAAAAAATTATACTATCCTCATTAGAATGATTTAATCTCACTTCCTGACTCTGAGACTGGATTTGCACTTAAAAAAGGTACTGTTCCGACTTACAAACAAATTCGACTTAAGAACAAACCTACAGTCCCTATCTCGTTCGTAACCCGGGGACCCCCTGTAGTAAAGGCTATCTATTTGACACTACCATTATTTCAGGTGATCAACAATATCTGAAGTTGTATATTTTTGGCCACTACTGTCTAGTGATATGTCTACATATTAATATTTGTGATGAAGTCATTTTTTATGAAGCACTTAAAAATTTAACACATTAACATCATTAATAACATTTACACAATCACAGGGCGCATCCACTTCATCAATGATGAAAAGGCCTAGTTCTTGCTGGGACTCCTCAGCTGGGGTGGAGGTGGATAGAAGGCTGGAGGGAAGAGTGGGGGGAAGGCTGGAGGGAAGGGTGGGGGGAAGGGTCGAAAGTGATTGCCTGGCTTCTGTCTGGTCATGTGTTCCTGCTTGTACATGTTTCGCAAGATACCAATTTTCTTGTCCACAAACTTGAGGTCTGCCTGGGGGACTCGAGTCTTCACAAATTCTAAAAGTGTGCCTAGTGTTACTTTCCTTACATCTCTTTTGTAATATAGTGGGTGTTTGACCTCCCACAGGTTTTTCTTTTCCTGATATAGGTCAATACATCACGACAAAAAATCTGCCTCTTTAAAGGGATTCATTGTTGCTGAAAGACAAGACACAAGATCAAAACTGTAATGTCAGTCACAACTCACAGGATTATTTGGTGAAGAATCTAGGGGACACATACACACACACACACACCAAACACACACACCAAACACCCCCACTTTAATCTTACCTTTGTTTCTGACGCTCGCTACTTCCGCATGGACATATGTAGGCCATCGTAATAGCTTTATATACACTGCACATGTGTCATGCTCCGCCTGTGTCGCCCGCCCCTGATGTTCTTTAGTATGATTTGTCCCCGCCCCTTCACTCTTCGTTGTGCAGTGGGAGTATATAGATAAAGATGGTGGAGAGAATCAGTGGAAGTAGCGCGGAGGAAAGCCCAGAGCCACAACCATCCACATCCCGGAGGAGATATAAGGCCACCAACATGGCTTTTGAAGAGATGGTGGAGATGGTGTCCATATTGAGAAGGGAGGACTACGATGGCAAAAAAGGACCGTACACACGACCGAATATGTGTAAGGACAAAATCATGTCCTCAGTTGTCACCGCTCTAGAAGCAAAATTTGTCACAAAACGGTCTAAAGGACAATTGAGGAAGCGGTGGTCTGACATCAAAAGTCAGGAGCCAGAACAATATTGGCGAATAAAGAAGCTGCTTAAAAAAAGTAAGTACTTGTTGTGTTTTCCTATTGAGATACTTAACTTGCATGCTGATCCATATTTTTTTTGTTTATACAGCATCGTTCATAAAGACCGTTCTTTGTAAAATACATATGATACTTTAGAAAATGACGTTATTTTTTCGTCAAATACGATGGTACAGGGTTGGACATACATTTATGTCTTGCTAATTATTCGTATTCCCCAAATTTGTTGATGTGGTGTAGATGTTTTGGAAAATATAATGCTTCTTCAAAAATGATTCAGTGTAATGTAAGGACAGGACACAGCAGCTGGTTCCACATCTGGACTCACGAGCACTAGTGTACTAAGTGACCATAACTAGATTTTTGAGGGGTAATACACAGAGGAGATCATTGAGGTGTCTGCATCTGTGAAACTTGCCTGAAAATGTGCATTCTTTAGAATTGTTCAGAGGGAATGTTCATCCTGTCTTCAAAATTTTTGAGGACAAAAAAAGGCAATTGTCCACAACTCATAACCAACGTTTCATATTAATTTGAAAAATCTAAATTATCACTGTGTTTTAACTATACCTTTTGTTGAATTATCATAGGGGAGAAAAGACACAGACAACAGTCCAAGGATCCCAGGACCCCCCCAAGTCACCAGCCTGAGGCTGAAGATAGCCCAAGCCCAAGACCACGCCCACCCGACAACCTGAAGGAAGGAGAGGTGGAGGAAGTGTGCGAGCTTTCAACCCCACCAAGTGAGTGACTGACACCCCAGCTTAAGGTAATGTATTTAGGCGTGCATATTTTAACCCTTGTTTTTTTCACTCATTTTAGGTGAGCTTCTGGTTGTGGAAGGCCAAGCGGCAGAGCCATTCAGCACAGACAGTGCCCAAAGACTGATTGGCCAGATAATGCTGTGGAATGGCCAAATTCATAAAATGCGTGACCAAATTCACAGCATGCAACTTCGCCTGGACTCCATGCAACAGGAAATGAAGAACATGATTGACGTTTTGGGCAGAATATAATAACTTTTTGCCTAAAAACATCAATCATGTTCTTCATTTCCTTGTGAAGTTCATTTCTTGTTGAAATGTGTTTTTACATTTTTTTGGTTAAAATTTTTTTTTATGATGCACACGGTGTGTCATCATGTGCTATCTTCCATCATGGGATATCAATGTACTTGTTTTGTGTTTGCAACCCCTTCATCCTCAAAATTAGTTAGTGGTGAGAGGAACAAAGGGATTGTACACACAAAACACGTACATTGCTCACCCATGATGGGAGATAGCACATGTTGACTTGACACTTTTGTAATGCTCAATTTTGAGCATCTGAAAAATTAACGATTTACAAGGGTGACATCACCAGCACCATTCTCAAAATGTTGAACTTTGTAAATTCTTTGATTTTTTTGTATGTTTTTCTAAACACTGTTGTGAATTTTAAGATTTTAAACAAGGTCTATTTTTGTTGAAATATGCCTTTAATAACGTTATTCAAAAAACTAAATTTTTAGAAAAAAAAAAATTATAAAAAAAAAAGTATTGAAAAAAAATGAAAAAATGCACCTTTCAATGTGTACACAGTAAAATGTTTTTACTACTACAATGTGTGTGGCTGATTATTTCTCAATAATATGTTTTTTAAATTTTGGTGTGGTTACAGTGACAAAGGGCCTTATTAACTAAAGGTAAATGCGCTTGCCACTACTACAAGTTCATTAGGAGACAGACCAAACTAAATGCAAACAAGAATAAAAACAAGATATTTTTTTAAAATGTATTTATTTTTATTTTTTGTAAAAATAAAAGCTCTTGTTGAATAGCAATGGCCCCCGACCATTAAAATAATTCACATATCGCTCACGCACTTGACGTGTGGTTCGGGGGGCCAAGCCAATACGGCCAATTTCTAGGCCTGTCATTGTTTCATCTTGTACAAGTCCGGCCTCAGGCCCAACAGAGGTAATATATGTCGTAGAATGTCTACGTAAAAAGTTATGTAGGATGCAGCAAGCAAGTATGACGTAATTCATTTTATAGTCCACCAGATTTATTGCTGAAAGGAACAAAGGGAACTGGCTGGCCAGAATCCCAAAGGCATTCACCACAACTCTTCTTGCTCTGGCCAGCCGGTAATTAAATACCCTCCTCTCAGGGGTGAGTAAATACCCTCCTCTCAGGGGTGAGTGTCCTTTGGGGCAACGGCCTCATCAAGTGCTCACTGAGAGCAAAGGATTCATCAGCGATAAAAACTGAGGGGAGTCCATCAACATTCTGGTCATCAGGTGGCAATCCCAGGCCACCAGTCTGGAAATGCTGGCACAGCTCGGTCTGTGCAAAGACTCCTCCGTCAGATATCCGGCCGTTCTTCCCCACATCCACAAACAGAAAGTCCAAATGTGCCGAGACCACCGCCATCAAAACTACACTATGGAACCCCTTATAGTTGTAGAAATAAGACCCCGAATGCGGTGGTGGCACAATGCGGACATGCTTCCCGTCAATCGTCCCGACACAGTTGGGAAAGTCCCAACGGTCAGCGAACTGGGAGGCCACAGTCTGCCATTCCTGTGTACTGGAAGGAAACTGTGGAGTGAAAAAACAAAACAAAATTAAGATAAGGACTTTTAAACATAACTTGGATATCAGATTACACAAAAACATTAGTGAACAACAGCAGTCAAAGATTATTAATATGTGTGTTTGTAATTTAAATTATAAAAAACATAAGGCCCACTTATAAGATTAATCACCCCCTCTGATGGCCCATTGATCAATTTGAATGTGGGGGGAGGGTGTCAGGAAAGGCCTTCTTGCAAACATTCCAGCAGACTGAAGTTCAAAAGAGTGCCTGTGCTCAGAAGCGCCATCCGGCGTTCGCGCGCACACAATAGCGCCAATATCGCCAATAGCGCGAACGGGCGTACGTGCATGCGCAATAGCACCAATAGCGCCAATAGCGCGAACGGGCGTACGCGCATGCGCGATAGCGCCAATAGCGGCGCACGGGCACTCGCGGGTGCGCGCGCGCGCCCCCTGTGACAACACTTGGCGCCAAGACAGGCTATTTAAAGAGAACTGCTCCATTGCTGCCTTGCTGTCCGGTCTACAGCGTTCCTGAAGACCCCTACTGCCCTGTTACCTTGTACTCTGCATCTGCTTACCTGATAACCTGTTGGATTGTTCCTGATTACTCTGCTTGCTGCCTGCCCTGATCTTGGCTTTGGACTTTGACTATTCTCCTGGATTTACCTTCTGTACCTGATCTGCCTGCCTGTGTTTGACCCGGCTTGCCTGTACCCTGCTGCTGTACTACTGAACACCTGCCTGCTGTTCAATCCTGCTGCTGGACTATAAAGACACCTTCCTGCTGCTGCTGGACTACAGTACCCCTGCTTGCTGTCTACATCCCGTTGCTGGACTACAGTACACCTCCCTGCTGTTCATCATCCTGCTGCTGGACTTCAGGACTTCTCCCAGCTGACTACCAGACTCAGCTCTCTGATCCAGCTTTCCAGTCAGGCACTTGTGCCCCTTCGCTCTCCCGAGCTCATGTCATCACTATCAGGGGTTCCCGAGTCGGAGGTATACGAGAGGCCGTTCCCTGCATTCCGGGCTCTACTTGCCAGGTACGTGACAGAGGGGTTCTAATTAGGGTCCAAAACACACCTGACAGTTTTAAACATTTGAGGGTGGGGGAGGGGTTCTAATTAGGGTCCAAAACACACCTGACAGTTTTAAACATTTGAGGGGGTGGGGGAGGGGTTCTAATTAGGGTCCAAAACACACCTGACAGTTGTAAACATTTGAGGGGTGGGGGAGGGGTTCTAATTAGGGTCCAAAACACACCTGACAGTTTTAAACATTTGAAAGGGTGGGGGAGGGGTTCTAATTATGGTCCAAAACACACCCGACAGTTTTAAACATTTGAGGGGTGGGGGAGGGTCAAACAAGACAATGGAACAGATAATATACATTGTTCAAGGAACTATAGGCTAGAGATATAAATGGAGCCAGGATTGCATGGTGGGGAGGTTATTGAAGGTAAATATGCATGTAGGGCAATAAACGATTAATGTCCAAAAACAGGTATGCATGAAGATAAAGGGGACATTCACAGCATATTCCAAGCATGGTAATTAGGTAAGGAGGACATTTAGACTATACATTAGCAAACATTTAATACATATCAAGTAATGTTAAAGGAGAAAAGTTACCTTCATATAGTCCTTCTGCAGGACCTGAATAATGGCAGAACAGGTCTCTGGGATTATTATCCCCAGAGCCTGGGGGGAGATGCCTGTTGAGAACTTCAAGTCCTGAAGACTTCTCCCAGTTGCCAAGTAACGTAACATGGCAACTAGCTTCTGCTCCGCACTAATGGTTTGCCTCATGCAGGTATCCTGCCTGCTGATATAGGGGGTCAGCATAGCCAGCAGACGCTCAAAAACGGGGTCCGTCATCCAGAGATAATTCCTGAAATCCTCAGGATTATTCTCACAGAGCTCACGGAGAAAAGGCATGTGCGAGAATTGGTCACACTGGCGCAACCAATTCTTCATCCATGAACTCCTCCTCGCCCTGTTCATGGACTGGACTCGGGTCAAAGTATTAACCCCAACACCAAGTCCCCACGCAGCATGAACTCGAGAACAAGTACGTCCATGCGACATGGCTTCAAAACGGTCGGCTGGTCAAACAAACAAACTTATAACAAACGCACTGAAGAACAGCAAGGCCTATGAAGAATGACCTGAAAATCAGGAACGAGCGGACCAGAACGGCCTGCAAGGCAGGTTACGAACTGACCAACATGCACTGAAAAGCAGATACAAACCTCACAAGCACAAATTGAAATGCAGAAAACGATCAAAATAAGCTGAAGTGTGAAAGCGCGAATCGTCTCTAACCAAACTTCTACTAACATGAGATAAACACAAGATTAGCAGAAGGAGCCCAAAAGGTGCCGTAGTGGGGCTTGAACTTCCTTTTTATAGTCCCGTCGTACATGCTGTACGTCACCGCATTCCAAACCAGCAGACTTTTGCAGTGATCGTGTGTGTCCAAGTCCCTCCCTTTTTAAGTCCGGCGCAAGGAGCCGACAAAGTCCGGCGAAAAGTCCGCCGAGCAAAGTCTGCCATAAAGTTCGGTCGTGTGTACGCGGCATTAGCCTTCAAAATGTGTACTTTTGATTTTTCCAGTTCGGGTCTATAGACTTCAATGGGGTTTGTTATTCTGTTCCAAAGATTTGCAATGTTCTGGTGTGAACCGAACAGGGGGTTGTTCGGCCTATTCCTCGGTATCAGCCGGTTTAGGCTGCCAATTTAATAGAAGTAGTCTCTCCCTACCTTTTGTGATGGAGACGTTCTGATGCCATTTACACCTGGGTCCTGATTAGGGATGAGCCGAACACCCCCCTGTTCGGTTCGCACCAGAACATGCGAACAGGAAAAAAATTTGTTCGAACACGTGAACACCGTTAAAGTCTATGGGACACGAACATGAATAATCAAAAGTGCTAATTTTAAAGGCTAATATGCAAGTTATTGTCAATAAAAGTGTTTGGGGACCTGGGTCCTGCCCCAGGGGACATGGATCAATGCAAAAAAAAGTTTTAAAAACGGACGTTTTTTCAGGAACAGTGATTTTAATAATGCTTAAAGTCAAACAATAAAAGTGTAATATCCCTTTAAATTTCATACCTGGGGGGTGTCTATAGTATGCCTGTAAAGGGGCGCATGTTTCCCGTGTTTAGAACAGTCTGACAGCAAAATGACATTTTGAAGGAAAAAACTCATTTAAAACTACCGCGGCTATTGCATTGCCGACAATACACATAGAAGTTCATTGATAAAAACGGCATGGGAATTCCCCACAGGGCAACCCCGAACCAAAATTAAAAAAAAAAAATGATGTGGGAGTCCCCCTAAATTCCATACAAGGCCCTTCAGGTCTGGTATGGATATTAAGGGGAACCCCAGCCAAAATTTAAAAAAAAAATTGACGTGGGGTTCCCCCTAAATTCCATACCAGACCCTTCAGGTCTGGTATGGATTTTAAGGGGAACCCCGCGCCAAAAAAAAAAAAAAAAAAAACGGCGTGGGGTCCCCCTAAAAATCCATACCAGACCCTTATCCGAGCACGCAACCTGGCAGGCCGCAGGAAAAGAGGGGGGGACGAGAGTGCGCCCCCCCCCCCTCCTGAACCGTACCAGGCCACATGCCCTCAACATTGGGAGGGTGCTTTGGGGTAGCCCCCCAAAGCACCTTGTCCCCATGTTGATGAAGACAAGGGCCTCATCCCCACAACCGTGGCCGGTGGTTGTGGGGGTCTGCGGGCGGGGGGCTTATCGGAATCTGGAAGCCCCCTTTACCAAGGGGACCCCCAGATCCCGGCCCCCCCCCTGTGTGAAATGGTAAGGGGTTACTTACCCCTACCATTTCACTAAAAAACTGTCAAAAATGTTAAAAATGACAAGAGACAGTTTTTGACAATTCCTTTATTTAAATGCTTCTTCTTTCTTCCTTCATCTTCTTCTTCTTCTGGTTCTTCTGGCTCTTCTGGTTCTTCCTCCGGCGTTCTCGTCCAGCATCTCCTCCGCGGCGTCTTCTATCTTCTTCTCCTCGGGCCGCTCCGCACCCATGGCATGAGGGGGGAGGCTCCCGCTCTTCTCTTCATCTTCTTCTTCATCTTCATCTTCTTCTTCATCTTCTTCTTCTTCTTCTTCTTCTCTTCTTCATCTCTTCTTCCTTCTTCATTTCTTCTGCGGGCCGCTCCGCATCCATGCATGGAGGGAGGCTCCCGCTGTGTGACGGCGTCTCTTCGTCTGACGGTTCTTAAATAACGGGGGGCGGGGCCACCCGGTGACCCCGCCCCCCTCTGACGCACGGGACATGACGGGACTTCCCTGTGGCATTCCCCGTGACGTCACAGGGAAGTCCCGTCAATTCACCGTGCGTCAGAGGGGGGCGGGGTCACCGGATGGCCCCGCCCCCCGTTATTTAAGAACCGTCAGACGAAGAGACGCCGTCACACAGCGGGAGCCTCCCTCCATGCATGGATGCGGAGCGGCCCGCAGAAGAAATGAAGAAGGAAGAAGAGATGAAGAAGAAGAAGAAGAAGAAGATGAAGAAGAAGATGAAGATGAAGAAGAAGATGAAGAGAAGAGCGGGAGCCTCCCCCCTCATGCCATGGGTGCGGAGCGGCCCGAGGAGAAGAAGATAGAAGACGCCGCGGAGGAGATGCTGGACGAGAACGCCGGAGGAAGAACCAGAAGAGCCAGAAGAACCAGAAGAAGAAGAAGATGAAGGAAGAAAGAAGAAGCATTTAAATAAAGGAATTGTCAAAAACTGTCTCTTGTCATTTTTAACATTTTTGACAGTTTTTTAGTGAAATGGTAGGGGTAAGTAACCCCTTACCATTTCACACAGGGGGGGGGCCGGGATCTGGGGGTCCCCTTGGTAAAGGGGGCTTCCAGATTCCGATAAGCCCCCCGCCCGCAGACCCCCACAACCACCGGCCACGGTTGTGGGGATGAGGCCCTTGTCTTCATCAACATGGGGACAAGGTGCTTTGGGGGGCTACCCCAAAGCACCCTCCCAATGTTGAGGGCATGTGGCCTGGTACGGTTCAGGAGGGGGGGGGGCCGCACTCTCGTCCCCCCCTCTTTTCCTGCGGCCTGCCAGGTTGCGTGCTCGGATAAGGGTCTGGTATGGATTTTTAGGGGGACCCCACGCCGTTTTTTTTTTTTTTTTTGGCGCGGGGTTCCCCTTAAAATCCATACCAGACCTGAAGGGTCTGGTATGGAATTTAGGGGGAACCCCACGTCAATTTTTTTTTTAAATTTTGGCTGGGGTTCCCCTTAATATCCATACCAGACCCGAAGGGCCTTGTATGGAATTTAGGGGGACCCCCACATCATTTTTTTTTTTTTATTTTGGTTCGGGGTTGCCCTGTGGGGAATTCCCATGCCGTTTTTATCAATGAACTTCTATGTGTATTGTCGGCAATGCAATAGCCGCGGGTAGTTTTAAATGAGTTTTTTCCTTCCAAATGTCATTTTGCTGTCAGACTGTTCTAAACACAGGAAACATGCGCCCCTTTACAGGCATACTATAGACACCCCCCAGGTACGAAATTTAAAGGGATATTACACTTTTATTGTTTGACTTTAAGCATTAATAAAATCACTGCTCCTGAAAAAACGTCCGTTTTTAAAACTTTTTTTTGCATTGATCCATGTCCCCTGGGGCAGGACCCGGGTCCCCAAACACTTTTTATGACAATAACTTGCATATAAGCCTTTAAAATTAGCACTTTTGATTTCTCCCATAGACTTTTAAAGGGTGTTCCGCGGCATTCGAATTTGCCGCGAACACCCCAAATTGTTCGCTGTTCGGCGAACTTGCGAACAGCCAATGTTCGAGTAGAACATGAGTTCGACTCGAACTCGAAGCTCATCCCTAGTCCTGATTTGACCGCCTTGTGTTTTTAGCACTGAATCCTACATGGCAGCCTTTCATTTGTTTGTAGTGGCCTAAATGTGTTTGCATATATATATATATATATATATATATATATATATATATATATATATATATATATATATATATATATATATATATATATATATATATATATTTTGTTGTACCATCCGTGGTTATGCTTATTTTTAGTGGATGTGTACATTTTCTACTATTTGGAATATTGAAATGGCCCTGTTTGCTTTCTTTTTATATTCGGTTTGTCACCGGGTGATGTTGACCACTCCCCCTAAAACATCACAGTCCCAGCATGCCCAGGGACTGTGACATCATAAGGGGGCGGGGTCTCCGCCTATATAAGTCACAACGGAGCCCTCAGAGAGCAGTCCAGCCGGAGAGAGCGTTGTGTCAACATCTGGAGAAGAGAAGAGGGAAGAAGACAAGAAGCCCAGAAGTCCGGACCTCCGCTGGCAAGAGAGTGGCCTGAAGACAGCCGAAGAACTGGAACACCGGGAGAAGAGGCCGCAGAGAGTGGAGAAGAACCAACCGGACGCCGGGAGAAGAGGAACCAGAGGGACCCCCGAAGCTGGAAGAAGACCCCTGAAGCCGGAGGAAGACCCCCCAGAGCTGTTTAATAAATTATTTTAAATACCTGTGTAGTGTGTTTTATTATTGACACTTTTTCCCTAGGTGAATGGGTAGGGGTACCATGTACCCCATACTCATTCACATAGGGTGGGGGGCCAGGATCTGGGGGCCCTCTTATTATAGGGGTCTCCCAGATTCTGATAAGCCCCCCGCCCGCAGACCCCGACAACCAACGGCCAGGGTTGTCGGGAAGAGGCCCTTGTCCTCATCAACATGGGGACAAGGTGCTTTGGGGGGGGGCCCCGTAGGGCCCCCCTCCCCCAAAGCACCCACCCCCATGTTGAGGGCATGCGGCCTGGTACGGTTCAGGAGGGGGGCGCTCGCTCGTCCCCGCCCCCTTTCCTGACCGGCCGGGCTGCGTGCTCGGATCGGGGTCTGGTATGGATTTTAGGGGGGACCCCCACGCTGTTTTTTTGGCGTAGGGGCTTCCCTTTATAATCCATACTAGACCTAAGGGCCTGATATGACCCGCGACGGGGCTTGCAAGGTGTCAATCTTGCCGATAAAAGCGGCAAGATTGACTTCCTTTTCTAGTCCAGTCGCACCTGAGTCATGTTCAAAATGAACGGACTTGTCCATGTGTGAGCAAGTCCGTTCATTCTGAAAGTCTGGCGAAAGTCTGTCGGAAAGACGGGCGGACTTAGCCCGCTGGAAAGTCCGGTCGTGTGTGGGCAAGTCCATCTGTTTTAAAGTCCGGCGCACCTGGCAGACAAAGTCCATCGGAAAGTGTGCCAGACTAAGTATGCCAGAAAGTCCGATTGTGTGTACGCGGCATAAGTCCATCCAACTTTTGAGCAAACAAAGTCCGCTGGAGCCCACACACAATCAAATTGTCCAACGAAACCCCGCGGCATAACTATCAATAAACCTTTTGTAAAAGGAAAGGTATTTTTTAATTACATTATGATTTGAGTCACAATTATATATGCTGTTATTTTTTAATTGCTATTTTTTCCTCCGAAAGTGAAGTTACTCTTTAAGGCTCAATGCACACTAGCTTTTTTCATAAGCTCAAAAAAGCTAGGAAAAAATGGTTGATAAAAAATGTTGATAATAGCATTTTTGTGCCAGCTCCTAATAGCATTTTAGTAGCTTTTAGAAGGGCATTAGCATTTTTTGCAGTACATGAAAGAAAAAATGGCTCACAAAAAAAGTTGTTAGTAGAATTTAAAAGCAGTTAGGAGCATTTGGGAGTGTTTAGGAACATTCAGTATTTTTTCTGCTGGAAAAACACTCTACAAAATCATTATTTTTTTCTGCTCCTAGATGCTGAAGCTCAAAAAATGCTGATAAACCTAATGAAGTGTGCATGGACACATAGGATAACACTATTTAGCTTCTTGGAGCAGAAAAAATGCTAATAACTTGACATGTGCAATTAGTAATCTCCCTCCACTAAAGCCTCGTACACACGGTACGATTGTTGGCCAGCCGAGAGTCTGATTTTTGTCAAAAGGGTGTGTGCCAGGACCTTGTCTTGCATACAAACGGTACACAATTGTTGTGCAACAAACACGAACACAGTGATGTACTACTAGGATTTTCAGCTCTTGAGCACCACCCTTTGGGCCCCTTATGCTAATTTTGTGTTTGGTGAGCATTGATTCTCTGCATGCATGTTTTTACTTTCAACTTTTCTGTGACGGATTTGTGTACTGACGATACAAAAATCTCATGTCAAACCGTTATCCACCAAAAATTTACTAGCCTGTCATCCAACATTTGTTGGCCGAAAGTTGGACAACAATTGTCAAAAGGAGCGTACTAATGCTAAGATTTTAGGACAACAGTCTGTCAACAGACAATTGCCTGCCAACAATCATACCGTGTGAGTATGAGGCTTTAGTCTGGCTGCAACCATTTTAACTGTGGGCAGCTGAAGCTGCTGCCTGTTCACTTCCTGGATTTACACAGAGGCACACCAACAGCTCTGCAGCCCTGCAGCTCTCATTGGCCCTTCTATGACTTACCCCCCCTCCCTTCCTGGCAAACTCTCATGAGAGGGAGAGCTGTGCATGATGTCATAAGCAAAAAGATTACCATCCAAAGTTAAAACAACAAGGGCAGAAGATTTAATAGATGGAAAGTTTAAAAAAATGACTGAAGGTCCTCTTTAAGCAGACATCCACTGCATCCTTAACAACCAATGACTCATCAGCTGTCAGCAGGCTTCCCCACTGACAGCTGAAATGTAAACAAAACAATAGAACATTTTTTTAAAAAGTGTGGGGTACCTCCCCCTTTGGGTCTGGCATGGATTTTAAGGGGAACCCCACACCATTTATTTAAAAAAAATCCATACCAGACCCTTATCTGAGCATGCAGGTCAGGAAAGGGGGGATGAGTGAGTGGCCACCCCCTCCTGAACCATACCAGGCCACATGCCCTCAACATGGAGGGTGTTTTGGGGCAGGGGGCCTCTGCCCCCCACACCCCAAAGCACCTTGTCCCTATGTTGATGGGGACAATGGCCTCTTTCCCACAACCCTGGGCTGTGATTGTGGGGTTCTGCGGGCTGGGGGATTATCGGAATCTGGAAGCCCCCTTTAACAGGGGGGCCCCAGATCCTGTTTCCCCCATGTGAATGAGTATGGGGTACATAGTACCCCTCAAAAAATGTATTGACCACACTCCACAACATATAGGATAAACAAATTGCTTTATTGAAGAGATGAACAGTTCATGACAAACACAGGTACAGACGAACCCCAGCAGTAGTTGACTTGTTTCACAAATTAACTTTGCTTACCCCTACCCATTCACCAAAAAAGTGCACAAATTGAATAAAGACAGTACAAAAGTTTTTGACAATTCCTTTATTAAAAAAAAAAACAATGTCCCCTATGTAGCTCCATCGTAGCTCCAAAAACCTCTGGCCTTGTTGAATGCTCCCTGTCGAATGCCAGTTTCTCCACTTGACATTTCTTGAATAGCTAAGGGGCAGAGTCACTTGATGATATCAACGGGTGACCCTGCCCCCTTACAATGTCACCAACCAATGCATGCTGGATCAGTGACGCCACAAGGGGGCAACAGGTGACGTCACCAGGTGTATCTGCCCCTTATCTATATAAGAACTGTCAAACGGCAGAGCCTGCAGTAGGTGGTCAGCCTTCGTGATCACACTACATAGAAACGGCTTCATCCAGAACACACTGGGGCTGATTTACTAAAACTGGAGAGTGAAAAATCTGCTGCAGCTCTGCATAGAAACCAATCAGCTTCCAGTTTTTGTATCAAAACTTAACCAAACAAGCTGAAGTTAGAAGCTGATTGGCTGCCATTCAGAGCTGCACCAGATTTTGCCCTCTCCAGTTTTAGTATATAAACCCCATTATATCCACTATATGTATATGCAAGGGCTCTATAGCATAAATGGATTTGTTTTGGAAAATGTGAAGACGAACTCTTCCAATCTGCATTTTACCCCACATAAATGGAGAGAAGGTAGATTGTAACAGTTACATGCTGAATACCTGCTGTCATAAAAAAAAAGTTGGCTTATAGATATTCCTAAGGGGCAATATGTGTTTGTGAGGAAGTACTGTAGTAGGGTAAAAGACTAGTGTTGGGCAAATGGTTCAGGCTGGGCAAAAGTTTGGCCCAAACATTGGCTATTCACCCATTTGGTGAACACCCATATTGGCAGGGCGTTCAACTGTTTGTTCCGCCCATCATATGTCCCACAATGCACTGCACACCGCACAGTGAATTCTTATAAATAAATTCTAAGCCCTGATTGGCTGAAGCAATAAAGGCTTTGCACAATCAGGGCACAGAGCATTGTCAGAGCTATGATTGGAGAAAGTTATGATGACTTAGCCCAATCATGGCTCATTGCTCATAGACTCACCCCACACTATAAAAGGTTCCTGCCCAGGGGAGCCATTTGCAGTGCGATGTTGGAGTGGCGAGATATAGAACAGGGCGCTGTTCATTGCTACTAGTGAGTTAGTGTGCTATAGTTTTCTATTGTGATTCTGTTGTGAGAGTAGAGTGTCAGTGTAGTGTGAATATAGTGATAGTGCAACATTAAGTGTAGTGCGTCCGTGCAGTTTTACTGTAGTGTCAGTGTAGTGTTTCCATGCAGTTTTACTGCAGTATATTGAAGTTTGTCAGTGTAGTGTGTAAGAGAAGCTCAGTTGGAACCATAAGGCCATTACATGCTCATAATTATGAGTAAAGGCTCAATATAGAATGGGCATTAGTGCACATGTGTAAATGTATTAGCATGCACACAAGAATAAATGTGCATATGTGCATGCGCATGAGCACACACACACACGTACATGTACAAGTGTGTGCATGGGTGCCAAACAGCTTATTTAAGCTGAACTATGGCATGAACAGATTGCTGAGTGGTCTTCAGCTAGTTTCTGTTTAAATGCACCTTGACCATATATATCTGCCTGCCCATGCTTGACCCGGCTTGCCCTTGACCAATCTCTGGATTCCTGCCTACCTATTGTGACCTTGACTTGTACTCTGACTCTTTTCCTGCCTTGTGCTTCTCTGCCTTGCTGCCTGACTGTGTACCAACTCTGGCCTCTATCCTGACTCTGCTTCCATCTTATGTTCCTGTACCTTCGCTGCCCAGCTGGTAAAGACCTTTTGGCTTGTGTCCCAGCTACACTCCTGCCTGCTGATCTGGGCCTTGCTTGTGGGGACACATCTTTTGGTAAGTGACCTGTTTGCTCATCGGTGTGGTGGAGGTTGACTGAATTTTCTGCAAAGAGGCAGATCAGCATTGATTTAAACCATCTGGATGAATCTCTGGGACTTCCTTTTTCTGTTACTGTACAAGTTACTGTATGGTGATGGAAGTAGTGGTAAAAGGGTTAGAGGAAATCAGCTTTTTTAACATGTATAAAGTCTTCTTGTTTGCAATTTTATAAGATAACTTTGTTGCTCTTCATATTTATGTATTTTTGTACATTATATGTTATATAGATTGAAGTAGCTGTGAATAGGTTGGAGGAGATCTGCCCTTCCTCACATTTATGAAAGTGTATTTTTGTAGTGAATGTAATTGTTACATGTGATCATTATTGGTGGAATTATTACATCTAGTATAATATGGAAGACTGCAGCACTAGTATATAACATTCACACAATATAAATGTGAAAATATAACAATAAACATGAGAATCATCACAAAACTCTCTTCGATCTTCCAACAAGTATGTAGTAGGGATGGGCCGAACAACCCCCTCCCTGTTCGGTTTGCACCAGAACATGCGAACCCGCAAAAAATTTGTTTGAACATGCGAACATCTTTAACCGCTTGCTGCCCGCCGACTGTCATATGACGGCCAGACGGCACGGCTCTCATTCTGGGAGGCCGTCATATGATGCCCTCGCCTTCCTGACCCACCAGGGGGCACGTGTGTGCCGCCGACAGCAATCACACGCGTGCGCCATGTCACTGAGGACCCGATGCGCATGCCCGGTGGCCACGATGTCTGACGGGGCACCCGCGATTGCCCGGTAACACAGCAGAACCGTGGATCTGTGTGTGTGTGTAAACTAGAGATGAGCTTCGTGTTCGAGTTGAACCCATGTTCAACTCGAACATCGTGTGTTCAGCCGTTCGCCGAATTACAAATGATATGGGCCATTCGCGCCAATTTCGAGTGGCGCGTCAAGGCCCATAATTCACTGCGCCATCGCAGTGCATTGCTGGCTGATGATTGGCCAAGCATGCCCTATGACCCGCATGCTTGGCCAATCACAGCGCCGTCTGTACAGAGAGCCGTAATTGGCCAAAGCCAGGGTGGCTTTAAGCAATTATGGCTCAGGGGATTTAGTACACGCCCCACACTATATAAGGCTACCTGAACGGTGGCCCTGTGTAGTGTGTTCCGGCGTTGAGAGAGAGATAGATAGACAGAGAGACAGTGTCATTTGATTTAAGTTAGATAGAGTAGGCAGGTGAGTCAGTTAGGTGCACTAACAGTGTATTGTGTATATATATATGTATACACTGTATTCAGTTTAGCTAGATCCGTTCCTGTTATTCTCTTCCTACTACTGACAGGCATACAGTTGTTTTTTTGTTTTTTTTTTAAAAGTAATTTTTATTGTATCATTGAAACAATACAAAAATATATTAACCATCTTGCTCATCGGATACATAGGGAACCTTGTATACAGTATATAACGGTTAGTATACCAAAATCATGACTTACATTCTGTTTTATTGGAATGTCCTAGAGTCTCTGCACCCTTCACCTCCTGCACCCCGTCTGGGATCTTGCTGTGCAGGAGGTACCCAGGTCCAGAAATCCAGAACATTTGTGGATAAATATGCAGTAGATTATTAATATTCGATTAATTATGATCAATGAATAACACACTTGTACTATGAAGCTTTAGACTAGCTGCGTTGCCAAAGAGCCAACAATCTGAATTGTAGTCTCAGGGAGGGTCAATTTAAGATCTTCAACTGGATCCGGAGTACCTCTTAAAATAGTTACTGAGGAGAAAATGAAGGTGACCCTTTAAGAAGATTAACCAACTAATTGTCCAATGAGGTTCCTACTTATCCCGAGAGCCAGTGAAGAATAGCATTAAGAGATACAGGAAAAGGAAAGAAAAGAAGAAAAGGGAACTGAAAAGAAAGGTAGTGAGAGTATGACAGAGGTTGGGATGGAGGAAGTGCACAGAAGGCTATCACAAGAGGATACCTGAGGACCACCCTGGAAGAGATTCCAACCTGTGTTTTACGAGCCAGGCTTACAGGGAGATCCCTAAATGGGTAGCCCAAGGTTCCCAAATGAGTTTAAATTTGTCCATTGTGTCAAGGATGGTATTGGAAATCTTTTCCTGCGTCATTATCCAAGAAATTTTTTGTTTAGTTAAATGAAAGGAAACTCTTGGAGATTTCCAAGACCGGGCAATGGTCATTTTGGATCCAAGTGGGATAAAATGAATCAGAATCTGGTTAGGCTTAGAGGTTTTAGGGATTAGGCAGTTGAGTAAGGCAATAGTTGGATCCTGCTTAATTGCAAAGCCAATGGTTCTGCGAATAAGGGAGAATTTCTTATTTTAAAACATTCTGATTCTAGGGCACTCCCAAAGGACATGTAGGAGAGTACCCACGTAGTTGCATCCTCTGAAACATAGGGGAGATGTTTAAGGGTAGTATTTGGCAAAATGGGTAGGTACCAAATGCCAACGCGTTAAAACTTTGAGGCTAGCCTCAGTCAGGGAAGTGTTTAGGATACCTTTAAATGAATGGGCAAAATTAGAATGCCAAAAGTCTAGATCCCAGCTGAGGTCCAGATCACGCTCCCAGCTCAACATGTAGGTTATTTTCTCCATTGGATCAGCTAGTGTTGAGTATATGAGGGAGATGCCCCTTCTCGTGTCCATGGCTGAGGAACACCACTGTTCATAGGGAGTTACTGAGAGTGGGATCTCGCTGCTCTTCCATATCAGGTTAAGGAAATGTGACAATCGGTAGAACCTGAATGTTTCTGAGGGGGCATTTCAAGTTTTGAGGTGCAATAGGATAAAGTGAGGGGTCCATTTGAATTGAAGAAATGACCAATTCTGTATAGGCCTTTTTCTAGCCACCACTTGAAAGCCTGGATATCTAGTCCTGAGGGGAACCTGGGGTTATGGAAGATATGGGAAAGTGGTTGCCAGGTAGAGGTTTAGGGGTCTCAGTTTGTCTAGGGAATCGCATAATGTCATTGAGTGGGATAATGTAGGAGCTAGTATAGGGGGGCGTCTTTTTGGTAGGTTCCAGAGCAAGAAGTCCAAAATATAACTAGGGACAGCTTCTCGTTCCATGTTCACCCAGTCAGGTTTAGGCCCTTGCAGAATCCTGGTGCGGCATTACTTACCTTGTCCCCAGGATCCTGCGATGTCCCCCACTGTGTCTGTGGGCTCTGTTTCCTCCGAAACCTCTCCGTGCCAGGCTCCGTTCCCTGCGAGCGTCACGACGCACGGTGGCGGAGCCTGGCGGCAAATTCAAAAAAATGTACAAACCATAACACATACAGTACTGTAACCTTACAGATTACAGTATTGTATGAAATCATTTCACATTCCTTTTGTCCCCAATGCTTTGGCCCATGCCCTGCATGCAGTTTTATATGATATATACTGTTCTTTCTGCCTGGAAACTGGATATTGTCCATAGCAACCAAAAAGTGTCCCTTTATGTCAAAAGTGGCTTTAGACCAGCTAGAAAACAGTGATAGTAAATTAGAACACTTGCAGAATTGAGCGATAGTGAATAGTGGGGAAATTTATTTTATTATTATTATATTATTATTTTTTTTAATTATTAATATTTATTTATTATCTTATAATTTATGTTTTTGTGTTTCAAACTTCATCATACCCGGGATATCTACTAGACTCTTGTTTGGACAGATTTAAGTGTGTTATTGTTAAGAATTACAGGCATACAATATAGAACGCCAAATTTCCATGCAAAATAATTGTACCGCTTTCAGCACCTAAAATCCGAAATAATCATACCGCCAGGGAGGTTAAGGTAAATTATGGAAAACTGGCTAAACTGGGCTGCCTGGTAGTACCACCACAGGTTAGGTAGGCCTAGGTCTCCTTTAATTCTGGGTCTAATTAGAACATCTTTGGAGAGTCGTTGCCCTTTCTTGTCCCATATAAAGCGGATGATGGCAGATTGTAAGTTTTTGATGTGTGATTTGGAGACCGGGATGGGGAGGGAGCGGAAAAGGTATAATATTCTGGGCAGAAGAGTCATTTTAACCGTGTTTACTTTGCCTAACCAGGACAGTTTATATAGGGACCATTGAGTCAGGTCTTCGGTAAGTTTTTGAACATGGGGGTTAATTATATTTGTACAATTGGTCAATGCTGGACGTGAGATTAATGCTTAAATAGGGGATGGAAGTGGGGTTCCAGGAAAATGGGAAGTGGTCTTTCAGTCTGTTTTCCATATCTTGGGGAGTTGATATATTAAGGGCAACTGATTTTGTCATGTTTACTTTAAGGCCAGAAGCAAGTCCAAAATCATGGAGCAGTCGGGTTATGTTGGGAATAGAAATAAGGGGGATGTAAAGAATAGGAGGACGTCATCCGCGAACAATGCACATTTGTGCGTCGAGTGGCCTCAGCGGACGCCACCACGAAAAGAAGGGGGGAGAGGGGGCATCCCTGCCTCATGCCTTTTTTAATAAGGAATTGTTCTGAGAGGTGTCCCTGGATTCTAACCTGTGCCTTGGGTTGATGATAGAGGGTTTCTAGTAATTTCATGAAGTCTGGGCCAAAGCCCCATTTCTGGAGTATTGTAAAGAGGTAGGGCCAGGCAACAGTATCAAATGCTTTTTGAAGATCTATGGAGAGGAGGAAGCCCTCCTGGGGGGGGACCACCATCCCATCCCGACTTCATGAGGGAAATTGCGTTTACTGCTCTCCGTATATGGTCCGGTCCCTGCCTCCCTGGGATGAATCCCACTTAATCTTTGTGAATATAAGAACCTATACACGATGCCAGTCTGTTCGATAATATTGTTGATTAACAAGATTGGTCTGTAATTGCTCACTTCGCTGGGGTCTTTGCCCGGTTTAGGAATGACCGAAATCTAGGCTAGATTGGTATCTGGGTCAAGGGGGGTGGTTTTGCTTAAGGAGTTGAAAAAGCGGGCCAGATATGGAGAGAGTGCGTCTGTGAAGGTTTTGTAGTAGTAGGTTGAGAATCCATCAGGGTCCGGGGCCGAATCTTTTTTAAGATCTTTAATGACTGTTTGGATCTCAGAGTCCTGAAATGGAGAATCCAAGATAGAACGATGGGAGTCCGAGAGTTTTGGCAGAGTGATATTCTCCAGGAAGGAATCAAGGTCGTTGTGGGTGATAGGACTGCTTTCAGAATATAAGTTGGAATAAAAGGACTGAAAGGCATCTAGGATCTTTTTGGGGTGTTGGGTCAGTGAACCCGACAGGGATTTAATTTTGGGGAGGGCAAAAATCTTATGTTTGGGGGTGAGTTTGGCCGCTAACCGTGGGCCAAACTTGTTCGCTCGCATGTAGTGACTGCCACTGATACATTGAAGATGTTTGCATTGGAGGTGAGGGCCAAATTGAGAGCTAACCTCGTGGTGTCCAGGTTAGTTAGAGTAGTGTGGGTGGGATTCCGTTTGTGGGATAAACTAAGTTCTTTGAACTCTTTCTAATTTTAGGACTTCTGCTTGTCGTTTGCGTTTTAGTTTGGAGGAAAGTTAGATCAGCTTCCCTCTAATCACCGCTTTGTGGGCACTCCAAAGGGAGCTTAGGGAAATGTCACCAGTGTCATTAAATGAGAAGTATTCTCGAATATTCCTTTTCCAACATAATGCGATGTACTGGATTGGAAAGATTTTATTCATTTAGGCACCAATGGCGTTTGTTCTGGGGGAGATATAGCGTTTGAGAGTTTCAGTGTCACTAGAGAATGATCGGACCATGGGACATCTTGAATGGAGGCCTGGGAGGCTGCGTGTATTTCAGAGGTGGGTAAAAATATGTGATCAATTCTAGAATAGGTTTTGTGGGGGGCTGAGTAATGTGTATAGTCTTTTGTAGATGGATTTAGTTCCCTCCAGGTATCGATAAGGCCTAGTGAGTGGAGGAGTCTGGTGATTCAGAGACTTTGCTCGGGTGGTTTTTTAAGGTGGGGAATCCCATGGGCTGATTTGTCCAGCACCTGGTTGAATGTGATGTTGGAGTCACCGCCCATGATCACCCTGCCTTCAAAGTGAGGTGAAAGGGATGCGAGTAGTGAGGAGAAAAATTTGGCCTGACCCCTGTTGGGTGCATAGTAAGATATGAAGGTGTAGAGGTTTCCCTCTATCAAGCCCTTGACTAATATGTATCTCCCTTGTTCGTCCCTAATTGTAAAAGAGTGGGTAAATGAAGTCTGTTTGGAAAATAGTATAGCAACTCCCCGCTTTTTTTATCTACGTTTGCTAGGTAAAAGGTGGGATATCTATTGTGGAGGAAGGAAGGGGAATGGCTAGTGGGAAAGTGGGTTTCCTGGAGGAGGATTATGTCCAAGCCCCTTGAGTTATAGCTTTGGAAGGCTTTGCGTCTCTTCATGGGGGAATTAAGGCCTTGGGTGTTGTGTGAGGCAATCTTAAAAGCCTTCTGTAATGGAGAAGAATCAGCCATGGTCATGAGAGGGTGGGCACGATTGTGTATAGTATGGACCTACCTGGATCCCTGTTGAACAGATTTTGATTCTGGGAAGGTAGATCTGGTACCTCATCTGGAATGTCTGGGTGACGGTAGCCTTACGTGCAGGTTCCTGGGGGAGGTATAAAGGGAGAAGAGGTGAGAGGAGGAGAGACATAGGAGAGAGAGTGAGAGAATAAAGTTAATAATAACAAAAAACTGAAAACAAGCAATTCCAGGCGTGGACGCTAGGGATGAGCTTTGAGTTCGAGTCAAACTCATGTTCGACTCGAACATTGGCTGTTGCAAGTTCGCCGAACAGCGAACAATTTGGGGTGTTCGCGGCAAATTCGAATGCCGCAGAACACCCTTTAAAAGTCTATGGGAGAAATCAAAAGTGCTAATTTTAAAGGCTTATATGCAAGTTATTGTCATAAAAAGTGTTTGGAGACCTGGGTCCTGCCCCAGGGGACATGGATCAATGCAAAAAAAGTTTTAAAAACGTTTTTTCAGGTGCAGTGATTTTAATAATGCTTAAAGTCAAACAATAAAAGTGTAATATCCCTTTAAATTTTGTACCTGGGGGGTGTCTATAGTATGCCTGTAAAGGGGCGCATGTTTCCCGTGTTTAGAACAGTCTGACAGCAGAATTACATTTAGAAGGAAAAATTCCATATAAAACTACCCGCAGCTATTGCATTGCCGACAATACACATAGAAGTTCATTGATAAAAACGGCATGGGAATTCAACACAGTGAAACCCCGAACCAAACTTAAAAAAAAAAAATGACGTGCGGGTCCCCCTAAATTCCATACCAGGCCCTTCAGGTCTGGTATGGATTTTAAGGGGAACCCCGTGCCAAAAAAAAAAAAAAAACGGCGTGGGGTCCCCCCAAAAATCCATACCAGACCCTTATCCAAGCACGCAACCTGGCAGACCGCAGGAAAAGAGGGGGGGACGAGAGTGCGTCCCCCCCTCCTGAACCGTACCAGGTCACATGCCTTCAACATTGGGAGGGTGCTTTGGGGTAGCCCCCAAAACACCTTGTCCCCATGTTGATGAGGACAAGGGCCTCATCCCCACAACCCTGGCCGGTGGTTGTGGGGGTCTGCGGGTGGGGGGCTTATCATAATCTGGAAGCCCCCTTTAACAAGTAGACCCCCAGATCCCGCCCCCCCATGTGAAATGGTAAGGGAGTACTTACCCCTACCATTTCACTAAAAAACTGTCAAAAATGTTAAAAATGACAAGAGACAGTTTTTGACAATTCCTTTATTTAAATGCTTCTTCTTTCTTCTATCTTCCTTCATCTTCTTCTTCTTCTGGTTCTTCTGGTTCTTCCTCCGGCATTCTCGTCCAGCATCTCCTCCGCGGCGTTCTCATCTAGCATCTCCTCCGAGTTTGTGACTTGGGATGTCTGGGATAACTTCTTTTATAAAAAGTTTTACTGTGTCTTGGATATTGGTGACAGATTCAGGGATACCTCTGATACGGAAGTCGTATCTCTGACTTCTGTTCTCTAAATCGTCTATTTTGGCTAATGCAATTTCGAGTTGGTCTTGCAGCGACTGGATGCAATTAGGGTTTTGATACGTGCTGCTGTATTATTAACGGTTTGTTCGATCACATCATTGCGGGCCCCCAAGATTTGCAGGTCAGCTTTAATAGATGTGGCTATTTGTGTTGCATTCTGAGCCAGGCCCACAGCAAGCATATCTGAGAAGCAATTCAGTAATTGGGCCATGTCAGCCTGGTGGGGAGAATGCAGAGGGAGAGCCTGCTGGGAGCCTGGGAGGCTAATAGGAGATTGCATCATGGGGGTATGTAGCATGTCTGACATTACCCTGCTGAGGAGTGATTCAGTGGAGGCAGGAGAGACAGTGTGTGGTGGCTGGGTACTCACAGGGGTTGCAAGCAGAGGGTTAGCATGCTGGTTAGGAGTAGGGGGGTCCGCTATGGAGTCCCGGTTCCCTGTGTCTCCGCATGGAGAGGCCGCGGCCACCATCTTGGAAGCAGTGGGGGCAGGCAGGCCAAAATCGAAATGCCGGCTGACCTCCGTCTTCTGTGAGTTCCTCCTCATACAGGCTTGTGCCTGAGGCTATCCACTGCCTGGGGGGTCTGTGTCAGGGTTTCCCGCTAGTGATTTCTGCCATTGGGGACCTCAGGGGGCCTGATCGGGTCGGAGCTCCTGGTCAGCACATCTTCCCGGAAGTCCCACACATGCGCACTCCGGCAGGCAGGTGTTTTTACAGTATTTACAGACACCTGAAGAAAATGAGTGGTGTTCTGATCCTATTAGTACAGTACCGCAGGCAGCTGCAGAATTTACAAGTTAGTGTAGTGCGTCCTCTGCACAATGTGCACCTAAAGCTACCTGAAGAAAATTAGTGGTGTTCTTTTGATCCTATTAGTACAGTACCGCAGGCAGCTGCAGTATTTACAAGTTAGTGTAGTGCGTCCTCTGCACAGTGTGCACCTAAAGCTACCTGAAGAATATTAGTGGTGTTCTTCTGAGCCTATTAGTACAGTACTGCAGGCAGCTGCAGTATTTACAAGTTAGTGTAGTGCATCCTCTGCACAGTGTGCACTTAAAGCTACCTGAAGGGGGGCGTGCCCAAGATGGCGCTGGGAGCGGATGTCTAGTACCAGAGCTCCCACTCCGGTCTTTCAACCTACTCTTATCCTGGTGTGGAATTTGCAAGATATTCCCAGCTACACTCGCAGACTGTCTCCCTGGGACTCAGGGAATGCGCAGGAATAAAAAAGGGACACAGAAGACCTGGAATTCAGCGCCTATTCGCACCCCGCCAAAGCCCGTGCCCCCTCACCCCAAGGCCTGCCACCTGAAGACGCAGACTCCTGCAGCGCCAGATGGTGTAATACAGGCTGGCCCTGGCGTTCGATGCCCTGATGCAAGCGATCTCTACCTGTCAGTCTACTCTCACCATGAAGATTGACCATGTCCAGGAGGAGACTGCCCTCAACCGCCGTGACATGGACGGCTTCAGAGAGCAGGTGGGTGAGGCGGAGCGGCGGATCTCCAGTGCTGAAGACACACAGAGAGAACATCATGAGGACATACAGATCCTGAAATCCAAGGTGAGGGCTCTGGAATCTAGGCCATGAGGACGCTGAGAACAGGAACAGGCGGAACAACCTCCGTGTTCTCGGTCTCCCAGAAGGCGCAGAAGGGACTGATCCGGTTACTTTTATGGAACAGTTGCTGCCAACTCTCCTTCCGAGAGCGCGGTTCTCCCCCCATTTCTCAATTGAGTGTGCCCACCGTATGCCTGCTAACAGAGGCCCACAGGAGGCTCCGCCGCGCACCTTTTTTAAGCTCCTTCATTACAGGGATAGAGACACAGTCCTCCGTTCCACCTGACTGCAAGGGGAATTAAAACATGAAAATGCAAAGCTGCTCATCTTCCCTGACTACCCTGTGGAGACACAGAGACAACGCAAGTACTTTGATCATGTCCGCGCCATGCTGAGAGAAAAAGGGGTTAAATATAGCATGTTATTCCCTGCTAGGCTGCGGGTGCAGGATGGAGAGAAAGTACACTTCTTCACATCTCCCAGAGAAGCGGCCGCATGGGCCGACACAATCCGCAAGTGATTCTCGCCCGGGACTTTGTGAGTATGTCTATGGAAACTATATGAGGGATTTTATTGTGGAGGGGAGGTTTGGCCCCAGGTCTACCTTGACGGTTCTCTGTTGCATCAACGCTAACTGGAACTGCTTCATCAATCTGCAATCTTCATTATTTTATAGCTAGTGACTGTTCCTACATTCCCATTATCTACATTTGCAATTCTAAAGCTGCTCCTACATTGCTTGGAGGGGCTGAAAGTGTTGTTTGGTTTAGCTCCCTGATCCACATTGCTAATTAAGCCCCTTATTCAACAACGTTTATCGCTGAGGATGGGATGATGACTTCTACAGATGCTTTTGTACTGTTGTGAATGTGGAACTTGGGTCTTGCACTAACTGTTACCTGCTGGGGATCAGTTTTTCTCTCCATTCGCCTCCCCCCCGTCTCCCCCTTCCTCCCCCCCCCACCCCCTCCCCTCCATTTTATACTTTATTTTTTGGATTTTTTCTTTCTTATCTAGTACTCCATCCATTTTTGTACAATATACAGGTACTCCAAACATTGTGCCCCCGGGGCTCCGGGAGATCCACACTTCTACTTCTTTACCGGAACTTACAGATACTTTTGATTTATCTGCTCCGTTGAGGCTAGCTGCCTCTTGTTCGTTACCTTCATGAGCAGTCTCAGGGCTGACGCAAGTTTTGGGAAACAAACCTGCCCTCATGTTGGGGGATCGGGTTGGGTGGGGGGGAGTTTGGGGGTTATGAGCTGTGTTCTTGGCTCCCAGGTTTTTGATACAAGCTTTTTGACAGTACTCTCTTTGTTATATGTATTTGCACTG
Organism: Aquarana catesbeiana; assembly: GCA_037953035.1. Lineage (NCBI taxonomy): Eukaryota > Metazoa > Chordata > Amphibia > Anura > Ranidae > Aquarana > Aquarana catesbeiana. Next base: position 437,704 of record JBBHAA010000218.1, read on the forward strand.
ATGTCAGACTCTGATTCACTCCTGACATGTCGGCTGATTGTCTGTAGTGAAACAAGACTCTCTTATAACGTTTATCCCAATCTGCTATTACTGAGATGTGTATATGGGTAGTCTTAAAATCCTCTCCTGGAACACACGAGGCTTGAACTCACCACTTAAACGATCCTTAGTTTTTCAATTCATAAAACGTCACAATCCCCATGTTTGTGTGTTACAGGAGACGCATTTGATTGGTAGCAAAACCCTTAGTCTTAAGAAACCATGGGTAGGGCATCACTACCATTCTACCTATTCTAACTTTGCCAGAGGGGTCAGTATTTTAGTCCTGAAGACCCTCCCCTTTAAACTCCTTGATTTAATTCTCGATCCTGATGGGAGATTCGTGCTAATACACGCCTTGATTTATGACTTGGGTCCTAGTGGGCCTGTACCTGCCCCCCCGCTTCTTTCAAACTCCTTAACCTGATATTGAGTAAGCTGACCCAGTTTCCCCAGATAATGTTATATTGATGGGAGATTTCAACCTAGTCCTGGACTCTGACTTGGACAAAAGCACGGTGGGAGGCACAACCCGTCCAGATTCTGGATATCCGACGCAGATGTCGATTCTCAGTTCCATGAGACTTTGCAACAATTTTGGAAGGTTAATCCGGGAACTGCCTCTGACAATAATGTGTGGGAAGCTTTTAAGGCCTCTTTAAGGGGTCAATACCAATCAATTATTGCCAAAGTAAGGAAGCAACGTAGAGCAGAACTTACTGGGTTGGAGACTGAGGCGGTTAGGCAGGAAGCCATATACGTTAGAACCTGTGACCCCCAAGATTACACAACTCTCCAAGCCCTTACCCAACAGACTCTTTTATTACGAATATCCCTGACACAAAAGAAACTGCTGCACCAATCCCAATGCATATTCGAGCAGGGGGAGAAGACAGGCCGTCTTCTGGCCTGGCTCTCTAGGGAGCAATCAGGAGTGACGACAATAGCACAGATTCGTGACCATGACGGTACCCTTCACTCTTCACCTCAGGATATTAATCGGTGTTTTGCCACCTACTACCAACATCTTTACAGTACTCGAGTCACATACGACCAACAGGACCTTGCTGAATATCTTGATGAGATTGACATGCCTGTCCTCACACCAGCCTCTGCCAGCCAACTAGATGCCCCAATTCAGTTGGAGAAATTACAAAAGGCCCTTAAGATGATGCAGACAGGTAAGACTCCGGGACCGGATGGATTTGCAGTTGAGTTCTACAAAGCTTATGTTGACGAGCTTGTTCCTAGACTCCTAGTGGTATTGAGTTCAGCTTCAAAAACTGGGGTCCTTCCGGCCTCGATGAGTGAGGCGGTTATAGTACTTGTTCCCAAGCCAGGGAAAGACCAAACCTTGTGCTCGTCCTACCGCCCTATTTCCCTCCTCAATGTGGATGCAAAAGTCCTCGCAAAAATCCTCGCCAACCGCCTAAATAAAGTCATTACTGCACTGGTCCATCCGGACCAAACGGGGTTTATGCCCGGACCCGGTACAGATATAAATATCCGCAGACTGCATACACACATAGCGCTGGCTGCTTCCGGGGGCCCCGGTGTGGTAGCCTCACTCAACGCAGAGAAGGCTTTTGACTCGGTCGAGTGGGACTACCTGTGGAGGGTCCTCTCCAGATTTGGCCCTGTTTTCCTTTCATGGTTACAGATGTTGTACGCACACCCTAAAGCCCGCATACATACTGGAGGGTCTCTGTCAGAATCCTTCTCCCTGGAGAGGGGGACCCAACAGGGTTGTCCCCTCTCCCCGGCACTGTTTGCCTTGGCCCTAGAACCTCTGGCTGCTCATATCAGGAAGGACAAAACCATTAAAGGTATAAAGGTGGGCCCCTTAGAAGAGAAATTGTGCCTCTACGCCGATGACTCCCTGCTTTATCTGGGGGATGCCTCTGGCTCTCTGAGGGCTGCCTTGACCCAGTTTGATACATTCAGCCGTTATTCAGGAGTTCGTATCAACTGGGACAAATCAATTTTGTTCCCACTTCACCCCTCGTTACCTCGCATCGACACCTCTACTCCTCTTCGCTGGGTTGAAGAGTTCACATATTTGGGAATAAAGGCGGGCCCCACTATAGCTGGATACCTAGACCGGAACGTCCTTCCAGTGTTGGATAAACTCACTAAACAGTGTACCACCTGGCGTAAGCTCCCCCTCACACCGGTAGGCAGAGGTAACCTGATAAAAATGGTGTATCTGCCTAAGCTGTTATACTTTTTTTGTCACACTCCCGCTCATATACCCCGAGCTTTCTTTCGGAAACTAGATAGTACTGTGACAGTGTTCGTTTGGGCGGGTCGACCCCCTCGGGTGGCTAGACGTATCCTCTATCTCCCCCTTTCTGGGGGCGGTCTGGCCCTACCAAATTTTCTTATTTATTACTGGGCGGCGGTTTTGGTCATGGTCCGCTGGTGGTTCTCCTAGCCCAGGCAGAACCCTGCGGTCACTCTTGAAGCAGCAATCCTTGGTTCATACATGGCCCTGTCTAATTTAGTTTTTTCAGGGGGGCCAGGGCACACTCGCACGTCACAGTGCCCATGAAGACTACTATACGAGTGTGGCAGACTGCTTGAGCAGTGTATGGTGTTCCCTCAGAGGTATCCCCCCATACGCCTCTCTGGGGCAATCCCCTTCTTCCCCACTTGAATACAGTCCCTGACCCAGCGGTATGGGCAAAAAAGGGAATTATCACCCTCAAACACATAATGCCAAACGGCAAAATCCTGACATTTTCAGAGCTGAGACCATCATATAACCTCCCTAACTCCTTTCAATTACGTTACTGGCAGCTCCAACACGGCCTTATCTCCCAATTTCCTAACCCAGTGAGCCTAAACTCAGACTCCGTCGAGAGACTCCTCACGTCGGAGACAATGATGAAACCGCTCTCCACTCTTTACATGTACCTCACAGTGGCACACGACACCAAGACCGCACACATGATGACCAAGTGGAGGGAAGACATCCCCAACCTATACGAAGAAATATGGGAGGACTGCGTTTCTACATTTATTCCATCCATGATAGCTTCCAGAGACCGCTTTATACAATTCAAATTTTTACATAGGGCATATTATACCCCACAAAGGTTGGCCAACATATACCCCTCTTTTAGCCCATCATGCACGAGATGCGCCACTGAACGGGGCTCTTTCTTCCACATGGTTTGGTCTTGTAATAAACTTAAGCCATACTGGCGGGGGTGGCGGAAGTGTTAACAAAAGTGTGCGGGACCATACTAGCACTAGACCCCCTTATCTTTTTGCTTAGTTATCTTGATGAGGTGGAGGGAGACAGATACACTAAAGCATGCCTCACCTTCGCCCTCTTCTATGCCAGGAGAGAAATCCTCCTGAGGTGGAGGGGAGCTCCCCACGGTGGCCTCATGGCAAAGCACAGTTAATAGAGTCCTGCCATTATACAAGATGACATATGAAAGCAGAAATTGCCCGGCAAAATATGGGAAAATATGGTCACAGTGGTCTGATGTTTGAAATGAGATGCCTTACGCTATATAACAGTAAATATAATATGTTTGGTACTCGCTGGAGACCTGGGAGTGCGGGACGGTCTTCTCCCTGGCTTCTCCCCTTTTTCCTCCCCCCTTCTTCCTTTTCACCCCCTCTGCCCTCCCCCTCTCCCGTTCTCCCTTCCCCCACTGGGGTTTTTCTTCCTTCCATATTCCAGGATTCTGAGATGTAGGATTGAATTAGGTTAAATTCTTGGTGATGATGTCTGCACTCCCCTTTCTCCTTTAACCTTTAATATCTAATTCTAAATTCTCAAAAAGTAATGGGTACAACACAGCATCTCTATCTGTATAAACCTCATTCCATTTAAATCATAATGTTAGCTTCATACTATTGTCATATGCTCTAATGTGCAAATACTGTACTGATTGTTCTGTCATTGACCTATTGTATATCCAGATTTTCTAAATAAATAAAAAACTTTTACTGTTAAAAAAAAGCTACCTGAAGAAAATTGGTGGTGTTCTTCTGATCCTATTAGTATTACAGGCAGCTGTAGTATTTACAAGTTAGTGTAGTACGTCCTCTGCACAGTGTGCACCTAAAGCTACCTGAAGAAAATTAGTGGTGTTCTTCTGATCCTATTAGTACAGTACCGCAGGTAGCTACAGTATTTACAAGTTAGTGTAGTGCGTCCTCTGCACAGTGTGCACCTAAAGCAACCTGAAGAAAATTAGTGGTGTTCTTTTGATCCTATTAGTACAGTACCGCAGGCAGCTGCAGTATTTACAAGTTAGTGTAGTGCGTCCTCTGCACAGTGTGCACCTAAAGCTACTTAAAGAAAATTAGTGGTGTTCTTCTGATCCTATTAGTACAGTACCGTAGGCAGCTGCAGTATTTATAAGCAGTGTAGTGCGTCCTCTGCACAGTGTGCACCTAAAGCTACATGAAGAAAATTGGTGGTGTTCTTCTGATCCTATTAGCATCACAGGCAGCTGTAGTATTTACAAGTTAGTGTAGTGCGTCCTCTGCACAGTGTGCACCTAAAGCTACCTGAAAAAAATTAGTGGTGTTCTTCTGATCCTATTAGTACAGTACCGCAGGCAGCTGCAGTATTTACAAGTTAGTGTCGTGCATCCTCTGCACAGTGTGCACCTAAAGCTACCTAAAGAAAATTAGTGGTGTTCTTCTGATCCTATTAGTATCCCAGGCAGCTGTAGTATTTACAAGTTAGTGTAGTGCGTCCTCTGCACAGTGTACACCTAAAGCTACCTGGAGACAATTGCTGTTGTTCTGCTCCTATTAATACCATAGGCAGGCAGCTACAGTATTTACAGTTAGTGTACTGTGTCCTCAGCACAGTGTGCACCTAAAGCTACCTGAATTAAATTGGTGGTGTTCTTCTAATCCTATATTAATACCACAGGCAGGCAGCTACAGTATTTACAGTTAGTGTAGTGCGTCCTCTGCACAGTGTGCACCTAAAGCTACCTGGAGACAATTGCTGTTGTTCTGCTCCTTTTAATACCACAGGCAGGCAGCTACAGTATTTACAGTTAGTGTACTGTGTCCTCTGCACAGCGTGCACCTAAAGCTACCTGAATAAAATTGGTGGTGTTATTCTGATCCTATATTAATATCACAGGCAGGCAGCTACAGTATTTACAGTTAGTGTACTGTGTCCTCTGCACAGTGTGCACCTAAAGCTACCTGAATAAAATTGGTGGTGTTCTGCTCCTATTAATACCACAGGCAGGCAGCTACAGTATTTACAGTTATGCCACGTACACACAAGCGGACTTTACAGCAGACTTTTCTACGGACTTTAGGACGGACTTTCTGAATGAACGGACTTGCCTACACACAATCAACCAAAGTCTGTCGAATTCATACGTGATGACGTACGACCAGACTAAAACAAGGAAGTTCATAGCCAGTAGCCAATAGCTGCCCTAGCGTGGCTTTTTGTCCGTCGAACTAGCATACAGACGAGCGGACTTTTCAACCGGACTCGAGTCCGTTGGATAGATTTGAAACATGTTTCAAATCTAAGTCCATCCAACTTTTGAGAAAACAAAGTCCGCTGGAGCCCACACATGATCGAATTGTCCTACAAAATCCCATCTGCCGGGCAAAGTCTGCCGTAAAGTCTGCTCGTGTGTACGTGGCACAAGTGTACTGTGTCCTCTGCACAGTGTGCACCTAAAGCTACCTGAATAAAATTGGTGGTGTTCTTCTGATCCTATATTAATACCACAGGCAGGCAGCTACAGTATTTACAGTTAGTGTACTGTATCCTCTGCACAGTGTGCACCTAAAGCTACCTGAAGACAATTGCTGTTGTTCTGCTCCTATTAATACCACAGGCAGGCAGCTACAGTATTTACAGTTAGTGTACTGCGTCCTCTGCACAGTGTGCACCTAAAGCTACCTAAAGACAATTGCATTTGTTCTGCTCCTATTAATACCACAGGCAGGCAGCTAAAGTATTTGCAGTTAGTGTACCGTATCCTCTGCACAGTGTGCACCTAAAGCTACCTGAAGACAATTGCTGGTGTTCTCATACTAGTAATACTACAGGCAGGCAGTTGATTCTGCTAGCTGCAGTATCAGTATATATATACACCCCAGCTTTGTGCAGCTACATCTCACTGCAGGCCATAAGTACTGTATTTATTGGCGTATAACACTCACTTTTTCACCATGAAAATCTGGTGCAAATAGCATGTGCGTGTTATATGCCAATACTTCAATTTTAGCTGCCTCTGAGGGGACAGGGAGAGGGGGCGGGACGAGCGCCGTCAGATTACATACAGTGAGAATCTCCTGTTTACTTGGCAGCCTCTATAATAGGAAGTCCCATCTCCTGGGCCACCATTGGATCACTATTCTGTCTATCAAAGGAGATTCTCACTGTATGTAATCTGTCAGGGCTTGTCCCACCCCCCTCCCTGTCCCCTCTAGGCTGCAGATGGGCATCAATCAGACTGCACTGATGGCAATGGTGAGGCTGCTGCACTGATGGCAATGGTGAGGCTGCTGCACTGATGGCAATGGTGAGGCTGCTGCACTGATGGCAATGGTGAGGCTACTGCATTGAGGGCAGTGGTGAGGCTGCTGCAATGAAGGCAGTGGTGAGGCTGCTGCATTGATGGCAATGGCGAGGCTGCTGCACTGATGGCAATGGTGAGGCTGCATTGATGTGGACTGATGAGGCTGCATTGATGGCACTTGTGAGGCTGCAGATGGCCATTGATGAGGCTGCATTGATGGCAATGGTGAGGCTGCAGATGGGCACTGACCCTTATTTTGTTTCAAAGTTCCTTATTTAAAATGTAAGTTTTTTTCCTGAAACTTCCCTCTTAAAATGAATGTGCGTGTTATACGCCTGTGCGTGTTATACGCCGATAAATACAGTATATCTGGAAGGCCAACAAGGAGAGGCAGACAGTCACAAGCCAGTAAAAGAGGGCAAGCAGGCTCTCTGTCTAGAGGTAACAGTGCTGTTCATGGAGACGGTGGATCCTCAGCAGCATGTGGCCGTGGGACATGCTTGGCCTTTTTTTCGGCAGCTGGCTGCATTGAACCGCAACATGCGGAAGACTTGGTAGAGTGGATTACCAAGCCATCCTCATCCTCCTCATCCTCTCTCACCCAGGCTCAGGGTAATTTGTCTGGCAAAGCAACTGCCAACACGGCCTCTTCCCTCGGCTCAATGGCATTAGTCACTCATTCCCTAGCCCTACCATGTCCTCCTGAGGAGTCCCCCAAACTGTTTGACCACAGTGTTGAGTACATGCACCAGGAGGTTGCCCAACGTTTTGAAGGCTCCGATGATAGTACCCAGCTAGAGGAGGGCAGTAACGTGAGCCCAGAGAGAGGGGGTGCCCAAGAAGGACAGCGATCTGGCAGTCATGTTCCCCCAGCTGCAGTACTGCCAGCTTTTCTCCAGTGATGAGGAGGGAGGGGATGATGAGGTCACTGACTCCACGTGGGTGCCTGATAGGAGAGAGGAGGAGGCACATCACTAATGAGGCAGGATGCCCTGCAGGGGCCAGCTTAAGGGCAGCACACTGACTGCATCACACCACAGAGCTCCGCATGTGCAGGGCACTGCTGTCTCTGCACATTATTCCAAAAGTTCTTTGGTGTGGGCCTTTTTTGAGATGAGTGCATCATATCTCACCGCTGCTATTTGCAACATGTGTCTCAAGCATATCTCACATGGCCAAAACATCTCCCACTTGGGCACCACATGATTGACCAGACATATGTTGACCTGCCATGCAGTTCGTTGGCAAGCGTACCTAAAAGGCCCACACCAAATAACAAAGAGGACTTCTCCTTGCTCCTCATCAGCTGAGATTTCCAACCCCACTATACCTTCAGTACTCTCTGAGACCTGCACTGAGAGAAATGAAGGTATAGAATTAGGTGTGTCACAGCCAAGTACTTTGGGGCAATCTGCTATCGGTACACCAACGTCAGATTGTACAAGGCAAATTTCCCTGCCCCAGCTGCTGCACTGCCGAAAGAAGTTCGCTCCCAGCCATCCACATGCCCAGTGGTTGAATGCTAGCTTGGCTAAATTGCTAGCACTTCAACTGCTGCCTTTTCAGTTGGTAGACTCTGCCCCCTTCCATGAGTTTTTGGAATGTGCGATTCCTCAGTGGCAGGTTCCCAAATGCCACTTTTTCTCACGGAAGGCAATTCCGGCTCTCTACCGGCATGTGGAAGGCAATGTCTTGGCCACGCTGGACAGGGTGGTCAGCGGTAAGGTGCATATTACCGCTGGCTCATGGTCCAGCAGGCATGGACAGGGACGTTACCTATCTTTCACCGCACACCGGGTGACTCTTCTGGCAGCTGGGAAGGATGCAGGACAGGGCGCAGTAGTGTTGGAGGTTGTTCCACCACCACGCCTCCAAAATACTACTAGTGGTGATTCTGCCACACCTCTCTCCTCCACCCCCTCCTCTTCTTCTTTCTCTTCCTGTGCTGATTTGTCTTTGGAACCAGCGGTGCTCCGTAGGCATTCAAGGGGTTGCGCAAGCATGCAGGCCAAAAGATGCCATGCGGTGCTTGAGCTGGTGTGCTTGGGGGACAGGAGCCACACTGGGGCAGATATTCTGTCAGCTCTGCAGGGGCAGGTTCAGAGGTGGTTGACGCCACACCAGCTTAAGGCAGGAGTGGTGGTTTGCGACAATGGCACCAACCTCCTCCCTGCCCTTCAACAGGGACAACTGACCCATGTGCCCCGTTTGGCTCACATCCTTAACTTGGTGGTGCAGCGGTTCTTGGGCAGGTACCTGGGCTTACAGGATGTCCTGAGGCAGGCCAGGAAAGTCCGTGTGCATTTTCGCAGGTCATAGAATGCCAGTGCTCGGCTGGCTGACCTCCAAAAGGAATTTAACCTGCCCAAGAACCGCCTAATCTGTGACATGCCTATCAGGTGGAACTCAACATTGCCCATGCTGCAGCAGCTGCACATGCAGTAAAGGGCCATCAATTAGTACCTGTGCGACTATGGCACCAGGACAGGGTCAGGGGAGCTTGTTTTTTTTCCCCACGCCAGCAGGCCATGATCAGGGATGCATGCACTGTCCTGTCACCATTTGAGGAGGCCATGAGGATGGTGAGCAGTGACAGTGCATGCATCAGTGACACTGTCCCCCTTGTCCACACTTGAGGCAGAACAGAGGCAGGAAGAGGAGGACTTCCTTAGCTCTCAAGGCCCCCCTTTATCCAGACAGTGTTCCTGCATGCCCGCCGATCACACAGGAAGAGGATGAGGAGCAGGAGGAGGAGGAGGATTGTGTCAGTATGGAGGTGGAGCCTGGCACTCAGCATCAGCAGCAGTCTTTAAGGGATCATTTACAGTCCCAAGAAACCCATGGACTTGTACGTGGCTGGGAGGAGGTGGCTGTGGATCATGTCATCCTTAGTGACCCAGAGGACTGCGGACCGAATGCCTCAGCAAACCTACGCTGCATGGCCTCCCTGATCCTGCAAAGCCTGCAGAAGGATCCTCATATTCGTGGTATCAAGGAGAGGGATCAATATTGGCTGGCAACCCTCCTTAATTCACGTTACAAGGGTAAGGTTGCAGACCTTATCTTGCCATCACAGAGGGAGCAGAGGATGAAGCATCTTCGGGAGGCCTTGCAGAAAGGTCTGTGCAATGCGTTCCCAGAGACTGGGAGGTTACAAGCTCCTGTTCCTGGACAACGTGTTGCTGAGGCTTCGGTCAGTCAAAGAAGGAGAGGTGGAGAAGGCGGCGAGTGGTGGAGAAGGTGGCCCTCTGACCGATGCGTTCAGACATTTTTTTTAGTCCGCAACCCCAAGGTATGATCGGTTCCAGCAACCATTGCCAGCATCTGTTTTACATGGAGCAGGAATACCTAGGGGCAAGATCTGACTTGGACACCTTTCCTACCAAAAATCCTTTGGGTTACTGGGTCTTGAGGATGGATCACTGGCCAGAGCTTGCACAGTATGCAATTGAGATACTGGCCTGTCCTGCATCCAGCATTCTTTCAGAAAATTCTGTGCTGCTGGAGGCTTTGTAACCAATCACAGGGTGCACCTGTCCACCGACTCGGTCGATCGACTGACCTTCATAAAAATGAATCAGTCTTGGATCACCACCAGCTACCAAGCACCTGATGCTGATGTAACCGAATAATTTTTTTTGAAATGTCAGATCCCTTCAAGACTGCCTATGCTGATGCTGAGTGACTATCTTGTTATGCTGAGTGACTATCCTCTTCCTCAATGATCCTGCTGTTAGCTTGTAAGAATATTTTTGGTTCTGGGCACCGCCACCAGTGCCTAAGGCCCAATTTTTCAGCCCCTGTTTAACAGGGGCATGTAATTACAATTTTTGATGCAATACTTTGCAGCAGGGCTCGTTCCTGCGCTCCAACTAGAGTATCTGTGAGGGGTTGCAGTGTTGTGGCACCAGCACCAGTGCCTAAGGCCCAATTTTTCAGCCCCTGTTTAACAGGGGCGTGTAATTACAATTTTTGATGCAATATTTTGCAGGAGGGCTCATTCCTGCGCTCCAACTAGAGTATCTTTGAGGGGTTGCAGTGTTGTGGCACCAGTGCCTAAGGCCCAATTTTTCTGCCCCTGTTTAACAGGGACATGTAATTACAATTCTTGATCTAATATTTCACAGCAGGGCTCGTTTCTGCGCCCACCAAGAGTAACTGTGAGGATTTACAGTGTTGTGGCACCAGCACCACCACCACCACCAAAGGCCCAATTTGCCTGCCCCTGTTCAACAGGTGCATGTAATTACAATTATTGACCTAATATTTCACAGCAGGGCCCGTTTCTGCGCCCACCAAGAGTAACTGTGATGACTTACAGTGTTGTGGCACCAGCAGCACCACCACCAAAGGCCCAATTTTTCTGACCCTGTTCAACAGGGGCATGTAATTACAATTCTTGATCTAATATTTCACAGCAGAGTCTGTTCCTGCACCCACCAAGAGTAACTATGAGGGCTTACAGTGTTGTGGCAACACCAACACCTAAGACCCCAATTTCTGCAGAGTATATAGGGCAAACATCCAACTTACAAATGACTCCTACTTGCAAATGGAAGGAGACAACAGGAAGTGAGATGAAATCTAGCCCTAGGAAGGGAAATTCTCTCCTATAAGAGTTAATATGGGAAAAAAACATGTCTCCTCTCCACTAATGCTTTATCACCAATCCTTGTTTCACTAAAAACCCCAAATTGTCAAAAACATTTGTCATTGGGACAGAAAGTGAGGTGACATCTTCTGAAGAGGAGCACAGACAGCAAAACAAATGTCACAGGGGTGATAGCCCTTCCCTGTTTTCCAAAAAGCTTAAAAATAGATTTTTTGGCTGGAGCTACACTTTAAAAATGTACCAGTTCAAAATTACAAACAGATTCTAATTAAAAACAAACCTACAGTCCCTGTCTTGTTTGCACCGCCTGTATACTGCTGTTCAGAGTATATAGGGCCTGTGGGCCCCTACACCTTTCCTTTTTTTAGTTTGGGTGTGGGGATCCCCTTAATATCCATACAAGACCCAGAGGGCCTGGTAATGGACTGCCTCACTTTAAGCATCATTAAAATCACTGCTCCCAAAAAAACGATCGTTTTTAAAACTTTTTTTGCATTGATACATGTCCCCTGGGGCGGGACTCGGGTCCCCAAACCCTTTTTAGTACAATACTATGCAAATTAACTATTAAATTTAGCACTTTTGATTTTGAACGTTCGAGTCCCATAGACTTCAATGGGGTTCTAAAGTTTGCGCAAATTTACGGTCTGTTCGCAGGTTCTGGTGTGAACCGAACCTGGGGGGTGTTTGGATCATCCCTAGACAGATCTAGGACAGATCCAGGTCCTGTCAGAGGAGAGGAGACCGATGGTGTGTTCCCAGTACAGAGTGACACCATTTCAAAATATAGGGACTCAGATGTCCAAAATGAAGAATGGCAAGTTCCCTCGTGACAGAAAAGGAAATAAATTCTCCAGTGGTAAATCGGTGACAATATCCTCCACCACAGACAAACAGATGCGCTTACCGGATCAGATGGACCTCTTTTTATAGGAGGTCAGAAATGCATATATCCACTGAGAGATGAAGGCACACTCCAATGCAGCTGTAGGGGTCCCCAATCCAACACCATGAGACACCGATCCAGCAGTGAGAAGCGGTATTCGTTCCCAAAGCAGCAATAATAATGTAGAGACACAACGGTCCCAAATTTAAAAAAATGCTCTAAGTGTACTCCATAGGTTTATTCAAGTAGGTAAAACAGCATAAAATATAGTGCTACAAAGCGCACGCAATAAAAATATCAATGAAAAGTTTCAATTGATAAAAGGCATGTTCTCATGCAAACAGCTGAGAGATGTTGTCCCCATCAAAACTGCCCCATCATGTTTCCACAATCAAAAATGCCACCATCAAAACTGCCCCATCAAAATTGCCCCCATCAGAGTTGCTCCATCAAAACTGCCCCCATCAAAAATGCCCATTCAAAATTGCCCAATCAGATTGGCCCCATCAAAACTGAACCATCATATTGCCACCATCAAAACTGCCCCGTCAAAACTGCCCCCATCAAAATTGCCCCCATCAGAATTGCTCCATCAAAACTGCCCCCATCAAAATTGCCCCATCAAAATTTCCCTATCAGAATCGCCCCATCAATACTGCCCCCATCAAAACTGCCCCGTTATATTGCCACTATCAAAACTGCCCCCATCAAAATTGCCCCATCAAAACTGCCCAACCTTATTGCCACCATCAAAACTGCCCCATCAAAACTGCCCCATCAAAACTGCCCCATCAAAATTGCCCCCATCAGAATTGCCCCATCAAAACTGCCCCATCAAACTGCCCCATCAGAATGCCACCATCAAAACTGCCTCCAATCAAAACTGCCCCATCAAAATTCCCCTCATAAAACTGCACCATCATATTGCCTCCATCAAAACTGCCCCATCAAAATTTCCCCCTTTAGAATTGCCCCCTCAAAACTGCCCCATTAAAATTGCCCCATCAAACTTGCCCTGTCATATTAATAAAATCAAAACTGTCCCCGATCAAAACTGCCCCATCAGAATTGCCCCATCAAAACTGCCCCATCAGAATTGCTCCATCATATTGCCACCATCAAAACTGCCCCATCAATATTGCCCCCATCAGAATTGCCCCATCAAAACTGCCCCATCATATTGCCATCATCAAAACTGCTCTGTCAAAACTGCCACATCAAAATGGTCCCATCAAAACTGCCCCCATCAAAACTGCCCTGTCATATTGCCCCATCAACTGCCCCCATCAAAACTGCTCCATTAAAATTGCCCCCATCAGAATTGACCCATTAAAATTGTCCCCAACAAAACTGCCCCATCATATTGCCACCATCAAAACTGCCCCATCAAAATTTCCCTCATCAAAACTGCCCCATCAAAACTGCCCCATCAAAATTGCCCCATCAGAATTGCTCCATCAAAACTGCCCCTATCAAAACTGTCCCATCAAAATTTCCCTCATCAGAATTGCCCCATCAAATTGCCACCATCAAAATTGCCCCATCATATTGCTCCCATCAAAACTGCCCCATCAAAATTGCCCCATCAAAACTGCCCATCATATTGCTACCATTAAAACTGCCCCATTAAAATTGCCCCCATCAGAATTGCCCAATCAGATTAGCCCCATCAAAACTGAACCATCATATTGCCACCATCAAAACTGCCCCGTCAAAACTGCCCCCATCAAAATTGCCCCCATCAGAATTGCTCCATCAAAACTGCCCCCATCAAAATTGCCCCATCAAAATTTCCCTATCAGAATCGCCCCATCAATACTGCCCCCATCAAAACTGCCCCGTTATATTGCCACTATCAAAACTGCCCCCATCAAAATTGCCCCATCAAAACTGCCCAACCTTATTGCCACCATCAAAACTGCCCCATCAAAACTGCCCCATCAAAACTGCCCCATCAAAATTGCCCCCATCAGAATTGCCCCATCAAAACTGCCCCATCAAACTGCCCCATCAGATTGCCACCATCAAAACTGCCTCCAATCAAAACTGCCCCATCAAAATTCCCCTCATAAAACTGCACCATCATATTGCCTCCATCAAAACTGCCCCATCAAAATTTCCCCCTTTAGAATTGCCCCCTCAAAACTGCCCCATTAAAATTGCCCCATCAAACTTGCCCTGTCATATTAATAAAATCAAAACTGTCCCCGATCAAAACTGCCCCATCAGAATTGCCCCATCAAAACTGCCCCATCAGAATTGCTCCATCATATTGCCACCATCAAAACTGCCCCATCAATATTGCCCCCATCAGAATTGCCCCATCAAAACTGCCCCATCATATTGCCATCATCAAAACTGCTCTGTCAAAACTGCCACATCAAAATGGTCCCATCAAAACTGCCCCCATCAAAACTGCCCTGTCATATTGCCCCATCAACTGCCCCCATCAAAACTGCTCCATTAAAATTGCCCCCATCAGAATTGACCCATTAAAATTGTCCCCAACAAAACTGCCCCATCATATTGCCACCATCAAAACTGCCCCATCAAAATTTCCCTCATCAAAACTGCCCCATCAAAACTGCCCCATCAAAATTGCCCCATCAGAATTGCTCCATCAAAACTGCCCCTATCAAAACTGTCCCATCAAAATTTCCCTCATCAGAATTGCCCCATCAAATTGCCACCATCAAAATTGCCCCATCATATTGCTCCCATCAAAACTGCCCCATCAAAATTGCCCCATCAAAACTGCCCATCATATTGCTACCATTAAAACTGCCCCATTAAAATTGCCCCCATCAGAATTGCCCAATCAGATTGGCAACATCAAAACTGAACCATCATATTGCCACCATCAAAACTGCCCTGTCAAAACTGCCCCCATCAAAATTGCCCCCATCAGAATTGCTCCATCAAAACTGCCCCCATCAAAATTGCCCCATCAAAATTTCCCTATCAGAATCGCCCCATCAATACTGCCCCCATCAAAACTGCCCCGTTATATTGCCACTATCAAAACTGCCCCCATCAAAATTGCCCCATCAAAACTGCCCAATCTTATTGCCACCATCAAAACTGCCCCATCAAAACTGCCCCATCAAAATTGCCCCCATCAGAATTGCCCCATCAAAACTGCCCCATCAAACTGCCCCATCAGATTGCCACCATCAAAACTGCCCCATCAAAATTCCCCTCATAAAACTGCGCCATCATATTGCCTCCATCAAAACTGCCCCATCAAAATTTCCCCCTTTAGAATTGCCCCCTCAAAACTGCCCCATTAAAATTGCCCCATCAAACTTGCCCTGTCATATTAATAAAATCAAAACTGTCCCCGATCAAAACTGCCCCATCAGAATTGCCCCATCAGAATTGCTCCATCATATTGCCACCATCAAAACTGCCCCATCAATATTGCCCCCATCAGAATTGCCCCATCAAAACTGCCCCATCATATTGCCATCATCAAAACTGCCCTGTCAAAACTGCCACATCAAAATGGTCCCATCAAAACTGCCCCCATCAAAACTGCCCTGTCATATTGCCCCATCAAACTGCCCCCATCAGAATTGACCCATTAAAATTGTCCCCAACAAAACTGCCCCATCATATTGCAGTTGCAATCTTGAAACACCCAATACGAGGACAATATGCGACCGGTCTAAACTATGTGGCATGTTCACCAATGCCAGGAGCCTGGCGGACAAGATGGGTGAACTAGAGATACTGTTGTACAAGGAGGATTTGGATTTTGTGGGAATTTCAGAGACCTGGTTCAACAGCTCTCATGATTGGCTGGCAAACATTCAAGGGTATACCCTATACCGCAAGGATAGAGAGGGTAAAAAAAGGGGAGGGGTATGCCTATATATCAAGAATAATGTACAAGTGAATGTGAGAGATGGCATCACTGAGGGGGCTAGGGAGGAGGTGGAATCTTTATGGGTAGAGCTCCAAAGGGATGAAGCTAAGGGGAAAATAATACTGGGAGTATGCTATAGGCCCCCTAACCTGAGGGAGGAAGTGGAGACGGATCTCCTATCACAAATTGGATTAGCAGCAAGGATGGGAAGTGTTATCATAATGGGGGATTTTAATTATCCAGACATAGACTGGGCGGAGGGAACCGCGCATTCATTTAAGGCTCGCCAGTTCCTTAATGTCTTGCAGGACAATTTTATGGGTCAGATGGTAGATGCACCAACTAGAAATAAAACATTACTAGATCTACTGATTACCAACAATACAGACCTGATAACAGATGTGGAAATACTGGGCAATTTAGGTAACAGCGATCACAGGTCAATTAGTTTCAGTATAAATCACACAAATAGGAGACATGAAGGGAACACAAAGACACTGAATTTCAAAAGAGCCAACTTCCCTAAACTACAAACCTTGCTAAAAGGCATAAATTGGGATAAAATATTAGGAACAAAGAATACAGAGGAGAGATGGGTTTGCTTTAAGAGGATATTAAATAAGGGCATTAGCCAATGGATCCCATTGGGTAATAAATTTAAAAGAGCGAACAAACATCCTGGATGGCTTAACTCCAATGTAAAAATGCATATAAAAGCAAAGGAGAAGGCCTTCAAAAAATACAAGGTTGAGGGATCATCCACAGCATTCAGAATTTATAAAGAATGCAATAAGAAATGTAAGGGTGCAATTAGGATGGCTAAGATAGAACATGAAAGACGCATAGCGGAGGAGAGCAAAAAAAATCCCAAGAAATTCTTTAAGTATGTTAACAGTAAAAAAGGGAGGACAGACCATATTGGCCCCATAAAGAATGAGGAAGGACATCTGGTTACAAAGGATGGGGAGATGGCAGAGGTATTGAATTTATTCTTCTCCTCAGTCTTCACGAGTGAATCGGGGGGCTTCAGTAACCAAAACTGCAGTGTTTATCCTCATGACACAACACAGGAAGCACCTACATGGTTAACAGAGGACGGAATTAAAATTAGACTTGAGAAACTTAACATTAATAAATCACCGGGACCAAATGGCCTGCATCCGAGGGTACTTAGGGAACTCAGTCAGGTGATTGCCAGACCGTTGTTCCTAATTTTTACAGACAGTCTATTGACTGCAATGGTACCAGCTGATTGGAGAAAAGCCAATGTAGCACCAATATTTAAAAAGGGCCCAAAAAACATCCCTGGGAATTACAGACCAGTTAGCCTAACATCAATAGTATGTAAACTCTTGGAGGGGATGATAAGGGACTATATACAAGATTTTAGTAATAAGAATGATATCATTAGCAGTAATCAGCATGGATTCATGAAGAATCGTTCTTGCCAAACCAATCTATTAACCTTCTATGAGGAGGTGAGTTGCCATCTAGATAAAGGAAGGCCCGTAGACGTGGTGTATCTGGATTTTGCAAAAGCATTTGACACAGTTCCCCATAAACGTTTACTGTACAAAATAAAGTGCGTTGGCATGGACCATAGGGTGAGTACATGGATTGAAAACTGGCTACAAGGGCGTGTTCAGAGGGTGGTGATAAATGGGGAGTACTCAGAATGGTCAGGGGTGGGTAGTGGGGTCCCCCAGGGTTCTGTGCTGGGACCAATCCTATTTAATTTGTTCATAAACGACCTGGAGGATGGGATAAACAGTTCCATCTCTGTATTTGCAGACGATACTAAGCTAAGCAGGGAAATAACTTCTCCGCAGGATGTGGAAATCTTGCAAAAAGACCTGAACAAATTAATGGGGTGGGCGACTACATGGCAAATGAGGTTCAATGTAGAAAAATGTAAAATAATGCATTTGGGTGGCAAAAATATGAATGCAATCTATACACTGGGGGGAGAACCTCTGGGGGAATCTAGGATGGAAAAGGACTTGGGGGTCCTAGTGGATGATAGGCTCAGCAATGGCATGCAATGCCAAGCTGCTGCTAATAAAGCAAACAGAATATTGGCATGCATTAAAAGGGGGATCAACTGCAGAGATAAAACAATAATTCTCCCGCTCTACAAGACTCTGGTCCGGCCGCACCTGGAGTATGCTGTCCAGTTCTGGGCACCAGTCCTCAGGAGGGACGTACTGGAAATGGAGCGAGTACAAAGAAGGGCAACAAAGCTAATAAAGGGTCTGGAGGATCTTAGTTATGAGTAGGGATGAGCCGAACACCCCCCCGGTTCGGTTCGCACCAGAACCTGCGAACGGACCGAAAGTTTGCACGAACGTTAGAACCCCATTGACGTCTATGGGACTCGAACGTTCGAAATCAAAAGTGCTCATTTTAAAGGCTAATTTGCATGGTATTGTCCTAAAAAGGTTTTGGGGACCCGGGTCCTACCCCAGGGGACATGTATCAATGCAAAAAAAACTTTTAAAAACGGCCGTTTTTTCGGGAGCAGTGATTTTAATGATGCTTAAAGTAAAAAAAAAGTGAAATATTCCTTTAAATATCGTACCTGGGGGGTGTCTATAGTATGCCTGTAAAGTGGCTCGTGTTTCCCGTGTTTAGAACAGTCCCTGCACCAAATGTCATTTTTAAAGGAAAAAATCTCATTTAAAACTGCTTGCGGGTTTAATGTCATGTCGGGTCATGGCAATATGGATGAAAATCAGTGAGACAAACGGCATGGGTACCCCCCAGTCCATTACCAGGCCCTTTGGGTCTTGTATGGATATTAAGGGGAACCCCGCACCCAAATTAAAATAAGGAAAGGCCCTATATACTCTGAACAGCAGTATACAGGCGGTGCAAACAAGACAGGGACTGTAGGTTTGTTAAGTAGAATCTCTTTGTAATTTTGAACGGGTAAATTTTTAAAGCGTTTAGCTCCAGCCAAAAAATCTTTTTTAAGCTTTTTGGAAAACATAGGGAAGGGTTATCACCCCTGTGACATTTGTTTTGCTGTCTTTCCTCCTCTTCAGAAGATTTCACCTCACTTTTTGTCCCAATGAAAAATGTTTTTTGAAAATTTGGGTTTTTTGTGGAACAAGGATTGGAAAGCATCAGTGGAAAGGAGAAATTGTTTTCCCATATTAACTCTTACAGGAGAGAATTTCCCTTCCTAGGGGTAGATTTCATCTCACTTCCTGTTGTCTCCTTCCGTTTGCAAGTAGGAGTCGTTTGTAAGTTAGATGTTTGAAAGTAGGGTCCTGCCCTATATACTCAGCAGAAATTTGGGCCTTAGGTGTTGCTGTGGCCACAACACTGTAAGCCCTCACAGGGCACTGCTGTGAAATATTAGATCAAGAATTGTAATTACATGCCCCTGTTAGACAGGGGCAGAAAAATTGGGCCTTAGGCACTGGTGCTGGTGCCACAACACTGCAACCCCTCACAAACACTCTAGTTGGAACGCAGGAACAAGCCCTGCTGCAAAGTATTGCATCAAAAATTGTAATTACACGCTCCTGTTAGACAGGGGCAGAAAAATTGGGCCTTAGGCACTGGTGCTGGTGCCACAACACTGCAACCCCTCACAGACACTCTAGTTGGAACGCAGGAACGAGCCCTGCTGCAAAGTATTGCATCAAAAATTGTAATTACACGCCCCTGTTAGACAGGGGCAGAAAAATTGGGCCTTAGGCACTGGTGCTGGTGCCACAACACTGCAACCCCTCACAGACACTCTAGTTGGAACGCAGGAACGAGCCCTGCTGCAAAGTATTGCATCAAAAATTGTAATTACACGCCCCTGTTAGACAGGGGCAGAAAAATTGGGCCTTAGGCACTGGTGCTGGTGCCACAACACTGCAACCCCTCACAGACACTCTAGTTGGAACGCAGGAACGAGCCCTGCTGCAAAGTATTGCATCAAAAATTGTAATTACACGCCCCTGTTAGACAGGGGCAGAAAAATTGGGCCTTAGGCACTGGTGCTGGTGCCACAACACTGCAACCCCTCACAGACACTCTAGTTGGAACGCAGGAACGAGCCCTGCTGCAAAGTATTGCATCAAAAATTGTAATTACACGCCCCTGTTAGACAGGGGCAGAAAAATTGGGCCTTAGGCACTGGTGCTGGTGCCACAACACTGCAACCCCTCACAGACACTCTAGTTGGAACGCAGGAACGAGCCCTGCTGCAAAGTATTGCATCAAAAATTGTAATTACACGCCCCTGTTAGACAGGGGCAGAAAAATTGGGCCTTAGGCACTGGTGGTGGCGCCCAGAACCAAAAATGTTCTTACAAGCTATCAGCGTGATGATTGAGGAGGAAGAGGATAATTACTCAGGGATAGTCACTCAGCATCAGCATAGGCAGTCTTTGAAGGGATCTGAGATTTCAAAAAAAATTATTCGGTTACATCAGCATCAGGTGCTTGGTAGCTGGTGGTGATCCAAGACTCATTCATTTTTATGAAGGTCAGCCGATCGACCGAGTCGGTGGACAGACGCACCCTGTGATCGGTTACCACGCCTCCAGCAGCACCGAATGTGCGTTCCGAAAGAACGCTGGATGCAGGACAGGCCAGTAGCTCAATTGCATACTGTGCAAGCTCTGGCCAGTGATCCATCCTCAAGACCCAGTAACCCAGAGGATTTTCGGTGGGAAAGGTGTCCAAGTCTGATCTTGCCCCTAGGTATTCCTGCACCATGTAAAACAGACGCTGGCGATGGTTGCTGGAACCGATCATACCTTGGGGCTGCGAACCAAAAAATTGTCTGAACGCATCGGTCAGACGGCCACCTTCTCCACCGCTCCTTCTTTGACTGACCGAAGCCTCAGCAACACGTTGTCCAGAAACAGGAGTTTGTAACCTCCCAGTCTCTGGGAACGCATTGCACAGACCTTTCTGCAAGGCCTCCCGAAGATGTTTCATCCTCTGCTCCCTCTACGATGGCAAGATAAGGTCCGCAACCTTACCCTTGTAACGTGGATCAAGGAGGGTTGCCAGCCAGTATTGGTCCTTCTCCTTGATACCACGAATACGAGGATCCTTACGCAGGCTTTGCAGGATCAGGGAGGCCATGCAGCGTAGGTTTGCTGAGGCATTCGGTCCGGAGTCCTCTGGGTCACTAAGGACGACAACGTCCGCAGCCACCTCCTCCCAGCCACGTACAAGTCCATGTGTTTCTTGGGACTGATCCCTTAAAGACTGCTGCTGATGCTGAGTGCCAGGCTCCACCTCCATACTGACACAATCTTCCTCCTCTTCCTCCTTCTCCTCGTCCTCTTCCTGTGTGATCGGCGGGCACGCAGGAACACTGTCTGGATAAAGGGGGCCTTGAGAGCTAAGGAAGTCCTCCTCTTCCTGCCTCTGTTCTGCCTCAAGTGCCCTGTCCATTATTCCACGCAGCGTGTGCTCCAACAGGTGGACAAGGGGGACAGTGTCACTGATGCATGCACTGTCACTGCTCACCATCCTCGTGGCCTCCTCGAATGGTGACAGGACAGTGCATGCATCCCGGATCATGGCCCACTGGCGTGGGGAAAAAAAAACAAGCTCCCCTGACCCTGTCCTGGTGCCATAGTCGCACAGGTACTCATTGATGGCCCTCTGCTGCGTGTGCAGCCGCTGCAGCATGGCCAACGTTGAGTTCCACCTGGTGGGCATGTCACAGATTAGGCGGTTCTTGGGCAGGTTAAACTCCTTTTGGAGGTCCGTCAGCCGAGCACTGGCATTATATGACCGGCGGAAATGCACACAGACTTTCCTGGCCTGCCTCAGGACATCCTGTAAGCCCGGGTACCTGCCCAAGAACCGCTGCACCACCAAGTTAAGGACGTGAGCCAAACAGGGCACATGGGTCATTTGTCCCTGTCGGAGGGCAGAGAGGAGGTTGGTGCCATTGTTGCAAACCACCATTCCTGCCTTAAGTTGGCGTGGTGTCAACCACCTCTGAACCTGCCCCTGCAGAGCTGACAGAACCTCTGCCCCAGTGTGGCTCCTGTCCCCCAAGCACACCAGCTCAAGCACCGCATGGCATCTTTTGGCCTGCGTACTTGCGTAGCCCCTTGAACGACTACGGAGCACCGCTGGTTCCGAGGAAGAGGCCATGGAGGAAGAAGAAGAGGAGGGGGTGGAGGAGAGAGGTGTGTCACAATCAGCATTTTGGAGGCATGGTGGCGGAACAACCTCCAACACTACTGCACCTTGTCCTGCATCCTTCCCAGCTGCCAGCAGAGTCACCCAATGTGCCGTGAAACTTAGGTAACGTCCCTGTCCATGCCTGCTGGACCTTACCGCTGACCGCCCTGTCCAGCGAGGCATGGACATTGCCTTCCACATGCCGGTAGAGAGCCGGAATCGCCTTCCGTGAGAAAAAGTGGCGTTTGGGTACCTGCCACTGAGGAACCGCACATTCCACAAACTCACGGAAGGGGGCAGAGTCTACCAACTGAAAAGGCAGCAGTTGAAGTGCTAGCAATTTTGCCAAGCTAGCATTCAACCGCTGGGCATGTGGATGGCTGGGAGCAAACTTCTTTCGGCGGTGCAGCAGCTGGGGCAGGGAAATTTGCCTGGTACAATCTGACGTCGGTGTACCAAAAGCAGATTGCCCACAAGTACTTGGCTGTGACACACCTAATTCTACACCTTCATTCCTCTCACTGCAGGTCTCAGAGAGGACTGGAGGTCTAGTGGGGTTGGAAATCTCAGCTGATGAGGAGCAAGGAGAGATCCTCTTTGTTCTTTGGTGTGGGTCTTTTAGATACGCTTGCCAACGAACTGCATGGCAGGTCAACATATGTCTGGTCAAGCATGTGGTACCCAAGCGGCAGATGTTTTGGCCACGTGAGATACGCTTGAGACATATGTTGCAAATAGCAGCGGTGCGATCTGATGCACTCGTCTCAAAAAAGGCCCACACCAAAGAACTTTTTGAATAACGCGCAGAGACTGCAGCGCCCTGCACATGTGGAGCTTTGGGGTGTGATGCAGTCAATGTGCTGCCCTTAGGCTGGCCCCTGGAGGGCATCCTGCCTCGTTGGTGATGTGCCACCTCCTCCTCCTCCTCCTCCTCCTCCTCCTCTCTCCTATCAGGCACCCACGTTGAGTCAGTGACCTCATCATCCCCTCCCTCCTCATCACTGGAGCAAACCTGGCAGTATGCTGCAGCAGGGGGAGCATGACTGCCAGATTGCTGTCCTTCTTGGGCACCCCCTCTGTCCGTGCTCATGTTACTGCCTTCATCGAGCTCAGTATCATCATCAGAGCCTTCCAAACGCTGGGCATCCTCCTGGAGCATGTACCCAACACTGTGGTCAAACAGTTCGAGGGAATCCTCATGAGGACATGGTGGAGCTAGGGAAGGAGTCACTGATGACATTGAGCTGAGGGAAGAGGCCGCTGCTTTGCCAGACAAAGCACCCTGGGCATGGGTGAGAGAGGATGAGGAGGATGAGGACGGCTTGGTCATCCACTCGACCAAGCCTTCTGCATGTTGCGGCTCAACATGGCCAGCTGCCGAAAAAAAGGCCCAGCGTGTCCCATGGCCACGTGCTGATGAGGATGCACCGTCTCCACGACCAGCACTAGACACAGAGCCTGCTTGCCCTCTCTTATTGGCTTGTGACTGTCTGCCTCTCCTTCTTGGCCTTCCAGACATACTAATGGCCTGTAGCTGCACTAAGCTGGGATAGAACACCAGTAATTTTCTTCAGGTAGCTTTATATACTGTAACCAGACAAGCCTGCCTGTCAGTAGGAAGATAACAGGAACGGATCTAGCTGAACACTGTGAGCAGGACGCACTGTACTAAATGTAAATAGTCTAGCTGCCTGACCGTGTGGTACTAATAGGATCAAATAGAACACCAGTAATTTTCTTCAGGTAGCTTTATATACTGTAACCAGACAAGCCTGCCTGTCAGTAGGAAGATAACAGGAACGGATCTAGCTGAACACTGTGAGCAGGACGCACTGTACTAAATGTAAATAGTCTAGCTGCCTGACCGTGGTACTAATAGGATCAAATAGAACACCAGTAATTTTCTTCAGGTAGCTTTATATACTGTAACCAGACAAGCCTGCCTGTCAGTAGGAAGATAACAGGAACAGATCTAGCTGAACACTGTGAGCAGGACGCACTGTACTAAATGTAAATAGTCTAGCTGCCTGACCGTGGTACTAATAGGATCAAATAGAACACCAGTAATTTTCTTCAGGTAGCTTTATATACTGTAACCAGACAAGCCTGCCTGTCAGTAGGAAGATAACAGGAACGGATCTAGCTGAACACTGTGAGCAGGACGCACTGCACTAAATGTAAATAGTCTAGAAGATAACAGGAACGGATCTAGCTAAACTGAATACAGTGTATATATATATATGCAACACCTGGGATGCATATATATACACAATACACTGTAAGTGCAGCTAACTGACTGACTGTTCTGCCTAATCTATCTAACTCAAATCAAATGACACTGTCTGTCTCTCTCTCTCTCTCAATGAACGCCGGAACACACACTACACAGGGCCACCGTGCAGGCGGCCTTATATAGTGTGGGGCGTGTACTAAATCCCCTGAGCCATAATTGGCCAAAGCCTCCTTGGCTTTGGCCAATTATGGCTCTTTGTTCAGGCGGCGCTGTGATTGGCCAAGCATGCGGGTCATAGTGCATGCTTGGCCAATCATCAGCAAGCAATGCACTGCCATGCCGCAGTGAATTATGGGCCGTGACGCGCCACACGAATTTGGTGCGAACGGCCCATATCGTTCGCAATTCAGCGAACGGGCGAACAGCCGATGTTCGAGTCGAACATGGGTTCGACTCAAACACGAAGCTCATCCCTACAGAAGAGAGAGGCGCCTCTGGGTGTAGATTAAAAACAGTTTTTATTCATAAAAAAGTAGTGATCAAACTTACATTTTTGAAGTCATCAGAAGAGCATATAAATGTGAGCAGGTTTTGAAGGGATAATCATCCATCAAGGGGTCAGGTCAGTCAAAAACAACTCCTGGCTGGAGGCTCTGTCTGTGTGTGGGGAGAGGTACCGCTGAGATGTAGGGCCGGCCGCAGCAGTGACAGATCACAATACATGGCAGAGAGCATGGAAAGAAAACATCCGGCGAGGAGTGATGACGTCACTGGTTGAGTGACGCGTTGCTGGGCGTACGAGCTGTGGTGACAGGACAGCCGCGCCCCTTCATCAGGCTATGGATGGATGGGAGGAAGGGGAGGGGCAAAAACGGAACTAAGGGGAATGACCAAAAGCAATGGTAATCAGAAGTGTCAGCAATGAAGTATATGCAGGTTTATCAGAGACACAAGCGAACTGGAAAAACATATCGAGGACTGATGTGTAAAAATGATCAAGAGTACTAATGTATGAAAGAAAAAAGATAAATATTAATATTAAGGATAATAATAAATGTGGGGATAGAATAACTGAAAAAACCAATAGGGGAATTAATCAATATATGGGTATATGGGTACATAGTTAAAATAGGCCAGGGGAGGGGAGACGAGACAAAGGTGTATAAATATATATACGGTATGATGGGTAATTATGGGAAAAAAAAAAGAAGGAGAGATGAAGGGGGAAAAGGGAAAGAGAAGAAGGAAAGGGGGGAGGAAACAGGAAAAAAAGAGAGGGGGAAGAGAAAAAGGAAGGGGGAAAGAAAAAACATGTATCTCTCCACCAGGGAGAGGGGGGAAGAAAAAACATGTATCTCTCCACCACGCACAAAGCAGGCCTCATCTAAACATAATCATGTAAGAGAGAGATTAACAGTGATGATAAAAGAAATGGATAAAAATAAAAAATAATAATAAAATATTATAAAGAAATAACAAATAACAATTAATAAAAAATTAATAAAAATTATTGTTATTATATATGCGCACGCAAATGCGCACGCCCATGCATGGAAATACAGAACCCAATACAGGACCTAAAGTAGTCCTACAGGTCCTATATGGGTAGGACTAAAAGATAATGAACAATACCGTTAAAACCGATAAGATAAAATTATAGGAGGAGGGTTTTTTTTTTAAATGGTGGAAATCTCAATGCTTTCATTAATTCCTCCGGGCGACAGAGCATCTAAAGTGTATATCCATAAGGTTTCCTGGGAACAGAGCTTCTTAAATCTCTCAGCGGGGGAAAGAGACCTGGGGATCTGTTCGATCACCCATGCTGTAAGCCCTGCTGTCGAACTCTGATGGGCCACCGCGAAGTGTCTGGGGACACTATGCGGGTCAGTGCCACCTTCAATCAGCCTTCTGTGCTCACCGAACCTCTGTCTAAGAGCCCTGATGGTACGACCTACGTAGATCAGCCCACAAGGGCAACTAAGGCCATAGACAACGAAGTCTGATGAGCAGTTAAAGAAGTCTTTCACCATGTAGATTTTGCCTTTGGTGGTGAAGGACTTTTGTCCATGATGGACAAAATGGCAAGTTTTACACAAGGCCTTACGGGACTGATACATACCCATCAGAGGTATAAATATAGGTGCAACAGGAGAAGGTGCGGTGGATTTTAGCTTACTCGGGGCGATTTTGCTCTTTAGGTTGGGGGCCCTACGATATGTGACTTTGGGATGTGGAGGTAATACAGCTGAAAGGTGGGGATCCTGTTGTAGAATATCCCAATGTTTGGAAAGGAGTTTTTCCATATGTTTATATTTATGATGAAAGGTAGTTACAAACCTTCTTGAACAATCTTTAGGAGATGGATTGCCTCTGGGAGGTTTGCCATGAAGGTAATGGTTGTAGGCTTCATCAACCAAAGATTCTGGATATTGTTTATCCAGAAATTTCCTTTTTAGATTAACACTGAGTTCAGTGTAATCCAAATCTTTTGTGCAATTTTGTCGAAGGCGACAAAACTGCCCTTTTGGGATGTTGGTGATCCATTTCGGAAAGTGGCAACTCTTATAATGCAAATACGAGTTGCCTGCGGTAGGCTTAGTGTAGTTCTTAGAGGTAATAACTGGACCATCGTGTCCCAATTCTAGATCCAAAAAGGCTATGGTGGCACAATCTGTAACTAATGTAAATGAGAGTCCGTAAGGATTATTATTACAATGTTTAACAAAGGGAGTGATGAGCTCAGAATCACCATCCCAGATGATAATCAGGTCATCAATGTACCTACAAAAAAAGACTATGTTGGCTGCAAAAGGGTTATGGTTATGAATATATTCATTTTCCCAAAAGCCCATAGCCAAATTGGCGTAGGAAGGAGCAAAATGAGCTCCCATCGCCGTACCCTGTATTTGTTGATAAAAATCTCCTTTGAAAAAAAAATAATTATGCGTCAGGCAGAACTCTGTGGCCTCTAAGAGAAATCTGGCCTGATGCATATTTATCAGGGGGTCTGTGGATAAGAATTGCTCCAAAGCCATCAATCCAAACTGGTGTGGGATAGAGGTATATAAGGAACATACATCGAGTGAGAGCCACACATAAGAGGATTCCCATCTATAAGGAGACAGGAGTTCTAACAGATGTGTTCCATCACGTATGTACGATCGTAAGGATGAGACTATAGGTTGTAGGAACTGGTCTATGTACAGACTAAAACTCGTAGTGACGCTGTCCATAGCTGCCACGATAGGTCTGCCTGGAGGATCTACTAGGCTTTTGTGGATCTTGGGTAGATAATAAAAATAAGGGATTTGGTAGAAAGATTTACGCAAAAATAAACTTTCTGTTTTTGTGATGATATCTTCTTTCAGAGCAGTGTTTATAAGGGTGTCAGCTTCCAGTGCAAATTCTGCAGTGGGGTCCTTCTTAAGCTTGGCGTAAGTAGCTCTATCAGAAAGAAGTCGATGGGATTCCCTCAGATAGTCAGACCTATTAAGCAACACTATTCCACCCCCCTTGTCAGCTGACTTGATCACCAAGTCTTCGGCAAGAGTGAGGTGGCTCAGCGCTTTAATTTCAGAGGGTGAAAGATTATTAACTTTGGATGTGTGATTGCACAAGTCTGCATAGACCACCCTATAGAAACTCTCTATATATGGACCTTTAGATTGAGTTGGAAAAAAGATGGACTTGGGTTTAAATGTAGAACGTGTGATCGGAGGAGATGAAACTAGATGTTGTGTAAGCATTAGTGATGTGAGTTCATCAAAATCAAACATACCCAAATCATCAATATTAGAGTCTGGAAGCTCTATACTGAAATCTAATGGGACTGTAGGGGATGTGGTCAAAGTCTGAGTAGTAGATACACCGTCTGTATTTTGATCTTTAAGTTGTTTAATTTGAAAATGTCTCTATAGGGTCTGTTTGCGTATAAAACTATTTAGGTCCTTAAAGAGAAAAAAAGGGTTGGGTTTGTTGACCGGAGCAAAATTCAGTCCATGATTAAGAAGAGAAATATCTGCAGGGGACAAGGTATAAGAGGATAAATTAAAAATCTTTACCGTTTTGGATGTTTCAGTATGTTGACATGTTTTTCTAGTTCGTCCTCCTCTGCACCCTCTTCTGTGAGCTTTCTTTTTCTTGATATGGAGGTCGGAGGAGGACCGAACACTAAAAAAGGGGAGGTAGAGCTATTCACTGTGGGAGCATTGAGGGTATTGGGTAAAGGGGTGTCCAAAGGTAATGGGTCTTCCCTCAAGGGTTCTACTGGTAACATAATCCTAAGATCTAAGGTAGCTGGAAGATCAATATGTTTAGGGCTGGCAGAAATGGTGGTGGAAGTCTCACCAACATTATTTGAGGTGGAAAGCCCATCTCTAGGGACATGGGGTATTGGAATAGGTGATGAACTATGGGAAATGCTGGATCTGTTATAAAATTGATTGAGAGCATTGATCAGTTCAAGATTCTTATTTTTATTATTATTGGAGGGTTGTCTTTTTGACATGTTGGACGAGTGCTTGGAAATATTGGGCGATCTAGAAACACGTGAAACACGTGAAAGAGATGGACGAGAGGAAGAATGGGTTCTTAGGCTGTCTAACAGGAATAATAGCATCATATGGTTTTATATCTAGCAAAGAAGGAATAGGAGGATTAGAAAGCACCTGATCACATCCATTCTGTTGAGATGAATGTGAGGTGGTCACACTGAGGGATAGGGAGTTTTGACGGGGCAGTTTTGATGGTGGCAATATGATGGTGCAGTTTTGATGGGGCAATTCTGATGGGGCAAATTTGATGGGGCAGTTTTGATGGTGGCAATATGATGGGGCAGTTTTGATGGGGCAATTCTGATTGGGGCAGTTTTGATGGGGGGCAGTTTTGATGGTGGCAATATGATGGAGCAGTTTTGATGGGGGCAGTAATGATGGGGTAATTCTGATGGGGCAGTTTTGATGGGGCAGTAATGATGGGGCAATTCTGATGGGGCAATTTTGATGGGGCAGTTTTCATGGGGGCAGTTTTGATGGGGGCAATGTGAAGGGGCAGTTTTGATGGTGGCAATTTGATGGGGCAATTCTGATGGGGGGAATTTTGATGGGGCAGTTTTGATGGGGGCAGTTTTGACTGGGCAGTTTTGAAGGTGACAAAAAGATGAAGCAGTTTTGATGGGGCAATTCTGATGGGGTATAATTTAAAGGGGCAGTTTTGATGGGGGCAGTTTTGATTGGGCAGTTTTGATGGGGCAATTATGATGGGGCAGTTTTGATGGTGGCAATATAATAGGGCAGCTTTGATGGGGAAATTCTGATGGGGCAATACTGATGGGGCAGTTTTGATGGTGGCAGTTTTGATGGGGGCAGTTTTGATGGGGAAATTCTGATGGGGCAATTTGATGGGGCAGTTTTGATGGTGGCAATATGATGGGGCAGTTTTGATGGGGGCAGTTTTGATGGGGGCAATATGATGGGGCAGTTTTGATAGGGACAATTTTAATGGGGCAACTCTGATGGGAGCAATTTTAATGGAGCGATTTTGATGGGGGCAGTTAGATGGGGCAATATGACAGGGCAGTTTTGATGGGGCAGTTTTGATAGGGCAATTTTCATGTGGCAGTTTTGATGGTGGCAATATGATGGGGCAATTCTGATGGGGGCAATTTTAATGGGGCAGTTTTAATGGTAGCAATATGATGGGCAGTTTTGATGGGGCAATTTTGATGGGGCAGTTTTGATGGGGGCAATATGATGGGGCAATTTTGATGGTGGCAATTTGATGGGGCAATTCTGATGAGGGAAATTTTGATGGGACAGTTTTGATAGGGGCAGTTTTGATGGAGCAATTCTGATGGGGCAATTTTGATGGGGCAGTTTTGATGGGGGCAGTTTTGATGGGGGCAAATTTGATGGGGCAATTCTGATGGGGCAGTTTTGATGGGGCAGTTTTGATGGTGGCAATATGATGGGGCAGTTTTGTTGGGGACAATTTTAATGGGGCAATTCTGATGGGGGCAATTTTAATTGAGCAGTTTTGATGCGGGCAGTTTTGATGGGGCAATATGATGGGGCAGTTTTGATGGTGGTAGTTTTGATAGTGGCAATATGATGGGGCAGTTTTGTTGGGGACAATTTTAATGGGTCAATTCTGATGGGGGCAATTTTAATGGAGCAGTTTTGATGGGGGCAGTTTGATGGGGCAATATGACAGGGCAGTTTTGATGGGACAATTTTGATGTGGCAGTTTTGACAGGGCAGTTTTGATGATGGCAATATGATGGGGCAGTTTTGATAGGGCAATTCTGATGGGGGCAATATTGATGGGGCAGTTTTGATGGTGGCAATATGATGGGCAGTTTTGATCAGGGCTGTTTTGATGGGGGCAGATTTGATGGTGGCAATATGATTGAGCAGTTTTGATGGGGGCAGTAATGATGGGGTAATTCTGATGGGGCAGTTTTGATGGGGCAGTAATGATGGGGCAATTCTGATGGGGCAATTTTGATGGGGCAGTTTTGATGGGGGCAGTTTTGATGGGGGCAATGTGAAGGGGCAGTTTTGATGGTGGCAATTTGATGGGGCAATTCTGATGGGGGAAATTTTGATGGGGCAGTTTTGATGGGGGCAGTTTTGACTGGCCAGTTTTGAAGATGACAAAAAGATGAAGCAGTTTTGATGGGGCAATTCTGATGGGGTATAATTTGATGGGGCAGTTTTGATGGGGGCAGTTTTGATTGGGCAGTTTTGATGGGGCAATTCTGATGGGGCAGTTTTGATGGTGGCAATATAATAGGGCAGCTTTGATGGGGAAATTCTGATGAGGCAATACTGATGGGGCAGTTTTCATGGTGGCAGTTTTGATGGGGGCAGTTTTGATGGGGAAATTCTGATGGGGCAATTTGATGGGACAGTTTTGATGGTGGCAATATGATGGGGCAGTTTTGATGGGGGCAATATGATGGGGCAGTTTTGATAGGGACAATTTTAATGGGGCAACTCTGATGGGAGCAATTTTAATGGGGCAGTTTTGATGGGGGCAGTTAGATGGGGCAATATGACAGGGCAGTTTTGATGGGGGCAGTTTTGATAGGGCAATTTTCATGTGGCAGTTTTGATGGTGGCAATATGATGGGGCACATCTGATGGGAGCAATTTTAATGGGGCAGTTTTAATGGTAGCAATATGATGGGCAGTTTTGATGGGGCAATTTTGATGGGGGCAATATGATGGGGCAATTTTGATGGTGGCAATTTGATGGGGCAATTCTGATGAGGGAAATTTTGATGGGACAGTTTTGATAGGGGCAGTTTTGATGGAGCAATTCTGATGGGGCAATTTTGATGGGGCAGTTTTGATGGGGAAGTTTTGATGAGGGAAATTTTGATGGGGCAGTTTTGATGGTGGCAATATAGTAGGTGAGGTTGAAAAAAGACACAAGTCCATCAAGTCCAACCTATGTGTGTGATTATGTGTCAGTATTACATTACATATCCCTGTATATTGCGGTCATTCAGGTGATTATCTAATAGTTTCTTGAAGCTATCAATGCTCCCCGCTGAGACCACCGCCTGTGGAAGGGAATTCCACATCCTTGCCGCTCTTACAGTAAAGAACCCTCTACGTAGTTTAAGGTTAAACCTCTTTTCTTCTAATTGTAATGAGTGGCCATGAGTCTTATTAAACTCTCTTCTGCGAAAAAGTTTTATCCCTATTGTGGGGTCACCAGTACAGTATTTGTAAATTGAAATCATATCCCCTCTCAAGCGTCTCTTCTCCAGAGAGAATAAGTTCAGTGCTCGCAACCTTTCCTCATAACTAGGGATGAGCTTCGTGTTCGAGTCGAACCCATGTTCGACTCGAACATCGGCTGTTCGCCCGTTCGTCGAATTGCGAACGATATGGGCCGTTCGCGCCAAATTCGTGTGGCGCGTCACGGCCCATAATTCACTGCGGCATGGCAGTGCATTGCTTGCTGATGATTGGCCAAGCATGCACTATGACCCGCATGCTTGGCCAATCACAGCGCCGCCTGAACAAAGAGCCATAATTGGCCAAAGCCAAGGAGGCTTTGGCCAATTATGGCTCAGGGGATTTAGTACACGCCCCACACTATATAAGGCCGCCTGCACGGCGGCCCTGTGTAGTGTGTGTTCCGGCGTTCATTGAGAGAGAGAGAGAGAGACAGACAGTGACATTTGATTTGAGTTAGATAGATTAGGCAGAACAGTCAGTCAGTTAGCTGCACTTACAGTGTATTGTGTATATATATGCATCCCAGGTGTTGCATATTTATATATACACTGTATTCAGTTTAGCTAGATCCGTTCCTGTTATCTTCTAGACTATTTACATTTAGTGCAGTGCGTCCTGCTCACAGTGTTCAGCTAGATCCGTT
The DNA here is from genome assembly GCA_037953035.1 of Aquarana catesbeiana. Taxonomy (NCBI): domain Eukaryota; kingdom Metazoa; phylum Chordata; class Amphibia; order Anura; family Ranidae; genus Aquarana; species Aquarana catesbeiana. Next base: position 470,422 of record JBBHAA010000218.1, read on the forward strand.
CCTGTTATCTTCCTACTGACAGGCAGGCTTGTCTGGTTACAGTATATAAAGCTACCTGAAGAAAATTACTGGTGTTCTATTTGATCCTATTAGTACCACGGTCAGGCAGCTAGACTATTTACATTTAGTACAGTGCGTCCTGCTCACAGTGTTCAGCTAGATCCGTTCCTGTTATCTTCCTACTGACAGGCAGGCTTGTCTGGTTACAGTATATAAAGCTACCTGAAGAAAATTACTGGTGTTCTATTTGATCCTATTAGTACCACGGTCAGGCAGCTAGACTATTTACATTTAGTACAGTGCGTCCTGCTCACAGTGTTCAGCTAGATCCGTTCCTGTTATCTTCCTACTGACAGGCAGGCTTGTCTGGTTACAGTATATAAAGCTACCTGAGGAAAATTACTGGTGTTCTATCCCAGCTTAGTGCAGCTACAGGCCATTAGTATGTCTGGAAGGCCAAGAAGGAGAGGCAGACAGTCACAAGCCAATAAGAGAGGGCAAGCAGGCTCTGTGTCTAGTGCTGGTCGTGGAGACGGTGCATCCTCATCAGCACGTGGCCATGGGACACGCTGGGCCTTTTTTTCGGCAGCTGGCCGTGTTGAGCCGCAACATGCAGAAGACTTGGTCGAGTGGATGACCAAGCCGTCCTCATCCTCCTCATCCTCTCTCACCCATGCCCAGGGTGCTTTGTCTGGCAAAGCAGCGGCCTCTTCCCTCAGCTCAATGTCATCAGTGACTCCTTCCCTAGCTCCACCATGTCCTCATGAGGATTCCCTCGAACTGTTTGACCACAGTGTTGGGTACATGCTCCAGGAGAATGCCCAGCGTTTGGAAGGCTCTGATGATGATACTGAGCTCGATGAAGGCAGTAACATGAGCACGGACAGAGGGGGTGCCCAAGAAGGACAGCAATCTGGCAGTCATGCTCCCCCTGCTGCAGCATACTGCCAGGTTTGCTCCAGTGATGAGGAGGGAGGGGATGATGAGGTCACTGACTCAACGTGGGTGCCTGATAGGAGGAGGAGGAGGAGGTGGCACATCACCAACGAGGCAGGATGCCCTCCAGGGGCCAGCCTAAGGGCAGCACATTGACTGCATCACACCCCAAAGCTCCACATGTGCAGGGCGCTGCAGTCTCTGTGCGTTATTCAAAAAGTTCTTTGGTGTGGGCCTTTTTTGAGACGAGTGCATCAGATCGCACCGCTGCTATTTGCAACATATGTCTCAAGCGTATCTCACGTGGCCAAAACATCTCCCGCTTGGGTACCACATGCTTGACCAGACATATGTTGACCTGCCATGCAGTTCGTTGGCAAGCGTATCTAAAAGACCCACACCAAAGAACAAAGAGGATCTCTCCTTGCTCCTCATCAGCTGAGATTTCCAACCCCACTAGACCTCCAGTCCTCTCTGAGACCTGCAGTGAGAGGAATGAAGGTGTAGAATTAGGTGTGTCACAGCCAAGTACTTGTGGGCAATCTGCTTTTGGTACACCGACGTCAGATTGTACCAGGCAAATTTCCCTGCCCCAGCTGCTGCACCGCCGAAAGAAGTTTGCTCCCAGCCATCCACATGCCCAGCGGTTGAATGCTAGCTTGGCAAAATTGCTAGCACTTCAACTGCTGCCTTTTCAGTTGGTAGACTCTGCCCCCTTCCGTGAGTTTGTGGAATGTGCGGTTCCTCAGTGGCAGGTACCCAAACGCCACTTTTTCTCACGGAAGGCGATTCCGGCTCTCTAGCGGCATGTGGAAGGCAATGTCCATGCCTCGCTGGACAGGGCGGTCAGCGGTAAGGTCCAGCAGGCATGGACAGGGACGTTACCTAAGTTTCACGGCACATTGGGTGACTCTGCTGGCAGCTGGGAAGGATGCAGGACAAGGTGCAGTAGTGTTGGAGGTTGTTCCGCCACCATGCCTCCAAAATGCTGATTGTGACACACCTCTCTCCTCCACCCCCTCCTCTTCTTCTTCATCCATGGCCTCTTCCTCGGAACCAGCGGTGCTCCATAGTTGTTCAAGGGGCTACGCAAGTATGCAGGCCAAAAGATGCCATGCGGTGCTTGAGTTGGTGTGCTTGGGGGACAGGAGCCACACTGGGGCAGAGGTTCTGTCAGCTCTGCAGGGGCAGGTTCAGAGGTGGTTGACGCCACGCCAACTTAAGGCAGGAATGGGGGTTTGCGACAATGGCACCAACCTCCTCTCTGCCCTCCGACAGGGACAAATGACCCATGTGCCCTGTTTGGCTCACGTCCTTAACTTGGTGGTGCAGCGGTTCTTGGGCAGGTACCCGGGCTTACAGGATGTCCTGAGGCAGGCCAGGAAAGTCTGTGTGCATTTCCGCCGGTCATATAATGCCAGTGCTCGGCTGACGGACCTCCAAAAGGAGTTTAACCTGCCCAAGAACCGCCTAATCTGTGACATGCCCACCAGGTGGAACTCAACGTTGGCCATGCTGCAGCGGCTGCACACGCAGCAGAGGGCCATCAATGAGTACCTGTGCGACTATGGCACCAGGACAGGGTCAGGGGAGCTTGGTTTTTTTTCCCCACGCCAGTGGGCCATGATCAGGGATGCATGCACTGTCCTGTCACCATTCGAGGAGGCCACGAGGATGGTGAGCAGTGACAGTGCATGCATCAGTGACACTGTCCCCCTTGTCCACCTGTTGGAGCACACGCTGCGTGGAATAATGGACAGGGCACTTGAGGCAGAACAGAGGCAGGAAGAGGAGGACTTCCTTAGCTCTCAAGGCCCCCTTTATCCAGACAGTGTTCCTGCGTGCCCGCCGATCACACAGGAAGAGGACGAGGAGGAGGAGGAGGAGGAGGAAGATTGTGTCAGTATGGAGGTGGAGCCTGGCACTCAGCATCAGCAGCAGTCTTTAAGGGATCAGTCCCAAGAAACACATGGACTTGTACGTGGCTGGGAGGAGGTGGCTGCGGACGTTGTCGTCCTTAGTGACCCAGAGGACTCCGGACCAAATGCCTCAGCAAACCTACGCTGCATGGCCTCCCTGATCCTGCAAAGCCTGCGTAAGGATCCTCGTATTCGTGGTATCAAGGAGAAGGACCAATACTGGCTGGCAACCCTCCTTGATCCACGTTACAAGGGTAAGGTTGCGGACCTTATCTTGCCATAGCAGAGGGAGCAGAGGATGAAACATCTTCGGGAGGCCTTGCAGAAAGGTCTGTGCAATGCGTTCCCAGAGACTGGGAGGTTACAAACTCCTGTTTCTGGACAACGTGTTGCTGAGGCTTCGGTCAGTCAAAGAAGGAGCGGTGGAGAAGGTGGCCGTCTGACCGATGCGTTCAGACAATTTTTTGGTCCGCAGCCCCAAGGTATGATCGGTTCCAGCAACCATCGCCAGCGTCTGTTTTACATGGTGCAGGAATACCTAGGGGCAAGATCAGACTTGGACACCTTTCCCACCGAAAATCCTCTGGGTTACTGGGTCTTGAGGATGGATCACTGGCCAGAGCTTGCACAGTATGCAATTGAGCTACTGGCCTGTCCTGCATCCAGCGTTCTTTCGGAACGCACATTCAGTGCTGCTGGAGGCGTGGTAACCGATCACAGGGTGCGTCTGTCCACCGACTCGGTCGATCGGCTGACCTTCATAAAAATGAATGAGTCTTGGATCACCACCAGCTACCAAGCACCTGATGCTGATGTAACCGAATAATTTTTTTTGAAATCTCAGATCCCTTCAAAGACTGCCTATGCTGATGCTGAGTGACTATCCCTGAGTAATTATCCTCTTCCTCCTCAATCATCATGCTGATAGCTTGTAAGAACATTTTTGGTTCTGGGCGCCACCACCAGTGCCTAAGGCACAATTTTTCAGCCCCTGTTTAACAGGGGCGTGTTAATTACAATTTTTGATGTAATACTTTGCAGCAGGGCTCGTTCCTGCATTCCAACTAGAGTGTCTGTGAGGGGTTGCAGTGTTGTGGCACCAGCACCAGTGCCTACTGCCCAATTTTTCTGCCCCTGTCTAACAGGGGCGTGTAATTACAATTTTTGATGCAATACTTTGCAGCAGGGCTCGTTCCTGCGTTCCAACTAGAGTGTCTGTGAGGGGTTGCAGTGTTGTGGCACCAGCACCAGTGCCTAAGGCCCAATTTTTCTGTCCCTGTCTAACAGGGGCGTGTAATTACAATTTTTGATGCAATACTTTGCAGCAGGGCTCGTTCCTGCGTTCCAACTAGAGTGTCTGTAAGGGGTTGCAGTGTTGTGGCACCAGCACCAGTGCCTAAGGCCTAATTTTTCAGCTCCTGTTCAACAGGGGCATGTAATTACAATTCTTGATCTAATATTTCACAGCAGGGCCCTGTGAGGGCTTACAGTGTTGTGGCCACAGCAACACCTAAGGCCCACATTTCTGCTGAGTATATAGGGCAGGACCCTACTTTCAAACATCTAACTTACAAACGACTCCTACTTGCAAACGGAAGGAGACAACAGGAAGTGAGATGAAATCTACCCCTAGGAAGGGAAATTCTCTCCTGTAAGAGTTAATATGGGAAAACAATTTCTCCTTTCCACTGATGCTTTCCAATCCTTGTTCCACAAAAAACCCAAATTTTCAAAAAACATTTTTCATTGGGACAAAAAGTGAGGTAAAATCTTCTGAAGAGGAGGAAAGACAGCAAAACAAATGTCACAGGGGTGATAACCCCTCCCTATGTTTTCCAAAAAGCTTAAAAAAGATTTTTTGGCTGGAGCTAAACGCTTTAAAAATTTACCCGTTCAAAATTACAAAGAGATTCTACTTAACAACAAACCTACAGTCCCTGTCTTGTTTGCACCGCCTGTATACTGCTGTTCAGAGTATATAGGGCCTTTCCTTATTTTAATTTGGGTGCGGGGTTCCCCTTAATATCCATACAAGACCCAAAGGGCCTGGTAATGGACTGGGGGGTACCCATGCCGTTTGTCTCACTGATTTTCATCCATATTGCCATGACCCGACATGACATTAAACCCGCAAGCAGTTTTAAATGAGATTTTTTCCTTTAAAAATGACATTTGGTGCAGGGACTGTTCTAAACACGGGAAACACGAGCCACTTTACAGGCCTACTATAGACACACCCCAGGTACGATATTTAAAGGAATATTTCACTTTTTTTTTTTACTTTAAGCATCATTAAAATCACTGCTCCCGAAAAAACGGCCGTTTTTAAAAGTTTTTTTTGCATTGATACATGTCCCCTGGGGTAGGACCCGGGTCCCCAAAACCTTTTTAGGACAATACCATGCAAATTAGCCTTTAAAATGAGCACTTTTGATTTCGAACGTTCGAGTCCCATAGACGTCAATGGGGTTCTAACGTTCGTGCGAACTTTCGGTCCGTTCGCAGGTTCTGGTGCGAACCGAACCGGGGGGTGTTCGGCTCATCCCTACTCTTCTGTTTCCCCGTCATAACTGTCCACATCAAAACTGCCCCATCAAAATTGCCCCCATCAGAATTGCTCCATTAAAACTGCCCCCATCAAAATTGCCCCATCAAAATTGCCCTATCAGAATTGCCCCATCAATACTGCCCCATCAAAACTGCCCCGCTATATTGCCCAAATCAAAACTGCCCCCATCAAAATTGCCGCATCAAAACTGGCCAATCATATTGCCACCATCAAAACTGCCCCGTCAAAACTGCCCCATTAAAACTGCCCCATCAGAATTGCCCCCATCAAAACTGCCCCATCATATTGCCACCATCAAAACTGCCCCATCAGAATTGCCCCCATCAGAATTGCCCCATCAAAACTGCCCCATCAGAATTGCTCCATCATATTGCCACCATCAAAACTGCCCCATCAAAACTGCCCATCATATTGCTACCATCAAAACTGCCCTATCAAAATTGCCCCATAAGAATTGCCCCATCAAAACTGCCCCATCATATTGCCACCATCAAAACTGCCCCCATCAAAACTGTCCATCATATTGCTACCATCAAAACTGCCCCATCAAAATTGCCCCATAAGAATTGCCCCATCAAAACTGCCCCATCATATTGCCACCATCAAAACTGCCCTGTTAAAACTGCCCCATCGAATTGCCCCATCAACATTTCCCCATCAAAACTGCCCGCCATCAAAACTGCCACCATCAAAACTGCCCCATCAAAATTGCCCCATCAGAATTGCCCCATCAAAACTGCCCCATCATATTGCCACCATCAAATTTGCCCCATCAGAATTGCCCCATCAACACTCCCCTATCTTATTGTCACCTTCAAAACTGCCCAATCAAAACTGCCCCCATCAAAACTGCCCCATCTAATTATACCCTCATCAGAATTTCCCCATCATAACTGCCCCATCTTATTGTGACCTTCAAAACTGCCCCATCAACACTGCCCCCATCAAAACTGCCCCCATCAAAACTGCCCTATCAGAATTGCCCCGTCAAATTACCACCATCAAAACTGCCCCATCATATTGCCCCCATCAAAACTGCCCCATCAAAATTTCCCCATAAAAACTGCCCATCATATTGCTACCATCAAAACTGCCCCATCAGAATTGCCCCATCAAAACTGCCCCATCATATTGCCCCCATCAAAACTGCCCCCATCAAAACTGCCCCCATCAAAATTGCCCCATCAGAATTGCCCCATCAAAACTGCCCATCATATTGCTACCATCAAAACTGCCCCATCAAAATTGTCCCCATCTGAATTGACCCATCAAAACTGCCCCATCATATTGCCACCATCAAAACTGCCACATCAAAATTGTCCCATCAAAACTGCCCCTTCAAAACTGCCCCATTAAAATTGTCCCTATCAAAACTGCCCCATCATATTGCCACCATCAAAACTGCCCCTTCAAAACTGCCCCATCAGAATTGCTTCCATCAGAATTGCCCCATCAAAACTGCCCCATAAGAATTGCTCCATCATATTGCCACCTTCAAAACTGCCCCCATCAAAACAGCCCCCATCAAAACTGCCCATCATATTGCTAGCATCAAAACTGCCCTGTCAAAACTGCCCCCATAAAAATTGTCCCCTCAAAACTGCCCCATCATATTGCCCCCATCAAAACTGCCCCCATCAAAACTGCCCCATCAAATTGCCCCATCAAAATTTCCCCATCAAAACTGCCACCATCAAAACTGCCCCATCAAATTTGCCCCATCAGAATTGCCCCATCAAAACTGCCCCATCAAAACTGCCCCATTAAAATTGTCCCTATCAAAACTGCCCCATCATATTGCCACCATGAAAACTGCCCCATCAAATTGCCCCATCAGAATTTCCCCATCAAAACAGCCCTCATCAAAACTGTCACCATCAATTGCCCACATCAGAATTGCCCCATCAAAACTGCCCCATCATATTGCCACCATCAAAACTGCCCCATCAGAATTGCCCCATCAAAACTGCCCCCATCAACACTGCCCCATCTACTTAAACCCCCATCAGAATTGCCCCATGAAAACTGCCCCATCTTATTGTCACCTTCAAAACTGCCCAGTCAAAACTGCCCCCATCAAAACTGCCCCATCAAAATTTCCCCAATCAGAATTGCCCCATCAAATTGCCACCATCAAAACTGCCCCGTCATATTGCCCCTAGCAAAACAGCCCCCATCAGAATTTCCCCATCAAAACTGCCACATCGAAACTGCTCCATCATATTGCCACCATCAAAACTGCCCCCCATTAAATCTGCTTCCATCAAAACTGCCCAGATCAGAATTTCCCCATCTTTACTGCCCCATCGAAACTGCTCTGTCATATTGCCACCATCAAAACTGCCCCCATCAAATCTGCTTCCATCAAAACTGCCCAAATCAGAATTGCCCCATCAAAATTGCCCCATCATATTGCCACCATCAAAACTGCCACATCAAAATTGTCCCATCAAAACTGCCCCTTCAAAACTGCCCCATGAAAATTGCCCTATCGAAACTGCCCCTATAAAAACTGCTCTGTCATATTGCCCCATCTAACTGCCCCCATCAAAACTGCCCCATTCAAATTGCCCCCATTAGAATTGCCCCATTAAAATTGTCCCTATCAAAACTGCCCCATCATATTGCCACCATCAAAACTGCCCCATCAAAACTGCCCCATCAGAATTGCCCCATCAAAATTGCCCCAATCAAAATTGCCCCCATCATATTGCCACTATCAAAACTGCCCCATCAAAACTGCTCTGTCATATTACCACCATCAAAACTGCCCCATCAGAATTGCTTCCATCAGAATTGCCCCATCAAAACTGCCCTATCAGAACTGCTCCATCATATTGCCACCTTCAAAACTGCCCCCATCAAAACAGCCCCCATCAAAACTGCCCATCATATTGCTAGCATCAAAACTGCCCCATCAAAATTGCCCCCATCAGAATTGCCCCATCAAAACTGCCCCATTAAAATTGCCACCATCAAAACTGCACCCCATCAAAACTGCCACCATCAAAACTGCCCCATCAAATTTGCCCCCATCAGAATTGCCCCATCAAAACTGCCCCATCAAAACTGCCCCATCTTATTGTCACCTTCAAAACTGCCCAATCAAAACTGCCCCCATCAAAACTGCCCCATCAAATTATACCCTCATCAGAATTGCCCCATTATAACTGCCCCATCTTATTGTGACCTTCAAAACTGCCCCCATCAAAACTGCCCCCATCAAAGCTGCCCCATCAAAATTGCCCCATCAGAATTGTTCCATCAAAACTGCCCCATCATATTGCCCCTATCAAAACTGCCCGATCAAAATTTCCCCCATCAGAATTGCCCCATCAAATTGCCACCACCAAAACTGCCCCGTCATATTGCCCTATCAAAATTGTCCCATGAAAACTGCCCATCATATTGCTACCATCAAAACTGCCCCATCAAAATTGCCCCCACAGAATTGCCGCCATCAAAACTGCCACATCAAAATTGTCCCATCAAAACTGCCCCTTCAAAACTGCACAATGAAAATTGCCCCATCTAACTGCCCCCATCAAAACTGCCCCATTAAAATTTCCCCCATCAGAATTGCCCCATTAAAATTGTCCCTATCAAAACTGCCCCATCATATTGCCACCATCAAAACTGCCCCATCATATTGCCACCATCAAAACTGCCCCATCAAAACTGCCCCATCAAATTGTCCCATGAAAACTGCCCCATCTTATTGTCACCTTCAAAACGGCCCCGTCAAAACTGTCCCCATCAAAACTGCCCCATCAACATTTCCCCATCAGAATTGCCCCATCAAATTGCCACCATCAAAACTGCCCCGTCATATTGCCCCCATCAAAACTGCCCCAATCAAAACTGCCCCATCAAAATTGCCCCATCACGATTGCCCCATCATTACTGCCCCATCGAAACTGCTCCGTCATATTGCCACCATCAAAACTGCCCCCCATCAAAACTGCCCCAATCAGAATTGCCCCATCAAAACTGCCCCATCATATTGCAACCATCAAAACTGCCCCATCAAATTTGCCCCATCAGAATTGCCCCATCAAAACTGTACCATCATATTGCCACCATCAAAACTGCCCCATCAAAATTGCCCCATCAGAATTGCTCCATCAAAACTGCCCCATCATATTGCCCCTATCAAAACTGCCCCTTTAAATTGTTCCCTATCAGAATTGCCCCATCAAAACTTCCCTGTCATATTCCCCCATCAAAACTGCCCCATCAAAATTGCCCCATCAATACTGCCCCATTAAAACTGCCCCGTCATATTGCCACCATCAAAACTGCCCCATCAAATGTTTCCCCATCAAAACTGCCCCAATCAGAATTGCCCCATCAAAACTGCCCCATCATATCGCCACCATCAAAACTGCCCCATCATATTGCCACCATTAAAACGGCCCCATCAAAACTGCCCCATCATATTGCCACCATCAAAACTGCCCCATCAAAACTGCCCCATCAAATTACCCCATCAGAATTTCCCCATCAAAACTGCCACCATCAAAACTGCCCCATCAGAATTGCCCCATCAAAACTGCCCCATCATATTGCCACCATCAAAACTGCAACATCAAATTTGCCCCCATCAGAATTGCCCCATCAAAACTGCTCAATCAAAACTGCCCCCATCAAAACTGCCCCATCAAATTATACCCCCATCAGAATTGCCCTATCAAAACTGCCCCATCTGATTGTCACCTTCAAAACTGCCCCGTCAAAACTGCCCCCGTCAAAACTGCCCCCATCAAAACTGCCCCATCAAAATTTCCCCCATCAGAATTGCCCCATCAAATTGCCACCACCAAAACTGCCCCATCATATTGCCCCCATCAAAACTGCCCCCATCAAAATTGCCCCCATTAGAATTGCCCCATCATTACTGCCCCATTGAAATTGCTCCGTCATATTGCCACCATCAAAACTGCCCCCATCAAATCTGCCCCATCAAAACTGCCCCAATCAGAATTGCCCCATCAAAACTGCTCCATCATATTGCCACCATCAAAACTGCCCCATCAAATTTGCCCCATCAGAATTGCCCCATCAAAACTGTACCATCATATTGCCACCATCAAAACTGCCCCATCAAAATTGCCCCATGAGAATTGCTCCATCAAAACTGCCCCATCATATTGCCCCTATCAAAACTGCCCCATCAAAATGTTCCCCATCAGAATTGCCCCATCAAAACTTCCCCGTCATATTCCCCCATCAAAACTGCCCCATCAAATTTGCCCCATCAATACTGCCCCATCAAAACTGCTCCATCATATTGCCCCATAAAACTGCCCCCATCAAAACTGCCCCATTAAAATTGCCCCCATCATAATTGCCCCATTAAAATTGCCCCCATCAAAACTACCCCCATCAAAACTGCCCCATCAAAACTGCCCCATCAAATTATACACCCGTCAGAATTGCCCCATCAAAACTGCCCCATCTTATTGTCACCTTCAAAACTGCCCCCATCAAAACTGCCTCATCAAAATTGCCCCATCAGAATTGCTCCATCATATTGCCCCTATCAAAACTGCCCCATCAAAATTTTCCCCATCAGAATTGCCCCATCAAAACTGCCTCGTCATATTCCCCCCATCAAAATTGCCCCCATCAAAATTGCCCCCATCAAATCTTCCCCCATCAAAACTGCCCCAATCAGAATTGCCCCATCAAAACTGCCCGATCATATTGCCACCATCAAAACTGCCCCATCAAAATTGCCCCCAGCAGAATTGCCCCATCAAAACTGCACCATCATATTGCCACCATCAAAACTGCCCAGTCAAGGGGGGCGTGGCTAACCGCCGAGCAGTATGGAAGCCTGAGTACACAGCTCCTGCACCGAACGGAGATTTGAGCCTTTACTTCACTACACCGGACCCCAAAATGCACTCAGCTAACCCCCACACCCTGGGGAATCAGACCGGAACATCCAGGAAAAGGAAGGAATACAGACAGCCAAGGAAACTGACAGATTTCTACACTTTCTCTCAGGAAGAAAAAATCCAAGATGGCGCCCGCGGCGCTTCACAGCACACAGGGGAACAGCACACTGCTGATTCCTACACAGATCTGCCTGATGAGGATGAATCCTTAATATCACCACAGGATCAAGCATCTAGCTCACATCCACCATCAGGATCATCTTCCACCTCCAACAGCCCTGCCAAATCACAGATGCGCCTGGATGCAGATACACAGGCTATGGAGGTAAGGCCTGCACTAGATCATCTGCCCACCCAGACACCCTTATCCTCCCCTATAGCGGCCTTCCCCACATCTAACCAGCCTGTTATTGATACGATGATGAAGGAGATGCTGATGTCACTACATAGCTCTCTCCACAATGACATTTCCTCCATCATCGATCAAATTCATCGACTACCAAAACCACCAGATTTACCCGCAGAAGTACCCAGAGACACCTTGATGAGGATACACTTCTTCCATGCCAAAGATATGCTTCTTGCTCAATCCAGACGTCTGGGACAACTTCCAGCCCCATACGCTAAGCTGCAACTCTTTGCTGATATCTCTCAGTTCACCCGCCAACAGCGACGTCAGCTGCAGACCATTACAAAACCTCTCCACAACCACAAGATTCCATTCCAATGGGGATTTCCAACCAAGCTACTTCACACCAAAAATGGGACACGGCACAGCATCCACATGGTGGAAGAAGGCATAAAACTACTTCAAAACTGGGGCATCATCCCCGAGATCGATCCTTCAACCCAGCCGACCCATACAGCGAACCCCCAAGTGCACAACAGGGGAATGCATTCTAACTTCAACACCTGAACACCAGGTTAATGATGCTACTAAACCATCATTCATTTGCACTCTGTTCCGGTGCCTGCTCATTGCAGATAGTCCACGATCTTTACCCACACTTTGACCGGTAGTTCTTAAGCTTACTGCCGACCCCCGCATACTTCACCCCTGCTATAACATACTAACTGTTATTCCTCATTTCCCTTTATACCTACTCTTCTCCCTGAGAGCACAGGATCTTCAGAACTCGATCTTCTTCATAACAACAACCCTCTCTAAATTAACCACACTAACAAGTACCAAGGATCTCACAGCTGCCACACCAGCCATACGAGGAACTGTAAGTGCTAACATAATTTACGTCTCCTCCACATCACCACCATAATGCCCAAATTTATGTCACTCAATGTGAAGGGATTGTACCATCCGGCCAAGAGAGCTTCTCTATGGCGCACTGCCCAAGATTCCCACTGTGAAGTTCTTTGTGTTCAAGAAACTCACTTTAAGTCTACCGCTGAACCCCTATGTACCAACAAAAATTTTACCCACATCTTTAAAGCATTGGGCCCAGAAAAAAAGAAAGGTGTCATGATAGCTATTAAGAATTCCTGCTCCTTCACTCTCCACAATAGTCTCACTGATACAGAGGGCAGATATCTAGCTCTAGACTGCACTCTGAACGCCAATAGATACACCATTGTCACAATCTATGCTCCCAATAAGAAACAATGCAACGTCCTCTCCAAATTGATGAAAAAAATCAACCGCTTCAAACAAGGTCAACTAATAATATGTTTCAGATTTTAATATAGTACCGGACAACTCCATAGACTCTTCCGCTCATAGGCTAGCACAAAGGAGATAATACTACAATAAAGACCAACAACCATTATATTCCTTTTTTATAACAATTTATTTATTTTGGAAAGTTAAATTTAGGCCACAATGTTGTTCAAGGGATAACCTGATAATGAAATAACGCAACTTCAAATAATTATAAAGCCATCTTGGCTATAATACATCAATTCAAATTTTAGACTGTGTCCATCCAGACAATGCTGGATGACTATTCCCCCACTAAACAACACCATGACTGATATGAGAATTAGGGAGGGCGGGTGGGAGTCCCGGTCTGGTTCCACAGGGTCTGCTTGCCTAACGGCCAGACTGCCCCTTTTATCTTCTTCAGAAACGCGGGCTATGCAAACCGCCAATTTCCTCCAATCAGCTGCTTGTTGCTGCGCAGGAGAAGCTGTTGCTGTAACCAATAGCAAACCTACAGAAAACATAAGGAAACATGCATTCCCCTTTGAGCTCTCCCATGTTGGTCCTGCATATTGCATGGACCTGTCATGGGCTAGCACAAAGGAGATAATACTACAATAAAGACCAACAACCATTATATTCCTTTTTTATAACAATTTATTTATTTTGGAAAATTAAATTTAGGCCACGATGTTGTTCAAGGGTTAACCTGATAATGAAATAACGCAACTTCAAATAATTATAAAGCCATCTTGGCTATAATACATCAACTCAAATTTTACACTGTGTCCATCCAGACAATGCTGGACGACTATTCCCCACCGACCGAGGCCAAGAGAGAAACCCTTGGCTGAGGTCCCCCCAACATCGCAGCACTTTCAATTAAACTTTGCAGGCCCATATTGAATATGTCCAGACCTATGTCTGCCAAGTGAACTAAAGCCCTCCTAAATAACCCAGGAACGAAACCTCCAAGCTCCAAGTGGCAGAAGGACACACCTCCCGAGGACACTAAAAAAAATTATGTATGGTCCTATTCAGCCATCTCTGAATCCTATCCACATAAAATAAATTCCCAGAAGGGGACCAAAGGAGTCTAGGAATCATTTCAGAGAAGGCCAAATTGGTACTTGGAAACAAAAGTTTAATGGAATAAATATCCTGCTTCATTTCACAAAGGAGCTCCCATGTTCTTACTTACCAACGTCGTTTGCTCCAACGTGAAGAACTAGAACCTGAGGAGAAGGCCAAACTGTGGATAAGTGAATTAAGTGGTCTTTAAGATTACGCCATCTGAGGCCCCTAACTCCAGACCATAAAACCATAAAGACATTACTATCCAAACCTAAATTGTTCGTATAAATCCTGGATGCAGCCTGTTTTTTAGCCCAGAAAATGTAGGAGTGGCCTACTATCCAGATTGTGCATTTAGAAGAATCTGAAAATAGAAAATCAAACAATTAACAATTCAGGGCGGACATAAATTGTATATCTACTACTAGCCCACCTACCAACCCTTTTTTGACCTTCAGGAGAGAATCCCAACAAATTGGCTGTGGTGGTGGCCCCAATCCTAAATGAATGTGATGAGAATCTGAGACCTAGGAGGTTAAGGCGCTTGAGGCATGAGGATAGCACAGCAGAAAACTGGTATCGGGTCAAAGGGGACAAGTCCTGGTGGATAAAAAAGGAAATATCAGAGGGGGGGCCTTACTGCCATATAACTGGCAGTATGTGACACCGGGCAAACCAACTTATTGGGAGATTTACCCAGATATATCCACTGACCATTGCCCAAACCAAAAGTTTTGGACCGGCAGATAAACAATTGTAAGCAATCTGAATCCATAAACACATGAGAAAACAGCAGGAAGGCTGAAGATGATTTGTTTTGTGCTGTAAGCTCTCCAACTTTAAGGGCACCAAAAAAGGTAACAGAAAAGGCTGCACTGAAAGGCAGAAGTTCAAATTCAGTAAAACAAACCTCTTCTAATATAGAGAGTAGTTTGATTAATAGATTAACTGAAATGGGACGTCTAGAATCCTGGGTAGGACGTGAATTCCTGAATCCTTTGAGGACCTGACTAACCTGAAAAAAGGAGGACAGGGCTGGCATGCCTGCAAATTTTAGAAAAAAGGAAACACCTGCCAACACCTTGCTAATGGAGGCAGGACTAAGGTCAGACTGAATTAGAAAAGACACAAAAGCTAAAGGGACATACGCGTTCACTTCCAAGACATCTATACGCCTGCAAGAGCAAAAAGAACACCATTTTGGCCAGGCCAGACTATATTCCAGCCATGTCTTACATGCTACCGAGTTCCGAAGATGTGCAGAGATCAGTCCCAGATCAAGCCCCAGACTAAATCTGGGCAAGGGGTTCCACACTGATCTGCCGATGGGGCCAACTCCCGGAATCTCCGGAACTGTAAACGAGATAAGGCGTCAGCTATGTTATTATCAATCCCAGGAATATGTCAGGCTTTTAACCAGATATTGAATCTCATGCAGTGCAACACTAAAAAACATAAAAGTTTGATAACTAGCTCTGATCTAGATGAAACTATATTGATAGAAAATAGTACACCTTTATTATCTGTATTTACAATAATCCTACGATTCACAAACTGTTCTTTCCAGATCACAATTGAAACTATAACCGGAAACAACTCAAGGAGGACTATATTGTGCAAAATGTCTTGTTGCAACCAACTAGAGTGCCACCTAGAAGCACACCAATGGCCATTCAGAAAGGCACCAAAACCTGATGAACCAGCAGCATCTGTAAAGAAATTTAACTAAAAATCATTTGTAAAGGATTGTTGCCACACTGTGGACCCATTGAAGTTGCAAAGAAATGAATCCCAAATTTTTAAATCTTCTTTGACACTTTTAGAGTTGAAAACATGAGAACAAGGGTTCTTAAAACCTTTAATAGCCAAAGCAAAACATCTGGAAAAAATCCTAGCTATGGGAGTAACCCTAGCTGCAAATGCAAACAGACCCAATAGGGATTGGGCCTCTTTTAACAAAACTTTGCACTTTGACAAGAATAACAAGATCATTATTCTCATACGATGCAATTTATCCCTGGGCAATCTGAACTCCATCAATGATGAGTTGATAGTGAACCCCAAAAATTCTAAAGTGGATGCAAGAAAGACCGTTTTTTCATGAGCAATGGGAATACCAAAGGAATCACAAATATTAAAAAAAAATTTGTTTAGCGACTCCAAACATATGGGGGAGTCTGCTGGGCCCAAAAATAAAAAAATTGTCTAAATAATGTGGAATACCCCCAATAGGGGAACATTCAGACAGAACCCAATGCAAAAATTTTGAGAAAGACTCAGAATAAAAGCACGATAATGAGAAACCCATGGGCATACATTTATCAAAATAAAATTGGTCCTGAAAATGGAAACCCAGGGGATTGAATCCTTGTGGATGCACCGGTAGCAGGCGAAAGACAGATTTGACGTCCGCTTTTGCTAACAGTGCACTGTGCCCAAAGCGACGTAAAAGCTCCAGTGCTTCATCAAAGGAAGGGTATGAAACAGGAGCTATAACCTCTGCAACCTCATCATTAAGTGAAGCGTCCTCTGGATATGACAAATGGTGAATGAGCCTGAAACTACAATGTTCTCTTTTAGGAACAATGCCCAAGGGGAAGAGATGGAAGGTTTTAAAAGGTGGGCAAGAAAAAGGGCCAGCTACTCTTCCTTCTGCCACTTCCTTAGAGATTTTTTCTTGTACAATTTCAGGTTGACTCATAGCAGAGCATAAATTTCTAACCAAAGTGCATCCAGTCCCTGCAAAGGAGGGGACCAAGAAACCGTCCCTGAAACCATCAGTTAGCAACTGTGCCATCGTGCGGTCTGGATAACGATCTAACCACAGTTGCATGCTTAGCAGGCTCACCGGCGTCTTGGCCTTTTCCACCAGCATCGCGTGGAAAGGATGGGAGAGAAGCTGCTGATGATTTTTTGAAACATCTACTCGCAGAATGGTTCTCATTGCAATAAGAGCACTCATGCCTATACCTACAGTTTGATAAGAATTTGCATTGTCCTTCGTTAAAGGCAAAACAGAAGCCTTTACGAAAGACATTTTGTGGGCTAGGCACTGCTCTAGGTGTGAATTGCGGCTTTTGTGGTAGCATGAGATTCAACCATAAACCCACATCCTTGCATCACTATTGCAAGGTAGGGTGAACTGCTAATTTCTGTCTGAAATTCTCATCATAGGTGAACCAGACTGTACCGCCAAAATTACGGAAGGCTTCAGAAAATGTCCATGTGCTGAAAAAGGCCTGAACATTTCTCAGGAAATTGTTCTCCCAACACAGCTGCAAAAATGCAAAAAGCCTGCAGCCAATTCTGAAAGGTTTCGGGGACAGCCCTCCGCCTATCCTCTTCTGTGCGCTCATCTGATTTCCTGTCATATTTAGCTAGAAACTCTTTGGAAGCTGGCAATAATGACAACAAATCAATAAAATCACCCCCCCCAAAATTTTTTCTTTGACAGAGGTGGATAAGTGGAAACCTAGCGGTGATATTTCACATGGCATAGGAGCCTTAAAGGAGGACTCTCCAACTATAGAATGAGCAGAGCGTGCAGAAGGCATAATAGATTTGCGAACTTGAACCGGCTTGTGGGCCATGCTACCTGTACTATTTTTTAATTCTCACCAAGGGGGTTCTCTATCATATTATGCCAAATTGGACTTATATCATCTATCTCATTCTGTTGAAAAAGGTTCTCATCCTGCTGTAAAAAAGCACTATGTAACTGTGCCCCTTTTAAATCATTACTAGTATCAGTATCATTCAAAGCACCAGAATACTGTGCTCCTTCATCCTCCTAAACAAAAGCACCAACTGTGTGTGCCCCTTTAAGCTTGTGTAACATACTAGATAAGTTTTTAACAAGAACATTAAATTCAGTGACATTAACATCAGAGAGTGTTTTACCAACAGGCAGACTCCTAGTTTGCTCACTTCTGGCCGCAGCAGATGCAGGCTGAGTAGCAGTATTCTTTTCCATTGGAGATGCATTCCTGTGAGGAACGCTGCCAGCTCTCTCCTTTCCTTTGGGCTGAGGAGAAGCCTCTGTTCTCTGCCTCTTCTTTCTTCTCTCTGGCTGCTGGCGCAGACTGCGCATGCCCGCTTCTGGCTCCTCCATCTTTATCTGGGCTGTAACATTTGACGGCCTGGGCGGAGTCTCGGAACGTCCGTCCTCCAGGCATTGTACTCCTCACCTCCGGAGCCTTTGGCTTTTTCAATGAGGCAGCGGAGCAAGCTCTCCCTCCTCTCAGGTGAGCAGCGCTTCATACTTCCGAGTCCCGGTCTGGTTCCATAAGGTCTGCTTGCCTAACTGCCGGACTGCCCCTTTTATCTTCTTCAGAAACGCGGGCTATGCAAACCGCCAATTTCCTCCAATCAGCTGCTTGTTGCTGCGCAGGAGAAGCCGTTGCTGTAACCAATAGCAAACCTACAGAAAACATAAGGAAACATGCATTCCCCTTTGAGCTCTCCCATGTTGGTCCTGCATATTGCATGGACCTGTCATTCTCACAGATTGCCCTCCCCTATGGGATCCCTCATTAGATCCAATGACCTGTATGATGTGTGGAGATGTCATCACACCACCGAAAGAGACTACTCCCATTTCTCACCCTGGCATAATTCTTACACAAGAATTGACTATTTTCTGGTAGACAAATGGACACTACCCAAAATTTCCTCATCAGAAATAGATACCATTATGTGGTCTGACCACGCGCCAGTCACTATAACCCTGGAAGATTCCCCAACAATCTCCCGAACTCGGCTCTGGAGAGCGAATGCTGCAATCCTTAACTCGCCTACCCATTCTACCCACATCAGAAGTTGCCTGGAAGAATACTTCAACACAAACTCAGGATCTGTACAGGATAACACTGTCCTCTGGAATGCCCATAAAGCATTCATAAGAGGGATTCTCATACAAATTGGTGCTAGAGAGAGGAGGAGGAGATCACAGCATCTAAATCTACTAACTTCAAACATTAAAACTCTATAAACCCAAAACCAATCTTCACCTGACCCGGCACTCAAAAAAAAATTAGACTCCCTTAGACAGGAATTAAGGTCCCACCTGTTACAATCATTCGAGAAAGCACATACATACTTTAGAGCAAAACACTACTCCACTGACAATAAGGCTGGGAAAACTATGGCTAACAGAATAAAAGGGCACTACTCAAAAACTAAAATTACACATTTATTTCACCCAGCTACCAAACAAAAACTGACAGACCCACAATCCATTGCAGATGCATTCATTCACTACTACAACATGCTATACAATTTAAAAGACAACGCTTCTGTCAAACAGCCATCCTTACAAGACCTAGAATAATTTCTCCACAAAATCAATCTTCCCAAATTGTCCGCAGAACAATTATCCGCATTAAACACACCATTTACTGACATAGAAATTTGTAACATAATTGCAACTCTACCCTCGAACAAATCACCAGGTCCTGACAGCCTTAGGCTCGATTCACACCTATGCATGTTGCTTTTGAGCGTTTTTGGAGTTTTTTTGTCATGCTTGCCACGTTTTTGAGCAGCGTTTTTGTAGCGTTTTTACAGCGTTTTTGCCGCGTTTTGCGTTTTTTTTTTTTTTTTTTACAGTTAAAAATAAAAAAAAGGCAAAAACGCATCAAAAACGCACCAAAAACGCTGTAAAAACGCTGCAAAAATGGTGCACATGCGTTTTTGATGCTGGTCCATTGAATTGTATTACATGCAAAACGCTGCATTTTGCATGAAAAAAAGTCCCTGACCCTTTCCAAAAATGCAGAGATACAAAAAGGCATTGATGTGAACATGTTCCATAGGAACCCATGTTAAAAAATTCCCATGCATTTCTGCAAAATGCATCAAAAAACGCGCTAGTGTGAATGGAGCCTTACTGGTGAATATTACAAACAATTTGGTACAATTCTAGCACCATTTTTGTCTTCAGTATTCAATGACGCTGCCTCATCCTCCTCTCTCCCTCCTGAAATGCTAAGCGCTCTAAGGCTCGATTCACACCTATGCATGTTGCTTTTGAGCGTTTTTGGAGGTTTTTTTTTCATGCTTGCCGCGTTTTTTAACATGCGTTTTTGACGCGTTTTGCGGCGTTTTTGATGCGTTTTTGCCGCGTTTTGCGTTTTGCGGTTTTCATTATGCGTTTTATAAAGAACCAATTGGAAAACATCACTGCTTATATCACAGAATGTCAGCTGACATTAGTACTTCCTGCTTCCTCCCTAGTCTTGCTGTCTTTTGGTGCTTAGATTATCCTGGCTTTAATGTCCTTTTTTCTAGCAGTAGCCACAGCTGCTGCTGCAGTTTTGCTTGAAGAGGAAGCTGAAGAAGAAGAACAAAGGAGAAAACGAAGATTTTGGGTGCATCCAGTGATTGCCAATAGGGAGCAGAGAGGTCAATTCTGGATAATTTACAATGACCTCCGAGCCCATGAAGACAAGTTTATGGATTACACACGTATGTCTATTAAAAGGTGAGTTCTTGATTTAGTACCATTACCTAGCCATAATCTTGTTTAGAGTTCGTTTAGGTTTCAAAGTCGGGTTAGGGTTAGGATTTAAAGTAGGGTTAGAATTTAAAGTCGGGTTAGGGTTAGGATTTAAAGTAGGGTTAGGGTTAGGATTTAAAGTAGGGTTAGGATTTAAAGTAGGGTTAGGGTTAGAATTTAAAGTCGGGTTAGGGTTAGGATTTAAAGTAGGGTTAGGGTTAGGATTTAAAGTAGGGTTAGGGTTAGAATTTAAAGTCGGGTTAGGGTTAGGATTTAAAGTAGGGTTAGAATTTAAAGTCGGGTTAGGGTTAGGATTTAAAGTCGAGTTAGGGTTAGGATTTAAAGTAGGGTTAGGGTTAGGATTTAAAGTAGGGTTAGGATTTAAAGTAGGGTTAGGGTTAGAATTTAAAGTCGGGTTAGGGTTAGGATTTAAAGTAGGGTTAGGGTTAGGATTTAAAGTAGGGTTAGGGTTAGAATTTAAAGTCGGGTTAGGGTTAGGATTTAAAGTAGGGTTAGAATTTAAAGTCGGGTTAGGGTTAGGATTTAAAGTCGAGTTAGGGTTAGGATTTAAAGTAGGGTTAGGGTTAGGATTTAAAGTAGGGTTAGGATTTAAAGTAGGGTTAGGGTTAGAATTTAAAGTCGGGTTAGGGTTAGGATTTAAAGTAGGGTTAGGGTTAGGATTTAAAGTAGGGTTAGGGTTAGAATTTAAAGTCGGGTTAGGGTTAGGATTTAAAGTAGGGTTAGAATTTAAAGTCGGGTTAGGGTTAGGATTTAAAGTCGGGTTAGGATTTAAAGTAGGGTTAGGGTTAGGATTTAAAGTAGGGTTAGGGTTAGAATTTAAAGTCGGGTTAGGGTTAGGATTTAAAGTAGGGTTAGAATTTAAAGTCGGGTTAGGGTTAGGATTTAAAGTAGGGTTAGAATTTAAAGTCGGGTTAGGGTTAGGATTTAAAGTCGGGTTAGGGTTAGGATTTAAAGTAGGGTTAGGGTTAGAATTTAAAGTCAGGTTAGGGTTAGGATTTAAAGTAGGGTTAGAATTTAAAGTCGGGTTAGGGTTAGGATTTAAAGTCGGGTTAGGGTTAGGATTTAAAGTCGGGTTAGGGTTAGGATTTAAAGTAGGGTTAGAATTTAAAGTCGGGTTAGGGTTAGGATTTAAAGTAGGGTTAGGGTTAGGATTTAAAGTAGGGTTAGGGTTAGGATTTAAAGTAGGGTTAGGGTTAGAATTTAAAGTCGGGTTAGGGTTAGGATTTAAAGTAGGGTTAGGGTTAGGATTTAAAGTAGGGTTAGGGTTAGAATTTAAAGTCGGGTTAGGGTTAGGATTTAAAGTAGGGTTAGAATTTAAAGTCGGGTTAGGGTTAGGATTTAAAGTCGGGTTAGGGTTAGGATTTAAAGTAGGGTTAGAATTTAAAGTCGGGTTAGGGTTAGGATTTAAAGTCGGGTTAGGGTTAGGATTTAAAGTAGGGTTAGGGTTAGGATTTAAAGTAGGGTTAGGGTTAGAATTTAAAGTCGGGTTAGGGTTAGGATTTAAAGTAGGGTTAGAATTTAAAGTCGGGTTAGGGTTAGGATTTAAAGTCGGGTTAGGGTTAGGATTTAAAGTAGGGTTAGAATTTAAAGTCGGGTTAGGGTTAGGATTTAAAGTAGGGTTAGGGTTAGGATTTAAAGTAGGGTTAGGGTTAGGATTTAAAGTAGGGTTAGGGTTAGAATTTAAAGTCGGGTTAGGGTTAGGATTTAAAGTCGGGTTAGGGTTAGGATTTAAAGTAGGGTTAGGGTTAGGATTTAAAGTAGGGTTAGGGTTAGAATTTAAAGTCGGGTTAGGGTTAGGATTTAAAGTAGGGTTAGAATTTAAAGTCGGGTTAGGGTTAGGATTTAAAGTCGGGTTAGGGTTAGGATTTAAAGTAGGGTTAGAATTTAAAGTCGGGTTAGGGTTAGGATTTAAAGTAGGGTTAGGGTTAGGATTTAAAGTAGGGTTAGGGTTAGGATTTAAAGTAGGGTTAGGGTTAGAATTTAAAGTCGGGTTAGGGTTAGGATTTAAAGTCGGGTTAGGGTTAGGATTTAAAGTAGGGTTAGGGTTAGGATTTAAAGTAGGGTTAGGGTTAGAATTTAAAGTCGGGTTAGGGTTAGGATTTAAAGTAGGGTTAGAATTTAAAGTCGGGTTAGGGTTAGGATTTAAAGTCGGGTTAGGGTTAGGATTTAAAGTAGGGTTAGAATTTAAAGTCGGGTTAGGGTTAGGATTTAAAGTAGGGTTAGGGTTAGGATTTAAAGTAGGGTTAGGGTTAGAATTTAAAGTCGGGTTAGGGTTAGGATTTAAAGTCGGGTTAGGGTTAGGATTTAAAGTCGGGTTAGGGTTAGGATTTAAAGTAGGGTTAGGGTTAGAATTTAAAGTCGGGTTAGGGTTAGGATTTAAAGTAGGGTTAGAATTTAAAGTCGGGTTAGGGTTAGGATTTAAAGTCGGGTTAGGGTTAGGATTTAAAGTAGGGTTAGAATTTAAAGTCGGGTTAGGGTTAGGATTTAAAGTCGGGTTAGGGTTAGGATTTAAAGTAGGGTTAGGGTTAGGATTTAAAGTAGGGTTAGGGTTAGAATTTAAAGTCGGGTTAGGGTTAGGATTTAAAGTAGGGTTAGAATTTAAAGTCGGGTTAGGGTTAGGATTTAAAGTAGGGTTAGGGTTAGGATTTAAAGTAGGGTTAGGGTTAGTCTTAACCCCTAAACAAATTTTTAAAGTGAAATCGAATGACTAAATAGGCTCAATGTAGGCGCTTGTCTAGGTGACATTGTGCTTGTGGTTTTCTCAATGTCCTTTTTTGCCCACACATTTTTGATGTTTTGCTTGGTTTACTCAGCAGCAAGCTGCAACGTCAGAACACATCTTTCAGGGATTGTATTCCACCAGTTGAAAGGCTAATAATTACATTAAGGTAAATGTAAACTTTTTGCTTTTAGACTTTAACACACAAAGTGTTAATCAAATGAACAGGCACACAAAGTTTATATTTCCACAAAATAATTTAAATATGATTTTAATTGTAATTTTGAACACAAACATATAATGTGTAGAATTGCTTCATTCTTTCAAAATAACAATGTTCCGATAACAAAATAAGTAACGAAGTATTAGGCTCATCGCAATTTCAATAGACAAATGAGTTCAGTTAGGTTTCCACCATATGTTTTTTACAAATATAACAAAAACATAACTAGCATTTTAAATTATAAAGTATGATAATTAAATGGGTCTTGGCATGATTCAGGTTGCTGGGATGACAAACAAGGAGCACTTTCTACATACTGCTGCTCCTGAGCAACACTTGGGACATTTTGGAAATGGTAAGGTGGACCCCTATTGCCCACATCTGGTGCTCCAAAACCTGATCCTGGTGGCCCAAGTGCAGATGGTGGAGGTAGAGGAGGTTGGTGGTGGTCAAGCCGTCGAAGTGTTTGTCTAGATTCGTAAGGATTTTCAGCTCTGTAAGTTTGGTGCCTAGGCATCTGGTAAGATAAAGGGGGATTTTGCCAAGAAGCATAATTGGTTGTCTGTGTTGGTTGCATTGGAAGACTTCTGTCTGTGTGATAAATATTTTGGGGACTGGGGATATATGATTTTATGGTCTGCATGACAGAAATTTGCATATCCATTTTCATAGCATCGGGCACCTGATCAAAATAGGGCACCAGGGTATTGGCAAATTGTTGTGAGAGTGTCAATTGCCCTGTGAAACGATCTGACAGATCTTTTAATAAACTGTACATTTTATCAGACTCTTTCTGAATTTGCCGTTTGGTGGCACCCCCCCTTTTAGTAGTGCGCAATGGTGCAGCAGCCCCCTCCTCCTGTTCCTCTTCTCCAGGTATCTCTGCAATTTCCTGATTTGGAGATTGTGGGTTTGTAGGCTCCTGTGTTTGCACTGATGATTCTTCTTCTGCAGGTTCATCCTCCCAGCAGGTGTCTGTGCTGCAAATCACAACAAAACAGACCATTTTTTTTAGGGTGTGTGGGTAATAATTGCACAGAAACACAGAATCATAATATCCTTTTTAAAATAATTACCTTCGCATCTCCAGAATAGGTCTCAAAAACTCAAGGTCTTTCGCATAGGAGTATGGTTTGAAAGACATTGCACCTGAACCACTTCTCATACTCTTTTCCTTTTTCAAATGACTATTAAAACTATCCTTTGCGCTCCGCCATCTGGTTTGCAAAGCTTTTACAGCAAAACAATGAAAAAATATTTTTGTTTTAATTTCAGATACCTGGCAACTGGACACTCCATTTCTAGTTTACATTATCAGTTCTTGATTGGGAAATCAACTGCTAGCTACCTAATCCGGGACACGTGTTCCATCATTTGGGACGTTCTTAAAGAGGTTGTCTTCCCGAAACCTACAACTGATGAATGGGCAAAGATAGCAGATATCTTCTGGCAGCAGTGCAATTTTCCAAATTGCATGGGTGCTATTGACGGAAAACATATACGCATCCAGAAGCCAGTAGGCAGTGGCAGCAGCTTTTATAACTATAAAAAATATTTTTCTTTTGTGCTTTTTGCAATGGCAGATGCCAATTACCGTTTTATATATGTTGATATAGGGTCCTATGGCAGAAGCTCAGACTCTAGTATATTTACCCACTCAACCTTAGGGCATCTTCTGCAAGAAAATAGGCTGGCACTACCAGCCAATACACCACTCCCTGGAACGATTGGGCCTGCAATGCCGTATGTGTTTGTGGCTGATGAAGCTTTTGCGCTAGGGGAACACCTTCTCAGACCCTATTCAAGCCACTCTTTGAGCCAAGAAAAAAGAGTGTTCAATTACAGACTCACTCGGGCCAGGAGAGTTGTTGAATGTGCTTTTGGCATACTGGCCAACAAATGGCGTTTGTTGCACACACCAATATATCTAAAGATGCAACATGCTATACAGGCAGTGAAAGCTATTTGTGCTCTCCATAATTTTATTAGAGAGCATGACGGTTTCCAATTTGAGGACACCCTTGCCAATCAGGCCATGACAAGAGCTGAAATGACATCCACTCGGGGCAGCAGGAGTGGTGCTGCTTTACGTGAAACTTTATGTTCATATTTCATGTCTCCAGAAGGTCAGCTGCCATGGCAGCTAGATGCAATAGCCTAGATAGACCCAATGTAACAGATCTTCTAAACATTGTAAATGTGTGTTTTTTTGAAGCTTATGTTTGTCAAATTTTGCAACGTATGCTGTACTTTTTTATGCATTGAAAAATGTGTATCTGACATTAAGATACTATTAAAAACAAATATCCTAATTTGTCCATTTTTTGGTGTAATAATTTTATTCAATGAACATTAGGCCTCATGCCCATGAGGCGCTGTTAAACGTGCATTCAGAGGCAGTTGGACAGTTTTTCCAACTGCACCTGAACTAATTCACTGTTATCCTATGTGTCCATGTACACAATTTTTTTCTTGCCTTTTGGCCAGCTTTGAAACGCCTGTCTATGTTAGTCTATGGCTTTATGCCCACCTAGGCATTTTTGAGATGCAAATGGCATAGGCGTTTTTACATACAAAAACGGCTGAAACGCTCAAAACGTTCACCAAACGCTCCAAACGCTCACAAACGATCCTAAACGGTCCAAACGCTTAAAACGCTCAAAACGCTCAAAACATTCCAAACGTTCAAAACGCTCCTAAACGCTTAAAACGTTTCAAACGCTCAAAACGCTCCCAAACGCTCCTAAACGCTCACAAACGCGCAAAACGTTTTAAACGCTCAAAACGCTCAAAACGCCCCCAAAACGCTCACAAACGCGCAAAACGTTTCAAACGCTCAAAACGCTCAAAATTTTACCCAATTTTATGAAAATTTGACCAATTTTTTGGAAATGTAACCCAATTTTATGGAAATTTGACCAATTTGAGGGAAATTTTACCCAATTTTATGGAAATTTAACCCAATTTGCGGGAAATTTTACCCAATTTTATGGAAATTTGACCAATTTTATGGAAAATTGACCCAATTTTATGGAAATTTGACCAATTTTAGGGAAATTTGACCCAATTTTATGGAAATTTGACCAATTTTATGGAAATGTAACCCAATTTTATGGAAATTTGACCAATTTGAGGGAAATTTTACCCAATTTTATGGAAATTTAACCCAATTTGCGGGAAATTTTACCCAATTTTATGGAAATTTGACCAATTTTATGGAAAATTGACCCAATTTTATGGAAATTTGACCAATCTTAGGGAAATTTGACCCAATTTGAGGGAAATTTAACCCAATTTGAGGGAAATTCGCGCAATTTAAGGGATATTGGCCAAAATCTAAAGCAGAACTCCACTAACTCGATACTCAAAAAAATAGCTAATTTAAATACATGTATTTAGGTCAGTAAATAATTTAAAAAACATAAACTGTCAAAAATGTTTGGATCATGCACATGAACACATACATAATTACAGTGGATCTAATAATCTACAGACCCCTGGTAAAATGTCAGGTTTATGTGATGTTTAAAAATGAAACAAACATATATAATTGATGAACTTGTTCCATCTTTAATTAATTCAGAAGTTTGTTTGGGGTTAGTCAGAGGCACATGATGGCAGGTGTGGACTGACTCCTTACCATGTTTTTGAATGTGATAGCTTAATTCTGAACACAGCTGCATCCCCAGTTAGAAGAGGATGTGCACACTTATAAAACAACATTATTTGAGTTTCTTATATTGACTACCCAATAAAAGATTTTAGTAAGTTTTCTGTTGAGTTTGTACAGTTTATAGGTCACATTAAGGTTTAAAAATTTCTAGCAATGATTTCTCTTTGTCAAATTTTTCAACATCACTGAAAACTCAAAGTTTAACAAGTGTGTGTAAACTTTTTATCTATTACTTACATTTGAGGTCTGCTTGTTTCTTGGAGAAAAGATCCCATTGTGGATACAGCTCCTTGGCAATTTCAAGCCACCCCTGGTCCCGTTTTCTACGATCCTTGTGTTGGGGATCAGAAGGAGTATAAAGATATGTTCTTGGCCTCACCAAGCTGATAAGATGTTCAGTTCTCACCATTTTTGCTAGAGTCCAAACTGGGATTTGCTGGTTCTCAAGGCATCCTGGGTAGTTTATTTTTAAAGGGCAGGTGTTTGATCACATGGTGATTCCAAAAAAGCAAAATGCAAAACGCATCAAAAACGCATCAAAAACGCATCTCAAATTATGGACTTGCGTTTTTCTTGCATGCCCATTGAATTCTATTACATGCAAAACGCTGCATTTTGCGTATAAAAAAGTCCCTGACCCTTTCCAAAAACGCAGAGATACAAAAAAGCATTGATGTGAACATGTTCCATAGGAACCCATGTTAAAAAATTTCCATGCATTTCTGCAAAATGCAAAATGCATCAAAAAACACGCTAGTGTGAATGGGGCCTAATTATTACTCTACCGAAGCCAGGTAAGGAACCCACCCATGCACAAAACTTTAGACCCATTTCCCTCCTCAACCTAGACACAAAAATATATGCTAAATTAATAGCCAATAGATTATTCAATTTAATGCCAATATTAATCCACAAAGACCAATCAGGCTTCACGAAGGGTAGGCAGACATCAGATGTAACTCGTAGGATTGTCAACATAATCCACAGTGCCGAATCGACTTGAATGCCTTCTCTGCTCCTATCTCTGGACGCGGAGAAGGCGTTCAATAGAGTCCATTGGAAATATCTACAGGCTACTCTAAACAAATTTGGCTTTCAGGGGCCGATACTAACTGCCATAATGGCTCTATACTCCTCACCATCTGCACAGGTGTACATGTCAGAAATGTTATCCAAACCATTTTCCATTACAAATGGCACCCGCCAAGGCTGCCCACTCTCACCAATCATTTTCAATCTAGTAATGGAACCCCTAGCAGAACACGTACGACAATCTTGTAAAATAACTGGGTTTCAGGTTGGCGATATAGAGCACAAAATCAATTTATTTGCTGATGATGTGATATTGATGATCACAAACCCTCGTCCCTCCCTGTCTTCGGTACAAATGCTTTTGAAAAAATTTAGTGATGTTTCATATTATAAGGTTAATGAACAAATCCTTCATACTAGACCTAGGTATGGATGCAGTAACCAGTAACATTCTTATGAATGAATATCCTTACCCATGGGCAGATTCTGGGATACCTTATCTAGGGATCAAACTTACAAAATCCACAAAAGGCCTCTTTACACATAACTATGTAGAAGCTAAGCAAATGCTCATTAAACGTCCAAAATTTCAAATTACGAATTCACATGGGCAGGCCGCCTAGCAGCCTTCAAAATGATGGTCCTCCCTAAACTACTATACATCTTCCGCACACTATCTATCCCACTTTCATCATCATACCTCAACTCCCTCCAATCCATTCTGAACCAATTTGTCTGGCAAGGAAAGAAATCTAGATGTAGCCACTCTAAACTCATTAAACACAGATCTAAAGGAGGGATGGGACACATTGATATAAAAGATTATTACCTAGCCACTATCTTATCTCAGCTGAGAGAATGGATGCAACCTAAACCCACTACCCTGTGGAGCACCATAGAAAACAAAGAAACACCAGGGCCCAACCTCACCGACTGGTTACTCAGTACCCCCATGAACAACCACTCCCTACAGCATTACTCCCCGCCTATTTAAGCTTCCATCAAAGCATGGAGAACCCTACATCATACCAAAGGGTCACATCTCCCGACCAAACCCCTTCCAATTCCTATCAACACGTTAAAACACCTAACCCCTGATTTAATCTTCCCACACTGGATCTCAGGTCAGATCTTACACACCCAGGATCTCCGCAACATCACGACTAACAAATCTTTCCCACAAGTTCAAAAAGAATATAAGACACCCACCAAAGATTTCCTGACATACCATAAAATAAAAAAATGCCTAGCAACCTACTCATCCTTAGAAGGAGCACTACCCACGAAATTGTGGGATTATTTCTTCTCAGACAAACCCAAGCCCAATGGGCTCTCCCTCATTTACTTACTGATACAGGAAAAAAACATATTCTACAAATCCAAACCCCTCCTTGATTGGGAGAAGGACTTAAAACTACAATTCTCTGATCACCAATGGTTAACAGCAATCAACTCGGTGTATAAAGCAACTTCCTGTACATCTCTTTGGGAACTTACACAAAAAACACTAATGAGATGGTACCTTAGGCCCCTTTCACACTGAGGCATTTTTTAGGCATTTTAGCGCTAAAATTACCACCTAAATACCGCATGAAAAATGCCCTCCATGTATCTCAGTGTAACCTTTCACACTAAGGCGCTGTGCTGGCTGTGCGTTGGAAAAAATCCTGCAAACAGCTTTTTTGGAGCATCTTTGGGGCGCATAAAATAGCGTTGTAAAAACATCTATCCCAATTGAAATTAATGGGAAACGCTGTAAAAATGCGGTAATAACGCGGTAAAAACGCTTTAAAACCACCCAGAAACTATGGGGAAGGTCACATTACCGCATGGTCACATGGTCAGGTTTGCTGATGCTAACGCTAATGCTTAAATAACGTTACAAAAACGCGATTAAAACACATGGGCGTTAGTGCTATTTTTACCGCTAACGCGGCAAAAACGCGGTAATAACGCTCATCATTTTTACCGTGGTTTTGCAAAGCCTCAGTGTGAAAGTAGCCTAACTTCTCACAGAATTGCCTAGCTTCATATCCACACTTCACATGAATGCTGGCGGGGTTGTGGCCAATCTGGCACACTCCTTCACATTCTATGGGCATGCCCTCATATACAACAGCTCTGGCTATATGTACAAACCATGCTGCAAGAAATTCTGCACTTTCCTATCACTCTAATGCCCCGCACACTCGGACTTTGTTCGGACATTCCGACAACAAAATCCTAGGATTTTTTCCTACGGATGTTGGCTCAAACTTGTCTTGCATACACACGGTCACACAAAGTTGTCGGAAAATTCAATTGTTCTGAACGTGGTGGCGTAAAACACGTACGTCGGGACTATAAATGGGGCAGTGCCCAATAGCTTTCATCTCTTTATTTATTCTGAGCATGCGTGGCACTTTGTGTGTCAGATTTGTGTACACACGATCTGAATTTCCGACAACAGATTTTGTTGTCGGAAAATTTTATATCCTGCTCTCAAACTTTGTGTGTCGGAAAATCTGATGGAAAATGTGTGATGGAGCCTACACACAGTCAGAATTTCTGACAACAAGGTCCTATCACACATTTTCTGTCGGAAAATCTGACCGTGTGTATGGAGCATAACTCCACAGTTAGCTATCCTCAACTTAAACATTGATGAGTTACCTCCATATCTCAGACAGGTGACCACACACATTCTCCTGGCAACGAAACTTCTCCTCACGAGAAAGTGGAAATCAAATATCATTCCCTTGAAAGTGGAGGTAGTCAGTTTTGTACAAACGCACTTCACGTATGAAACTCTTCTTTCATGTGAATCACAGCATCACTCAAAAAAACTAGACCTATGGAACCCTTGGTACAAATGGTACACAGAGAAATATAATTTGTAACAGTCATTCTTCGCTATACAACAAAACATTACTGCTCTCTTTACCTCCTCCTCCTTGCCCCTACTCCCCCACCCTGCCCCTCCCTTCCCTCTTCCCTTTCTTCCCCTCCAGGTTCTCACCTCTATAATCAGATACAAATATGTTTGTTACCTGCTGTTCGTTGGCAATAGTTACTTTGAACTGAACTCTCACACATTGTTTAGTCACACTCTTAGTTACTCAGGTCTTAATATCGTCTGTACAACATGTCAATGCACTTACAGTATAATAATTTGTACTTTTATAAATGCATAACATGTAACCTGTGAAAAACGTTTTCAATAAAAATCTATTGAAATAAAACTGCCCAGTCAAAACTGCCCCATCAAAATTTCCCCATCAGAATTGCCCCATCAAAACTGCCCCATCATATTGCAACCATAAAATCTGCCCTGTCAAAACTGCCCCCATCAAAACTGCCCCATCAAAATTGCCCCCATCAGAATTGCCCCATCAAAATTTCCCCATCAGAATTGCCCCATCAAAACTGCCCCATCATATTGCCACTATCAAAACTGCCCCGTCAAAACTGCCCCCATCTAAACTGCCCCATCAAAATTGTTCCCATCAGAATTGCCCCATCAATACTGCCCCCATCAAAACTTCCCCATTATATTGCCCCCATCAAATCTGCCCCCATCAAAATTTCTCCATCAACATTGCCCCATCAAAACTGCCCCAACATATTGCCACCATCAAAACTGCCCCATCAAATTTGCCCCCATAAGAAATGCCCCATCAAAACTGGCCAATCACACTGCCACCATAAAAACTGCCCCTATCAAAACTGCCCCTATCAAAACTGCCCCATCATATTGCCACCATCAAAACTGACCCCCATCAAAACTGCCCCATCAGAATTGCCCCATCAAAACTGCCCACATAAAACTGCGCCATCATATTGCCTCCATCAGAACTGCCCTGTCATATTACCACCATCAAAACTGCCCCCATCAAAATTGCCCCATCAAAATTGCCTCCTTCAAATCTGCCCCATCATATTGCCACCATCAAAACTGCCCCATCAAAACTGCCCTGTCATATTACCACCATCAAAACTGTCCCCCATCAAAACTGCCCCCATCAAAACTGCCC
This sequence comes from Aquarana catesbeiana, assembly GCA_037953035.1. NCBI lineage: Eukaryota > Metazoa > Chordata > Amphibia > Anura > Ranidae > Aquarana > Aquarana catesbeiana. The sequence continues at coordinate 502,654 of JBBHAA010000218.1, forward strand.
AATCAGAATTGCCCCATCAGAATTGCCCCATCAAAACTGCCCCATCAGAAATTCTCCATCATATTGCCACCATCAAAACTGCCCCAATCAAAACAGCCCCATCAAAACTGCCCACCATATTGCCACCATCAAAATTGGCCCATCAAAATTACCCCATCAGACTTGCCCCATCAAAACTGCCCCATTAAAACTGCCCCATCATATTGCCACCATCAAAACTGCCCTATCAAAACTGCCCCCATAAAACTGCGCCATCATATTGCCTCCATCAAAACTGCCCCATCAAAATTGCCCCCTTTAGAATTGCCCCATCAAAACTGCCCCATTAAAAATGACCCATCAAAATTGCCCCCTTCAGAACTGCCCCATCATATTGCCACCATCAAAACTGCCCTGTCATATTACCACCATCAAAACTGTCTCCCATCAAAACTGCCCCCATCAGAATTGCCCCCATCAGAATTGCCCCATCAGAATTGCCCCATCAAAACTGCCCCATCAAAACTGCCCCATCAGAATTGCTCCATCATATTGCCACCATCAAAACTGCCCCAATCAAAACAGCCCCATCAAAACTGCCCATTATATTGCCACCATCAAAATTGTCCCATCAAAATTGTCCCATCAAAATTGCCCCATCAAAACTGCCCCATCATATTGCCACCATCAAAACTGCCCTATCAAAACTGCCACATCAAAATTGTAACATCAAAACTGCCCCTTCAAAACAGCCCCCATCAAAACTGCCCTGTCATATTGCCCCATCAAACTGCCCCCATCAAAACTACCCCATTAAAATTGCCCCCATCAAAATTTCCCCATTTAATTGTCCCCATCAAAACTGTCCCATCATATTGCCCCCATCACAACTGCCCCATCAGAATTACTCTATCAAAACTGCCCTATCATATTGCCACCATCAAAACTGCCCCATCTAAATTTGCCCCATCAGAATTGCCCCATCAAAACTGCCCAATCTTATTGTCACCTTCAAAACTGCCCCATCAAAACTTCCCCCATCAAAACTGCCCCATCAAATTATACCCCCATCAGAATTGCCCCATCAAAACTGCCCTATCTTATTGTCACCTTCAAAACTGCCCCCATCAAAACCGCCCCATCAAAATTGCCCCATCAGTATTGCTCCATCAAAACTGCCCCAATCAAAATTTCCCCCATCAGAATTGCCCCATCAAATTGCCACCATCAAAACTGCCCCATCATATTACCCCATCAAAACTGCCCCACCAAAACTGCCCCATCAAAACTGCCCCCATCAGAATTGCCCCATCAATACTGCCCCGTCATATTGCCACCATCAAAACTGCCCTATCAAAACTGCCACATCAAAATTGTAACATCAAAACTGCCCCTTCAAAACAGCCCCCATCAAAACTGCCCTGTCATATTGCCCCATCAAACTGCCCCCATCAAAACTACCCCATTAAAATTGCCCCATCAGAATTTCCCCATTTAATTGTCCCCATCAAAACTGTCCCATCATATTGCCCCCATCAAAACTGCCCCATCAGAATTACCCTATCAAAACTGCCCTATCATATTGCCACCATCAAAACTGCCCCATCAAAATTTGCCCCCATCAGAATTGCCCCATCAAAACTGCCCAATCTTATTGTCACCTTCAAAACTGCCCCCATCAAAACTGCCCCATCAAAATTGCCCCATCAGTATTGCTCCATCAAAACTGCCCCAATCAAAATTTCCCCCATCAGAATTGCCCCTTAAAATTGCCACCATCAAAACTGCCCTGTCATATTACCCCATCAAAACTGCCCCCACCAAAACTGCCCCATCAAAACTGCCCCCATCAAAATTGCCCCATCAATACTGCCCCATCAAAACTGCCCCGTCATATTGCCACCATCAAAACTGCCCCCATCAAATCTGCCCCCATCAAAACTGCCCCAATCAGAACACTCCCCATCAAAACTGCCCCATCATATTGCCATCATCAAAACTGCCCCATTAAAATTGCCCCATCAAAACTACCCCATCAGAATTGCTCCATCAAAACTTCCCCCATCAAAATTGCCCCATCAGAATTGCTCCATCAAAACTGTCCCCATCAAAACTGCCCTATCAGAATTGCCCCATCAAATTTGCCCCCATAAGAATTGCTCCATCAAAACTGCTCAATCATATTGCCACCATCAAAACTGCCCTGTCAAAACTGCCCCATCAATACTGCAACATCAAAAATGCCCCCATCAGAATTGCCCCATCAAAACTGCTCCTATCAAAACTGCCCCATCATATTGCCACCATCAAAACTGACCCCCATCAAAACTGCCCCATCAGAATTGCCCCATCAAAACTGCCCCATAAAACTGCGCCATCATATTGCCTCCATCAGAACTGCCCCATCAAAATTGCCCTCTTTAGAATTGCCCTATCAAACCTGCCCCATCAAAATTGCCCCCATCAAAACTGCCCCATCATATTGCCACCACCAAAACTGCCCTGTCATATTACCACCATCAAAACTGTCCCCCATCAAAACTGCCCCATCAAAACTTCCCCATCAGAATTGCCCCATCAGAATTGCCCCATCAAAACTGCCCCATCACATTTCCACCATCAAAACTGCTGCATCAAGACTACACCCATCAAAACTGCCCGATCAGAATTGCCCCATCAAAACTGCCCCATCAAAATTGCCCCATCAGAATTGCCCCATCATTACTGCCCCATCGTATTCCTCTATTATAAATCAGTACATGGTGTGTCTGTCCCCTCCCCTGGGCTCTGTATGTAATGAGAGCTGAGATGCTCCAGCCGCCTCCCCTGCCACCCATCACTGTGTGTAAGAAGCTCTGGTAACCATGGCAACAAAAGCCTGGTTGCCCTTATTTAAAATGGCCGCCTTGCATCGCATCATTTCCGGTTTTGAAATAACGTGATGCTACGGCCCAGTGATGCCTATTGCCTCCTGGGATTGATGACACACATCTCCCAGGTGGCATTGCAGAGAGGGGAGTAAATGCTGGGCCGCGGCCGAGAACAGGAAGTGCCAACTACTATACAGTATATAACAGTGAGTTTAAGGGACAAATATGCCAATTCTTTATCAGCACACACAGTGGATTTGGAGGGAAATTACTTTAAAGTATAGGTGGAGCTCCACTTTAAGGTCCCGTTGTCACCGGTCCACTAGGGCACGAAAAGCGCAGCTAAATCACCACTAAAGCACCTCAAAAATGACCAGCGATTTAGGGCTGTTTTATCAGCTCTGCGGTGTGAAAGGGGTCTTACATCACATCTAGTATAATATGGAAGACTGCAGCACTAGTATATAACATTCACACAATATAAATGTGAAAATATAACAATAACAGTGAGACTCCTCATCACAAAACTCCCTATAAGTGTATATATAACAATGGTATGGAGACTATTTCACTGATAACTAATGGAGAATTTATAATCAGCAGTTATAAAATTAGTGCAGCAATATTAGTACAACATTTTCAAAAAAGGTCCAAATAAAGAACGGTAATAATAAAATCTTCTCCACACCATAAGATCAAATCCTCCACCATGATGTTCCAAGGAAATCCCAAAGTACAATGGTGTCACTTTTAGTCAATGAAGTTTGCACAACATGAGTGAGACTTCTGTGACCAACAAACTGAATCTCCACAACTGAATCCAAGACTTGGACAAGGCAGAAAGTTGGAGGTGAAAGCCTAGAGGTCAGTGTGAGTGTGTATGGTCCAATCCCCATACAGGAATAATGAATGGATCACACCACCTCATCCATTTCTCATGTCACATTTAGTAATTGGGGTCCACAAAAAGAGAAATCCTCCAATAGTGTAGATGATCGATCGTCTTTTATAAAGTGATCTCATATTAATGATTCCAATAAAGAGAAATGAGTTCCATTCATGTAGAGAATAGTTACATTCATTCCGGGGAGAGAAATTCATCTTCTTCTGGTAACATTCTTCTCTTCTTCTACAGATTGGATAATAATCACCTGACAGACAGTTCCTGCCCCCACCTGGCATCTGGAATAAGAAATAACCAGACATTGAGGACACTGGACCTGTCTATAAACAATCTGGAGGGTCCTCTTTTCAGGGATCTGATGGAAGCTCTGACAACAAGCCAGATAGAGGAATTACAGTGAGTATAACAGGACTGACTGAGACAATAATATTCTGGGAGAGTTTTATATCTAAACCACATAAATAATATAGAAATATGAGAATGTCATCAAATTCCATCTTTAGACTCCATAAGGCTCCATGCACACTGGGCTTAAAAAATGTCAGTTCCCTTGGCAAAAAAAACTTTCATATAGAGAGTTTATTGTACAAAGTTTAGACGAGTTTAGGAGAGTTTTGCATTTTTCTGCCAGAAAGCTCCAATCAGAAACACGAACCAGAAGGTTTTTTCCTGCCTCTAAACATTGAGCTCAAAATATGTCTGTAATTGTCCCAGTATGTAGGGAGACATAGGAGAACATGGAGCTGTTTCTACAGGCAGAATACAAAACTCCTGTAGTAGCAGCAATGTATTAAGCCAGTGTGCATGGAGCCTAAATATCCAATACTGGACTATTACACTATATTACCAAAAGTATTGGGACGCCTGCCTTTACACACACATGAACTTTAATGACATCCCAACCTTAGTCCATAGGGTTCAACATTGAGTTGGCCCACCTTTTTAGCTATAACAGCTTAATTTCTTCTGGGAATGCTGTCCACAAGGTTTAGGAGTGTGTCTATGGGAATGGAGGGTGGAGGAACTTGACTTGCCTGCACAGAGTTCTGAACTCAACCCAATAGAACACCTTTGGTATTATTTAGAGCGGAGACTGCAAGCCAGGCCTTCTAATCCAACATGATTGTTAGTATGGTGCTTTTGACAGCCAATTCCGATTTTTCGTCTGACAAAAGCTGGATGTGCAGACTATAACATTTTTATCGTACGTGAACTCAGCATCTGATTTTTGTTTAATCAGTAAAGTTTTCACCCAAAATAAATTGTGAGAGTAAGACTATGCATGCTAAGAAACAAAAGAAAACATACAAAACTATTCACCACATTACGTCACTTCTGAAGTTGTATTCTGTCTGAAGGGAATTTTCATATGGAGAGTAACCTCTTCACTTTCGATATGAGACTAGCATCCCACAAAAAATGGATGAACAGTCGTCCAAAAATCTGATCGTGTGTACGAGGATTAAGACTGAGATGCCATTAAAGTTCATGTGCTTGTAAAGGCAGGTATCCCAATACTTTTGGTAATATAGTGTATGTCTAAACTACATAAATCAAATAATAATAATGGAGATATATTTCATCTCCTGGTTGTCTTTATATATCACCAATATCAGACAGTTCTCTAAAGCTGGATATAAAAATATAAAACATTTAATATCTGCACTAAAAAACATGAACAACTTTGTGCAAATCTAATGAATGAAAACCATCCACCAGCAGGAAGTCTGATATAGAAGTACAAATAGTATAATATAATTCTATGTATAGAGCCCTACACTTAGTGATAAAATGTGTGATGAGACAAATGAGAAATCTGTAACCTACAATGTGTCCGAATACCAACACTTCTATTGTAGATGTGATAACCCCACCAATAGTGATCAATAATAAAAATTCACAGCTACTTCAGTCTGTATAACATATAATGTGCAAAAATACAATATCACTCGAGGTATCCAGACAATGGCGCAATCACATTACATAGAAAAGAAAAAGCCTCCATGTCACTGCCTGGACTCCATCATACACGCCTGCAGTCCGGAGCGGTGTGTGCTCTGAGTTCTGTGCATATTCATGTATATGATGGAAGTGTACAATCTGTGATTCTATATATATTTAAGGATTATGCACTATGGAGGCTTTTTCTTTTCTATGTAATGTGATTGCGGCCATTGTCTGGATACCTCGGGTGATATTGGAGATACTACCTGGAGGTCTGACATTCCGTGGCACAGTCTGTACTCATCGGAAGCCGGCTTGAGCGGAGTGCTGCTGCTGGAAGGATATAAACAAGCGTGTCTGGGCCTTGCTTGTGGGGACAAACCTTTTGGTAAGTGACATGTTTGCTCACCGGTGTGGGGGAGGTTGATTGAAGTTGCTGCAAAGAGGTGGAAGTTGATCAGCATTGATTTAATCCATCTGGATGAAATTCTGGTATTTCTGTTAGACCCCTTTCACACTGAGGCAGTTTTCAGATATTTCAGCGCTAGAAATAGCACCTGAAAACTGCCTCCCATTTATTTGTATGAGTGCTTTCACACTGGGGCGGTGCGCTTGTGGGACATTAGAAAAAGTCCTGCAAGCAGCATCTTTGGGGTGGGTTATGAGCATTATAAATAGCACTCCCAAAATGCTCCTACCCATTGAAATGAATGGGCAGCACTTCCAAGCGCTTTGAAAGTGCCACAAAACTGGTCTTTTTTCTTTTTTTAAAGCTGTGTTCCGGCCGAATGTATACTTTTTAAATAAAAATAGCCCTATAATACACAAGCTTAATGTATTCTAATAAAGTTAGTCTGTAAACTAAGGTCTGTTTTGTTAGTTTATAGCATTAGTTTGTTATTTTATAAACTTCCAGCAGGCCGTGGCCATCTTAAGTGTGGGCATCTGAACCCAGACTGTATTTATTCCCGGATCTCATCCTTGCAGATCTTGCACATGCTCAGTGCAGCACAAGCAGTGTGACAGGTTTCAGATCAGGTTTCCATAGCTACGGCAGTGTCAGAGGAAGTTGCTGCCCCTTAGCTATGCAAACCTCTCCTCCCCTCCTCCCTCCAGGAACCAGGAAATAAATTACAATTGCATTATTTCTTGCATTGCCTATCTGCAAATGGCGTAGACCAAGTAAAGATGAATTTTTATGACATCACATCGTCTCGAGAAAATTGCATCACAACCCCCCGCAAATCGCATCTCAACAACCCCCGCAAATTGCATCACAACACCCCCCACAAATGGCATTACATCGCTCCCTGCAAATCGCATCACAAACCCCCCCGCAAATTGCATCACATAGCCCCCAGCAAAGCATATCACAACACCCGTCACATGCCCCCATCAAAATTGCCCCATCAGAATTGCCCCATCAAACCTGCCCCCATCAAAACTGCCCCATCGAATTGCCACCATCAGAATTGCCCCATCAAAACTGCCCCATCATATTGCCCCTATCAAAACTGCCCCATCAAAATTGCCCCCCCCTCAGAATTGCCCCATCAAAACTACCCCATCATACTGCCCCCATCAAAACTGCCACCATCAAAATTGCCCCATCAGAATTTCCCCATCAAAACTGCCCCATCATATTGCCACAATCAAAACTGCCCCATCATATTGCCTCCATCAAAACTGCCCCCATCAAAACTGCCCCATCAGAATTGCCCACATCAAAACTGCCCCATCAGAATTGCCCCACCAAAACTACCCCATCATATTGCCACCACCAAACTGCCCCATCAAAATTGCCCCATCTGAATTGCCCCATCAAAACTGCCCCATCATATTGCCACCATCAGAATTGCCCCATCAAAATTGCCCCCATCAAAATTGCCCCATCAACATTGCCCCCATCAAAATTGCCCCATCAGAATTGCCCCATCAAAACTGCAACATCATATTGCCACATCAAAACTGCCCCATCAAAATTGCCGCCATCAGAATTGCCCCATCAAAACTACCCCATCAAAACTGCCCCATCATATTGCCACCATCAAAACTGCCCCATAATATTGCCCCCATCAAAACTGCCCCATCAGAATTGCCCCATCAAAACTGCCCCATCATACTCCTCTATTATAAATTAGTACATGGTGTGTCTGTCCCCTCCCCCGGGCTCTGTATGTAATCAGAGCTGAGATGCTCCAGCCGCCTCCCCCACCGCCCATCACTGTGTATAAGAAGCTTTGGTAACCATGGCAACAAAAGCCTGGTTGCCCTTATTTAAAAAGGCGCTGGAGGCCTTGCATCACATCATTTCTGGTTTTGAAATAACGTGATGCTACGGCCCAGTGATGCCTATTGCCTCCTGGGATTGATGATAAACATCTCCCAGGAGGCTTTGCAGAGAGGGGAGGCCGCGGCCGCGGCTGAGGACAGGAAGTGCCAACTACTATACAGTATATAACAGTGAGTTTAAGGGAAAAATATGCCAATTCTTTATCAGCACACACAGCGGCTTTGGAGGGAAATTAATTTAAAATATGGGTGGAGCTCCACTTTAAGGTCCCGTTGTCACCGGCCCACTAGGGCACGAAAAGCACAGCTAAAACACCACTAAAGCACCGCAAAAATGACCAGGGATTTAAAGCTGTTTTATCGGCTCTGCAGTGTGAAAGGGGTCTTACTACACAAGTCACTGTATGGTGATTGGAGATGGAAGTAGTGGTGAATGGGTTGTAGGAAATACGCTTTTTCACATTTATGAACTTTCTCTTGATGTTTGTAATTTTATAAGATAACTTTGTTGCTCTTCATGTTTATGTATTTTTGTACATTATATGGTATATAGATTGAAATAGCTGTGAATAGATTGGAGGAGATCTGCCTTTCCTCACATGTGTATAAAGTGTATTTTTGTAGTGAATGTAATAGTTATATCTGATCCCCATTGGTGGAATTATCACATCTAGTATAATATGAAGACTGCAGCACTAGTATATAACTTTCACACAATATAAATGTGACAATATAACAATAAAAGTGAGACTCCTCATTACAAAACTCCCTATAAGTGTATATATAACAATGGTATGGAGACTATTCCACTGATAACTAATGATAATAATATATAATTAGCAGATATAAAATTAGTGCAGCAATATTAGTACAAAATTTTCTAAAAAGTTCCAAATAAAGAACGGTAATAATAAAATCTTCTCCACACCATAAGATCAAATCCTCCACCATGATGTTCTAAGGAAATCCCAAAGTACAATGGTGTCACTTTTAGTCAATGAAGTTTCCACAACATGAGTGAGACTTCTGTGACCATCAAAGTGAATCCCCACAACTGAATCCAAGACTTAGCAGAAGGTTGGAGGTGAAAGCCTAGAGGTCAGTGTGAGTGTGTATGGTCCAATCCCCATACAGGAATAATGAATGGATCATACCACCTCATCCACTTCTCATGTCACATTTAATAATTGGGGTCCACAAAAAGAGAAATCCTCCAATAGTGTAGATGATCAATTGTGTTTTATAAAGTGATCTCATATTAATGATTCCAATAAGGAGAAATGAGTTCCATTCATGTAGAGAATAGTTACATTCATTCCTTGGGGAGAAATTCATTTTCTTCTGGTAACATTCTTCTCTTCTACAGATTGTGGGATAATCACCTGACAGACAGTTCCTGCCCCCACCTGGCATCTGGAATAAGAAATAACCAGACACTGTGGACACTGGACCTGTATGGGAACAATCTGGAGGGTCCTCATTTCAGGGATCTGATGGAAGCTCTAACAACAAGCCAGATAGGGGAATCACAGTGAGTATAACAGGACTGACTGAGACAATAATATTCTTTTTTTTTTTTTTTTTTTTTGCTACCTCAGTGAATCTTATAAGAGACTTAATCCACCTTATCAGTGTCATCCACGTCCCTTCAGCTTTTCACATCATTGTAGCTTAATTGACAAGAATCCAAAACATTTATTATCAAAAAAACAACAAGATAAATACAATACGTAAGAAGAGGAAACGTATAAGGTTCATACTCAGGGACTAAACCCTTTCCCTATTGCCTCTACCTTACCCTATATGTCTCCCCAAACCCTACCCTCCCACCACAACCCCCCCCTCCCTCCCCCTCTCCCCCCCATCATCTGTGCACCCCTAGCCAACTTTATTCTCTTTAGTTAAATCTAAATTTCAATCCCTCAGAAATACTCCACTGTTTTTTAAATTCATTCCAACACTGCCAGATGTTATTCTCTCCCATTGTATCACCCTCTATCTCATAGTTCTCTTCCTCCATCAGGCGGATACCTTCAACTTCGTTGACCCAGTCCCATATTGATGGGGTTTCTACCTTCTGCCACTTTTTTGGTATAGATTTTTTTGCCGCATTCAGCAAGTGTGGAACCAATGACTCTTTATATTTTTTGACCTCCCCTCCTACTGCATGATGTAATACCTCCCAAGGATCAGCTTTTACTTCTATCTTTGTTATTTCTTTAATGAGCCCCAGAATTTTTTCCCAGTATCTTTTAATTTGTGGGCAGTTCCACCATACATGAGCCATATTGCCCACTCCTTTACATCCCCTCCAACACTCCGGTGTCTTATCCCTTTGGTATTTACATGTTTTGTCAGGGGTATCATACCACCCTGTCAATATTTTGTAATTCATTTCGGCAACATTGGTGTCGATCGACGAACGGTGTACCAGTTCTAGCATTTTCCTTAAAGTGTTACTATCTATCTGTGATCCCAATTCTCTTTCCCATTTTGTGATGTATGGAGGCACCTCCAGCCTACCCATCCTCAGCCCCATCTTGTAGATTTTTGATATTATACCCTTCGTATTGCTTATCAGACACAGCTTCTCCAACTCTGAGAGCTCTTTTCCAGACCTTATTGGCCGTGGCAGACTATCAACAAAATGGCTTAGCTGGAGATATCTCCATTCATCTATCGCCCAGGCTTCTCTATTGTGCTTTAATTCGTGAAACGTAACAATCTTTCCCCCTTTTATTATATCTCTTAGCTGTGCATTTCCTTTCTTGATCCAGTGACCACCTATTATAATTTTCCCCGGTGCAAAATAATCATTTTCCCTCAGTGAAATTAAAGGGGAATTAAATGTCTTGTTAATTTGTTTATATATTATGTCCCATGCTCTTATAACCACCTTCGTCAGTGTGTGTGTACATCCGTCTAATAATCTATAATGTGGGGGATTCCAGATTATGTGCCCTAAATGTGTCTTACTTAATTTATTTTCTATATTCACCCATCTCCTACCCAGATATCTTTCTTTTGCTACTTTAAAGAATACTTTTTTAGTTTCTCTATCAATCTGATTTTTTAGTTCTTCCCTTTTTAGGATTAAGTTTTGGTACACCCTCTTATTTTGACCTAGCCCTTTCTTGTGCTCCTGCTCCAATTGATGTAAGTCTTCAGTTAGTTTTTTGATTTCTTCCCTTGTTTCCCTTTTCTTCCTTACTCCCATTTTTATTAGAATCCCCCTAATATAGGCCTTATGGGCCTCCCACAGGGAGGACCCGGCGATCTCTCCTGTGTCATTTGTTAGAAAGTATTGTTTTAATTCCTGTTCTACAATTCTTATGTTTGTTTCATCCTGAATTAGGTCTTCGTTTAATCTCCATGCTATTGGAGTTCTTTGGGTATTAGAGACATTCAATTCCATAGTAACTGGGGCATGATCCGACAGTGTTATGGCCCCTATTTTGGGTTCCGCGGCTCTATTAAGGAGTGAGTGGTCAATCCAGATGTAGTCAATCCTGGAGTACGTCCCGTGCACTGGGGAGTAGAACGAGTAATCCCTCAATTTAGGATTCATTATCCTCCATAAGTCCACCAGTTGGCAGGAGTGAAACTTTCTTTGTAATTTTCTCAGGTTCCCGTTCATCTTCCCCAGCGCACGCGACGTACTGTCTACCTCCGGCTCCATACAGAGGTTTAGATCCCCCATCAGAACCACACCCCCCCTTTTAAAATCCATTAGTTTTTCCAATGTACTTATTAAAAAACCGCTAGCCTCCTTATTTGGGGCGTATACATTAGCCAATGTACATTGCCATCCCTCAAGGGAGCCTTTCAAGAAGATATACCTTCCACCCGGGTCAATTAATCTCTCCTCCTCTTTAAAGTTTAACCCTTTTGTTATTCCTATTGCCACTCCTCTCGCTCTTTTAGTGAGGGAATCCCCATAGTACCAGTTTGGAAAAGCTTTTGACCACAACTTTATATTAGAACCGTATGTCAAGTGGGTTTCTTGAAGAAACACCACCTCCGCTTTATGTCTCCCCAATTCCTCCAAAATCTTATGTCGTTTCCCGGGCGTATTGAGACCTTTAACATTATAGGTCATAAAATTTAGCTTCCTCATCTCATTACTTTTTTCTTAGATGAAGCCTGTTGACCATTGATTTTTTCCCCTTCTTTCTTCTTTTCTTTTCCCCTTCCTTTCTTTCCTTCCTTTATCTTTGACTCTGTGCACAGATTACTTTCCCTCCCCCTTCCCCCTCCTCCCTCCCCCCCCTCCCCCTCTCCCATCCCTCTCGGCCACCCTTTGGCCCCCCATTCGCCCCGCCCCATGGATTCCATAGAGCGTGTGCGAATCTCTTTTTTTTTTGAGGTGAGATCTCGAGCGTGCCCCCTACCCCCTCCTGCGTGATAGTACTAGCAGGAAGGAATAGGCCGGCGTCCACATTGGCTTTCCACTAACTTTTCCCACCGCCCCATCCTCCCCCCCCCAGAGTGACCCTTTCTTATATCTCCCTTTCTTACCACCAGCCCACCTCCACCATCCCCCTCCCACCCCCCCCCCACCCCCCGAATAGCTCGGTTACTCTTCCTCCCAACCCGGCAGGTTTGGCTCTTGTATGTCCAGTTTGTCACAGAAATCTTTCAGTTCTTCGGGGAACCTTAATCTTGCTGATCTTCCATCTTTATAACCCATTAAACAGGCTGGGAACCCCCAATTATATTTTACGTTTTGATCTCTCATCTGGGTTAACAAAGGTTTCAGAAGTCTTCTCCTTGCTAACGTCTCAGGCGCAAGGTCTGTAAACACCTGGATCTCCGATCCTTCAAATTTTAGAGGGGGTTTAGATCTCAATTTAGATAGGACTGTCATTTTTTCTTCAAAGAAGCTAAATCTGATTATCACATCTCTAGGCCTCTGAGCTTCTCTATTATATAATCTTCCAACTCGATGGATTCTTTCTATCTTGGGGGACCCTACCGCCCCCTCTCCAAAGAGTGGGCCCAGAATTATGGATGCAATCTTCCTCAGATCCTCTTCCTTATTTTCTGGAACGTAACGGAGTCTTAAGTTTTGTCTTCTGTCTCGATTTTCTTGATCCTCGATCTTATAGAGAATTTTCTTCTGGTTTTGTCTTGAAATTTTTAATTGCTCTTTCAAATTACTCATCTCCAGCTCTAATTCATCTGTTCTTTTCTCCGTTGTTTCTACCCTTTCCAGGAGACTCCCAAGATCTGCTCTCACCAGGCCAATTTCTGATTTTATTGCATTCTCCATTTTTTGTAGCATGTCGCTCAGTTCCCCTTTAGAGACAATCTGGACGCTCATTCTACTATCTTCCCCCGACTCCTTTCCGTCTCGCCTTCCATAAAGGAAGTCTCTCTTGATTGCGTCATCCTTTCTTCACCTTTGTTTGGGGATCCCCTTCTTCTCTCTGTCCTTAATCCTTCTTGAGCTTCTGGGTCCCCCCCTCTTGGACTAGCTCCTTGGGACATATATTGTTTTATTGTACTGCAAGAGGTCTTATCTTTCGGGGTTTTAGATACTCCCCCCTTTCCTGCCTTGGTTGCTGCCTTATTCATCGCTCCCTTCCTCCTTACCCCTCTCGTTTGTACCCCCGTTTTACTTTAACCTAGTCCCTCTGCCCGTTGGAGGGTCTACCAGATATAGGGGGTAGGGACCAATCTACAAATAACAAAAAAAAAAAAAAAAAAAAAAAAGGGAGAAGAGGGGGGTGTTCTTAACCCCGAGAGGTCCCTTAAAGAGCTCGAACCCCAGACGCCGATCCGCCTGTCCCTCTCCTTACTGCAGCCAGCATGTACCAAAGGATAGCGGTTTTATATCTAGCAGTGACACCGGTTTAGGTCAAAAAAGTGTCCCCAAACATTTGGAAAGTGTCCAACTTTGGAGTCTCACTTCTCCACTTCCAGATTAGAATGTCTATAGTCCATCCATCCTCACTCCTTTATTCAATCCCTCCGGGAGTGTGACCCTGTGTACCATTCAATTGTGTTTTCCCTTCACGTTATGATTATTAAGAGATGGTATAACAACTCTCCTGTATATGCAGTACACTTTACACTTTTTGCTCATTCACAGTATCCCTTCACCATATCCTTTCTTTCTTCATTAGCTGTGTGGGAATTCCTCTCGTTTAAATCATCAGCAGTAAAACATTGGTATATCTTTACTCTCACTTGTCCCTTTCTGCTCACCTCCGTCCTGCTTCCTGATCAACTCAAGCAGTAGGCTTCCAGGGAGGAGAGGCAGAGAACACATACAAGAAAACCAAATGCCTGTACTTTACCGGTATCCTGGGATCGGAATTCTCGTCATAGGGTTGCACTTCCTTTTACCGGGGTCCCCACTCAGGAGGGGTGTAGGGGGGGGGAGACAGAGATGAGCCCGACCTCCCGCGCTCGCCGTCCAGTGCTTTGCCTGTGTGCTCGGGCACCTCTCCTACCTCCTCCACAGGTTCGTTCGGCGGCGGTATACGGCGGTGTGCGGTGGTATGTGGCGTGCGGAGACCCGTTCTCCTCCTCCTCTCAGGTCCACTCGTCTGCCACTTCCGGGAGTCTTCCTTCCTGTCCTTCAGCCGTGTCAGGTTTTCTTACACACGGCTCATCACTCTGGGGGGAGGAGACGAACGGCATGGAGCCCAGGAGCGCCGCCTGACACGCTCTGATCTCTCCCTCCGTGACGGGCGTTACGTCCTCCTGCCCATCCCCCCGAGACAATAATATTCTGGGACAATTTTATATCTAAACCACATAAATAATATAGAAACATGAGAATGTCATCAAATTATCTTTAGACTCCATAAGGCTCCATGCACACTGGGCTTAAAAAAATGTCAGTTCCCTTGGCAGAAAAAAACTTTCATATAGAGATTTTATTGTACAAAGTTTAGACAAGTTTAGGAGAGTTTTGCATTTTTTCTGCCAGAAAGCTTCAATCAGAAACAGAAGGTTTTTTTTCCTGCCTCTAAACATTGAGCTCAAAATATGTCTGTAATGGTCCCAATGTGTATGGAGACATATGAGAACATGGAGCTGCTTCTACAGGCAGAATACAAAACTCCTGTAGTAGCAGCAATGTATTAAGCCAGTGGGCATGGAGCCTAAATATCCAATACTGGACTATTACACTAGATTACCAAAAGTATTGGGACACTTGCCTTTACACACACATGAACTTTAATGGCATCCCAGTCTTAGTCCGTAGGGTTCAATATTGAGTTGGCTCACCCTTTTCAGCTATAACAGCTTAATTTCTTCTGGGAATGCTGTCCACAAGGTTTAGGAGTGTGTCTATGGGAATGTTTGACCATTCTTCCTGAAGCACATTTGTGAGGTCAGGCAATGATGTTGGATGAGAAGGCCTGGCACGCAGTCTCTGCTATAATTCATCTCAAAGGTTTCCTATCGGGTTGAGGTCAGGACTCTGTGCGGGCCAGTCAAGTTCCTCCACCCCAAACTCGCTCATCCATTTTTTTATGGACCTTGCTTTGTGCTCTGGTTCACAGTCATGTTGGAACAGGAAGGAGCCATCCCCGAACTGTTCCCACAAAGTTGAGAGAATGAAATTGTCCAAAATGTCTTGGAATGCTGATGCCTTAAGAGTTCTCTTCAATGGAAATAAGAGGCCAAACCCAACCCCTGAAATAAAACCCCCCTCACCATAATCCCCCCTCCCCCACTCCATAATCCCTCCACACCGTAATCCCACCTCCACCAAATGATTTGCCAGTGCACAAAGCAAGGTCCATAAAGACATAGATGAGTGAGTTTGGGGTGGAGGAACTTGACTGGCCTTCACAGAGTCCTGAGCTCAACCCATAAGAACACCTTTGGTATTAATTAGAGCGGAGACTGCAAGCCAGGCCTTCTAATCCGACATGATTGTTAGTATGGTGCTTTTCACAGCCGATTCCGATTTTTCGTCCGGCAAAAGCTGGATGTGCAGACTATAAAATTTGTATTGTACGTGAACTCAGCATCTGATTTTTATTTAATCAGTACAGTTTTCACCCAAAATAAATTGTAAGATTAATGCCCAGTACACACGGTCGGACTTTGTTCGGACATTCCGACAACAAAATCCTAGGATTTTTTCCGACGGATGTTGGCTCAAACTTGTCTTGCATACACACGGTCACACAAAGTTGTTGGAAAATCCGATCATTCTAAACGACGTGATGTAAAACACGTATGTCGGGACTATAAACGGGGCAGTGGCCAATAGCTTTCATCTCTTTATTTATTCTGAGCATGCATGGCACTTTGTCCGTCAGATTTGTGTACACACGATCGGAATTTCCGACAATGGATTTTGTTGTCGGAAAATTTTATATCTTGCTCTCAAACATTGTGTGTTGGAAAATCCGATGGAAAATGTGTGATGGAGCCTACACACGGTCGGAATTTCTGACAACAAGGTCCTATCATACATTTTCCATCGGAAAATCCGACCGTGTGTACGTGGCATAAGACTACGCATGCTAAGAAATGAAAGAATACATACAAAACTATTCAACACATTACATCTCTTCTGAAGTTGTATTCTGTCGGAAGGGAATTTTCATATGGAGAGTAATCTCTTCACTTTCGATATGAGACTAGCATGCTACAAAAAAATGAACAAACGGTCGTATAAAATCTGATCATGTGTAGGAGGCTTAAGACTGGGATGTCCTTAAAGTTTATGTGCTTGTAAAGGCAGGTGTCCCAATACTTTTGGTAATATAGCGTATGTCTAAACTACATAAATCAAATAATAATGGACATATATTTCATCTCCTGGTTGTCTCTATATATCACCAATATCAGACAGTTCTCTAAAGCTTGATATAAAAATGTAAAAAATAAGATATCTGCACTAAAAAAACATGAACAACTTTGTGCAAATCTAATGAATGAAAACCAGCTGCTAGCATGAAGTCTGATATAGAAGTACAAATAGTATAATATAATTCTATGTATAGAGCCCTACAGTTAGTGATAAAATGTGTGATGAGACAAATGAGAAATCTGAAACCTACAATGTGTCCGAATACCAACACTTCTAATGTAGATGTGATAACTCCACCAATAGTGATCAATAATAAAAATTCACAGCTACTTCAGTCTGTATAACATATAATGTGCAAAAATACAATATCAACCGAGGTATCCGGACAATGGGCATAATCACATTACATAGAAAAGAAAAAGCCTCCATCAGGTGCATGCGTGGCGGCATCCAAGATGGCCGCTTAGACCGGGAGCTCCGCGCCGCTCCATTCTAGCGCCCGCCACAGCAGCGGTCTAAGCCCTCGTCCCGGCCAGGCACAACTCTCTGCTGACCGGGGACACTACAGACAGCAGCCAGATGTCCTCCAGTGCGGCTCGGAGGAACCTCACAGCCACTCTGAACACTTCCACAGTGCAGTCCGGTCTTTCCAAAATGGCGGACTCCTCCTCACGAGGCCTGCCCAGCCTGACGGACTCCATTGCTGACCAGGATGCTCCCCCATCCTCCCAGTCATCGGATGCCACAGTGAGTGTGTGAAGTAATGTGATGTAGATAATAATAATAGTAATCTGAAAATGTCTATTTTCTTATGTGCATACATATTTTTCTCCTTACTCATTATATAAGTATACAGATTTGCTCTGTTCCTATATTTTCTCAAGATGGCGTGTACCCCCTGCATCCCACACATCAGAAGAACGCGGAACTGGAGATAAAACCAAAGAGAGCCAAACCTCGTTATGAAAATTCTCCATCTTCTTTATCTTCTTAACCAATGAGATGTACCTATTAGACTAACATAGCAATGACGTATTTGTGTGTATAAAACATTAACACCGCCTTGAATAAATTAGAAGTGTAACAGTAATGCTGTGAGCGTGTCTCAGAGTGTTTACTTTTATATGCATGCATATCAACACTTTCAAAATTAGAGACAGCAGCAGATAACCTTGAGCTCGATTGGAGCTCTTAATCATTTCCACAACAGATGGTGCCGAAACCCGGGACCTCAGGCTACAGTCGAAGTTATACCGCGACAAGCATTCGGGCGTTAACTGATTAATGAGAGTGGGGTTTGCGCAGCCCTAACAGTACCGGTGAGTTGATTTATATTCTTACCATTGTACGACTCTCTTATCTTTCGGTTGACGGCTGGATTCTGTCGGTATGCTGAGACTGTCTTAGAGGCAGGTATTTCCTCGCCTGAGGTTGTTTTAACGAACCTGCTGATGGGTTTCTGCTGATTGTATTTGTTCACTGTCTGCCATTCTTTGGGCTACGAAACTCAGCAGTCTAAGGGTGCTACATGTGTGAATGGGTAGTCTCATCGCCAGATGAGCTTTCGGCCTCTGGCATGAGATTGTTTCCCGTGTGACAAACGTTATGGACGGGTTACTCTAGGTTCGACGAACCTTTGAGGGGAATTTCAGCTGCTGGCTTTGCAGCCTGGAGTGCTACATGTGAGAATGGGTAGTCTCATCTCCAGATGAGCTTTCGGCCTCTGAGATGAGATTGTTTCCCTTGTAGCAAAACGTCTATAAACGTGTTTATTTTGCAAGGTGGTCTGCCCTTGTGGTTATTTTAGCCTGCTGAAATTTTGCAGTTCGAAGAGTGGCAGGTGTAATGTCCTGTCGTGATTGTATTTGTGGTTTATTGTTTGTTATACATGAGAGGGGGGGGACTGGTGAAAGTCAGAGAAGGAGGCTACCCGAAGGATCTGTTGGGTCACAAGCCGTTGCTCCCTACTACCCCTGACGTGCTTGTACTGAGATTAAACGTACATTACCCGGTGACAGGGGGGTTTTGGGCAGCCCCTCGAAGTGATAGAACAGAGAGCCAGGGAGGAGGGTTATCAAACCATTAGTTGTCCTCATTCCCCCTTCAAACCGTCAGCCGAGACTGCGGCAGACGAACAAAAAAAAAAACAGAGTTAGAGACCTTGGTTACGTCTTAGGAGGCCCTGAGAGAGGAGGGGGAGATGGGTCAGAACAACTCTAAACCGGAGAAAGGAATTTGTTGATAAGAACGCTGAGAAAAATATTAACTCCTTGGTTGTATGTATTCCCCTCTCAAGCCGTTAGCCGAGAAACAGAAAGTGATATTGTAAAGAAAGTGATATTGCAAAGAAGATGTTGAAATAGTTAACAAAGTTGAAAGAAGTGGCGAAAGTTATGTTGCTGAAGAGACAGGGAGAAAAATCCTGTGTGATAAAGAAAATTGGATAAAGGAAGTTAAGAAAGATGGCGATTGTATTATGTATGTGTATCACAGAGCTGATGATATGTTGGAACTTGAAACAAAGGAGGGGAGGGACAGCACTGCCGTCCGTCTAACAACCACTCCTTTCTCACCACCCAAGCACAACCCACTGTGACAACTCAGCCCGGCGGCCATCTTAGTGCACCCATGCCTTCACTTTCTACCCAGTCCAGTGCACTTCCTGCCGGCGGCCATCTTGGTACACCCAGTAAGCTTAAACAGCCTGTACTTAGCCCTCCCTGTTTTAAACCAAGATGGTTCATACCACACACCTGTCTTCCCCAATACGGGAGCATCACATTCCCAGGCCGGATATGTTAATGATGAAGAAGCATCAGAGTGGGAAGCCCGACAGCAGGCAGCAAGGCCACCCACTGATTTAACTCCCAATCCGGCTCCAGACTCTCAGTTCCGAGAGGATCTCAAACACATGCTGGCAACCGTAAGGAACAGTGCTTCTTGCCAGCCCCTGCCCCAACAACAGTCTCGGTTACCAGAAGGGGCACCAGTGATGTATGTCGCTTTTACTCTATCACAAACAGCGGCCTTAGTGACAAGTCTGCCTGACCCAGAGAAGCAGCCAATTCCCTTCTACCACAGGATAGTGCAGATACAAGAAACTTACTCAGCTGCCTGGAGAGACTTGATCAGCCTATGCCAAATCAAAGCAGGATATGTCTTTTGGCCAGTCATGCAGATGGCCTTCAATGATGCCTGCCTGACAAGTGCCACTTCCTACACCTCAGGCGTGGAGTTCTGTGCACAACTCCACGACTGGGCAAAGGAGAAGTTGACGGATCAGAAGACCACAATCCAAGATATTACCCAAGATAAAGGGGAGTCTGTGAAGAAGTATCATGCTAGACTCATAAAGGCACACACACACAGTTTATCAACTGCTTTTGTTTCAGGGCTCAGAGAGGATATCAGAAAAGGCCTGATGGTGGCCCGCCCTGAATACCATTCAATGAAAATGTCTGATTTATTGTTGGTGACCAGAGGTATAGAAAATCAAAAAGGTAAAAAACCAACGCCCCTCATGGTAACCCATGACGAAGATCCCGCCTACACTAGTCCACCACCACTGCCCAATACCAGGGAAAGGATCACCTGTTACAACTGTGGGAAACGGGGTCACTTCAGAAAAGAAT
This sequence comes from Aquarana catesbeiana, assembly GCA_037953035.1. Lineage (NCBI taxonomy): Eukaryota > Metazoa > Chordata > Amphibia > Anura > Ranidae > Aquarana > Aquarana catesbeiana. Next base: position 523,060 of record JBBHAA010000218.1, read on the forward strand.
GCAGAGCCCCAAGATGTCCCAGACGAAAAACCTACCACTTTCCTCATTGACAGGGGTGCAGCCAAAAGTGTGTTGAGGGCGGTGAACCTGCCTAATAGTTCTTTCCTTTCCACTATTGATGTTTCCTGCGTAGGAATGGATGGGGTGCCTCGCTCCAGTCCATTTCCTGATTTGCTTGCCAGATTTGTGGTGTCCTCTACATGTCCCTTGAATCTACTAGGAGCTGACGTGTTGTCCGGACTACAGGCCTCAATCAGGACACGCCTGAAGGGGGGATGAAGTTACATACTCCCCTATGTTTAGAAGACTCATCTGCTTTGTGTTCTCTGCCTCTCCTGATGACACTTAATGAAGAAAAAAAACTTCAAGTTCAATACTGCAGGAAGTACTTGACAGAATCCCTGCGTGCCTATGGTCCACAGGACCGGAAGACAACGGTCACTTAAAGGTGCCACCAGTTTCAGTCAAGCTAAAAGAGGGCGCTTCATTGCCCCGGAAACCACAATAACCCCAAGAAGAGAATCCTAAAAAGAGAACCAGGTACCTACTGTGGATGCCTTTGACTGCAAAATACCTCACAGAGGTGGACCTTACAAACGTTTTCTTCAGTGTCCACCCTCACCCCTCCTGCTGGTACCTTTTTGCATTCATCCACGAAAAGAAACGGCAACATACCTAAACAGTTGTGCCACAAGGGGCACAGAACTTTCCAAGCCAGTTTGCAAAAGCTATGGCTATCATCCTTGACACATGACAAGAGGAACACCCGGAAGTGATTCTCTTCCAACATGTTGATGACCTTCTCCTTTGTGCAGCTGACTTACCCCCTGTTGAAGTCACCTCAGAAAGCCTGTTGTGCTATCTTGCCAACCAGGGCTGCAGAACCACAAAGCCCAAAATGCAGTGGTGCTCAACACCTGTCATTTTCCTTGGACTAATTTCCTAGTGCAGAGCATGGATTCCAGAAGCCTTCCTACTGATGCTCTGCAATCAGACCCCTTCCAGATGTCTCCTGAAGAAATATCTAAGTTTGAGGCCCTCAAGTGTGCCATCTCAGGCGTTAGGGCTCCCAGACTACGACAAAACGCTCAAGCTCTTTGTATCCGAACGTCTGGGACATGCTGCAGGTGTACTCACCCAATCACACGGCATCAGCCTACGCCCCATAGGATATTATTCCTGTCGGCTGGATGCGGTAGCAAGAGGAGGCCTATTGTGTCTGCGAGCTGGATTTGCTACACAAGCCTTGCTTGACAAAACTTTGAACTTGGTCCTCGGACACTGCCTCGTTCTGCTTGCTCCCCATGACGTTGTTGCCATATTCAACCAAGATCCAGCCGAAACACTTGTCCACTACCAGACACTTGAGACTCCTGTGTTCCCTCCTACTGGACAGCATTACTCTATTAAGTTGTCAAACACTGAACCCTACCACCCTTCTTCCACTTCTCGAGGGGGGAAAGGAGGAGGAGGAGTAGAGTCTTGACTTGTCACCCCATGACCACACAGGACACGCGGTCACCACTGAAAACACCGTTCTACAAGCTGAAGCCTTACCACCGGTGATGTCTACACAAGAGGCAGAGCTGTAAGCACTTACTACAGCATGTAAATGGGCAGAGGGAAAAAGAGCCAACATTCATGGACTCAAGATATGCTTTCAGCATTGCCCATGATTATGGTGTTATCTAGGACAGAGGATTCCTGATGGCTGCAGGAACACCTGTGAAAACTTGATTGATGCCTTGCTTCTCCCAACCCAAGTGACTATTCTGAGTAAAAGCACACGACAAAATGAACTCAAAGGAAGCTTAAGGCAATCATCGAGCCAATACAGCTGCCAAACAGACAGCTGGTGGTCCGCGGGAAGTGGACAGCAGGGTGGTAGAAGAAGACCACCCCGTGCTTACCTTACAGACTTTCCCAGTGGACAGAGTTTATCTAAAAGAACTACAGGAAACAACAAGTGCGGATAAGAAGGAAAGCTGGAAATGGAGAGGAGCAACTCTCAGAAATAGACTATTCGAGTGCAACAAGAAGCCTTGTCTACCCAGGAGTATGTACCCAGCCGTGGTGCAATGGGCACAATTTGAGCTGCCCACTTGACAAAGACTTTTATGAACTCTCTTATCAACAAGTGTTGCACCAGGAGTTACTCCACTGACCGACAGCTTCTGCAGATCATACATTATCTGCACCAAATGTAACCCAGGCTGCACAGAAGAAGCACCTGGCAAAACCCCTATACCCCATTCCAGAGGATGCAAATTGATCATTCTCAAGTGCCAAGAAGTGGCAGATTCGAATACGCCCTAGTGGAAGTGGTCATGACTGCCAGGACCACAGCTAAGAAATTACTGAGTGAGATAGTATGTAGATTTGGGGTCCCAGAGGTAATATTGAGAGATCAGGGACCAGCCCTAACAACAACCCTTACAAAAGAGATTTGGGCAACACTGGGGGTTCAGTTGGCACTACACATCCCATACCACCCTCAAAGTAGCGGGAAGGTAGAAAGGATGAATGGGACACTAAAAACTGGATGTTAAAGATGGCCCAAGAGACTAACATGAGTTGGCCAGACAGTTAGCCCATTGCCCTGTTCAGTGTCAGACACACCCCCAGGGGAAACATGCCCTATCCCCTTATGAAATTTTGTTTGGTTCAGCTCCCAGACTTGGTGGTTACTTTCCACAACAGTTACAGTTACAGTCTGATGTGTTGACTAATTATGTAACCACATTATCACGAGAATTAACCTGAATGCATGTCCAGGTGTTTTCTTCCATTCCAGATCCTGAATTAGATACAGGAACACACCAACTACTGTCTGGAGATCCTTGAGCCAAGTTATGATGGTCCATTCCAAGTTTTGGTGACCACAGCCACCTCAGTCAAGTTGGCCAGGAAGAACACCTGAATGCACGCTTATCACTGCAGGAGAGAGTGTTTTCGGGCGCTGCATATCCTTTTTCTGTTTGATCTAGGGGGGAGGGGCCCAGGAGGTGGCCATCACAAAAATGATAACATAATTACGTTTTGGTGTAACTCTTCAGGTACACATGTGACCACCTTTACCTTAGATTACTGTGACATAGTACCTTGTCCGTTTGACCCTTCATGGTGATGCCATTGGTACAGTGATATCCCTGACAGTAAGGACATATATGTATGCCACACAGACAGTTACTGGGGACAGAGTTGTGGTTTCTGTGGGGGCCAGTGGGTTGGAACACAGGGCCAGAATGGGCGACCACAGAGTGCATTAGAAAAAAAAAATGAAAATAGAAAGCCCCATATCCTAACCAAAGATACCCCTGATACATGCACTGACCCAGCACACAGTCAGAGGAGGAAGCGAGCAGCTCTCTCCGGAAGCTTTGATCCTCATGTATACATATATTTCATAGGGGTTACAAGGGGGGTCCCTGATGAGTTTAAAGCCAGGGATCAGGTAAAAGCTGGTTTTGAGTCTTTGATCCCCATAACAACTGTCAGCAAGAATGTAGATTGAATTAACTACATGTCATGGTTATGCAATAGAGTTTGTCGATCAGCATACCTGTCTCCATGTGTTCATCTCTAGAGACCAGCTGACCCTCACCTGACTGCTTTTGTAACCTCCCCTCTAAGCATGGCCCCACCCCAGGCCCTATCAGGGAACCCTATATTAACCTGTGCAATGCAAGCCAGCAGTGCTGATCAACCATTGTGTGTTAGCCTCTGTGTGTACTTGCTGTGTTTCCTACATCTGATTCCGGTTACCGACCTTGGCTTGTACCTTACTTTCCTTGTTGTTCCAGTCTGCTGCCTCCTTCCTCTTCTCCTGTAGTGTGAGCGTGAGCTGTGAGACCCCGGGGGCCGCGACCTGGAGCCAGACTGCAGCGCAGTCCATCCTCACCACTAGAGGCTCTGGTGAACACCTGCTGGCTCTTAGACTCCGCGCCCTGGGGAATCTATGCTCTAGCTCCCAGTGGGATCTGTGTCAGTGATCCAGTAGACCTGATCCCTGAACCTCCCAGGGTTCAATCCACAGCAGTCAGCCGTAGGGTCCACTACCTTGCGGTGCACTCCTGATCCCAACGGTGTGCATCTGTCACCCAGCCTCTAGGTGACCTGACACTACACATATTATAACCAACAGAGATTTGTAAATTACACTAAAGATGCCCTCCAGGGAATTGCTGAGCAGTTATCCCCCACTTCCTACATGACATTCCAGGACCTGATGGCCTTAGACATGGTGCTAGTTGGGAAAGGAGGTGTTTTGTAAAATCATAGGAAAAAACAGGAACTTGCTGCACATACATTCCTGATAATATTGGCCCAAATGGTAAGGTTACTTTAACTATAAAGAAATTAGAAGATCTGTCATTGGAGTTGAAGAACTCAGGTATCACAGACCCATGGGACCAATATTTTAGCTGGATGAGTGGGTGGCAGAAGGTGCTCGCCCAGATACGGGTAACGGTATTAATAATCCTGGATCTTTTAGCCCTGATTATATGCTGTATTCTACCTTTTGTAAAAAAGTTAATGAGCAAGGCTGTAGACAATAGCACACCTACATTTCTCCACCAAGAAGAAGAGGACCTCCTTATGATGGAAGATGACAAACCCTTCACTCCCCTACAGTCACTCCCTGTCCATAATCTCACAATCCTATAGGATTATAGGGATAGATAGCGCCTGACTGCACCTCTCCAGCTGTATCGAGGAGGGAAGTGAACAGTTGCTGCCCAATTCTATATACAGCCTAAAAGAGTTGCTGAGGAGAAGGGCCAGGCTAAAAAGTAGGACCTTTAGTATTAGGGACAGAAAAGAGAAAATAGTCATTTTAGGGGGGATTGTGAAGGAATGTGATGTAGATAATAATAATAGTAATCTGAAAATGTCTATTTTCTTATGTGCATACATATTTTTCTCCTTACTCATTATATAAGTATACAGATTTGCTCTGTTCCTATATTTTCTCAAGATGGCGTGTACCCCCTGCATCCCACACATCAGAAGATAATATTATTATTGGAGATAAAACCAAAGAGAGCCAAACCTCGTTATGAAAATTCTCCATCTTCTTTATCTTCTTAACCAATGAGATGTACCTATTAGACTAACATAGCAATGACGTATTTGTGTGTATAAAACATTAACACCGCCTTGAATAAATTAGAAGTGTAACAGTAATGCTGTGAGCGTGTCTCAGAGTGTTTACTTTTATATGCATGCATATCAACACTTTCAAAATTAGAGACAGCAGCAGATAACCTTGAGCTCGATTGGAGCTCTTAATCATTTCCACAACAAGTGACCTCCCTGGGGCCCCTTCTCCAGCTTCCAAAGAATCTCTGCTAGGGAGGACACTGGGAAGGGGAGCTCTCACTCCTCAGCAGGACCTGATATGCAGTCCGGATCCATGGGACACACAGGCCAGGGATTCCTTCCTCCCCCCCACTGACTTTCCCTCCATGATGACTGCATTCTCCCAGATGCTTTCAAAAGGCCTATCCCACACGGCAGCTCAGATTACAGCCTCCATACACGCTGACATGCAGCAGATTGGTGCCAGGATAGAGGTGATTGAACAGAAATCTGACCAGGAGCTCCAGGACCAACTTGAGACTGCCACCTCTAAAATAGACGACCTCGAGAACAGGTCTAGACACTACAACTTCCGCATTAGAGGTCTCCCTGAAACCGTAAAGGACACCCACATGGCAGTCCAGGACTTTATTAAAAGTTTAATTCCTGACATTCCAGTACATCGTTTGGAGCTGGATAGGGCTCACAGGGCTTTACAATGCCCCTGCTCTGACAGTCTCCCGAGGGACATCATAGTGAAACTGCATTTCTACACGGTAAAGGAAGAAGTGATGAAACATTCCAGATCGGCGGAAAAACTGATGATCATGGGTCACCAGATTCAAGTCCCATGGATTCTTAGACATTAGTTTTTTATTCCCACCCCCTTTTTTTTCTTTTTTTTCCCCTTTAGGCTGTGTGAACATTTCCATTAATCGCAAGCAGGGTTTAGACTGCACTATTTATATACTGCCACAGGTGTGCTACAAGGCGGCGTTGACCGGAGTGGTCATAGTGCGCCTCCCTCTGGCTCCGATAGTTGAACGGCCTTTCTTCTGACGGACCCAGATGCTTTTGACCCTCAGGTCACTGTACATTTCATTTGGGTACCGGTCCAGGCAGGGATGGGTCCCTCTCTGGTCCGAGGGGGTTGTGGTTGTTATGATTTGATGCATCTAATGTCTCCTTTTTTCACTCCTCTGTCTGTCGCTATATTCTTTCTCTTTTTCACTCTCCTCTCCCCTTTCCTCCCCACCTCCTCCCCCTCTCCCCTTCAGATGCAAGGTCTCGCTGGATCTCCCTTTTTCTGGATTGCAGATCAAGTCTACAACTCTGCTGGGGTCACCACCTATCTGCCAGGGATAGCAAAGAGGTCAAGTAAGACTCACTTGCTCATAGTACAACACTTTTTTCTATCCCATGTCTGACACCACACTGAAGGCCTGGGACACTCAAGATATTTTCCCACAACGTGCAGGGTCTTAATTCCCCTATGAAAAGATGCAAAATACTGCAACAGTTCCATACATGGAAGGCAGACGTAGTACTGCTCCAAGAGACTCATTTCACAAAAACTTCTCGCAGTTTCATTTAGCTAACGCCAACAACAAAATGAGAGGAGTGGCAGTCTGCTTCTCTAACAGAACTCACTTTTCCCACTCGTACACCGTCACGGATCCTGAGGGTCGTTACATATTAGTAACCAGAACGATTAATGGAGAGGCTTTCACGTTTGTCTCTTACTATACACCAAACACGCACCAAGACCTATTCTTTGATGCCACTCTGAAGATCTTAAAACCTCACTTCATGGGCACAGTGGTAGTGGGGGGTGACTCCAACATCCCATTCGACTACTCCTCAGACAAATCTGACCACCGGAAACCGAGATCCAAACGGCCCCCTAAACGCAGTCTTCGCGTAGCTCAGATCGTCCAATCCTTTGGCCTGATTAATATCTGGAGGGAAATGAATCCTCGTTCGAGAGATTATACGAACTATTCCACCCCCCACCATACCTTCTCTAGGATAGACCACATATTTTTCCCAACACACGTAATCTCGAGGGTGGTAGTCTCCAAAATCTGACACGCCGCTGTCCGACCACTCTATAATGACACTGATGCTAAAGGGAGGGACGGCTGAGAAGGGACCCTTTAGATGGCGCCTCCTGAGTAGGGATGAGCCGAACCCCCCCCGGTTTGGTTCGCACCAGACCCTGTGAACGGACCAAAAATTTGCACGAACTTTAGAACCCCATTGACGTCTATGGGACTCGAACGTTCGAAATCAAAAGTGCTCATTTTAACCACTTAAGGACCTGCGTTTTGCCCCTCCGCCCGGCCCAGCCCAGCCCACCCAAGTGCAGTATCGATCGATCACTGTCACTTACAAGGCACTAAACGCATAACTGCAGCGTTCGCAGAGTCAGGCCTGATCCCTGCGATCGCTAACAGTTTTTTTGGAAGCTTTCTATTGAACTGGCAAGCACCAGCGGCCTAGTACACCCCGGTCGTAGTCAAACCAGCACTGCAGTAACATTTGGTGATGTGGCGAGTCCCATAAGTGCAGTTCAAGCTGGTGAGGTGGCAAGCAGAAGTAGTGTCCCGCTGCCACCAAAAAGACAAACACAGGCCCGTCGTGCCCATTATGCCCTTCCTGCTGCATTCGCCAATCCTAATTGGGAACCCACCGCTTCTGCAGCGCCCGTACTTCCCCCATTCACATCCCCAACCAAATGCAGTCGGCTGCATGAGAGGCATTTTTATGTCCTCCTGAGTACCCCTACCCAACGAACCCCCCCAAAAAAGATGTTGTGTCTGCAGCAAGCGCGGATATAGGCGTGACACCCGCTATTATTGTCCCTCCTGTCCTGACAATCCTGGTCTTTGCATTGGTGAATGTTTTGAATGCTACCATTCACTAGTTGAGTATTAGCGTAGGGTACAGCACTGCACAGACTAGGCGCACTTTCACAGGGTCTCCCAAGATGCCATCGCATTTTGAGAGACCCGAACCTGGAACCGGTTACAGTTATAAAAGTTAGTTACAAAAAAAAGTGTAAACAAAAAAAAAACACATACAAAAATATAAAATAAAAAAAAATAGTTGTCGTTTTATTGTTCTCTCTCTCTCTATTCTCTCTCTATTGTTCTGCTCTTTTTTACTGTATTCTATTCTGCAATGTTTTATTGTTATTATGTTTTATCATGTTTGTTTTTCAGGTCTGCAATTTTTTATACTTTACTGTTTACTGTGCTTTATTGTTAACCATTTTTTTGTCTTCAGGTACGCCATTCACGACTTTGAGTGGTTATACCAGAATGATGCCTGCAGGTTTAGGTCTCATCTTGGTATCATTCTTTACAGCCAGCGGTCGGCTTTCATGTAAAAGCAATCCTAGCGGCTAATTAGCCTCTAGACTGCCTTTACAAGCCGTGGGAGGGAATGCCCCCCCCACCGTCTTCCGTGTTTTTCTCTGGCTCTCCTGTCTCAACAGGGAACCTGAGAATGCAGACGGTAATTCAGCCAGCTGACCATAGAGCTGATCAGAGACAAGAGTGGCTCCAAACATCTCTATGGCCTAAGAAACCGGAAGCTACGAGCATTTTATGACTTAGATTTCGCCAGATGTAAATAGCGCCATTGGGAAATTGGGGAAGCATTTTATCACACCGATCTTGGTGTGGTCAGATGCTTTGAGGGCAGAGGAGAGATCTAGGGTCTAATAGACCCCAATTTTTTCAAAAAAGAGTACCTGTCACTACCTATTGCTATTATAGGGGATATTTACATTCCCCGAGATAACAATAAAAATGATTAAAAAAAAAAAAATGAAAGGAACAGTTTAAAAATAAGATAAAAAAGCAAAAAAAAAAAAAAAAAAAAAAAAAAAAAAGCACCCCTGTCGCCCCTGCTCTTGCGCTAAGGCGAACGCAAGCGGCGGTCTGTCGTCAAATGTAAACAGCAATTGCACCATGCATGTGAGGTATCACTGCAAAGGTCAGATCGAGGGCAGTAATTTTAGCAGTAGACCTCCTCTGTAAATCTAAAGTGGTAACCTGTAAAGGCTTTTAAAAGCTTTTAAAAATGTATTTATTTTGTTGCCACTGCACGTTTGTGCGCAATTGTAAAGCATGTCATGTTTGGTATCCATGTACTCGGCCTAAGATCATCTTTTTTATTTCATCAAACATTTGGGCAATATAGTGTGTTTTAGTGCATTAAAATTTTAAAAAGTGTGTTTTTTCCCCAAAAAATGCATTTGAAAAATCGCTGCGCAAATACTGTGTGAAAAAAAAAATGAAACACCCACCATTTTAATCTGTAGGGCATTTGCTTTAAAAAAATATATAATGTTTGGGGGTTCAAAGTAATTTTCTTGCAAAAAAAAATAACTTTTTCATGTAATCAAAAAGTGTCAGAAAGGGCTTTGTCTTCAAGTGGTTAGAAGAGTGGGTGATGTGTGAAATAAGCTTCTAAAAGTTGTGCATAAAATGCCAGGACAGTTCAAACCCCCCCAAATGACCCCATTTTGGAAAGTAGACACCCCAAGCTATTTGCTGAGAGGCATGTCGAGTCCATGGAATATTTTATATTGCGACACAAGTTGCGGGAAAGAGACAATTTTTTTTTTTGCACAAAGTTGTCACTAAATGATATATTGCTCAAACATGTCATGGGAATATGTGAAATTACACACCAAAATACATTCTGCTGCTTCTCCTGAGTACAGGGATACCACATGTGTGAGACTTTTTGGGAGCCTAGCCGCGCACGGGACCCCGAAAACCAAGCACCGCCTTCAGGCTTTCTAAGGGCGTGAATTTTTGATTTCACTCTTCACTGCCTATCACAGTTTCGGAGGCCATGGAATGCCCAGGTGGCACAAAACCCCCCCAAATTACCCCATTTTGGAAAGTAGACACCCCAAGCTATTTGTTGAGAGGTATAGTGAGTATTTTGCAGACCTCACTTTTTGTCACAAAGTTTTGAAAATTGAAAAATGAAAAAAAAAATGTTTTTTCTTGTCTTTCTTCATTTTCAAAAACAAATGAGAGCTGCAAAATACTCACTATGCCTCTCAGCAAATAGCTTGGGGTGTCTACTTTCCAAAATGGGGTCATTTAGGGGGGTTTTGTGCCACCTGGGCATTCCATGGCCTCTGAAACGGTTATAGGCAGTGAAGAGTAAAATCAAAAATTCACGCCCTTAAAAACGCTGAAGGCGGTGCTTGGTTTTCGGGGCCCCGTACGCGGCTAGGCTCCCAAAAAAGTCCCACACATGTGGTATCCCCATACTCAGGAGAAGCAGCTGAATGTATTTTGGGGTGCAATTTCACATAGGCCCATGGCCTGTGTGAGCAATATATCATTTAGTGACAACTTTGTGCAAAAAAAAAAAAAATGTGTCACTTTCCCGCAACTTGTGTCAAAATATAAAATATTCCATGGACTCAATATGCCTCTCAGCAAATAGCTTGGGGTGTCTACTTTCCAAAATGGGGTCATTTGGGGGGTTTGTGCCACCTGGGCATTCCATGGTCTCCGAAACTGTGATAGGCAGTGAAGAGTGAAATCAAAAATTTACACCCTTAGAAATCCTGAAGGCGGTGATTGGTTTTCGGGGTCCCGTACGCGGCTAGACTCCCAAAAAGTCCCACACATGTGGTATCCCCATACTCAGGAGAAGCAGATGAATGTATTTTGGGGTGCAATTTCACATAGGCCCATGGCCTGTGTGAGCAATATATCATTTAGTGACAACTTTTTTGTAAATATTTTTTTTTTTGTCATTATTCAATCACTTGGGACAAAAAAAATAAATATTCAATGGGTTCAAAATGCCTCTCAGCAATTTCCTTGGGGTGTCTACTTTCCAAAATGGGGTCATTTGGTATGGTTTTGTACTGCCCTGCCATTTTAGCACCTCAAGAAATGACATAGGCAGTCATAAACTAAAAGCTGTGTAAATTCCAGAAAATGTTCCCTAGTTTGTAGACGCTATAACTTTTGCGCAAACCAATAAATATGCGCTTATTGACATTTTTTTACCAAAGACATGTGGCCGAATACATTTTGGCCTAAATGTATGACTAAAATTGAGTTTATTGGATTTTTTTAATAACAAAAAGTAGAAAATATCATTTTTTTTCAAAATTTTCGGTCTTTTTCTGTTTATAGCGCAAAAAATAAAAACCGCAGAGGTGATCAAATACCATAAAAAGAAAGCTCTATTTGTGGGAAGAAAAGGACGCAAATTTCGTTTGGGTACAGCATTGCATGACCGCGCAATTAGCAGTTAAAGCGACGCAGTGCCAAATTGGAAAAAGACCTCTGGTCCTTAGGCAGCATAATGGTCCGGGGCTCAAGTGGTTAAAGGCTAATTTGCATGGTATTGTCCTAAAAAGGGTTTGGGGACCCGGGTCCTACCCCAGGGGACATGATCAATGCAAAAAAAACTTTTAAAAACGGCCGTTTTTTCTGGAGCAGTGATTTTAATGATGCTTAAAGTAAAAAAAAAAAAAAGTGAAATATTCCTTTAAATATCGTACCTGGGGTGTGTCGATAGTATGCCTGTAAAGTGGCGCATTTTTCCCGTGTTTAGAACAGTCCCTGCACAAAATGTCATTTTTAAAGGAAAAAATCTCATTTAAAACTGCTTGCGGGTTTAATGTAATGTCGGGTCCTGGCAATATGGATGAAAATCAGTGAGACAAATGGCATGGGTACCCCCCAGTCCATTACCAGGCCCTTTGGGTCTTGTATGGATATTAAGGGGAACCCCGCACCCAAATTAAAATAAGGAAAGGTGTGGGGCAACCAGGCCCTATATACTCTGAACAGCAGTATACAGGCGGTGCAAACAAGACATGGACTGTAGGTTTGTTGTTAAGTAGAATCTGTTTGTAATTTTGAACGGGTACATTTTTAACGTGTTTAGCTCCAGCCAAAAAATCTTTTTTAAGCTTTTTGGAAAACATAGGGAAGGGTTATCACCCCTGTGACATTTGTTTTGCTGTCTGTCCTCCTCTTCAGAAGATTTCACCTCACTTTTTGTCCCAATGACAAATGATTTTGAAAATGTGGGTTTTTTTGTGGAACAAGGATTGGAAAGCATCAGTGGAAAGGAGAAATGTTTTTCCCATATTAACTCTTACAGGAGAGAATTTCCCTTCCTAGGGGTAGATTTCATCTCACTTCCTGTTGTCTCCTTCCATTTGCAAGTAGGCATCGTTTGTAAGTTAGATGTTTGAAAGTAGGGGCCTGCCCTATATACTCAGCAGAAATTTGGGCCTTAGGTGTTGTTGTGGCCACAACACTGTAAGCCCTCACAGGGCCCTGCTGTGAAATATTAGATCAAGAATTGTAATTACATGCCCCTGTTGAACAAGGGCAGAAAAATTGGGCCTTTGGTGGTGGGGGTGGTGGTGGTGGTGCTGGTGCCACAACACTGTAAGTCCTCACTCGCTCTTGGTGGGTGCAGAAATGGGCCCTGCTGTGAAATATTAGATCAAGAATTGTAATTACATGCCCCTGTTGAACAAGGGCAGAAAAATTGGGCCTTTGGTGGTGGTGGTGCTGGTGCCACAACACTGTAAGTCCTCACTCGCTCTTGGTGGGTGCAGAAATGGGCCCTGCTGTGAAATATTAGATCAAGAATTGTAATTACATGCCCCTGTTGAACAGGGGCTTAAAAATTGGGCCTTAGGCACTGGTGCTGGTGCCACAACACTGCAACCCCTCACAGATACTCTAGTTGGTAAGCAGAAATGAGCCCTGCTGCAAAGTATTGCATCAAAAATTGTAATTACACGCCCCTGTTAAACAAGGGCTGAAAAATTGGGCCTTAGGCACTGGTGGTGGCGCCCAGAACCAAAAATGTTCTTACAAGCTATCAGCGTGATGATTGAGGAGGAAGGGGATAATTACTCAGGGATAGTCACTCAGCATCAGCATAGGCAGTCTTTGAAGGGATCTGAGATTTAAAAAAAAAATATTTGGTTACATCAGCATCAGGTGCTTGGTAGCTGGTGGTGATCCAAGACTGATTCATTTTGATGAAGGTCAGTTGATCGACCGAGTCGGTGGACAGACGCACCCTGTGATCGGTTACAAAGCCTCCAGCAGCACTGAATATGTGTTCTGAAAGAACGCTGGATGCAGGACAGGCCAGTAGCTCAATTGCATACTGTGCAAGCTCTGGCCAGTGATCCATCCTCAAGACCCAGTAACCCAGAGGATTTTCGGTGGGAAAGGTGTCCAAGTCAGATCTTGCCCCTAGGTATTCCTGCACCATGTAAAACAGACGCTGGCGATAGTTGCTGGAACCAAAAAATTGTCTGAACGCATCGGTCAGACGGCCACCTTCTCCACCGCTCCTTCTTTGACTGACCGAAGCCTCAGCAACACGTTGTCCAGAAACAGGAGTTTGTAACCTCCCAGTCTCTGGGAACGCGTTGCACAGACCTTTCTGCAAGGCCTCCCGAAGATGTTTCATCCTCTGCTCCCTCTGCGATGGCAAGATAAGGTCCGCAACCTTACCCTTGTAACGTGGATCAAGGAGGGTTGCCAGCAAGTATTGGTCCTTCTCCTTGATACCACGAATACAAGGATCCTTACGCAGGCTTTGCAAGATCAGGGAGGCCATGCAGCGTAGGTTTGCTGAGGCATTCGGTCCAGAGTCCTCTGGGTCACTAAGGACGACATGGTCCGCAGCCACCTCCTCCCAGCCATGTACAAGTCCATGTGTTTCTTGGGACTGATCCCTTAAAGACTGCTGCTGAAGCTGAGTGCCAGGCTCCACCTCCATACTGACACAATCTTCCTCATCCTCCTCCTCCTCCTCATCCTCTTCCTGTGTGATCGGCAGGCACGCAGGAACACTGTCTGGATAAAGGAGGCCTTGAGAGCTAAGGAAGTCCTCCTCTTCCTGCCTCTGTTCTGCCTCAAGTGCCCTGTCCATTATTCCACGCAGCGTGTGCTCCAACAGGTGGACAAGGGGGACAGTGTCACTGATGCATGCACTGTCACTGCTCACCATCCTCGTGGCCTCCTCAAATGGTGACAGGACAGTGCATGCATCCCTGATCATGGCCCACTGGCGTGGGGAAAAAAAAACAAGCTCCCCTGACCCTGTCCTGGTGCCATAGTCGCACAGGTACTCATTGATGGCCCTCAGCTGCGTGTGCAGCCGCTGCAGCATGGCCAACGTTGAGTTCCACCTGGTGGGCATGTCACAGATTAGGCGGTTCTTGGGCAGGTTAAACTCCTTTTAGAGGTCCGCCAGCCAAACACTGGCATTATATGACCAGCGGAAATGCACACAGACTTTCCTGGCCATCCTCAGGACATCCTGTAAGCCCGGGTACCTGCCCAAGAACAGCTGCACCACCAAGTTAAGGACGTGAGCCAAACAGGGCACATGCATCATTTGTCCCTGTTGGAGAGCAGAGAGGAGGTTTGCGACAATGGCACCAACCTTCTCTCTGCTCTCCAACAGGGACAAATGTAAGTTAAGTTGGCGTGGTGTCAACCACCTCTGAACCTGCCCCTGCAGAGCTGACAGAACCTCTGCCCCAGTGTGGCTCCTGTCCCCCAAGCACACCAGCTCAAGCACCACATGGCATCTTTTGGCCTGCGTACTTGCGTAGCCCCTTGAATGGCTACGGAGCACCGCTGGTTCCGAGGACAAAGCACAGGAAGAGGCCATGGAGGAAGAAGAAGAGGAGGGGGTGGAGGAGAGAGGTGTGTCACAATCATTAACATTTTGGAGGCATGATGGCGGAACAACCTCCAACACTACTGCACCTTGTCCTGCATCATTCCCAGCTGCCAGCAGAGTCACCCAATGCGCCGTGAAACTTAGGTAACGTCCCTGTCCATGCCTGCTGGACCATGAGTCAGCAGTAATATGCACCTTACCGCTGACCTCCCTGTCCAGCGAGGCATGGACATTGCCTTCCACATGCCGGTAGAGAGCCAGAATCGCCTTTCGTGAGAAAAAGTGGCGTTTGGGTACCTGCCACTGAGGAACCGCACATTCCACAAACTCACGGAAGGGGGCAGAGTCTACCAACTGAAAAGGCAGCAGTTGAAGTGCTAGCAATTTTGCCAAGCTAGCATTCAACCGCTGGGCATGTGGATGGCTGGGAGCAAACTTCTTTTGGCGGTGCAGCAGCTGGGGCAGGGAAATTTGCCTGGTACAATCTGACGTCAGTGTACCAAAAGCAGATTGCCCACAAGTACTTGGCTGTGACACACCTAATTCTACACCTTTCCTCTCAGTGCAGGTCTCAGAGAGGACTGAAGGTATAGCGGGGTTGGAGATCTCAGCTGATGAGGAGTAAGGAGAGGTCCTCTTTGTTCTTTGGTGTGGGTCTTTTAGATACGCTTGCCAACAAACTGCATGGCAGGTCAACATATGTCTGGTCAAGCATGTGGTACCCAAGCGGGAGATGTTTTGGCCACGCGAGATACGCTTGAGATATATGTTGCAAATAGCAGTGGTGCGATCTGATGCACTCGTCTCAAAAAAGGCCCACACCAAAGAACTTTTTGAATAATGTGCAGAGACTGCAGCGCCCTGCACATGTGGAGCTTTGGGGTGTGATGCAGTCAATGTGCTGCCCTTAGGCTGGCCCCTGGAGGGCATCCTGCCTCGTTGGTGATGTGCCGCCTCCTCCTCCTCCTCTCTCCTATCAGGCACCCACGTTGAGTCAGTGACCTCGTCATCCCCTCCCTCCTCATCACTGGAGTAAACCTGGCAGTATGCTGCAGCAGGGGGAGCATGACTGCCAGATTGCTGTCCTTCTTGGGCACCCCCTCTGTCCGTGCTCTGGTTACTGCCTTCATCAAGCTCAGTATCATCATCAGAGCCTTCCAAACGCTGGGCATCCTCCTGGAGCATGTACCCAACACTGTGGTCAAACAGTTTGAGGGACTCCTCAGGAGGACATGGAGGGGCTAGGGAAGGAGTCACTGATGACATTGAGCCAAGGGAAGAGGCCGTTGCTTTGCCAGACAAAGTACCCTGGGCATGGGTGAGAAAGGATGAGGAGGATGAGGATGGCTTGGTCATCCACTTGACCAAGTCTTCTGCATGTTGCGGCTCAACATGGCCAGCTGCCGAAAAAAAGGCCAAGCGTGTCCCACGGCCACGTGCTGATGAGGATGCACCATCTCCATGACCAGCACTAGACACAGAGCCTGCTTGCCATCTCTTATTGGCTTGTGACTGACTGCCTCTGCTTCTTGGCCTTCCAGACATACTAATAGCCTGTAGCTGCACTAAGCTGGGATATATATATATATATATATATATATATATATATATATATATATATGTACTGATACTGCAGCTAGCAAAATCAACTGCCTGCCTGTAGTATGAGAAAACCACCAACCTTCTACAGGTAGCTTTAGCTGAACACTGTGCAGAGCTCGCAAAAAACTAACTTTTAGCTTTTTTAGCTGCCTGCGGTAGTGATAGAATCAGGAAAACACCACCAACCTTCTACAGGTAGCTTTAGCTGAACACTGTGCAGAGCTCGCAAAAAAATAACTTGTAGGTTTAGCTGGACACTGTGAGGAGGACGCACCACACTAACTTGTAGTTTTAGCTGAACACTGTGAGCAGGACGCACAGCACTAACTTGTAGTTTTAGCAGAACACTGTGAGCAAGGACGCACAGCACTAACTTGTAGTTTTAGCTGAACACTGTGAGCAGGATGCACCGCACTAACTTGTAGTTTTAGCTGAACACTGTGAGCAGGATGCACAGCACTAACTTGTAGGTTTAGCTGAACACTGTGAGGTGGATGCACTGCACTAACTTGTAGATTTAGCTGAACGCTGTGAGCAGGATGCACAGCACTAACTTGTAGTTTTAGCTGAACACTGTGAGCAGGACGCACTGCACTAACTTGTAGGTTTAGCTGAACACTGTGAGGTGGACGCACCACACTAACTTTTAGGATTAGCTGAACACTGTGAGCAGGAAGCACCCCACTAACTTATAGTTTTAGCTGAACACTGTGAGCAGGACGCACTGCACTAACTTGTAGCTTTAGATGAACACTGTGCAGAGGTCTCACTACACTAACTTGTAGGTTTAGCTGAACACTGTGAGGTGGACGCACCACACTAACTTGTAGTTTTAGCTGAACACTGTGAGCAGGATGCACCCCACTAACTTGTAGGTTTAGCTGAACACTGTGAGCAGGACGCACCCCACTAACTTGTAGTTTTAGCTGAACATTGTGAGCAGGACACACAGCACTAACTTGTAGTTTTAGCTGAACACTGTGAGCAGGACGCACTGCACTAACTTGTAGGTTTAGCTGAACACTGTGAGGTGGACGCACCACACTAACTTGTAGTTTTAGCTGAACACTGTGAGCAGGATGCACAGCACTAACTTGTAGTTTTAGCTGAACACTGTGAGCAGGACGCACTGCACTAACTTGTAGGTTTAGCTGAACACTGTGAGCAGGACGCACCGCACTAACTTGTAGGTTTATCTGAACACTGTGAGCAGGACGCACCGCACTAACTTGTAGGTTTAGCTGAACACTGTGAGCAGGACGCACTGCACTAACTTGTAGCTTTAGATGAACACTGTGCAGAGGTCTCACTACACTAACTTGTAGGTTTAGCTGAACACTGTGAGCAGGACGCACTGCACTAACTTGTAGCTTTAGATGAACACTGTGAGCAGGACGCACCACACTAACTTGTAGTTTTAGCTGAACACTGTGAGCAGGACGCACTGCACTAACTTGTAGCTTTAGATGAACACTATGCAGAGGTCTCACTACACTAATTTGTAGGTTTAGCTGAACACTGTGAGGTGGACGCACCACACTAACTTGTAGTTTTAGCTGAACACTGTGAGCAGGACGCACCCCACTAACTTGTAAGTTTAGTTGAACACTGTGAGCAGGATGCACCCCACTAACTTGTAGTTTTAGCTGAACACTGTGAGCAGGACGCACAGCACTAACTTGTAGTTTTAGCTGAACACCGTGAGCACGACGCACCGCACTAACTTGTAGGTTTAGCTGAACACTGTGAGGTGGACGCACCGCACTAACTTGTAGTTTTAGCTGAACACTGTGAGCAGGACGCACAGCACTAACTTGTAGTTTTAGTTGAACACTGTGAGCAGGACGCACCGCACTAACTTGTAGGTTTAGCTGAACACTGTGAGCAGGACGCACCACACTAACTTGTAGGTTTATCTGAACACTGTGAGGTGGACGCACCACACTAACTTGTAGGTTTAGCTGAACACTGTGAGCAGGATGCACCCCACTAACTTGTAGTTTTAGCTGAACACTGTAAGCAGGACGCACTGCACTAACTGTAAATAGTCTATCTACCTGACTCTGGTACTAATAGGATCAAAAGAACACCAGCAATTTTCTTCAGGTAGCTATAAATACTGTAACAAGACAAGCCTGCCTGTCAGTAAGAAGATAACAGGAACGGATCTAGCTAAACTGAATACATATATATATATGCAACAAGTGGGATGCATATATATACACAATACACTGTAAGTGCAGCTGACTGACTGTTCTGCCTAATCTATCTAACTCAAATCAAATGACACTGTCTGTCCCTCTCTCTCTCTATCTATGAACGCCGGAACACACACTACACAGGGCCGCCGTGCAGGCGGCCTTCTTTGTGTGGGGCGTGTACTAAATCCCCTGAGCCATAATTGGCCAAAGCCTCCTTGGCTTTGGCCAATTACGGCTCTCTGTTCAGACGGCGCTGTGATTGGCCAAGCATGTGGGTCATAGTGCATGCTTGGCCAATCATCAGCCAGCAATGCACAGCGATGCCGCAGTGAATTATGGGCCATGACGCGCCACATGAATTTGGCACGAACGGCCTATATCATTCGCAATTCAGCGAACGGGCGAACAGACGATGTTTGAGTCGAACATGGGTTCGACTCGAACACAAAGCTCATCCCTACTCCTGAGTACAACAAAACCCTCTTGAGTAACCCAATACATTGTAAACTCCTAGAAACAGCTTTAATGGATTACTTCCGTGAAAATGACACGGAGCCTACTTCGCCAGGCATTTTGTGGGCAGCACACAAGGCGGTGATGCGGGGTAGGCTTCTACAACTCTTTTACAACTCTCCTCTCAACTCAAGAAGGAGAGCAGGGCAGAAGTCTCACAACTCACTGAGGACTTTTGCCTGGTGAGTAAGAGACATAAACAGAATCCCACGCCAGACAACCTGGCCAAACTTGACTCGGCCTGAGTGAAACGTAATCTTTCTCTCACCACTTCAGCTGAGAAACAGGGGTGGTTGGGAGCACGTTTCTACTACCAATCAGATAAGATAGGCTCCAAGCTTGCGGCCAAACTGAGCCTGCGGGTTCGTACCTCGGTATTCCCCAAAATTCGTAACGCAACAGGCAACCTAACACAGAATCCGGCGAGCATTATGGAATCATTTCATGTTTTCTATTTACATCTTTATGAGAGGCCACCTCACACTCATCTCAAGGCCAGAGAGCTGTTCCTCCAGGATATTGACCTACCTCTCCTTAAGCAACCGCATCGAGAGCTTCTCGGCGCTCCCTTCTCATCAGAAGAAATTTTAGCTGTCATTAAATCTTTGAAGCCGTCCTCAGCTCCTGGCCCGGACGGGTTCTCGTTTTTTTATTACAAGAAGTTTGGCCCAAAGTTAGCTCCCTACATGGCCCGGTTCTTCAACTCCCTCTGGGATGGAGCCCCCCTCTCAAGCGATTTGAACGTAGCTTTTATATCGGTCATTCCCAAACAGGGTAAGGATCCCAGCGAGGTCGGTAGCTACCGCCCCATCTCGTTAATCAATAACGATCTCAAAATTATGACAAAAATCCTCGCTAATAGGATGTTTAACTTCATAGCAAGTTACATTCACAGAGACCAAGTGGGCTTCATCCCGGGGAGACAAGGTCCGGACCAGGTCCGAAGAGCAATTGATTTGATTTCCCTTCTGCAGACACAGTGGGATGGAGGCCCCACTCAAGAGGGTTTCCTGTTGTCACTGGATCTGCAGAAGGCCTTTGACTTGGTGTCCTGGCCCTATCTTTTCGATATTCTGGAATGCTGGGGGTTCAGGGACGGATTTCTTACTATAATACGTGAACTATACTCATCACCCTCAGCACAGGTATGATTAATAGGTCACTACTCCCAGTCCTTTGACATTCACAGGGGAACCAGACAGGGTTGCCCTCTCTTGCCTTTAATCTTCGCTATAGCAGTTGAAACACTGTCCATAGCCATAAGAACAAATGAGAACATCAAAGGAGTTAAATGTGGACTTGAGGAACACAAGTGTGCCCTCTTTGCAGATGACATGTTATTGTTCTTGACTGCTCCCCTTATATCCGCCCCAAATGTCTTCCGCCTTCTCCATGACTTTGGTACCGTCTCGGGGCTTCAGGTGAATGTGACCAAATCAATAGCCCTCAACGTCTCAGTCCATGCACCACTTCTTAATCAACTCAAACAACATTTTCCCTTCACGTGGGCAGCAGACTCAATCCCCTATCTGGGCATAAGGCTGACTAAAAGCATTGGCGACTTATTCACGGCCAATTACCCCCCCATGTTCCACTCACTAGAGTTGGACCTTCAGAAATGGTCAAAGGAGGGCCTGTCCTGGCTAGGTAGACTCAACGCAGTCAAAATGAATCTTCTGCCCCGCCTATTGTACCTGTTCCGTTCCCTCCCTATTCCAATCAAAATTTCAATCCAGGGTGGTCAGATTTGTCTGGGGAGACCGGGGTCAGCGCTTTGCAAGGGATATCCTGTTCCGACTTAAGACTCAGGGTGGTCTAGGCCTACCGAACTTATGGCTTTATTACCAGGCAGCACAGCTTGCTCAGTTTTCTGCCATCTATGCCAAAAACCGTAGGCCGGACTGGATCTCTCTTGAGAGGCAGGCAGCACCACATTACACTCTAGATTTTTTAGCATGGCGACCCTTGAAACATAGACCGGCCATTTTAGCCCCTACCTTGTCCCACTCCTTGACACTCTGTGATAAATTACATAAAAATATACACTTGATCTCCCTGTTAAGGTCCCTCACTCACCTATTTCATAATCCTGACTTCCCCCCAGGAATGAATATACATGCATTTCACTGGTGGCTGAACAAAGGCCTCTTCAGGATAGGCCATTTTCTCACGCCTAATGGTCCTATCTCCTTAAGCCATTGTCTAAACACACTAAAAATGCCTCCTTCGGAAACATTTAGACTTTCGCAGATCAGGCGGGATCTCAATTATTTATGCTTCCCTGGCAGATAGGACAGATGCCCCGGCATACGCCCGACCCTGGGAAGCAGATCTGGACATCCAGTGGGATCCCGACATGTGGTTTCAGGCCTTCAGCAGATCGTCCAAAGGTATCTTAAATTTTGCTTTGATAGAAGCTAACATTAAGGTCTTCACTAAATGGTACTATGTCCCCACCAGGCTCTCCAAGATCTTTCTGGATGCCTCCTCCCTTTGTTACAGAGGATGTGGCCATATGGGCACGATGCTTCATATTTGGTTGGCATACAGAGCTACTGGAACAAATTTCTCCACCTTCTAAGGAAGGTGACCGGGATTGACGTTCCGCAGGATCCCACATACATCCTACTAAACCGCAGAGTACACAACACACCTAAGCCACACAACAGCTCATCTTCTTTATGTGTTTGGGAGCCAAGATCACTTTGGCGAAAGCCTGGAAAACTCCCATGGTGTCCATCATGGCTGCCAAATGGAAAATTTTGTGGATCATGTCACAGGAATAAACAGTGGCAAAACTGTGAGACACGGTCCAGCGTTTTGAATGGATCTGGGAACCTTGGGCTACACATGTCGAGGTTCCACTTTACCCAGGCCACTTACTGAAGTAGGGGGTGGCCCAGCGAGTCCATACTTCATTACCTCATATCCCACCCCACCTCCTTTCCTCTCCTCCTTGCTCACTTCCTTTTCTCTATTCTGTCCCTTCTTCTTTCCTACGATCTTTACCACCAAATACTGGATTTACAGGGTGTATACCTTCACGTGGGCTCCACGTGGGTTGTCCTCAAAAGTATGTTGAATAACCCAGCTCAGAGATCAGCCACTCACTTTTGGTCATCCGAACTAGACATTGGTACTATCGGCTCCTTCACGGGGATTCCAAGGCCTGGGGATCTTCCCGGTGGGAGTGTCCTCTGGTGGGAGCCGATGGGTGTTAGACGGGTTTTCCTACTGGGAGTGGCCTTCGAGCTACCTCACTCCACAGTGTGTTCCCATTGGGGTGGAGTGTGGTTCTCCTGGGCGTGCTCTGGGGGATGTCCCTGTCAAAATTTCTTTCAAGCTGACCATCAGCTGCGGTAGAGCGCTGGAATGACCTGCGGGGCTGGGCGGCAGGCGTGGGGTGTCAGTTCTTTATGTATCCCTCTGCCTGGTGACCCCTTGGTGCCCAAGGGTGTCTACTCTACAATGATCACCACGTCTTACATAGTAGAAAGTCTGCATATGGGAAACAATTATACCCTGATATTCACTGTTATCCTTAGTTTTTATTTCACTATCTCTGAAGGTTTTCCTTTCTTTTTTTTACTCTTGGCTCCTATCTTGAGAGCTATAGTTTCCCAGTTTCAAGAAGGGAATGTTCCTATTTAGAAATACAGTGTCACTGTTGCAGACTTATCGGTGCTTTAATGCTATATTACCGCTGTAAGAGATAACTTGTATGTTTTCTGGTCAGCGAGGAGTCTTTTTCTGTCTGATATGTCAATGTATCTATTGCTTTGCAAAATTTCAATAAAAATATTGAACGAGAAAAAGCCTCCATGTCACTGCCTGGACTCCATCATACACGGCTGCAGTCCGGAGTGGTGTGTGCTCTGAGTTCTGTGTATACTCATGTATATGATTGAAGTGTACAATCTGTGATTCTATATAAATTTAAGGATTATGCACTATGGAGGCTTTTTTCTTTTCTATTTAATGTGATTGCGGCCATTGTCTGGACACCTCGGGTGATATTGGAGATACTACCTGGAGGTCTGACATTCCGTGGCACAGTCTGTTCCCATCGGAAGCCAGCTTGAGCGGAGTGGCGCTGCTGGAAGGATATAAACAAGTGTGTTGGGGCCTTGCTTGTGGGGACAAACCTTTTGATAAGTGACATGTTTGCTCACCGGTGTGGTGGAGGTTTATTGAAGTTGCTGCAAAGAGGAGGAAGTTGATCAGCATTGATTTAATCCATCTGGATGAATCTCTGGTATTTCTGTTAGACCCCTTTCAAACTGAGGCAGTTTTCAGACATTTCAGCACTAGAAATAGCACCTGAAAACTGCCTCCTAGGGATGAGCTTTGACTCGAACATCGGCTGTTCGCCAGTTCGCTGAACAGCGAACAATTTGGGGTGTTCGCGGCAAATTTGAAAGCCATAGAACACCCTTTAAAAGTCTATGGGAGAAATCAAAAGTGCTAATTTTAAAGGCTTATATGCATGGTATTGTCATAAAAAGTGTTTGGGGACCCGGTCCTGCCCCAGGGGACATGGATCAATGTAAAAAAAGTTTCAAAAACTGACGTTTTTTCAGGAGCAGTGAATTTAATAATGCTTTAAGTCAAACAATAAAAGTGTAATATTCCTTTAAATTTCGTACCTGGGGGGTGTCTATAGTATGCTTGTAAAGGGGCGCATGCTTCCCGTGTTTAGTACAGTCTGACAGCAAAATTACATTTCACAGGAAGAAAAGTCATTTAAAACTACTTGTGGCTATTAATGAATTGCCGGTCCAACAATACACATAAAAGTTCATTGATAAAAACGGCATGGGCATTCCCCACAGGGGAACCCCGAACCAAAATAAAAAAAAATGATGTGGGGGTCCCCCTAAATTCCATACCAGGCCCTTCAGGTCTGGTATGGATATTAAGGGGAACCCCGTTCAAATTATTTTTAAAAAATGGCGTGGGGTCCCCCTCAAAATCTATACCAGACCCTTTAGGTTTGTTATGGATTTTAAGGGGAACCCCATGCCAAAATTTTTTAAAAAATGGCGTGGGGTCCAACCAAAAATCCATACCAGACAATTATCTGAGCATGCAACCTGGCAGGCCGCAGGAAAAGAGGGGGACAAGAGAGCGCCCCCCTCCTGAACCATACCAGGCCACATGCCCTCAACATTGGGAGGGTGCTTTGGGGTAACCCCCAAAACACCTTGTCCCCATGTTGATGGGGACAAGGGCCTCATCCCCACAACCCTTGCCCGGTGGTTGTGGGGGTCTGCGGATGGGGGGCTTATCGGAATCTGGAAGCCCCATTTAACAAGGGGACCCCCAGATCCCGGCCCTCCCCCCTATGTGAAATGGTAAGGGGGTACAAAAGTACCCCTACCATTTCACAAAAAAAGTGTCAAAAATGTTAAAAATGACAAGAGACAGTTTTTGACAATTCCTTTATTTAAATGCTTCTTCTTTCTTCTATCTTGTATCTTCCTTCGGTTTCTTCCTCCATCTTCTTCTTCTTCTGGTTCATCTGGTTCTTCCTCCGGTGTTCTCGTCTGACATCTTCCTCCGCGGCGTCTTCTTCCCTTCTTCTCCTCGGGCCGCTCCGCATACATGATGGCATGGAGGGAGGCTCCCGCTGTGTGATGCTTCTCCTCTTCTGACGGTTCTTAAATAACAGGGGCTGGGCCACCCAGTGACCCCACCCCCCTCTGACGCACGGGGACTTGAAGGGGACTTCCCTGTGGTGTCCCTGGCGCACGGGGACTTGATGGGACTTCCCTGTGGCATTCCCTGTGACATCAGAGGGGGCGGGGTCACCCGTAATGTAACCCCTCCCCCTTCTGATGTCATGGGGAATGCCACAGAGAAATCCCCATCAAGTCCCCGTGCATCAGAGGGGACCACCCGGTGACCCCACCCCCCATTATTTAAGAACCCTCAGAAGAGGAGAAGTGTCACACAGCAGGACCCTCCCTCCATGCCATCATGGATGTGGAGTGGCCCGAGGAGAAGAAGGGAAGAAGACGCCGTGGAGGAAGATGCCAGATGAGAACACCGGAGGAAGAACCAGAAGAACCAGAAGAAGAAGAGGATGGAGGAAGAAACCGGAGGAAGATAGAAGATAGAAGAAAGAAGAAAGAAGAAGCATTTAAATAAAGGAATTGTCAAAAACTGTCTCTTGTCATTTTTAACATTTTTGACAGTTTTTTGTTAAATGGTAGGGGTACTTTTGTACCCCCTTTCCATTTCACACAGGGGGGAGGGCCAGGATCTGGGGGTCCCCTTATTAAAGGGGCTTCCAGATTCTGATAAGCCCCCTGCCCACAGACCCCCACAACCACTGGGCAAGGGTTGTGGTGATGAGGCCCTTGTCCCCATCAACATGGGGACAAGGTATTTTGGGGGCTACCCCAAAGCACCCTCCCAATGTTGAGGGCATGTGGCCTGGTATGATTCAGGAGGGGGGGCGCTCTCTTGTCCCCCTCTTTTCCTGCAGCCTGCCAGGTTGCATGCTCGGATAAGGGTCTGGTATGGATTTTTGTGGGGACCCCACGCCATTTAAAAAAAAAAATGGCGCGGGGTTCCCCTTAAAATCCATACCAGATGTGAAGGGTCTGGTATAGATTTTGAGGGGGACCCAACGCCATTTAAAAAAAAAAATTTGGCCGGGGTTCCCCTTAATATCCATACCAGTCCTGAAGGGCCTGGTATGGAATTTAGGGGGACCCTCCACATCATTTTTTTTTAATTTTGGTTCGGGGTTCCCCTGTGGGGAATTCCCATGCCGTTTTTATCAATGAACTTTTATGTGTATTGTCGGACCGACAATTCATTAATAGCCGCGAGTAGTTTTAAATTACTTTTTTCCTTTGAAATGTCATTTTGCGGTCAGACTGTTCTAAACACGGGAAACATGTGCCCATTTACAGGCATACTATAGACACCTCCCAGGTATGAAATTTAAAGGAATATTATACTTTTATTGTTTGACTTTAAGCATTATTAAAATCACTGCTCCCGAAGAAACGCCCGATTTTAAAACTTTTTTTTGCATTGATCCATGTCCCCTGGGGCAGGATCCAGGTTCCCAAACACTTTTTATGACAAAAACTTGCATATAAGCCTTTAAAATTAGCACTTTTGATTATTCATGTTCGTGGCCCATAGACTTTAACAGTGTTCGCGTGTTCGAACAAATTTTTTGCCTGTTCGCAAGTTCTGGAGCGAAACGAACAGGGGGGTGTTCGGCTCATCCCTACTGCCTCCCATTTATTTGTATAAGTGCTTTCACACTGGGGCGGTGAGCTTGCGGGACGTTAGAAAACGTCCTGCAAGCAGTATCTTTGGGGCTGGTTATGAGCATTATGAATAGTGCTCCCAAAATGCCCCTACCCATTGAAATGAATGGGCAGCACTTCCAAAGCGCTTTGAAAGCTCCACGAAACTGGTCTTTTTTCTTTTTGTAACCACTTACAAACCGCCTGCCGCAGTTTTACGGGGGGCTGTTTGAAGGAGGATATCGTTGTTACGGCAGCAGCTAGCTGCCATAAACCCGGTATCCTTATCTTCAGCTGGCAGTCCGCTACAAGATAAAAGCGGTCTCTGTGTTGGATTCACTGCAAGATCACTTTTATCAGTGGCGGAGAGAGGCCAGAGTCTTTTTGACCCCAGATCTCATATTTAAGAGGTCCTGATATGCTCTTTTCTACTACAAGGAATGTTTACATTCCTTGTAATAGGAATAAAAGTGATTTTTTTTTAAACAGTGTAAAAATAAAATAAAAGGTAAAATAAATATAATAATACAAATTTTTAAACGCGCCCCATCCCGGCGAACTCGCGTGCAGAAGCATACGTGAGTAGCGCCCGCATATGAAAACGGTGTTCAAACCACACATGTGAGGTATCGCCACAATCGGTAGAGCGAGAGCAATAATTCTAGCCTTAGACCTGCTCTGTAACTTAAAACATGCAACCTGTAGAATTTTTTAACCGTCGCCTATGGAGATTTTTAAGGCTAAAAGTTTGTCGCCATTCCACGAGCTGGCGCAATTTTGCAGCGTGACATGTTGGGTATCAATTTACTTGGTGTAACATTATTTTTTACAAAATAAAAAAATTGGGCTAATTTTACTGTTGTCTTATTTTTTTATTCAAAAAAGTGAATTTTTTCCAAAAAAAGTGCGCTTGCAGAATCGTTGCGCAAATACGGTGTGAAAAAAAGTATTGAAATGACCACCATTTTATTCTCTAGGGTGTTAGAAAAAAAAATATATAATGTCTGTGGTTCTGAGTCATTTTCTAGCAATAAAACCTGTTTTAACCACTTCATTACCGGGCACTTTTGCCACCTTCCTTCCCAGGCCAATTTTCAGCTTTAAGCGCTCTCGCACTTTCAGTGACAATTGCGCGTTCATGCTACTCTGTACCCAAATGGTATTTTTATCATTTTGTTTGCACAAATAGAGCTTTCTTTTGGTGGTATTTATTCACGACTTTGTTTTTTATTTTTTGCTATATAAGCGAAAAAAGAGCAGAAATTCTGAAAAAAAACAATATTTTTTTCTTTCTGTTTTAAAAGAAATCCAATAAAAACAATTTTTGTCATAAATTTAAGCCAAAATGTATTCTGCTACATGTTTTTGGTAAAAAAATTTCTGTTAAGTGTATAATAATTGGTTCGTGTGATCACGGACAGATGTATGCAAATTATCATGTACAGATGTGCGCAGGTGATCACAGACATATGTGTGCAGATAATCATTGGGACATGTGGTTTTAGTGGGACATATGTGGGGGACAGGTTTTTTTTTTATTTGGGGACGTGTTTTGGGGACATTGTGTTTTGCATTGTGTGGTGACACTAGGTTGGTGATCAGTGAGTAAAAAGCTGTAAAAAACTGATCACCAGCCGGCTGCAGCGATCCCCTCTCCTCTCCTCTCCAACAACTTCCGTGTGAGGAAAGGAGAACTGATTGCCTAGCAACCGACTTGTGTTTACATCACATGACGGCTGTGATTGGACATTGCTGTCATGTGATCAGGATGGCCAATCACAGAGCCCTCCTGCCGGACATAGATGCGCCTTGTCCGGGTGATGCATCGGGATCATGCCGCTGTGCGGGCCTGCGCATGAACCCGCTCCTTCTGAGGGATGCTCCTGAATGTCCACTCAGAAGGAGAGAGTGCCCACCCGGCCGTTAATGTACATTGGCCAGGTGGGAAATGGTTAAACATGTAAACACCAAAATCTCAAAACGAGGCTGGTCCTTAAGTGGTTAAAGCGGTGTTCCGGCCAAATTTATACTTTATCAATAAAAATACCCCTATAATACACAAGCTAAATGTATTCTAGTAAAGTTAGTCTGTAAACTAAGGTTCGTTTTGTTAGTTTATAGCATTAGTTTGTTATTTTATAAACTTCCAGCAAGTCATGGTCATCTTAAGCGTGGGCATCTGAAGCCAGACTGTATTTCTTCCTGGATCTCATCCTTGCAGATCTCGCACATGCTCAGTGCAGCACAAGAAGTGTGATAGGTTTCAGGTCAGGTTTCCATAGCAACAGCAGTGTCAGAAAAAGTTGCTGCCCCTTAGCTATGCAAACCTCTCCTCCCCTCCTCCCCCCAGAAACCAGGAAATAAATTACAATTGCATTATTTCTTGCATTGCCTACCTGAAAATGGTGTAGTAAAGTAAAGATGAATTTCTGTGACATCACATCACATCGCCCCGAGAAAATTGCATCACCAAAACCCCCCGCAAATTGCATCACAACAACCCCCCGCATATCACATCACATAGCCACTGGGAATCGCATCACAACACCCCCTGCAAATGGCATCACAACACCCCCACAAATGGCATCACAACACCCCCGCAAATGGCATCACATCGCCACCAGCAAATCGCATCACAACACCCCCCAGCAAATCGCATCACAACGAACACCCCCCGCAAATCGTATCTCATCGTCTCCCCCAAATTGCATCACAACAACCCCCGCAAATTGCATCACAACATCCCCCACAAATCGCATCACAACACCCCCCACAAATGGCATCACATCGTCCCCCCGCAAATTGCATCACGACACCCCCCGCAAATTGCATCACATCACCCCCCAGCAAATCGCATCACAAAAACCCCCGCAAATTGCATCACAACACCCCCCACAAATCGCATCACATCGCCCCCCGCAAATTGCATCACAACACCCCCTGCAAATCGCATCACAATACCTCAAGCAAAATGCATCACAACACCCCCCACAAATTGCATCACAACACCCCTGCAAATCGCATCACATCACCCCCAGAAAATCGTATCACAACACCCCTGCAAATCGCATCACAACACCCCCGCACATCGTATCACATCGCCCCCAGCAAATTACAACACAACACCCCCCACAAATGGCATCACATCACCCCCAACAAATCACATCACAGCACCCCCTGCAAATCGCATCACAACACCCCCCAGCAAATCGTATCACCAAGCACATCACAACACCCCATCACATGCCACCATCAAAACTGCCCCATCAGAATTGCCCCATCAATACTGCCCCCATGAAAACTCCCCCCATCATATTGCCACCATCAAAACCCCCCCCTTTCAAAACTGCCCCATCATATTGCCATCATCAAAACTGCCCCGTCATATTGCACCCATCAAAATTGCCCCATCAAAACTGCCCCTTCATATTGCCACCATCAAAACTGCCCTGTCATATTGCCAATATCAAAACTGCCCCTTTAAAACTGCCCCATCAGAATTGCCTTATTAAAACTGCCCCATCATATTACCCCCATCAAAACTGCCACCATCAAAACTGCCCCATCAAAAATGCCCCATCAGCATTTCTCCATCAAAACTGCCCCCATAAAAACTGCCTCATCATATTGTCACCATCAAAACTGCCCATCATATTGCCCCCATTAAAAATGCCCCCATCAGAATTGCCCCATCAATACTGCCCCCATCAAAACTGCCCCATCATATTGCCACCATCAAAATTGCTCCCATCAAAACTGCCCCATCAAAATTGCCCCATCAGAATTTCACTATCAAAACTGTCCCATCAAAATTTCCCCCATCAGAATTGCCCCATCAATACTGCCCCCATCAAAACTGCCCCATCATATTGCTACCATGAAAACTGCCCCATCAGAATTGCCCCACCAGAATTGCCCCAACAGAATTGTTCCATCAAAACTGCCCCATCAAAATTGCCCCCATCAGAATTACCTCACCATATTCCTCTATTATAAATCAGTACACGGTGTGTCTGTCCCCTCCCCCGGGCTTTGTATGTAATCAGAGCTGAAATGCTCCAGCCACCTCCCCCACTGCCCATCACTGTGTATACGAAGATTTGGTAACCATGGCAACAAAAGCCTGGTTGCCCTTATTTAACCACTTCAATACAGGGCACTTAGACACCTTCCTGCCGAGACCAATTTTCAGCTTTCAGCGCTGTCACAGTTTGAATGACAATTGAGCGGTCATGCTATAGTGTACCCAAACTAAATTTTTATCATTTTGTTCCCACAAATAGAGCTTTCTTTTGGTGGTATTTGATCACCTCTGCGTTTTTTAGTATTTGCTAAACAAATAAAGAAATACTGAAAATTTTGAAAAAAATAAAAGTTTTGCTTTTGTTTCTGTTATAAAAATTTGTAAATAAGTAGGTTTTCTCTTTCACTGATGGGCACTGATAAGGCGGCACTGACAGGCACTGATACAGTGGCACTGATGAGGTGGCACCAATGAGCGGGCACTGACGATGGGCACTGATATGCGGCACTGATGGGCACTGGTAGGCGGCATTGATGGGTGGCACTGATATGCAGCACGGATGGGCATTGATAGGCGGTACTGATGGGCACTTATGGGTGGCACTGGGTGGCACTGATGGGCACTGATAGGCGACACTGATGGGCACTGAAAGGGGGCACTGCTGGGCACTGATAGGGTGGCACTGATAGGTGGCACCAATAGGCGGCACTGCTGGGCACTGATGGGCACTGATATGTGGCACTGATGGGCACTGATATGCAGCACTGATATGAGGCACTGATGGGCATCCCTGGTGGCACTGGCAGTGGTAGGCATTGGAGTGGGCACTGATTGACAGCTGCCTGGGCACAGATTGGCAGCTGCCTGGGCACTTAGTGGCATTTCCCTGAGGGTCTAGGGGCATACCTGGTGGTCCAGTGTGGACGGCTTCCCTGGTGGTCCTGGGTGGCTTCCCTGGTAGTCCTGGGCGGGATCCAATGGGGAGCTGTGCTGATAAACAATCAGCACAGACCCCCCCTGTCAGGAGAGCAGCCGATTGGCTCTCCTCTACTCGCGTCTGTCAGATGCGAGTGAGGAAAAGCCGATCACCGGCTCTTCCTATTTACATCGTGATCAGCCGTGATTGGACATGGCTGATCACGTGGTAAAGAGTCTCCGTCAGAGACTCTTTACCTAGATCGGTGTTGCAGGGTGTCAGTGAAAACACCCCGCAACGATCGCCGCAATGCACGCCCCCGGGGGCACGCAGCGGCTCGATATTCCTGATCACGTCATATGACGTCCGGTCAGGAATATCAAACCACTTTGCCGCCATCATTTGGTAATAGGGCAGGCGGCAAGTGGTTAAAGTGCCAACTACTATACAGTAAATAACACTGAGTTTAAGGGGAAAATATGCCAATTCTTTATCAGCACACACAGCGGCTTTGGAAGGAAATTACTTTAAAATATGGGTGGAGCTCCACTTTAAGGTCCCGTTGTCACCGGCCCACTAGGGCACGAAAAGTGCAGCTAAATCACCACTAAAGCACCGCAAAAATGACCAGCGATTTAGGGCTGTTTTATCAGCTCTGCAGTGTGAAAGGGGTCTTACTACACAAGTCACTGTATGGTGATTGGAGATGGAGGTAGTGGTGAATGGGTTGTAGGAAATCCACTTTTTCACATTTATGAACTTTCTCTTGATGTTTGTAATATAGATTGAAGTATCTGTGAATAGATCAGAGGAGATCTGCCCTTCCTCACATGTATGAAAGTGTATTTTTGTAGTGAATGTAATTGTTATATCTTATCCCTATTGGTGGAATTATCACATCTAGTATAATATGAAGACTGCAACACTAGTATATAACATTCACACAATATAAATGTGACAATATAACAATAAAAATGAGACTCCTCATCACAAAACTCCCTATAAGTGTATATATAACAATGGTATGGAGACTATTTCACTGATAACTAATGAAGAGAATTTATAATCAGCATATATAAAATTAGTGCAGCAATATTAGTACATATTTTCAAAAAAAGTCCAAATAAAGAACGGTAATAATAAAATCTTCTCCACACCATAGGATCAAATCCTCCACCATGATGTTCTAAGGAAATCCCAAAGTACAATGGTGTCACATTTAGTCAATGAAGTTTCCACAACATGAGTGAGACTTCTGTGACCACCAAACTGAATCTCCATAACTGAATCCAAAACTTAGCAGAAGGTTGGAGGTGAAAGCCTAGAGGTCAGTGTGAGTGTGTATGGTCCAATCCCCATACAGGAATAGTGAATGGATCACACCACCTCATCCACTTCTCATGTCACATTTAGTAATTGGGGTCCACAAAAAGAGAAATCCTCCAATAGTGTAGATGATCGATTGTGTTTTATAAAGTGATCTCATATTAATGATTCCAATAAGGAGAAATGAGTTCCATTCATGTAGAGAATAGTTACATTCATTCCTTGGGGAGAAATTCATTTTCTTCTGGTAACATTCTTCTCTTCTACAGATTGTGGGATAATCACCTGACAGACAGTTCCTGCCCCCACCTGGCATCTGGAATAAGAAATAACCAGACACTGAGGACACTGGACCTGTCTATAAACAATCTGGAGGGTCCTCATTTCAGGGATCTGATGGAAGCTCTGACAACAAGTCGGATAGAGGAATTATGGTGAGTATAACAGGACTGACTGAGACAATAATATTCTGGGAGAGTTTTATATCTAAACCACATAAATAATATAGAAATATGAGAATGTCATCAAATTCCATCTTTAGACTCCATAAGGCTCCATGCACACTGGGCTTAAAAAAATGTCAGTTCCCTTGGCAGAAAAAAAAATTCCTATAGAGATTTTATTGTACAAAGTTTAGATGAGTTTAGGAGAGTTTTGCATTTTTCTGCCAGAAAGCTCCAATCAGAAATGCGATGACAAGCGCAGAGCATGAAATACATAGAAGAGAGGCTTGACACACAAACTGACAGGAGCCCTCCACTTCCGCCGGGTAGTTGGAACGCACACCATATGCCGCTAGTCACACAGCAATGTGGGATCAATTCTACAGACCCTTGAGCTTCCTTTGTGCCGTTTGTATCATATTGGACATATGTAGGTGCAGCTTTCTTCTAAATAAAACTTTATTACACTATACCTGCCTTCTGTGGCTCTTTGTGGTGGAGCCAATTCCACAGAGTCTTGTGATGGGAGAAGGAGACAGATGAATATTGTGGAGGATATATGATACTGGAGAGATTTTTTTACATATGCCTGCATATTTGATCATGATCGTATACATCCATGTATGGAGGAGATAGATGTGGATTCTGATGGAGACTGACCTATGAATCGAGCAGTTTCTCACATTTCATGATTTATGGTCGCTTGCTGGCTGGGGAAATCTGGTGAGTGCATTCTATGGTCACTCCGGGTGAAGCACTATTGGTTTGGAGTATTGGAGCACATATTTCAGGAGCACGGTGTTGTAGCATATATTGAAGAGTCATTATCATAGAACTTTATGGACTTTTATGGATATTGATAAATTGTGCGCTTTTTGATTACACACATTTTATTTAATTTATTGATTTACTTATATAGCTTTTATTAATTCATAAATATTTATGTTTTTTCCTTTGTCCAGATAATGCCCTTTATACACACTTTTTCAGAAACATGAACCAGAAGGAATTTTTTTCCTGCCTCTAAACGTTGAGCTCACAATATGTGTGTAATCATCATAATGTTACATAGTTACATAGTAGGTGAGGTTGAAAAAAGACACAAGTCCATCAAGTCCAACCTATGTGTGTGATTATGTGTCAGTATTACATTATATATCCCTGTATGAAAAACACGGGTCGCATGACCATCCACAGATAGGTAAATACAAAACCTAAGAGACTATAAAAAATAAAAAATAAGCCCACTTATTTTTTATTTTTTATATTCATATTTATATTTATATTCACATGTGTATTGGATCACAAACCTAATTGGAATGTATTTCATAATTTCGTTCAATTTGGACATTTGTGTGTAGTGCAGTCACTATATTAGTACATTGCTTAATATCCATTCACATCTATTATGTTAGAGTTTGTGTCATTTTGTCATATATATGTTTGAATCACATACAATTTTTCCCTTTTCTTGCAATCATAGCACTGCACTTACTTAAGACTGAGATGCCCTTAAAGTTTATGTGATTGTAAGGGCAGGTGTCCCAATACTTTTGGTAATATAGTGTATGTCTAAATAATATACCGTATATACTCGAGTATAAGTCATTCCGAGTATAAGTCGAGGCCCTAATTTACCACAAAAAAAATGGGAAAAATGTATTGACCCGAGTATAAGACGAGGGTGAGAAATGCACAGCTACTGTAAGTGGAAAAGAGGGTCAACAATGCCCATTTGCAGCATCTCTGTGCCCATTTGCAGCCATAGGTCCCCTGAACTTCAAACTCGGGAGTTAAGGGTTCCTAGATGCCCTCTAGCTGCAGCCAAAATTTGGGGTCTCTGAACCCAAAGGGTCCCGAAATTACATTGCTGCAGATGGACACAGTTGACCGAATTTGGGGCCCCGTATCTTGGGGCCACTTAGTGCTAGGAACCCCAAATTTGGTGTGCAAACCCAGTGGAACTAGCACCATAAAATTTCCAAAGCTGGGGGTTCTAGCTCCAAGTGGCCCCGAGATACAGGGTCCCAAAAATCAGTTCAGAAAATGTCAAGCACTTTTCTGCAACAGAGAATGACATTTTCTGAACCGAATTTGGGGCCCCGTATCTCGAGGTCACTTAGTGCTAGGAACTTCAGCGTTGAAAATGTTGTTGTACCAGTTTCACTGGGTTTGCACACCAAATGTAGGGTTCCTACCACCAAGTGGCCCTGAGATATGGGGCCCCAAAGTCGGTTCAGAAAATGAATTTTTTTGCAGCAGAAAAGTGCTTGACTCGAGTATAAGTCAAGGGGGGCACTTTCAGCACAAAAAAAGTGCTGAAAAATTCGACTTATACTCGAGTATATATGGTAAATCACATAATAATAATGGAGATATATTTCATCTCCTGGTTGTCTCTATATATCACCAACATCAGACAGTTCTTTAAAGCTGGATATAAAAATGTCAAAAATGAAATATCTGCACTAAAAAATATGAAAAAATAAAATATGAATAACTTTGTCAAAATATAATGAATGAAAACCAGCTGTCAGCAGGAAGTCTGATATAGAAGTACAAATAGTATAACATATTTCTACATATAGAGCTCTACACTTATGCCCTGTACATTTAATCGGACATGCCGACAACAAAATCCATCTGATTTTTTCCGACCGATTTTGGGCCACACTTGTCTTGCATACACACAGCCGCACAAAGTTTTCAGAAAAAACGATCATTCTGAACGTGGTGACATAAAACACATACGTCGGGACTATAAATGGGGCAGTAGCCAATAGCTTTCATCTCTTAATTTATTCTGAGCATGCATGGCAATTTATGCATCAGATTTGTGTACACACAATCGGAATTTAAATGATCGGATTTTGTTGTTGGAAATTTTTTTATCCTGCTCTCAAACTTTGTGTGTCGGAAATTCCGACGGAAAAAGTCAGATGGAGCCCACACGATCGGAATTTCCAACAACACAATCCGATTGCACTTTTTCCATCGGAAAATCCGACCGTGTGTACAGGGCATTAGTGACAAAATGTGTGATGAGACAAATGAGAAATCTGCAACCTACAATGTGTCCGAATACCAACACTTCTAATGTAGATGTGATTACTCCACCAATAGTGATCAATAATAAAAATTCACAGCTACTTCAGTCTATATAACATATAATGTGCAAAATTACAATATCACCCGAGGTATCCAGACAATGGCTGCAATCACATTACATAGAAAAGAAAAAGCCTCCATGTCACTGCCTGGACTCCATCATACATGGCTGCAGTCCGGAGCGGTGTGTGCTCTGAGTTCTGTGTATACTCATGTATATGATGGAAGTGTACAATCTGTGATTCTATATATATTTAAGGATTATGCACTATGGAGGCTTTTACTTTTCTATGTAATGTGATTGTGGCCATTGTCTGGACACCTCGGGTGATATTGGAGATACTACCTGGAGGTCTGACATTCCGTGACACACTCTGTTCTCATCGGAAGCCGGCTTGAGCAGAGTGATGCTGCTGGAAGGATATAAACAAGCTTGTCTGAGCCTTGCTTGTGGGGATAAGCCTTTTAGTAAGTGACATGTTTGCTCACTGGTGTGGGGGAGGTTGATTGAATTTGCTGCAAAGAGGTGGAAGATGATCAGCATTGATTTAATCCATCTGGATGAATCTCTGGTATTTCTGTTAGACTCCTTTCACACTGAGGCAGTTTTCAGATATTTTAGCACTAAAAATAGCACCTGAAAACTGCCTCCCATTTATTTGTATGAATTCTTTTACACTGGGGCTGTGCGCTTGTGGGACGTTAGAAAAAGTCCTGAAGCAGCATCTTTGGGGCGGGTTATGAGCATTATAAATAGCACTCCCAAAATGCCCCTACCCATTGAAATGAATGGGCAGCACTTCCAAAGCACTTTGAAAGCGCCACAAAACTGGTCTTTTTTCATTTTTTTAAGGTCCCATTATCACTGGCCCACTAGAGCATGAAATACCAGAGAAAACACCACTAAAGCACCGCAAAAACTACCGGCGATTTATCGGCTCTGCAGTGTGAAAGGGGTCTTACTACACAAGTCACTGTATGGTGATTGGAGATGGAAGTAGTAGTGAATGGCTTGTAGGAAATCCACTTTTTCATATTTATGAACTTTCTCTTGATGTCTGTAATTTTATAAGATAACTTTGTTGCTCTTCATGTTTATGTATTTGTTGCACATTATATGTTATATAGATTGAAGTATCTGTGAATAGATTGGAGGAGATCTGCCCTTCCTCACATGTATGAAAGTGTATTTTTGTAGTGAATGGAATTGTTATATCTGGTCCCTATTGGTGGAATTATCACATCTAGTATAATATGGAAGACTGCAGCACTAGTATATAACATTCACATAATATAAATGTGACAATATAACAATAAAAGTGAGACTTCTCATCACAAAACTCCCTATACAGGCATACCCCACTTTTAAGTACACAATGGGGTTTATTTACTAAAGCTGAAAAGTGCAAAATCAGGCTCACTTCTGCATAGAAACCAATGAGCTTCCAGGTTTTATTACCAAATCTTAATTAAACAAGCTGGGGTTAGAAGCTCATTGGTTTCTATGAAGAAGTGAGCCTGGTTTTGCACTTTCCAGCTTTAGTAAATAAACACTATTGCGTACTTAAAAGTGGGGTATGCCTGTAAGTGTATATAACAATGGTATGGAGACTATTTCACTGATAACTAATGAAGAGAATTTATAATCAGCAGATATAAAATTAGTGTAGTGCAGCAATAGTAGTACAAATTTTCCAAAAAAAGGTACAAATAAAGAAAGGTAATAATAAAATCTTCTCCATGCCATAAGATCAAATTCTCCACCATGATGTTCAAAGGAAATCCCAAAGTACAATGGTGCCACTTTTAGTCAATGGAGTTTCCACAACATGAGTGAGACTATTGTGACCATCAAAGTGAATCTCCACAACTGAATCCAAGACTTAGCAGAAGGTTGGAGGTGAAAGCCTAGAGGTCAGTGTGAGTGTGTATGGTCCAATCCTCATACAGGAATAATGAATGGATCACACCACCTCATCCACTTCTCATGTCACATTTAATAATTGGGATCCACAAAAAGAGAAATCCTCCAATAGTGTAGATGATCGATTGTGTTTTATAAAGTGATCTCATATAATGATTCCAATAAGGAGAAATGAGTTCCATTCATGTAGAGAATAGTTACATTCATTCCTGGGGGAGAAATTCATTTTCTTCTGATAACATTCTTCTCTTCTACAAATTGTCTATAAATATCCAATCCTGGACTGTTATGTCCAAACTAGTTAAATCAAATAATAATAATGGAGATATATTTTACATCATGTTTGTCCCTACATATCGCCAATTTATTTAACTCTCTCCCACAGGGCATTGTCACCCCCTTCCTGCCAAGGCCAATTTTCAGCTTTTAGTGCTCACACTTTGAATGACAATTACTCAGTCATACAACACTGTACCCATATGACATTTTTGCCTTTTTTTCACACAAATTGAGTTTTTTTTGGTTGTATTTAATCACCACTGGGTTTCTATTGTGTTCACTATAAATAAAAAAAGACCAAAAATGTTGTAACAAAATGAATTTTTCTTCATTTCTGTTATAACATTTAGCAAATTAGTAATTTTCTTAATACATGTTGACAGAAATGTATACTGCTACAAATATTTGGAAAAAATAACCCAATTCAGTGGATATTATTTGGTCTTTGTGAAGGTTATAGAGTCTACATTGGTGCCAATCACTGAAAATTGATCACACCTGATGTACTGATGGCTTATCTCATTTCTTGAGACACTAACAAGCCAGGAAAGTACAAATACCCCCCAAATGACCCCTTTTTGAAAGTAGACATTCCAAGGTATGGCCCAACATGCACGGAGCACCGTCAGGTGTTCTAGGGACATAAATTACACTTCTAATTTCTTGAATACCTATTACAACTTTGAAGGCCCTGGAGCACCAGGACAGTGGAAATGCTAACAAAAGGACCCCATTTTGGAAAATAAACATCCCAACATATATTCTATGAGGCATAATGAGTCTTTTGAATATGTCATTTTTTCCCACAAGTTTTTGGAAAATGTGTCAATAAAATGAAAATGCATTTTTTATGCTTGTTTTACTTTTTTTAAACCTAATTTTATTATAAGCTTTTCAAATTACAAAGAACAAAGCTGAACAGTCGATTGTCAAATGAACAATCAGTTAAAGAACAGGATATGTATCAACAAAGGATGTACATAGGTCATTAGAATGCATTTAGAGGTCTCTAGGATGTGCTTAGTAGATATAAACATTCACAGTTAATACGCAGTGAGTAGTTAGAGCGTTTTTAAAAGGGGTGGTAGGTGGAGTATGGACAGGGTGTAAGGATTTCTGGGGTGTGGTAATGCTATCATGAGAGGGGTATGTATTTGGGGTATTTGAGCCAAGAATCCCAGTGTTTTTGGAAGGCAGGAATTTGTAGGTGGGCTTTGGCATGCATATATTCCATTAGGCAATGGTTGTTTAAAATAAATATAAATTCTGATTTGGAGGTGATATGGGGGATTCCAATTTCTTGCAATGGCTAGGTGGGTGGCTATGAATATGTGTGAGATGACTCTGTGTGAGGACAGAAACAAGGTATCCTTGTCCATACCCAATAGTACTATTTGAGGTGAGAGTGGTATAGGAGTTGGTATGATGGAAAAAAAGTAGCTTGGAGAACATAGTCCAACATTTAGTAAGGGTTTGACAGTTCCACCAGATGTACAATATGTTCCCCGAGCTTACACAGCTTCTCCAACATAGGTTGGTGGAAGAAGCGTAAATGTGGGCAATTACAATACCAGGCCGGCGGCGGCTGAAGCCGGGTGATCTCCCGCCTGTCACTCACTCACAGAAGACAGAGCAGCCCAAGTGACCATTTCAATCTGTCTTCTGAGTGACAGGTGGATCGATAAGGAATGTCAGTCTGTGCGAGGTGGAGGTGACACAGGTAAGGCTGCATTTCATGGGCACTGGTAAATATTTTAGTATACCATCTGGTTCAGAATATTTTTTTTCTTGTTTTCCTCCTCTAAAACCTAGGTGTGTCTTATGGAGCAAAAAATACGGTAAAGCTACTTGGAGAGGTGAAACACCATACATGGACAGACATAAATTGAATCAAAAGCACAAACATAATTGGTTACATAATTTAATTGGAAAAAGACATTATGGCTGCTTTCACACTTGGGCAGGTAGGCGTTGACCATAAAGTGCTGCTAGTTTTAGCAGCGCTTTACCGTAGTTTTAGCGGTGCTATTCGGCCGCTAGCAGGGAGCTTTTAACCCCCACTAGCAGGCAAATATAGAGTTTAATTGTGCACATTTAGTGCCGCTGTTGAAGCACTTTGCAGGCACTTCGGCAGCGGTGCCCATTCATTTCAATGGTCAGAAGCGATGGAGGAGTGGTGTATACACCACTTCTCCAGTGCGCCAAAGATGATGCTTGCAGGACTTTTTTTAACGTCCTGACAGTGCAGCGCCCCAGTGTGAAAGCACTCTGGCTCTCACACTAGGACTGCAGGGGAGGCATTTTTCAGGCGCTTTACAGGCACTATTTTTAGCCCAGAAATGCCTGAAAAACACCTCAGTATGAAAGGGGTCTAAAGTCCAATAAGGTGACAAAACAAAAAATGAATAAATAACAAGAATTCCCAGTAGGAGAATAGAAATTGT
Organism: Aquarana catesbeiana; assembly: GCA_037953035.1. Classification (NCBI taxonomy): domain Eukaryota; kingdom Metazoa; phylum Chordata; class Amphibia; order Anura; family Ranidae; genus Aquarana; species Aquarana catesbeiana. Next base: position 563,916 of record JBBHAA010000218.1, read on the forward strand.
GCTAAAAGGGAAGAAGCAGGTAGTGCAGAAGAGAATTAACTTAAATGTAAATCCAGGTCCCATGTGAGGTTTAACCCTTGAGGGACTCTGGTTTGTAACCTAAATATCCACCATTTCTCCCTACCTAGAAGCCGTCTGTTCCTATCCCCAGTGCTGGGCATAGGAGTCACTCTTTCAATGCCAGTAAACCTAAAGGAGGACAAATCACCAGAATGACATTGTTTAAAGTGATATGAGACATTTGAAATATGCTTTGCATTTAGATTGACAGAATCACAATAATGTTCTCCTATTCTTGTTAGTAAAGCACATGTGGTAAATCCACTATGCTGCAGGTTGCAATAAATGCAGCAGATTTGATACACCACATACTTGGTTCCACAATTAATGTATTGCTTAATGTCAAAGCTTTCTCCAGTAATCGCTGAGTTAAAAGATTTAATACAAAGATTAGCATGGCATTATCTGCACATTTTTAGATTGCATGGGTAACAGCCTGGATATAAGAGCCAGGTGGATTGGTATTTTTTAGATGAAAATAAGCTAGGTGACAGCAAGGAGCCCAAAGTTGGTGCTCATCTACTGGAAAAACAGCACCCTGATTTTAAAACTTTGTGGAGACTTTTGTCTGAATAGAGGATGGGAAGATTTTTCTTTATTATATTAACAACTTGATGGTATTCTTGTGAGAAGGTGGTTACGAATGTTGCCAAACAATTGTTCTTCCTATCTGTCCCTATGCAAAGATGTTTATTTCTATTGCTATGTTTTTTTAGTGCGGTAACTGAAAGTAGATCCTCTCTCCTCTTAGCCCTAGCATTAGCCGATCCTCGCTGAACAGCTGATTTGGGGGAGCCCCTTTGTGTTAGTTGTGTAGTTATAGTTTAGCATTCCTCATTAACTGCTTGTTGACCAGCGTGCAATGATGTACGTCGGCACAATGCATGGCTGCGCAAATGGGCGTACGTGTATGTCCCCTTTAAGACGCGGCTTAGTGGCTGCACACGCGCCCACCTAGTACTCCGTGAGCGTGCTTGTAGGTCCCGTGGACTAGATGACTGCCGGTGGACAGCGATCATGACACGGAGTGGCAGAACGGGGAGATGCCTATGTAAATAAGCATTTCCCTGTTCTGCCTAGCAACATGACAGGGATCTACTGCTCCCTGTCATAGGGAGCAGTGATCTCTGTCATGTTGTAGTAAGCACACCCCCCTCAGTTAGAATCACTCCCTAGGACACACTTAACCCCTTGATTGCCAACTAGTGTTTAACCCTCTTCCCTGTCAGTGTCATTTACACAGTAATCAGTACATTTTTATAGCACTGATCACTGTATAAATGACAATAGGGATAGGGGTGTTCGCTGCAAATTTTAAAGCTGCGGAACACCCTTTAAAAGTCTATGGGAGAAATCAAAAGTACTAATTTTAAAGGCTTATATGCATGGTATTGTCATAAAAAGTGTTTGGGGACCTGGGTCCTGCCCCAGGGGACATGTATCAATGCCAAAAAAAGTTTTTAAAATGGCCGTTTTTTCAGGAACAGTGATTTTAATAATGCTTACAGTGAAACAATAAAAGTGAAATATTCCTTTAAATGTCGTACCTGGGGGGTGTCTATAGTATGCTTGTAAAGTGGCACATGTTTCCCATGTTTACAACTGTCCCTGCACAAAATGACATTGCTAAAGGAAAAAAAGTAATTTAAAAGTACTCATGGCTGCAATGAATTGTCGGTCCCGGCAATACACATAAAAGTCAATGAAAAAAACAGCATTACCAGGCCCTTTGGGTCTGGTATGAATATTAAGGGGAACCCCGAACCAAAATGTAAGAACAAATTGCATGGGGGTCCCCCCAAATTCCATACCAGGCCCTTCAGGTACCCTTGCCAAAATGTAAAAAAAATGGCGTGGGGGTCCCCCTCAAAATCCATACCAGACCTGAAAGTATGGATTTTGAGGGGAACCCCGCGCCAAAATTTAAAAAATTGGAGTAGGGGTCCCCCCAAAAATCCATACCAGGATTCAAAGGACTTGTCCCCAAGCCGTGTCATGTCATTTTTTACCATTTTCCATTTTTTTGTGAAATGGTAGGGGTACATTTGTACTTCATTACCATTTCACACAGGGGGGGAGACGGGGATCTGGGGGTCCCCTTGTAAAAGGGGGCTTCCAGATTCCGATAAGTCCCCCGCCCGCAGACCCCCACAACCACCGGGAAAGGGTTGTAGGGATGAGGCCCTTGTCCCCATCAACATGGGGACAAGGTGCTTTGGCTACCCCAAAACACCCTTCCCATGTTGAGGGCATGTGGCCTGGTATGGTTTATGAGGGGGGCACTTTCTCATTCCCCCTCTTCTCCTGTGGCCTGCCAGGTTGTGTGCTCGGATAAGGGTCTGGTATGGATTTTTGGGGGGACCCCCACGCCATTTTAAAAAAAAATTTGGCCGGGGTTCCCCTTAATATCGATACCAAACCTGAAGGGCCTGGTATGGAATTTGGGGGGACCCTCATGCAATTTTTTTTAAAGTTTGGTTCGGGGTTTCCCTTAGTATTCATACAAGACCCAAAGGGTCTGGTAATGGACTGTGGGGGAATCCCATTCTCTTTTTTTCAATGATTTTTATGTGTATTGCAGGGACCGACAATTCATTATAGCCACAAGTACTTTTAAATGACTTCTTTTCTTTTGTTATTTTGTGAAGGGACTGTTGTAAACACGGGGAACATACGTCACTTTACATGAATACTATAGACACCCCCAGGTACGACATTTAAAGGAATATTTCACTTTTATTGTTTCACTTTAAGCATTATTAAAATCACTTTTTATGACAATAACTTGCAAATAAGCCTTTAAAATTAGCACTTTTGATTTTTCATGTTCGTGTCCCTTAGACTTTAATGGTGTTGACGTGTTCGAACTAATTTTTACTAATAAAACAAATTTATAATAAAAATGCCATAAATCTATCCCCTATTTTGTAGACGCTATAACTTTTGCGCAAACCAATATACGCTTATTGCGATTTTTTTTTACCAAAAATATGTAGAAGAATACATATTGGCCTAAACTGAGAAAGACATGTATTTTTTTATATATTTTTGGGGGATATTTATTATAGCAAAAAGTAAAAAATATTGCTTTTTTTTCAAAATTGTCACTCTTTTTTTGTTTATAGCGCAAAAAATAGAAACCACAGAGGTGATCAAATACCACCAAAAGAAAGCTCTATTTGCGGGGAAAAAAAGATGTATTTTTTGGGTGCATCATCACCCGACTGCGCAATTGTCAGTTAAAGCGCCGCAGTGCCGTATTGCAAAAAGTGCTCTTGTCAGGAAGGGGGTTAATTTTTCTGGGGCTGAAGTGGTTAAAAGTCATGTCAGAGGAACAATTCCTTACGGCCCAAGTGAATTCTCCAACAGGGATCACATGGATGGTGTGGGATGGGTGACAACTGGTGGCAAAAAGAGTATTCTTTCCCGGGCATAGCTTTCTGTAAGTGCAGGTGTGTATAGATTTAGTATCTGGATCCCCACACAGGGAGATATCCAGAAATTCAATGTTTGGGAATTAAAAAGAGACTGAACTGAAGATTGAGTTCATTATCGTTAATGAAACTGACAAATTAATTCAATGAAGAGTTAGCCCAATCCCACACCATCAGCAGATCATCAATGTAGTGACCATACCAGACTATATTGTGTGCAGAGGGGTTGTCCAAAGAGAAGATACAAAGCTCCTCCCACCAACCCATATATAGATTTGCCATTGGTGGTGATAATCTAGCCACCTTTGATGCCCCACAGCACTGGACATAAAAGAAATCATTGAAAATAAAATAAAAAATCTGCTGTGATTGGCCCTTTACCCTGATCACGGACACTTCCGGGTGCATGCCCCAGGGAATGCATGAGAAGCACAAGCATGGGGGCTGTCATATGATGGCCTACCAGTACTAGCTGGCCACACTGTAGCCATCATTCGGCTATAGCATGGTCAGCAAGTGATTAAAGTTGGATAAAAAATGAAGAAATTAAATATCTGAATTAAAAACAAAATAAAATGTGTAATCTCCAAGGCCTCATGCACACTGGATGTTTTCTTAACTCTCCTAGAAGTCTTCCTCCTGGCAGCATTTTAGCCAAAAAATTGAAATAAATTAACACTCAAGTGCTAAACTTGCCTAGCATTACCACGAGTTTAGACACATTTACATGCGTTTACATTCATCAAGTATTTTTTATGACAAAACTTTGCTGCTCCTGGACACACTGGAGATGTTTTTTCTGCCTCTAAACTCTCCGGTCACTAAACTCCTCTAACAGTTTATGTGTGAATGGACACATAGGATAACATAGAGGGGAGATTAGAGGCAGAAAAAAATGCCAGACACCCCTAGGAGCAAAATCATCCAGTGTGCATGAGGCCTGATAGTGAGAACCAGAAACCAGCAGGAAGACCGATATACATCCAAATAGTACAATATGGAAGACTGCAGCACTAGTATATAACATTCAAACAATATAAATGTGAAAATATAACATTAAAAGTGAGATTCCTTAACACACCATTCCTTATAAGTGATATAGAACAATGGTATTGAGGCTATTTAACTGATAATGAATAAAAAGAAAATATAAATAGCATATATAAAAATAGTGCAGTGATAGTAGTGAGACTCTTAAAAAAAGCCCCCAAAAAACTGGTAATAATGAAAATTAATTCACTTCATAATATGTAATCCTCCACCACAATGTTCAAAGGAAATCCCAAAGTGCAACTGTGTCACTTTGTTTCAACAAAGTTTTTACAACATGAGTGAGATTTCTGTGACCATTAAAGTGAATCCTCACAACTAAATCCAAGAGCAGAAGGTTTTAGGTGAAAGCCTAGAGGTCAGTGAGGTCAGTATGAGTGTGTATGGTCCAATCCCCATACAGGAATAATGAATGGATCACACCACCTCATCCACTTCTCATGTCACATTATGTAATTGGGGTCCACAAAAATAGAAAACACTCCAATAGTGTAGATGACCCAAGACTTTCTTTATTATAACAATCTCATAAAGCAAAATATAAAAGCTCTCATATATGCAAAAAAAGTAAGTTAACTGTATGATTGGTGCCATATACAATAACATCAACATCAGCCTTATAAAGTTCCTCCTTATGTATTTCATCTGAATAGGGATGAGCCGAACACCCCCCTGTTCGTTTCGCACCAGAACTTCTGAACAGGCAAAAAATTTGTTCAAACACGCGAACACCTTTAAAGTCTATGGGACACGAACATGAATAATCAAAAGTGCTAATTTTAAAGGCTTATTTGCAAGTTATTGTCATAAAAAGTGTTTGGCGACCTGGGTCCTGCCCCAGGGGATATGGAACAATCCAAAAAAAAAGTTTTAAAAACGGACGTTTTTTTCATGACACGGAGTGGCAGAACGGGGAGATGCCTATGTAAATAAGCATTTCCCTGTTCTGCCTAGCAACATGACAGGGATCTACTGCTCCCTGTCATAGGGAGCAGTGATCTCTGTCATGTTGTAGTAAGCACACCCCCCTCAGTTAGAATCACTCCCTAGGACACACTTAACCCCTTGATTGCCAACTAGTGTTTAACCCTCTTCCCTGTCAGTGTCATTTACACAGTAATCAGTACATTTTTATAGCACTGATCACTGTATAAATGACAATAGGGATAGGGGTGTTCGCGGCAAATTTTAAAGCTGCGGAACACCCTTTAAAAGTCTATAGGAGAAATCAAAAGTACTAATTTTAAAGGCTTATATGCATGGTATTGTCATAAAAAGTGTTTGGGGACCTGGGTCCTGCCCCAGGGGACATGTATCAATGCCAAAAAAAGTTTTTAAAATGGCCGTTTTTTCGGGAGCAGTGATTTTAATAATGCTTAAAGTCAAACAATAAAAGTGTAATATTCCTTTAAATTTCATACCTGGGGGGTGTCTATAGTATGCCTGTAAAGGGGCGCATGTTTCCCGTGTTTAGAACAGTCTGACAGCAAAATGACATTTCAAAGGAAAAAAGTCATTTAAAACTACTCGCAGCTATTAATGAATTGCCGGTCCGACAATACAGATAAAAGTTAATTGATAAAAATGGCATGGGAATTCCCCACAGGGAAACCCATGAACCAAAATTTAAAAAAAATGACGTGGGGGTCCCCCTAAATTCCATACCAGGCCCTTCAGGTCTGGTATGGATATTAAGGGGAACCCCGGACAAAATAAAAAAAAAATGGTGTGGGGTCCCCCTCAAAATCTATACCAGACCCTAGACCCTTCAGGTCTGGTATGGATTTTAAGGGGAACCCCGCGCCAAAATTAAAAAAAAAATGGTGTGGGGTCCCCCCAAAAAACCAAACCAGACCCTTATCCGAGCATGCAACCTGGCACACTGCAGGAAAAGAGGGGGAAGAGAGAGCGGCCCCCCTCCTGAACCGTACTAGGCCACATGCCCTCAACATTGGGAGAGTGCTTTGGGGTAGCCCCCCAAAACACCTTGTCCCCATGTTGATGGGGACAAGGGCCTCATCCGCACAACCCTTGCCCGGTGGTTGTGGGGGTCCGCGGGCGGGGGCTTATCAAAATCTGGAAGCCCCCTTTAACAAGGGGACCCCCAGATCCTGCCCCCCCCGTGTGAAATGGTACCATTTCATGGGTCATCTACCATTTCACAAAAAAACTATCAAAATGTTAAAAATGACAAGAGACCGTTTTTTACATTTCCTTTATGTAAATGCTTCTTCTTTCTTCTATCTTCTTTCTTCTATCTTCTATCTTCCTTTGGTTTCTTCCTCCATCTTCTTCTTCTTCTGGTTCTTCTGGTTCTTCCTCCGGTGTTCTCGCCTGGCATCTTCCCTTCTTCTCCTCGGGCCGCTCCGCATCCATGATGGCATGGAGGGAGGCTCCCGCTGTGTGACGCTTCTCTTCTTCTGACGGTTCTTAAATAACGGGGGGCAGGGCCACACGGTGACCCCGCCCCCTCTGATGCATGGGGACTTTGATGGGGACTTCCCTGTGGCATTTCCTGTGACGTCAGAGGGGGCGGGGCCACCCATTATGTAACCCCACCCCCTTCTGGCATCACGGCGAATGCCACAGGGAAGTCCCCCGTCAAGTCCCTGTGTGTCAGAGGGGGGTGGGGTCACCAGGTGGCTCCACCCCCCCGTTATTTAACAACCGTCAGAAGAGAAGCATCACACAGCGGGAGCCTCCCTCCATGCCATCATGGATGCGGAGCAGCCCGAGGAGAGGAAGGGAAGAACACGCCATGGAGGAAGATGCCAGACGAGAACACCGGAGGAAGAACCAGAAGAACCAGAAGATCCAGAAGAAGAAGAAGATGGAGGAAGAAACCGAAGGAAGATAGAAGATAGAGGATAGAAGATAGAAGAAAGAAGATAGAAGAAAGAAGAAGCATTTAAATAATGGAATTGTCAAAAATTGTCTCTTGTTACATAGTTACATAGTTACATAGTTACATAGTAGGTGAGGTTGAAAAAAGACACAAGTCCATCAAGTCCAACCTATGTGTGTGATTATGTGTCAGTATTGCATTGTATATCCCTGTATGTTGTGGTCATTCAGGTGCTTATCTAATAGTTTCTTGAAGCTATCAATGCTCCCCGCTGAGACCACCGCCTGTGGAAGGGAATTCCACATCCTTGCCGCTCTTACAGTAAAGAACCCTCTACGTAGTTTAAGATTAAACCTCTTTTCTTCTAATTTTAATGAGTGGCCACGAGTCTTGGTAAACTCTCTTCTGCGAAAAAGTTTTATCCCTATTGTGGGGTCACCAGTCCGGTATTTGTAAATTGAAATCATATCCCCTCTCAAGCGTCTCCTCTCCAGAGAGAATAAGTTCAGTGCTCGCAACCTTTCCTCATAACTAAGATCCTCCAGACCCTTTATTAGCTTTGTTGCCCTTCTTTGAACTCGCTCCATTTCCAGTACATCCTTCCTGAGGACTGGTGCCCAGAACTGGACCGCATACTCTAGGTGCGGCCGGACCAGAGTCTTGTAGAGCGGGAGAATTATCGTTTTATCTCTGGAGTTGATCCCCTTTTAATGCATGCCAATATTCTGTTTGCTTTGTTAGCAGCAGCTTGGCATTGCCTGCCATTGCTGAGCCTATCATCCACTAGGACCCCCAAGTCCTTTTCCATCCTAGATTCCCCCAGAGGTTCTCCCCCCAGCGTATAGAATGCATTCATATTTTTGCCACCCAAATGCATTATTTTACATTTTTCTACATTGAACCTCATTTGCCATGTAGTCGCCCACCCCATTAATTTGTTCAGGTCTTTTTGCAAGGTTTCCACGTCCTGCGGAGAAGTTATTGCCCTGCTTAGCTTAGTATCGTCTGCAAATACAGAGATTGAACTGTTTATCCCATCCTCCAGATCGTTTATGAACAAATTAAATAGGATTGGTCCCAGCACAGAACCCTGGGGCACCCCACTACCCACCCCTGACCATTCTGAGTACTCCCCATTTATCACCACCCTCTGAACTCGCCCTTGTAGCCAGTTTTCAATCCATGTACTCACCCTATGGTCCATGCCAACAGACCTTATTTTGTACAGTAAACGTTTATGGGGAACTGTGTCAAATGCTTTTGCAAAATCCAGATACACCACGTCTACAGGCCTTCCTTTATCTAGATGGCAACTCACCTCCTCATAGAAGGTTAATAGATTGGTTTGGCAAGAACGATTCTTCATGAATCCATGCTGATTACTGCTAATGATATCGTACGTATTACTAAAATCCTGTATATAGTCCCTTATCATCCCCTCCAAGAGTTTACATACTATCGATGTTAGGCTAACTGGTCTGTAATTCCCAGGGATGTATTTTGGGCCCTTTTTAAATATAGGTGCTACATTGGCTTTTCTCCAATCAGCTGGTACCATTCCAGTCAGTAGACTATCTGTAAAAATTAGGAACAACGGTCTGGCAATCACTTGACTGAGTTCCCTAAGTACCCTCGGATGCAAGCCATCTGGTCCCGGTGATTTATTAATGTTAAGTTTCTCATGTCTCTCTTGTCATTTTTAACATTTTTGACAGTTTTTTTGTGAAATGGCAAGGTGTACAAAATACCCCTTACCATTTCACACAGGGGGGAGGGCCGGGATCCGGGGCTCCCCTTGTTAAAGGGGGCTTCCATAATCCATTAAGCCCCCCACCCATAGACCCCCACAACCACCGGGCAAGGGTTGTGGGGATGAGGCCCTTGTCCCCATCAACATGGGGACAAGGTGTTTTGGGGGCTACTCCAAAGCACCCTCCCAATGTTAAGGGCATGTGGCCTGGTACGGTTCAGGAGGGGGGGCGCTCTCACATCCCCCCCTCTTTTCCTGCGGCCTGCTAGGTTGTGTGCTCGGATAAGGCTCTGGTATAGATTTTGAGGGGGACCCCACGCCATTTTTTTTTAATTTTGGCGTGGGATTCCCCTTAATATCCATACCAGACCTGAAGGACCTGGTATGGAATTTAGGGGGACCCCCCACATCATTTTTTTTTTACATTTTGGTTTGGGGTTCCCCTGTGGGGAATTCCCATGCCGTTTTTATCAATGAACTTTTATGTGTATTGTCGGACCGACAATTCATTAATAGCCGCAAGTAGTTTTAAATGACTTTTTTTCCTTTGAAATGTCATTTTGCTGTCAGACTGTTCTAAACACAGGAAACATGCGCCCCTTTACAGGCATTCTAAAGACACCCCCCAGGTACGAAATTTAAAGGAATATTACACTTTTATTGTTTCACTTTAAGCATTATTAAAATCACTGCTCCTAAAAAAATGGACATTTTTAAAACTTTTTTTGCATTGATCCATGTCCCCTGGGGCAGGACCTGAGTCCCCAAACACTTTTTATGACAATACCATGCATATAAGCCTTTAAAATTAGCACTTTTGATTTCTCCCATAGACTTTTAAAGGGTGTTCCGCGGCTTTTGAATTTGCCACGAACACCCCAAGTTGTTCGCTGTTCGGCGAACTGGCGAACAGCCGATGTTCGAGTCGAACATGAGTTCGACTCGAACTCGAAGCTCATCCCTACATCTGTATAGGAGATCCTCTGAGCCCCTGATGACATCTTGTTTGGGTAAAATGCAAAGTGGGAAGCTTATAATGACTTTTGTGATGAGGAGTCTCATTTTATTGTTATATTTTCACATTTATATTGTTTGAAAGTTATATATACCAGTACTGCAGCCTTGTATATAATACAGCTGGCTGTAGATATTCATGTGGAATTTTTAATTTTATGAATGGCTGATCAATTTTTGAATTGTTAGTTGCGGATCAAACAGAAATTTGTTTATGACTGTGGTGACAAGAAGATTTGAAGGAGTAGGATGGCAATTTATTTCTTGAATGAACAAATTCCTAATAGTGTGCCTGATTTTCATTCAGTGAAGTCCAAAATCAAATGGTAAAAAGTATACAGAATTTTGAAATAAGTTTGAACAAAATTCATACAGCCATCAGATTAATGAGGTTTTTTACATGAATTTTTGTGTATGTAGCCATGCTTAGTAATTTCTGTATTATAATAAGTAAAGTTCTTCAGAAAGGAAAGGCTCCCTCTAGTGTCCTTCTCTTTGTATTCATGCTGTTATGACTTTTGTTTGGCCTTTGCAATAGCCACGCTCCAATGCATTGTGGGGGATGTAGTGAATGAGGTAGTAAATTACCAGTCAAGGAACTACCTACCCACAATTCCTACTTACCTACGCACAAGGCCAAGCCACAGAACTGCTTTCTGGGTAGGGGTATAAAATAAATAAACGTGGCACATTTGCTCTCTCTCTCTCTGGACGCCATTAAAGACCTGCCTGCAGGGAGCTATGTGTATGTAATCAGGAAACTGCGCCCTGTGAGGTGTGAAGCGGAATCGCTTGACTTCCAAGGAGTTCTGGGTCACAGTGTGCTGGATCAGCATGTATAAAAAATACCCCCAAAGAAGGTTGTGGGACTTTAACGGCAACAGCGTAGTGTAAAAATAATTGTATTAAGTAGAATAAGATATATATACAAAACATTGGCATAATCAATATACATAACAAAGAAGTCACATATAACAATAAAAAGCTAACAAAGCTGTACTGATATGCTAAAGATGGAGATACTTGTATGGTCTTCCACGAAGGCCTACGCGTTTTGGGACTGAACAAACCGTCCCTTCATCAGGGGCAACTCGTGGGACAAGATCTTACTGTATAGTAGAATACAAATTAGAAAAAAATATGATAAATACATAGTTTTTTACCACATAACATTTGCCCTAGCGTTACATAAAGAACATCAAGTCTTGTAATCACAAACAAGAGAAACAGCCTACCCAAGCGTACGAGTGTTGGGATACCCATTGCCAGAATCACGGCGGCGACTATGTCAGAACCACCCACGGGTCCAGAAAAGCGAAAGGAGCTGGGGCGTGTGTGAGCGAGAAACGACTTTTCCGATTCCCCCAGGTACAGGTTGGCATACGATGGGGCACAAGAAGTCCCCATCGCATCGCCCTGTACCTGCAGGAAATGGGAGCCATCGAAAGAAAAGACGTTATGGTAGAGAAAGAACTCCAAAGCCATGATAATAAATTCACATAGTTTTTTATCATCTCTATGCATCTGTGCAATGATGCATCTGATTACGGCCAGGCCTAACTGATGAGGGATAGAACTGTATAGAGCTTCTATGTCGATTGCCACCAACAAAGACCGCTGTGAAACATGAAGCCCATCTAAACTTTGTAGAAGATGAATAGTGTCCCGTACAAAGGAGGGTAAATTCTCAACAAAAGGATTGAGGTAGGTGTCGACATACAGGCTGAGATGTTCAGCAATAGCCCCATTACCCGATACGATTGGTCTCCCTGGTGGGACCAAAGGATTTTTATGAACCTTGGGTAAACAGTAAAAGGTTGGGGTCCTGGGGTGTTTTATGCGCAAAAATTCCCAGGTATCCTGGTCTATAATGCCCTGAGAGAAAGCTCCATCCACAAGGGCATAAAACTGGGTTTCAAATCTGATAATACTCGCTCTAGGAATAGGTTTATACCAGTCTCGATTTGCCAAGACTTTATTACACATTGTCCTATATTGATCATTGGACATAATGACTATGTTGCCCCCCTTATCAGAGGGCTTGATAGTCAAAGAGTGACTTTTTTAAGTTTTCGAGCGTGAGTAGTTCAGACGAAGATAAATTATCAACCTCTTTCTGTATCTTTAATTTCCTAACCTCAGATGTCACCTAAGAGACAAAGGACATCAGATTCGGATTAGAGCTGAGAGGAGGAAATTTGTCTAATTTGTTTTTCAACTTTTTGTCAGACTGTTCTAAACACAGGAAACATGCGCCCCTTTACAGGCATACGGGGGGGTGTTTCAACCGTTAGTTGTTCCTGAAGCAGTGACTCTATATCGATAGAATCGATTAGATCTATTGGGTCCTGTTCGTCAAGCAGAGACAATAGCACATCAAGATCTTTCTCATGCTGGGTGGCCGGTATTTCGGGTTTGTCTTTATTCTTGGAGTACATAGTCTTAAACAGTAATTTTCTCACAAAGAGGTTCAAATCTTTGATAACCTCGAACGTATTGAGGTTAGAATTTGGGCAAAGGCTTAGCCCTTTAGATAGCAGTGTCCTCTCTTCAGCGGATAAGCTGTAACTGGATAAATTAATAATATTCATATCTTTAGTTTTTAATACTCCAACCTGTCCATTCTCTATGTTTTGGGGAAAGGTGTCGAGCCCTGTGGAAAAAAAATACTTTTGCTTGCATCATCATTAGAGGCCATGGCCGAGCCAGGGCTCGGTTGGGAAGGTTGTCCACCCATGTGTTGAGATAGCAAGGAATTACCACCCAAAGTGCCAGAGGAATTAGAAAGAATGTCACCAGGTGTATTATAGTTACCAACGGTTCCAGAGACAGACTGAGCGAGAGAAGGCGAGTGATCTGTAATTCGTTTCTTATGCGTGTTAGAGTCTCCACCGGACAGAGCGCGTTTGGATTTCTTCTGTCTATTCCTGTTGCGGTTCCGAGAAGAAGAAGAAACAGAGACAGAGGAGGTAATTGAAGAATCTGACCCCTTTTCCATGGTAGCTTTAGTTAGACTTCTATTTTTAGAATTTGATGTATAGTTGTTCTGAAGCCATTTATAGGCTTTTCCTTCCTGGAATGACATTTTGGTACGCCAACATTTTTTATCCTTTTTTCTCAAAATTTCAACAGTTATTTGGTCTAAATGGGTCTCAATCCTCTCTTTATGTTCCTTCAGGGTGGGGAGGCTTTTAAATGTTTTCAATTTAGTGTATACTAGATCTATATCCTTCTCAAGCCCCAAAATCCAAATTCTATACTCATCATATTATGTGTGCATGTCTGTAAATTGTCCTCCCATCTCTTTTTAAACTCTGAACTAACCTGGTCAATCAGAGGAAAAATTTGGATACGATACTGATTAATATCCTCTCTAATATATTTCTCAACGTTCTCTATATGCCAGAACAGGGAGGCTTTTTTCTCAACTAGTCTACCCAGCTGGCTACACAGAGAGGAAAGCTCAGATTGAACTGCCTCTCCCTCGCCATTACTTTTGGAATAATCTGCCATAAGGGCTACCCAGCCATAATGGGATTCCTTGTTGCCTGTTGTATCAACATAAATTGTGGAGAATCACTCATGCTATTTTGTTTCACATGATTCTCATATCATGTGTTTTCGCTCTGTAGTCTGTTAGTACACTGCTATGATGCCTCTGGTTGCTGGGAAACCGTCAGCGACGCATTGTCTCCCCTCACGTACTAGTGGGAGGAGCCTCTTTCCAGTCCTGCCTGCTCTTCCTAGATGTGGAGCGAGAACGTGGGGACGCCGCAGAGAGCGCGGTGTCGCCGCGTAATCACTCTCACCTGGAGGTTCCCCCTCCTTACTCTAACATGTTGATTGACGTGATGACGCCGTATGTTCAATACAGTGCCACGTCTGACCCCGCCCCCTGAAGCCTTCCTAAACGCTGTACCGATCTGTATTACCTTACCCTTGCTCCACACAGAGGTGACCTGTCTGGACGTATGGGCACTAGGATCCAATGCCCAGTAAGAAAGAGCTTTATACCGGTATGTAAGTGTCTTCCCTGTTGTCTTATGGAAGCTGTTGCACCCTATGCATACTATATTGATCAATGCTTTCTCACACAGAATTGTCTCTTTTCATTTGTAGACTCTGCTGGTGTGAAGATCAATGCTTCAAACACACTTGTGTGAGCCATTCATTGACATCTCACTTCATACCCTATATTCTTGTTAAATGTCTTCTTCTCTACTCTCCCTGGATCCATCACTGCACATCTGTTAACACTCAGGTATGACACTAACAACCTATTAGACTATGATTCTTGGATCTACTGCCTGATTCAGATATCTTTATTGAATTCTATACATGTTTATTCTTTTTAGACATCTATTTGGGTCTGCGCTTTGGTGCAGTATCCCTTTGGACGGGCTCTGTTGTCTGGTGTCTCTTTGGGGGTGGATCAGTGTGGGCAGAGCGGGCCAGCCACACATACCCCCGCTCCTTTCATTTTTCTGGACCCGTGGGTGGTTCTGACATAGTCGCCGCCGTGATTCTGCCAATGGGTATTCCAACACTGATACGCTTGGGTAGGCTGTTTCTCTTGTTTGTTATTACAAGACTTGATGTTCTTTATGTAACGCTAGGGCAAATGTTATGTTGTATAAAACTATGTATTTATCATATTTTTTTCTAATTTGTATTCTACTATACAGTAAGATCTTGTTCCATGAGTTGCCCCTGATGAAGGGACGGTTTGCTCAGTCCAGAAACGCGTAGGCCTTTGTGGAAGACCATACAAGTATCTCTATCTTTTGCATATCAGTACAGCTTTTTTAGCTTTTTATTGTTATATGTGACCTCTTTGTTATGTATATTGATTATGCCAATGTTTTGTATATATATCTTTTTCTACTTAATAAAATTATTTTTACACCCCGCTGTTGCCGTTAAAGTTCCACTACCTTCTTATTTTTTATCCATTGATCTAGGGATGTTGGCAACATACATGATCTAGTTAGTTGGTAACCTTTTTAATTTGGATCAGCATGTGAACGGAGTGGAGAGCTCAAGATAACCCGAAGCTTTCCTGTATTATAGTCACCAGCGATCAGTCGGAGTTTGTTTTATTATACTGCAAAGTGAACGCGGTGTCGCATCCTTCAGTAGGGAAGAAGTTTCACAGGTGATGTATACAAAATAATTCTGCGCTACTCAAAGAGGGAAGGAAACGAAAGCAGCTAACACGACCAACAAAGTATAAATGGGGAAAGCAGAGAACAAGTGTAGCGCTATACAATGTCCAACATGAACGCCAATTGGCCAGTCAATATAAAGTGAAAAGAATCAACCATATCTAGGAAATAAAAAATAAAAAATAGGTATTCCTCATGAAAACATTTTAAAACAGAAACTTCCGGCATCCAAAATGCAGACAAGCCCACTCCCACTGAGAGATGAAAAGGCTTACCAGATGAGATGGACCCAAAGGGGCATACGCTGAGTTGGGCCGGATAAGGCTTGGGTGGTGAGTGGCTGTGCTTGGCCCGAAGAGGTGATGTTATTAAGTGATCCCATGGATTACTGTATCCCTCCAAATGGCACCCGGGTCTTGAAGGGTGTAGGCAATCTCACGGATATGGATGGTCCTGCAGATCCCGGAAGGGTGGGGTATTACGTGAATGAATCCCTCGAGGCGATATTCCATGGACCAGAAGATGGTGTTAATAGGTGGGGAGAGAAAGGAAGGGCCACATAGTGTAAATCCGAAAACAAAGATTTTATTTTAAATATATAGATGTACACTCACATGTAGATCCAAAGTAAAAACAGCGCTGTGAGAAAGTGGCGACAGTGGGGTCCTACCCGACGCATTTCATCTTCATAGACGTCGTCTGGGGGTTCCCCCCACTGTAGCCACCCTGTTATATATAAGGGGTGCATCAATGGTCATGAGAATCAGCTCCACGTTTGAAAAAACATTACTTCCGGTATCGGCCAAGATGGCCATCCGGCGTGCGTTCCAGGCATGTGTTCCACGCCTCCCTTTCATGTTCTTATGTACACCGGAAGTGTAGGAACAGCCTGGCCAAAAAATATAGAAAATAATAGTGCACAGGTGCGGACAAGGTCTGACATAGAACCATATAAAGTTATGTGCAAAGTGTAAATGAAGGAATAAGTGCGGCAATGTACGCACAGATCGAGAAAATACCACCAATGCCGCGCGTGCGCAGTGTGTACAAACGGGGAAGGAAATCTAGTGTCTCTAATGTGGGGACGTGACGACACCAGAGTAACCAGGTGACGCTACTGGGAGGAGCCTCAGTGAAGGAGTTAACAACACCGAGACAACAAGGCTGCGCGTGCGCATTCGAGACAAAGGGGTACTCTGGTTTCTAGTGAGAAAACCTCCGCTAGTGCGAACGTGACGTCAGCAGGCATGATTTAACTAAGGGGCCGCTGATAATAAGGAGGACCGCATTGAGAAAAATGTCTCTCAAGGACGGCGAAGTATAGTGCATGCGTGCTGAAAAGAAATGCATGATCTTCAAAAGTGGGAACAAAAACAAATGCATAAATAAAAACGGCCACCCCTTATAAAGCACCAGAAATTGATAATGGTGACTCAGAGGGATAAATAATGGCCCCCAGTACAAAAGTGAGAAAAACTGATGTGTGATTATATAGGTGTACCTCTAAAGGGAACAAGTGTACATCTAAATAAATAGCTGACATAAACTGATGTGTGGATACTAATAAAAAGTGCAATGGTGGAGCGGACTCCCATGAAAATATACATAGGACAATACGCCTATATGTATGTACACAGATAAAAATACATTGATACACATGATGAATGGGAATTCACAATGATGGAAATGCACATAGGACAATCCCTGTGTCTAATAAATACATCCATGGATACAACAATTATGTGTATATGGAATAGACCCACAAACATGTGAATGTAAGTGGAGGACAGTTAAAATATTAACGAGATAAAAAAATAAAAAATATATATATGAGCAAAACCAAGACCAAAAACAAAAAAACAAAAAAACAAAAAACAAAAAAAGAAAGGGGAGAGATCATCACGTAGAGGTGGGTGTCAAGCTCTGTTGATAAAGGCATTGACATCCAGCTCTACGTTAATACCTGATGGAAAAAGTGTACAGAACTCGTGGATCCAGAAGGTCTCCAAACGTGATACACCCCTGGTCATAGCCCCACCCCTCCACGGGGGAACATATCTGTCGATCACTATAAATTGTGTCCCAACAATAACCCGATTATGGTGTAACTTATAGTGTCGGGGAACTGTGTGTTTAGTGTCTCTGCTCTTAATGAGAGCAATATGTTCCGCTACTCTTATAGCAAAAGAGCGAATAGTGCGGCCTACATATTGTTTTCCACAGTGACATGTGATTAGGTAAACGATGTGACTGGTGGTACAGGTGCAGAACCGTTTGATGGAATATCGTTTCTGTGTGACCGATGAAGTAAACGATACAGTTTTCCTTCCTATGCCAGAATTGTGTTGACATACAATACATTTTCTACATGAGTAGAATCCTTCCATTTCATGGCAGAGTGTTTGGCGTATAGGGGGTTGATGATGTTGGGTGCCATTTTACTTTGTAAGGTAGGGGCTCCCCTAAAAATGACTTTTGTCCTATCGGGCAAAACAGTGCCCAAAACCCGATCATTCTTAAGGATATCCCAATGCTTAGAAAGGATGGCTTTAACGTGTTTATATTGGTTGGAAAAAGCAGTCAAGAGGGACCACTTAAAGATCTCACTCTGTTCTTTTTTGGGCTTTTCAACAAGGAGTGATTCCCTGTTGATCTCGAGTGCACGTTGAAACTCCCAATCTATAAGTTGGGAGTCATAATTCTTATCTAAAAACTTTGCCTACAAAAGTGCAGATTGTGTTTTAAAGGCCTCGGTGCTGGAACAATTTCTCCGTAATCTGAGAAATTGGCTTTTTGGTACTGAATCCAGCCAGGACCGGTGATGGCAACTATCCGGAGGTATAAAACTGTTCCGGTCCGTAGTTTTAAAGTGAGTCTGGAAATGGAAACTGCCGTTACAGATCTCAATGTCTAGATCTAAAAAAATTAATTTTCTGTTTACTGGCCGTGTATGTCAGGGAAATGCCACGAACATTGTTGTTAAGATGTTCAAAAAATGAATCCAATGATTTGGCACTACCCTTCCATAGGAGGAGGATGTTGTCAATATACCATGCCCACATGGTTAGGGAAGGATCCTTGTTGGTATAGACGACATCCTCCTCCCACTTGGCCATAAATAAATTGGTGAGGCTAGGGGCAAATTTAGCGCCCATAGCCACGCCACGCAGTTGATGATAGTATTGCTGGTCAAACCAGAAATAACTTCGCTTAGTAGCGAACTCCAATAGTTCCATGATGAAAGAACACTGGAAGGAAGCAATACTGGGCTCTTTCTCAAGAAAATAACGGACAGCCTCTAGGCCCTTATCTTGGGGTATGCACGTATACAAGGAAGCCACATCGGCAGTGGCAATGATATGGTCACCTTGTAATTCTAAACTTTCCAGCATACGTATGGTAGCCCCTGTATCTTTCAGATAGGAGGGCATATGCCTTACAAGAGGCTGTAAATAAAAGTCAATATACCGGCCTATACGTGAGGTGACAGAGTCTATCCCGCTCACGATAGGCCGACTGGGGGGTTGTACTGGGTTCTTGTGCATTTAAATAATAAATGGTTGGAACCCTGGGTGCCAAGGGCACCAAAAAATCTCTCTCCTTTCTGTTTAAGATCCCGTGGTCAAAACCCTTCTTTATGATGACAGACAACTCTCTTTTAAATACGTTGGTGGGATTGTTAGGCATTATTTTATATGTATCAGGTTCGTTGAGAATCCTATACCTCTCAGATACATAGTCCTTCTTATCTAGAACTACAATGCCACCACCCTTGTCCACTGGACGAATCACAAGATCTTTTTGTAAGCACAAGGACTTCAAACCAGTGCTGGACAGGGAGTGGCGGTATGTACGTTTATAAGGAAGTTCAGATAGACCTTTAAGGACTAAGTCCCTAAACACACTGATGGCTGGTGCCATAGGGACTGGTGGAGTGAACAGTGAAGGGTTGGACAGGCCAGAATGGACTGTACCGGATGTGGCGCTCCTCTCATTTCTTACAGGGTTAGAGATGAGGTAGCGTTGAATGTGTAACTTACGTATGTATTTATGGATATCTATAAAAGTGCCAAACCTGTCGAGCTTCTTTGGGGGGGCAAATTTAAGTCCCTTATCCAATACAGAAAGCTCCTCACTGGTCAATGGCTTAGCACTTACATTGAAAACTCCTTGGCCCCTTAGGTTCTCCTTCGTTTTCCTCCTTTGGGTTCTCCAACCGCCCCTTGTACCTCTCTTAGGTCGGGACCCCTTTTTCTTGGGCTTCTTTGGACCTCGTGAAAAACCTGTCCATGATGTTGATTGGTGCTTGATGGAGGATAATCATGGAAAGACTGTTTATGTCTAGACCCGGGGTTGTATTCATAATCATCCCTATATTCGTCATCCCAAGTGTCCCTAAGGGGTAGAAACCTGTTTTGGGTGGTCAGGGGTGGTTGTTCATAATAGTGGGGATTCTGGTAGTGGGTATCTGTATAGACTGCCTGTCGGGGTAAGGAGGCCTTGTCCTGAATATGATTCAGGGGGATACCTTCCATGGCCACGTTGGTCTCTACCACCCTGTTTCCCTCTAGTGTGACCCCTACTTCTCTGGTTAACATAGGGAGTATGGGGGTTGTGGTAATATCTGTTGGTACGTGATCGAGATTCATACCTTAAGTTATCTCTCCCTCTCGTGTCAACAGGGGTACCTGGGGGTTGTGCCCCTGTGTCGGCTATTCTGGCCACCGAGGTGCTGGGGGGACAAGATACAGAAGGTGCAGAAGTGGTACCACTGGGATTTGCGGTATACAACTTCTGCCAACCAAACACATTCCCTGTTCTATAGTCCCCTACGTATCTAGGAAATAAAAAATAGGTATTCCTCATGAAAACATTTTAAAACAGAAACTTCCGGCATCCAAAATGCAGACAAGCCCACTCCCGCCGAGAGATGAAAAGGCTTACCAGATGAGATGGACCCAAAGGGGCATATGCCGAGTTGGGCCGGATAAGGCTTGGGTGGTGAGTGGCTGTGCTTGGCCCGAAGAGGTGATGTTAATAAGTGATCCCATGGATTACTGTATCCCTCCAAATGGCACCCGGGTCTTGAAGGGTGTAGGCAATCTCGCGGATATGGATGGTCCTGCAGATCCCGGAAGGGTGGGGTATTACGTGAATGAATCCCTCGAGGCGATATTCCATGGACCAGAAGATGGTGTTAATAGGTGGGGAGAGAAAGGAAGGGCCACATAGTGTAAATCCAAAAACAAAGATTTTATTTTAAATATATAGATGTACACTCACATGTAGATCCAAAGTAAAAACAGCGCTGTGAGAAAGTGGCGACAGTGGGGTCCTACCCGACGCGTTTCATCTTCATAGACGTCATCTGGGGGGTTCCCCCCACTGTAGCCACCCTGATACCTTCAAGACCCGGGTGCCATTTGGAGGGATACAGTAATCCGTGGGATCACTTATTAACATCACCTCTTCAGGCCAAGAACAGCCTTTGGGTCCATCTCATCTGGTAAGCCTTTTCATCTCTCGTGGGAGTGGGCTTGTCTGCATTTTGGATGCCGGAAGTTTCTGTTTTAAAATGTTTTCATGAGGACTACCTATTTTTTATTTTTTATTTTTTATTTCCTAGATACGGTTGATTCCTTTCACTGTATATTGACTGGCCAATTGGCGTTCATGTTGGACATTGTATAGCGCTACACAAGTTTCACAGGTGCTTCATATAACCAAGCACACAGTTACCTATTCATCAGCTTTACTATAACTTACTTCTTATTCATTTCCTGGATTACAAATACTGCAGAAGCTGAAGAAAGAAGACCAATGACTTTACTTTTATCTATAAAGTGCTCTTACTTCTTTTATGCACTCTAAGAACTGCATTAGGGGGAGCCATTGAGTATGAGTTATATATATATAATATTTTATATTATATATTATATATTATTTTATATTAATATATATATATATATATATATATATATATATATATATATATATATATATATATATATATATAGTGGGGATCGAAAGTTTGGGCACCCCAGGTAAAAATGTGTATTAATGTGCATAACGAAGCCAGGGAACGATGGAAAAATCTCCAAATGGCATCAAATTACAGATTAGACATTCTTATAATATGTAAAAAAAAGTTAGATTTTATTTCCATCATTTACACTTTCAAAATTACAGAAAACAAAAACATGGCGTCTGCAAAAGTTTGGGCACCCTGCAGAATTTATAGCATGCACTGCCCCCTTTGCAAAGCTGAGACCTGCCAGTGTCATGGATTGTTCTCAATCATTGTCTGGGAAGACCGGGTGATGTCAATCTCAAAGGTTTTAAATGGCCAGACTCATCTGACCTTGCCCCAACAATCAGCACTAAGCAGTTGTCTAGAAAACTGAAACTGAAAATAGTTGACGCTCACAAAGCTGGAGAAGGCTATAAGAAGATAGCAAAGCGTTTTCAGATGTCGATATTCTCTGTTCGGAATGTAATTAAGAAATGGCAGTCATCAGGAACAGTGGAAGTTAAAGCAAGATCTGGAAGACCAAGAAAAATATCAGACAGAACAGCTCGCAGGATTGTGAGAAAAGCAATTCAAAGCCCACGTTTGACTGCACGATCCCTCCAGAAAGATCTGGCAGACACAGGGGTTGTGGTACACTATTCCACTATAAAGAGATACTTGTACAAATATGGTCTTCATGGAAGAGTCATCAGAAGAAAACCTCTTCTACATCCTCACCACAAAAATCAGCGTTTGAACTTTGCAAATGAACATATAGACAAGCCTGAGGCATTTTGGAAACAAGTTCTGTGGACCGATGAGGTTAAAATAGAACTTTTTGGCATGAATGAGCAAAGGTATGTTTGGAGAAGAAAGGGCACAGAATTTAATGAAAAGAACCTCTGTCCAACTGTTAAGCATGGGGGTGGATCAATCATGCTTTGGGGTTGTATTGCAGCCAGTGGCACAGGGAACATTTCACGAGTAGAAGGAAAAATGGATTCAACAAAATTTCAGCAAATTTTGGATGGTAACTTGATGCCATCTGTGAAATATCTGAAGTTAAAGAGAGGATAGCTTCTACAAATGGATAATGATCCTAAACACACCTCAAAATCCATGGGGGATTACATCAAGAGGCATAAACTGAAGGTTTTGCCATGGCTTTCACAATCTCCTGACCTCATTATTGAAAATCTATGGATAGACCTTAAAGGAGCAGTGTTTGACAGACAGCCCAGAAATCTCAAAGAACTGGAAGACTTTTGTAAAGAAGAATGGGCAAAGATACCTCAAACAAGAATTGAAAGACTCTTGGCTAGCTACAAAAAGCGTTTACAAGCTGTGATACTTGCCAAAGGGGGCAGTACAAGATATTAACTCTGTAGGGTGCCCAAACTTTTGCAGATGCCATTTTTTTGTTTTCTGTCATTTTGAAAGTGTAAATGATGGAAATAAAATCTAACTTTTTTTGACATATTATAAGAATGTCTAATCTGTAATTTGATGCCATTTGGAAATTTTTCCATCTTTCCTTGGCTTCGTTATGCACATTAATACACATTTTTACCTGAGGTGCCCAAACTTTCGATCCCCACTGTATATATATATATATATATATATATATATATATATATATATATATATATATATATATATATATATATATATATATATATATATTACTGTATTACATTACTGCATCATATTTGAAATTGCATTGACAGTTTATTGCGTGTATGCTCTGGGGTTGAGGTGGGAATGTGCTCAGTGTCAGAACTTTATCAAACTGAGAATAAGTCCCACTTTCTGCCTGTCTGCATATACTTCCCCAGCAACCATTGAGTTTGACTTTAGAAGATGTATTGTTACCATTTTCATTTGTGATATCTGAGTTTAAATACTAAATACTAAATTCACACTGTTACAATTATATTACAGTAAGCTCTTTACGTGGTTCAGAAGCTCTGTGTATGCTATTATTTTTTAGCACTGCATTGCAACATGGAACCCGAGGTTCCAGAGGTTAGGGAGGATCTGAGGAGTTGGGGTAGCCAGTGGGGTACAGAGTCAATCAGCAGCCACTACGGGGGTACTGCGCTACATGGAGTTCCAACTGAGATATCCCATCTGGAATGCCAGAGCAGATCAGGGGAGGAATTAAGAATAGAAGAAGTCATGGGCTCAGTAATGGCTACCCAATGGAGCCAGGAGCATGGGAGTCAGTTGGAGAAAACCACAGTCCTGAGGCTACCAGGAGACCAATGGTTTGACAAAGAGGTGAGGAAGTTGATGAATAGAGCGGTGCCAGAACAGGGGTCTTACCTCTTGGACCAGAAACACAATGTGCAAGAGAATTTCACTTATGTCCTTCTGGAATGGAAAGAGTACACTCCAGCAGAGTTCAGAGTGGGAGTGGTGAGCTTAGCAGAGAGACTTGATGGCCAGGTGATTTCAGTGCAGGAATCAGAAGAGAAAGAAGAGAAACCACCAGGGATACCACCAGAGAGTCCCATGGCGAGAAGCTCAATCAGGGGAAGTCCAAACCCCATGTGTCAGGCCATTGAGGGAAGCCCTGGGACTGGAATGCCACCCGCATCATTCTACCTTGATATGAGCCGTTTAGTGGATAGTCTGATACAAAGCCACCAGACATCCACCAATGAGAGATATAGGAAACTGCTGACCTTCTCAGGTGGCATACCTAGACCTGAAGGTGAGGAAGAATTTGAAAGTTGGATGGATCAGGCTATGCAAGCTCTAGAAGACTGGAATGTGCCAGGGCCAGTAGGGAGATGACAAATTAGCGAGAGCCTATTGAGCCCAGCAGCTGATGTTATCAGAAGCTTTAGAATGGGAAAACCGGATTGTGAAGCCCGGGATTACATCCAAGCTCTTTATTCTGTTTATGGAAGAGTGGAGAAGTTATCCGACTTGATGTACCAGTTTGAACATAGCCACCAGATGAAAGGAGAGAAGCTGTCGGCTTACATTGTCTGCTTAGACTAGATCTTACACCAGATTATTTTAAAGAAGGGTGTTGACCACAAAGAGGCAGACAAAGTCAGGTTGGATCAGACTCTACAAGGAGCCAGACAAAACCATCCTATTGTTCTCCAATTACTCTTAAAAGGCACTAAAGAGGCCCCTTCTTACCCAGAGTTAACGGGGTTGGTGAGAGAAGAGGAGGCTATCTTGGATGAGAAGGATAAAGAGGCTCGGTTGGCCACAAGAACCTTTCAGAAGACTGAGAAGGTTGCTACAATTACTGTGCAGGTAGAAGGCAGTACAGAAGAGAATGATGAAGAATTGGAGTGGGGGAACACGCTAAGATCCCTATTGGGCATTACACTCCAAAGGTTACTCCGGTTAAGCCCACAGAGAACGGAGCCCAGGCGCAGGAACGGCTACAGCAAGTTTTGTTGCAAGTGATGGAAACACAAGTTAAGCGCCAGACTGAGCGGACGGGTGTCCGGAAGTGCTACAAGTGCGGTGATCCTGGACACTTTAGGGCACAGTGCTTAAAGAAGGAGCTGAATGTGGAGCTGCTGGAAGAGTTGGTGAAGATGTTGAAGACATTATTGAAAGATCAACCGGCAGAAAACTCTTGGGGTCTCAGTGAAGGAGCCAACTGAGAACCTTGCTGGAAAGCAGAGCTCCAGGAAGAAAAAGGAGAAAAGGGCCAGAGCGAGGCCTCAGAAGACGAGAGTGGCCCAAACACCTGGGCCGCACCGATGGTCAAGTAACCCAACACTGGGGTCAGGGAACCAGGCACAGAGGGTCAATGCTTTACCATCTTTCAGGACCACAGTTAGGTCCTTTCAGGATACTCCTGGGAAAGTTTGCTCAACTAGCCCAATTCAAAAGAAGTAGATAAGCTCGCCTAAGGTCGCGGCCAGAGTCTCTCAGAGCACCAGGAAGAAGAAGAGTGGTGACTTTAACCACACTAGGCAGGATTCTGAAAACTTCTCAGAAAAGTTAATGGGGCCATCCCCAATTGTACCAGTACACATAGAGGGAGTTTATATCAAAGCTCTATTGGATACTGGGGCTCAGGTCACATTGTTATACCGGGACTTTTATGACAAGCACCTGAGCCATATCCCCATCCGTAAACTGGAAGACTTCAAGATTTGGGGAATTGGAACCACCAGATGCCCATATGATGGCTGCATTCCCATCTAGATCTCCTTTGGGCCAGCAGCTGTGGGAAAAGAAGAAGCTTTTGAAACCTTGGCTGTTGTGTGCCCCAGGCCCCCCGGGGCTGAGCGAACTTCCATACTGGTAGGGACTAACAACGACCTAGTGAGAAGGCTGCTGTTCTCTGTGCTGAATAAAGATGGGTTCACCACAAATAAGATTCACCCACAGCTACAGAAAGGTTGTCAACGGGTGGCAAGGTAGAAGAAGGCCCTAAAAGGAGAAGTGGAACAGCTGTGGAAGTTGGAGGCTAAAGAGAGGATCCTGCAACCAGGAGAGATTGCTCATGGGAAGACCACCATCAAGCTGACTTGGGATCAACCAGGCCCATTTGTAGTGTTGGAGACGGATGAGCGGGCCAGAGCAGCTGGATTGGAGATGGTTCCTGAGCTGGTTCCTACCCGAGATCTGCACAGAACAAGAAGGAAAGTGCCCATCCAACTAAAGAATGTGACTGATCAGCCCATTAAGTTGGAAGCTCGCATGCTGGTGGGGCAGGAGAGTGCTGCCACTCCTGTGCTCCTGGAAGAAACGAGGGACTCAAAAAATAGCCAGCAGCTACAGAAGGAGTTCCAGCAATGCTCAGAAGTCTTGCCCCCTTTTTGGCAGAAAAGGGTGAAGACTCAGCGGATGAGGTGGGAAAAGCTGTTTTCAAAAGTCGATTTTGATGTGGGATGTGCAGGAAGTGCCAAACACAGAATTTGTCTCCAGGAAGACAAGCCTTTCAGAGAGTGAGCCAGAAGGTACCCCTTAGTGACTTGGAAGACTTAAGAGAGCAGCTTGCCAAGTTAAAAAGGTCTGGGGTCGAATCTCGGATCCCTTATGCATCCCCTATTGTGGTGGTGAGGAAGAAGAATGGGTCTTTGCGCATGTGTATCAACTATCGAACCCTGAATCAGTGCACCATACCAGACCAATACACCACACCCTGCATTGAAGATGCTCTGCAGTGTCTCACTGGTGCTAAGTGGTTCAGTGCGTTGGATTTGAAGAGTGGATACTACCAGATTCCCATGCACTCAGAAGACCGGGAGAAGACAGCTTTCATATGCCCATTAGGTTTCTACGAGTTAAGTCGGATGCCTCAGGGCCTGTCGCTCACCTCTATGAAGAAGGGTTGAAGTAGAATAGTAAAGTATCGAACCAGGCAGAAATTCAGCAATGCAGGTTTATTAACAGCTGATAACATACAGGTTTATGTTCAAAGTATTACAAGATACAGGTCTAATTTATACAGTTTCTTACAATGCAAGCATATTAGATATAAATATTCTTATCCTCTAACCAATTTGAAATAATTGTGAATTGTTCTCACCTTGAACCAGAATGGGTCTTCACTGCCAATTCTTGGGAACCTGTCACCTGATAGGGACCAGCCAATTGGCCGGTGGTCTGGTCCCCTCACAGAGTTCTGAATTCCAGCTCGACCAAGTTCGTGAGGGAAATTCACCTGAGACCACATTCTGGAACAAGTCAAGAAGTCTTCTCTGACTTGTACGAGGAGACAAGTTATGGACAGATACTTGCCCATTGGTTCTGACCTCTATGACCCATGCAATATACACAGAGTTCAGCCTTATGAGCTCCTATCTGACTTGTCTGTCTAACAATTGTAGAGCTTGCATTTATATACCATTTTATCTTATCTTATCTTAACATCTCTCTTACATATGATTGGTCGCTAAATCTACGTCAATGTAACTAACCATAAATCTGACACCTGTTCTACAACCAGATAAACATAATTATTCCCAAAATTCCTATATGTTCATTAAAGTGATTTTTAACTGTTTTTGTCCAATTAAAAACACCTGTATAGAGACAGTCTGGCACCCAGCTGTGTTATCAAACTCTCCTTATCTTGATAGAATTTAACTAGCTTCAAGGATTTGCAGATTTACGACTTTGAGACAATTAACTTTCAATAACCCCACCAGATGTTTTATATGTTTCACTATATGCATGTATTTTAACATTTTTAATGAGGGCACAAGCAGACCTTTGTTTGACCCTGTCAAACTTAATTAATGTTCTGTACATAACTTTCCTGTATTCCACCTAATTATTTTAACCACCTGTTTTCTTATCTGTCTGAGACAATTCTATATTACTTGAATCTATTTTAATGAACTTTCACCAAGTAGACTATCTTAATACATTTTCAAGAACACCTGTGTACAAGTACTTGTCATAAAGCAGAGGTCATTTAAAGTTCAACACTAAAAAATGAAGACTTTCTAAATATGGAAAACACAGTATACATTATTAAAGATAATAATTGTTGCTTTACCTATTGAATAATAATATTGATAAAACCACTACTATATAATAATATGAATAATAATAATAATCAATAAAATACATGCAAATCAATATGAATAATATGAAATACATTGGCTAATATGAGATTCTACAACAGGGTTGAAGCTGTCACTAGAGAAATGCCAGTTTTACAGAACTTCTGTTACCTACTTGGGTCATGTGGTAACCGCAGTAGGAGTTGCCATGGATCCTCAGAAGCTGGAGGCTGTCACTACCTGGCCTCGACCAAAAACAGTAACTGAGTTGAGATTGTTTCTGGGGTTCTGTTCATATTACTGAAGATTTGTGGAAAACTTTGCC
This sequence comes from Aquarana catesbeiana, assembly GCA_037953035.1. Taxonomy (NCBI): domain Eukaryota; kingdom Metazoa; phylum Chordata; class Amphibia; order Anura; family Ranidae; genus Aquarana; species Aquarana catesbeiana. The sequence goes on from JBBHAA010000218.1 coordinate 592,066, forward strand.
AAGATCGCCCAACCACTCAATGAGTTATTGCGTGCTGTTAAAGGAGAGGAAGAAGAAGGGTTGAAGCGTAAGAAGAGTGGCACTTGCAAGAAAGGAGAGTCTGTTCAGAGTCAATGGACTCCTTTATGTGAAAAGGCATTTTGGAGGTTGAAGAAAAGTCTCACAGAGGCTCCAGTCTTGGCCTATGCTGATCCCAGCCTGCCCTATAACCTACATGTGGATGCCAGTAGAGATGGCCTTGGAGGAGTGGTATATCAAGAACAGAATGGGGGATTGCGACCCATAGCATATGTGAGTAGAAGCCTTACCCCATCAGAAAAGAACTACCCTATACACAAACTGGAATTTCTGGACCTCAAGTGGACTGTGGTTGACAAGAGACTATTTGTATGGAGCTGAGATTATTGTCAAGACGGACAACAACCCTTTGACTTACGTTCTGACCACAGCAAAGTTGGATGCCACTGAGCATGGGTGGATAGCAGCGTTGGCTGGGTTCCAGTTCAGTCTGAAATACCGGCCTGCAGTTGGGAACCAAGATGCAGATGCATTATCTCGCAGGCCTTATAGACATGAAGAAGAACCAGAAGAATGGGCCCGTGTAACAGAGGAAGGAGTACAGGCCTTGTGTCAGGGTTTGGACAAGAAGATGAAAGGAGGAGTGGCTGCTGAATATCTGGGAGTTCATCCATCTGGCATACCCAGATGTTATTGTGGACTGACCCAAGTAAGAGGACAGGGTTTGCCTCAATTCTCCAAAAGGGATTTGAAGAAGGACCAGGAGGAGGACCCATTGGGTCAGTTAGCATTACAGGCTTTAAAAAAACAGGACCCTGGATTGTTACTGAAGAGTCACGTGAAGGGGCAAAGATCTTGAATAGAGAATGGGATCGGCTGAAAATCAGGGATGGAGTACTGTATCGGCGTTGCCAAATTGAAAACAGGGAAGAAACATGGTGGTGGCTTTTCCAGAAAAGCACTTCACTTCTAGTGTCGTTACATGATGAGCATGGCCACCTGGGGACAGATAGAACTTTTCCATTGATCAGAGGTTCTATTGGCCCGATCTAAGAGGAGAAGTTGAGAGTTCTTGTCGTTCTTGTCTCACATGTATCCAGTGGAAAACCTTACCAGTTAGAGCAGCCCCAATGAGCCACCTTCAAAGTCAGGAGCATCTAGATTTGGTTTGCATTGATTGCCTGGAACCCGATATAGGTGGAAGAAACAGTATCCTGGTGGTGATGGATCATTTCACTCACTATGCACAAGCCTACCCTACCAGAGATCAGAAAGCCAGTACCGTGGCCAAGGTGCTTGTAGAGAAGTTTTTCATACATTATGGACTCCCAGTGCAGATCCATTTGGATCAAGGAAGAGACTTTGAGAGTCGGCTAGTACAGCAGTTATGTGCTTTGTTGGGTATCAAGAAATCCCGCACCACGCCTTATCACCCTCAAGGTGATCCTCAGCCTGAACATTTTAATAGGAACTCTATTGAACATGCTGGGAACATTGACTCCAGGCAAGAAGCAGCATTGGGGAAACCACATAGCAGCGTTGGTTCATGACTATTATCAGCCTTATATCATGTATAAACATGTTCCTGGTTTACCGGTGTGTAGTGATCGAGTATATTAATATATATTGGGTGTATAGATAATTAATAAGTAAGTATTATTATAATGATGATGATGTAAGTACTCTTCCGCAGCAACCCAATTCTTCCAGAGAGATGCACTTTATTGACTTCCAACACAGAACAAAGTCCAAAGTCCACAGATGACAAAGAAATCCGACAGAGGAAATATAATTCAGAGACCCATATTATTCAGTCTTCACAGCCATGCACAGACAAGCCTCCCCTACACAGACAAGCCTCACTCAAAACTTATAGACTGAATGCCGTGTTATATTCACCAGGCATTGAATGGCTGAGCAATTTGATTGGCCTTCCAATTTAGGACTTTGAATTCTCTTTAGTCTTTCAAACAGACAACAACTCCCAGCCGTGAACAGTTGCAGTTATAAACCGCCCCAATTTGCACTCCCGCATATCAACATCAACAAGTCCTCTTTAGATATATGTAATTAGATTAGATTAACATACCACCTGAATACCCTTTGAAATGTTCAAATAGACTTGCATATGATTAACACATCAAAGAGTCTTCAGCTTGTTCCCTTGCTATGTTAAAATTCAGTTGGACAAATCAACCATTCGGTCAACATTGACTGCATGTGTACATACACACAACAATGTCCCACATAAATCGGTGAACATATTACAACATATACCCCCACTTGGGTCAGTTCTAACTACTAGAACTGACCCATAAATCAAACAACAAAACATATCAGTATGATTTAAGGCACTGGATGCTTTACAATGGCTCATATAAAATATGAAGTTGAAACTGGTTACATCTCTCTTCGCCAGCCTCTAAAATATCCCCATGAAACAGTTATTAGATAATATAACTTTTAGACCATGACTGGAAAAGGATTTGGTAAACATCAGTGGCCCATATAGCTGTTAGGCCTTATTATCACATCAAGATCTTGAATATTGCGCAAAGACGAGCTGATGTCACAGTCCATTCTTCGGTCTGACTTCATCACATCTCTCACCATCTCACTGAAAGTAAACTTGGTATGCTCTGGGAACTCCAATCCACAAGTCCAGGATTCTCTCATCTCCAGGCTCAAGCTTTTCATTTTTAAAGATGCTTTTACGCAAACACTCTACTTTCATCTTTATAGTAAGAAGAACTATCAATGTACCAGCACTCACTTTCAAGGTCAAAAGGTTTGGATATGGCAGTAAAAACTGTGCTTCAAACTATTTTCTTGCACTTGACATTCATGAGTCCATTTTTGTTGATTGCCAGTCACAATTTGCTTTTGTAATTTGCTGTAGGCCGACCCCTCATTGTCTTCAATAAAGCAGTTACTTGGATCATTCAGTCCACAATTACACTTGAACGGTATACCAACATATACATATAGATATACCCCCACACGATGGTTCAGATAGAATCAGCTTGACATCAGTGTTTATCAGATCTTCTATCCAGACAAAGCGGCAGTGGAAATTCTTGCCAGTATCTTCACCATGAAAGGTAGAAAGGTCTCTTTCATCCATATATGTCATAGCCTTTAGCATATTATAAACAACTGAATCAACAAATTTTCAAATCATGACTAGAGTGATGAATTTCACTCACCCCTCTTATAAATTTAGGAAAACCACCCAACATACTAAAATTTATGCTATGCCAAGCCATTGTGCAGCATCTCACCTTAGATGTCAAATATATTGATCAATAAGCATTATGTAATATGTACAGATGTTATGAAAATTATTTTAGGTTAAAATGCTTCTCTTTGGTTTTAAGATAAATGTTCAAGAAATAAAACATAAAGAAAATAAAAAATGAAAAGCAAAATATATCAGGAAAAGGGCGAAAAATTAAAAATTAGGGCGTTGAAGATGTAATGGAAATTTGTAAGTTCTGTATATAATTGTATTGTATTTTGTATGTATTGCACACTGCCCTCACTGTGCACACGGCACTAATAATGTTTTCAGTAAATGTTTACATTCTTTTGAGTCCTGATTAGAATAAGCTTGCCTATGTAACGCCCCTTGTTACCATAAACCTACAATTGTAATATTAATGTGATACCTACGTAATCATGTGCATAAAAACCTTCAATTGCGTCATAATAAAGCAGAACAGTAATTTGGAAAGATGCTGAGCGTATCTTTTGTGTCTGTTCCCTACTGCAGTAGATATTATTAATTTGGAACCACTAATCAATATGAGGATAGGAGTTGCCTATCATCAATTCAACCGAGTCAGCATGGCGAGCTTTGCCTTAGGAGGGGATTCCAGGTGACCCTGAGTATCCGAAACGAGGAGCTTGAGACGATCCGGGAATTTCTGATAATCAGCCGGCTGAGGTAAGCCTTTTGCTTACATTTGAGTTATCAGACTTCCTTGATCGGTAAGGCATTTTCGGGACAAAGGGTACCTATTTTACTCCCCTTAATCGAACTGTATTGATTGGTGGTTATATGTTATGTTGTCCCTGTCTATTGTCCATCGGAGTGTTATAAATAAGAAAGGGAAGAATAGTACTGTTCACAGGTATATGTAGTACATCTGCTAGATAAAGTAGTTTAGAGGCAAGAGGGTATAGGCACAAGTAGAGAAGAGAGAAGACTGGCCAGTCATTATGGGCATTGAATTAAGTAAGGGAATGAAGGGTAAGAGACCCTCAAAAATGCCCAGCGCAAGAGGAGCGCTACATATGAACCAAAGGTGCGGTTCCACCTATACTGAGCCCCTAGATTAATGGTTAGAGTGGACAGGGATCCACATTGGGTAACTGGGTTACCAAAGTCCACAGGGACTAAGAATCACACAGAGTAAACAGCTAGAGAAACAGCTATCTATGTGAGCAGGATGGATCAAGGGTGACATTAACACTAGACAGAAAGGGACATTTTCATGTTAAGTTGTGGGATGAATTTGGGGTCAGGCACTACAACTATTAGAGTCAGAAACAGAGAAATGAGAATTAAAACAGAATACTTTATATGTTGTCAGAGAGGGAAGATGGGATGAGCACTCTGGCTCCCCATCTGATCATAGAAGCTAGATATAAAAGTTATTTAAACAAAATAAGGAAAGCAGAATTTAGGCAGGGAAATATTAAAGAGTTAAAAGAAAGTGAGAGAATGATATGCATGTGTTGTGTACAAATGGGAAAAATGTAAGCGATTTTAGAGAGATATTGGAGTATGCGTGTGCGAATGCTGGGACCTTTAGTTCTATTGCTTGTGTGTGTCATGTACGCAGATGTGACCCCCTCCTTTGTGCTCTCATGAAAGAAATGTGGCTGGGATGAGAGGTTAGTGATAAGCTGGAAGGACATCATGCCAATTCCAGTTTTTTAGACAAAACATTTATAACAAAATGTGCCGGGTTAACGAATCTAATGGTAAACAATGTGATCACAATTATTTTGAATCTGTTTTCCAAACATGGTAAAATGAAGGTTACATTTAACCGTGTATTACACAAATTGAATATCCTTTGATAGTGGAAACAGTGCATTTAAAAAAGGGAAATTAAGTAAAATTAAGTAGTAATGAGTATTCATTTCTAATATGAGTTTAACAATTATATAGATATATTGAAACTGGTTTAGACAACCTTTGGTTGGAAATGAAATCCAGGTTAATGGGGAAATTTGTAATGAATGGGATTAGTTTAGATTAAGTTAACAAGTTTGTAATTTTACATTTATACAATAAGCCCTTATTGAGAGAAAAAAAGATTAAGATGAGGTTGTTATTTGGAATAAAGCTGCCATAATATTTAACAAAGCCAAGATGGATGGGATACATAAGAAGTTTTTCTACAAAAATGAAATTTCAAGGTTCTTGATAATAACTTGATGTCAGTCCATGATGTGAGAGTTGTTATAAATAAAATTTAAATATAACAGACCCATCACATCAAGTCCACACACCCTGTTAGGATAGATGCCACCTGCAGCCAGTTGTTTTATAGTTTTTGATGCTTTCTGGTCCATCATACAGATTGTTGGTCTTTTTGTTTTTATTTATTTTTATTTTTGAAATCCAAAGCAGAATGTGTGGATTGTGAAATGATGTGCCCATTTTTCTTGTAAGTGCAGTGGTATAAGCAGAAGAATATTTTGGATTTATGGGCATCTCTCCATGACCGCAGGGTATTGTTATCATTTATTATAATATTGCCAGGAAGAAGTTGTCTTTTGAAACATGAAACTGGAGTTCTTATACAAACAGTGTGATAGAAAACAAGTCATTGTAATATATTTATGCAAGCTGGACCCAGTAATGAAGGGTTCACCCCGATATATCAGAGCTGTGGCTTTATGCAAAGGTGCTATTAGACAAAGTTAGATATTGTTTTGGTCAAACATTTAATTTTTAATGGTCCGACATTCTGTGCAGCAAATATACAGCTAACTAAATGTTTGTTTAATGAAAGGTTTAAAATATGAGTTTGTTTATGTACAAATCTAACAATGAAAAACGCGTACATTTATTCAAAAGAAAGGAAAAGACACATGTGTTAAATTGATGGTGTAGGAATCAGCTGCTGTGAGCCCAGTGTGGGACACACTCCCTGAAGACCCAGATATTACATTTTTTGTAGATTTGAGTATGCAGTTTATCACCCAGAAGGATACTCTGTATTCAAAGTCATTGGATCCTTTTTCCCCAGCTCAAGAAGCAGAGCTCCATGTTTTAGCAAAGCCTGTGAGCTATAAAAAGAGTATATATTTATATAGATAGTCGAGATATAGAGAGCTTTTGGTTCCATTTGAAGGGCCAGAAGTTTGTTTTTACTTCGGCAGGTAAACCAATCAAGCATGCCAAGTTAATTTGATCGGCTGTTTTCAGCCTTCCAGCTTCTTGCTGAGGTAGCCATATTAACTTTCACACATGGAAGCAGACCAGGTGACTAAGGATGCTGCATTTACAGCCCCGGACACTTGATGGGTCTGTGCAACGCACAGATTCCACCCTAGTTCTGGCCCAGTATAGCTGGGATTAATAATTCAACTTTAAGGACCCCAGAACGAGAAGAACAAGTGGTCCACAGGGGGCAACTTCTTATGAAACAGGACTTTGGAAAAGGTGATCATTTATGTCTGCCAGCCACTCTTTTCCCTTCAGCTTGACACATGGACCGTGTCATCAGTCACAAGCAGTTATGGCTGCCTTAGTAAATGAGCATGGGATAGAGCCAGGGTTCACCACAGTTGTTTTACTAACATACCACTTCTTGTTTTACCTGTTACCAAAGGTGTTACCAAAAGCTGAACATCCCTCCCAGAGATTACATAAAAGATATATCCAGATGCCCAAGTCAGGATCTTACGAGTATGCATTTTGTCTGTATGGACATGTTTTTTGGATGTCCAGTGGCAAATGCTACTGCAAAGGCCACAGTAAAAAGTGTTATCAGAAGTAGTTTGTAAGTACAGAGTGCCAGAAAGTACAGAGAGTAACAGAGGAAATCATTTTTTATAGGAGAGTCCTTAATAGAAGTTTTGGGGTTTTATTTTTACACCCCTTACTGTCTACAATGTAGCGGACAAAGTAGAGTAAGAAACTAGAAAACTTGTGCCTGAATGTTTTCTTATATTTTATCAAGCCCCTAAGGGGGATGTTGGACTCTCTCCCTATAGGATTTGGTTTGGGAGTGTGTTACTCACTTGCTTATATTTTGTCTCAGCAGCTGAAGTCCTTCATTCGGATCTCACAGAGAATGTTGCTGATCTTTTAAGGTTTTTTGACAAACTCATTTATGTGTTTTCTCCCCAATTCCAGATCCTAAAAGTTTGGAAGGATCTAAAACTAAAGCCAGGTGACTTGTGGATTGTTAAGAGACATTTATATATAAGGAAATGTTTGGAGACTCAATACAGCATCTATTTCATGTACAGTTTTTGCAAAACTTGAAGGAAAAGTCACCTGGATCCACACCAGACACTGCAAAAATGACTAAATTAAAGAAATCTCTGAGTTTGATTTGTTTCACTCTTGTCATCACAGTCTAGGGTACTTTTTGATTCAGTTACTTTAATTGTAAGGGATATATATATTTGAAAAATAGTTTAGCCATGTTGAAGTCATATTTGTCTTTTGTACGTCTTCCATTTTATGTAGAATTGTCTGTGTTTACATATGCTGATAAGTCAGCATGCCAACAATTAAGCTAGAAGGCCATTCTGGCCACAGGAGTGTACAGCCAGTACTCTGTAAATATGTCTTATCAATCATTTGTTTTTCACAATGAAAAGTCATTTTGTAATGAAAAAGTTGCTCAGCTATTATTTTCTCCACAATGGAGTTTTTTGCCTCTTTGGCCAGGACTACCTCCACCTAAGCGTGTGGAGCTTCCAGGTTAAAGGTGATAGCAGATATGGTTAGTGATCAAAATATTGATCAAAAGAGGGGAGACTGTAATGGAAATTTGTAAGTTCTGTATATAATTGTATTGTATTTTGTATGTATTGCACACTGCCCTCACTGTGCACACGGCACTAATAATGTTTTCAGTAAATGTTTACATTCTTTTGAGTCCTGATTAGAATAAGCTTGCCTATGTAACGCCCCTTGTTACCATAAACCTACAATTGTAATATTAATGTGATACCTACGTAATCATGTGCATAAAAACCTTCAATTGCGTCATAATAAAGCAGAACAGTAATTTGGAAAGATGCTGAGCGTATCTTTTGTGTCTGTTCCCTACTGCAGTAGATATTATTAATTTGGAACCACTAATCAATATGAGGATAGGAGTTGCCTATCATCAATTCAACCGAGTCAAAGAAAAAAGAAAAAAAGGTCCATTGCTTGATGAATTCCGAGAGAGTCCATGAATGCTTTATAATTCCATGTATAGTGATATATTGTCTATTCAGCATTTCTCCCATAATTCTCCCCCACTATTCAATTTCAGACTTCTGCTATTCACATGCAAGCATCTTCAGACGTCCCTGAAAAACAAAACTCTCCAACAAAACTAATTAGCAAGGTCCTTAAACATTGTTTGAAGTTAAAACAAAACACTATTTACACGTTTACAGTTTGGAGCTAATTCACCCCCACTGCTAGAGAAGTGTCATCTGCATTCAAAAACAGATCTGGAGAATGTACATCTTGTACATTCATGACACCCTGTACCCCCTTCAACTGCTCTAATAATGTATCACGCTCCTCTCTCATCTTGTCATACTCAATTTTCAGCTGGTCATATTTCTGTTTTAACTTAGAGAACGGTATCCAAGTCTTTGACCTTTTCTTATTATTATTTTGGTCAGCTCTGTTTTTCATATTAATATCACCTATGTTTGACCCGGAGTGTCCTCTCTGGGTGTTATCATAGGATATTATCTTCTGATCTTTATGTTCAGTATTTGTCCTAAACAATGTGGCTAAATCAACTTTGACAGCCTGCTCATTTGACTTTCTCCATACATGGTCTGCTCTCAACAATATGTCTTTTAAATCATGAGGATTTGGGGTAACTAATAAAATATTTTGTTTGATATCTTCATGCAAAGCATCTAGAAACATACTCATATGTATCAAGCCCCCACGCTCAAATGCAAGATTATTACCGACCAATAATTCCATAATAGTTGCTATCCTGTGTGACAATTCATAGGGAGATTCATTTTGCATTTGTTGGATCCTCCCATGAATAGTAACATCAGAACGTACACCATACAAAACACATAATAATTCCAGTAATATGTCCCTTGTCCTCAGAGGCTGAATACAGATTTGTTTAATTCTCATCCAAAGACCACTTCCTACAGAATGTTGCAAAACTCTTTCTAAGTCAGATGGGTTGAGATTGTACATATCTCTGATCTGCTGCACGTCACAAAACCATTTTAAAAATCTGTTTAAATCATGGTATGGAACCATTCCTATTTCTTTAAGAATTGCGTCTAATAATTTTGGTTTGAATGGCTTCTTTACAAGCTGAACTTCACCTGTATTATGTTGTAATATGTTCACCGATTTATGTGGGACATTGTTGTGTGTATGTACACATGCAGTCAATATTGACCAGGCCAGAATTCAATTGACTGGTTGATTTGTCCAACTGAATTTTAACATATAAATGGGACAGCTGAAGACTCTTTGATGTGTTGATCTCATGCAAGTCTACCTAGGGGTGTGAGGTATGGGCTGTTAGTCTATTTGAACATTTCAAAGGGTATTCAGGTGGTATGTTAATCTAATCTAATTACATATATCTAAAGGGGACTTGTTGATGTTGATATGCGGGAGTGCAAATTGGGGTGGTTTATGACTACAGCTGTTCACGGCTGGGGGTTGTTGTCTGTTTGAAAGACTAAAGCTAATCAAAGGCCAATCAAATTGCTCAGCCATTCAATATTTAGTGAATATAACACGGCATTCAGTCTATAGGTTTGTAAGTGAGGCTTGTGTGTGGGAGTTAGGCTTGTCTGTGTTAGGGATGAGCCGAACACCCCCCGGTTCGGTTCGCACCAGAACCCGCGAACGGACCGAAAGTTCGCACGAACGTTAGAACCCCATTGACGTCTATGGGACTCGAACGTTCGAAATCAAAAGTGCTCATTTTAAAGGCTAATTTGCATGGTATTGTCCTAAAAAGGGTTTGGGGACCCGGGTCCTACCCCAGGGGACATGTATCAATGCAAAAAAAACTTTTAAAAACGGCCGTTTTTTCGGGAGCAGTGATTTTAATGATGCTTAAAGTAAAAAAAAAAAGTGAAATATTCCTTTAAATATCGTACCTGGGGGGTGTCTATAGTATGCCTGTAAAGTGACGCGTGTTTCCCATGTTTAGAACAGTCCCTGCACCAAATGTCATTTTTAAAGGAAAAAATCTCATTTAAAACTGCTTGCGGGTTTAATGTCATGTCGGATCATGGCAATATGGATGAAAATCAGTGAGACAAACGGCATGGGTACCCCCCAGTCCATTACCAGGCCCTTTGGGTCTTGTATGGATATTAAGGGGAACCCCGCACCCAAATTAAAATAAGGAAAGGAGTGGGGCCACCAGGCCCTATATACTCTGAACAGCAGTGCAAACAAGACAGGGACTGTAGGTTTGTTGTTAAGTAGAATCTGTTTGTAATTTTGAACATTTTTAACGTGTTTAGCTCCAGCCAAAATTTTTTCTAAGCTTTTTGGAAAACATAGGGAAGGGTTATCACCCCTGTGACATTTGTTTTGCTGTCTTTCCTCCTCTTCAGAAGATTTCACCTCACTTTTTTGTCCCAATGAAAAATGTTTTTTGAAAATTTGGGTTTTTTTGTGGAACAAGGATTGGAAAGCATCAGTGGAAAGGAGAAATTGTTTTCCCATATTAACTCTTACAGGAGAGAATTTCCCTTCCTAGGGGTAGATTTCATCTCACTTCCTGTTGTCTCCTTCCGTTTGCAAGTAGGAGTCATTTGTAAGTTAGATGTTTGAAAGTAGGGTCCTGCCCTATATACTCAGCAGAAATTTGGGCCTTAGGTATTGCTGTGGCCACAACACTGTAAGCCCTCACAGGGCCCTGCTGTGAAATATTAGATCAAGAATTGTAATTACATGCCCCTGTTGAACAGGAGCTGAAAAATTAGGCCTTAGGCACTGGTGCTGGTGCCACAACACTGCAACCCCTCACAGACACTCTAGTTGGAACGCAGGAACGAGCCCTGCTGCAAAGTATTGCTTCAAAAATTGTAATTACACGCCCCTGTTAGACAGGGGCAGAAAAATTGGGCCTTAGGCACTGGTGCTGGTGCCACAACACTGCAACCCCTCACAGACACTCTAGTTGGAACGCAGGAACGAGCCCTGCTGCAAAGTATTGCTTCAAAAATTGTAATTACACGCCCCTGTTAGACAGGGGCAGAAAAATTGGGCCTTAGGCACTGGTGCTGGTGCCACAACACTGCAACCCCTCACAGACACTCTAGTTGGAACGCAGGAACGAGCCCTGCTGCAAAGTATTGCATCAAAAATTGTAATTACACGCCCCCGTTAGACAGGGGCAGAAAAATTGGGCCTTAGGCACTGGTGCTGGTGCCACAACACTGCAACCCCTCACAGACACTCTAGTTGGAACGCAGGAACGAGCCCTGCTGCAAAGTATTGCATCAAAAATTGTAATTACACGCCCCTGTTAGACAGGGGCAGAAAAATTGGGCCTTAGGCACTGGTGCTGGTGCCACAACACTGCAACCCCTCACAGACACTCTAGTTGGAACGCAGGAACGAGCCCTGCTGCAAAGTATTGCATCAAAAATTGTAATTACACGCCCCTGTTAGACAGGGGCAGAAAAATTGGGCCTTAGGCACTGGTGCTGGTGCCACAACACTGCAACCCCTCACAGACACTCTAGTTGGAACGCAGGAACGAGCCCTGCTGCAAAGTATTACATCAAAAATTGTAATTACACGCCCCTGTTAAACAGGGGCTGAAAAATTGTGCCTTAGGCACTGGTGATGGCGCCCAGAACCAAAAATGTTCTTACAAGCTATCAGCGTGATGATTGAGGAGGAAGAGGATAATTACTCAGGGATAGTCACTCAGCATCAGCATAGGCAGTCTTTGAAGGGATCTGAGATTTCAAAAAAAATTATTCGGTTACATCAGCATCAGGTGCTTGGTAGCTGGTGGTGATCCAAGACTCATTCATTTTTATGAAGGTCAGCCGATCGACCGAGTCGGTGGACAGACGCACCCTGTGATCGGTTACCACGCCTCCAGCAGCACTGAATGTGCGTTCCGAAAGAACGCTGGATGCAGGACAGGCCAGTAGCCCAATTGCATACTGTGCAAGCTCTGGCCAGTGATCCATCCTCAAGACCCAGTAACCCAGAGGATTTTCGGTGGGAAAGGTGTCCAAGTCTGATCTTGCCCCTAGGTATTCCTGCACCATGTAAAACAGACGCTGGCGATGGTTGCTGGAACCGATCATACCTTGGGGCTGCGGACCAAAAAATTGTCTGAACGCATCGGTCAGACGGCCACCTTCTCCACCGCTCCTTCTTTGACTGACCGAAGCCTCAGCAACACGTTGTCCAGAAACAGGAGTTTGTAACCTCCCAGTCTCTGGGAACGCGTTGCACAGACCTTTCTGCAAGGCCTCCCGAAGATGTTTCATCCTCTGCTCCCTCTGCGATGGCAAGATAAGGTCCGCAACCTTACCCTTGTAACGTGGATCAAGGAGGGTTGCCAGCCAGTATTGGTCCTTCTCCTTGATACCACGAATACGAGGATCCTTACGCAGGCTTTGCAGGATCAGGGAGGCCATGCAGCGTAGGTTTGCTGAGGCATTCGGTCCGGAGTCCTCTGGGTCACTAAGAACGACATGGTCCGCAGCCACCTCCTCCCAGCCACGTACAAGTCCATGTGTTTCTTGGGACTGATCCCTTAAAGACTGCTGCTGATGCTGAGTGCCAGGCTCCACCTCCATACTGACACAATCTTCCTCCTCCTCCTCTTCCTCCTCGTCCGTTTCCTGTGTGATCGGCGGGCACGCAGGAACACTGTCTGGATAAAGGGGGCCTTGAGAGCTAAGGAAGTCCTCCTCTTCCTGCCTCTGTTCTGCCTCAAGTGCCCTGTCCATTATTCCACGCAGCGTGTGCTCCAACAGGTGGACAAGGGGGACAGTGTCACTGATGCATGCACTGTCACTGCTCACCATCCTCGTGGCCTCCTCGAATGGTGACAGGACAGTGCATGCATCCCTGATCATGGCCCACTGGCGTGGGGAAAAAAAACCAAGCTCCCCTGACCCTGTCCTGGTGCCATAGTCGCACAGGTACTCATTGATGGCCCTCTGCTGCGTGTGCAGCCGCTGCAGCATGGCCAACGTTGAGTTCCACCTGGTGGGCATGTCACAGATTAGGCGGTTCTTGGGCAGGTTAAACTCCTTTTGGAGGTCCGTCAGCCGAGCACTGGCATTATATGACCGGCGGAAATGCACACAGACTTTCCTGGCCTGCCTCAGGACATCCTGTAAGCCCGGGTACCTGCCCAAGAACCGCTGCACCACCAAGTTAAGGACGTGAGCCAAACAGGGCACATGGGTCATTTGTCCCTGTCGGAGGGCAGAGAGGAGGTTGGTGCCATTGTCGCAAACCACCATTCCTGCCTTAAGTTGGCGTGGCGTCAACCACCTCTGAACCTGCCCCTGCAGAGCTGACAAAACCTCTGGCCCAGTGTGGCTCCTGTCCCCCAAGCACACCAGCTCAAGCACCGCATGGCATCTTTTGGCCTGCGTACTTGCGTAGCCCCTTGAACGACTACGGAGCACCGCTGGTTCCGAGGAAGAGGCCATGGAGGAAGAAGAAGAGGAGGGGGTGGAGGAGAGAGGTGTGTCACAATCAGCATTTTGGAGGCGTGGTGGCGGAACAACCTCCAACACTACTGCACCTTGTCCTGCATCCTTCCCAGCTGCCAGCAGAGTCACCCAATGCGCCGTGAAACTTAGGTAACGTCCCTGTCCATGCCTGCTGGACCATGAGTCAGCGGTAATATGCACCTTACCGCTGACCGCCCTGTCCAGCGAGGCATGGACATTGCCTTCCACATGCCGGTAGAGAGCCGGAATCGCCTTCCGTGAGAAAAAGTGGAGTTTGGGTACCTGCCACTGAGGAACCGCACATTCCACAAACTCACGGAAGGGGGCAGAGTCTACCAACTGAAAAGGCAGCAGTTGAAGTGCTAGCAATTTTGCCAAGCTAGCATTCAACCGCTGGGCATGTGGATGGCTGGGAGCAAACTTCTTTCGGCGGTGCAGCAGCTGGGGCAGGGAAATTTGCCTGGTACAATCTGACGTCGGTGTACCAAAAGCAGATTGCCCACAAGTACTTGGCTGTGACACACCTAATTCTACACCTTCATTCCTCTCACTGCAGGTCTCAGAGAGGACTGAAGGTCTAGTGGGGTTGGAAATCTCAGCTGATGAGGAGCAAGGAGAGATCCTCTTTGTTCTTTGGTGTGGGTCTTTTAGATACGCTTGCCAACGAACTGCATGGCAGGTCAACATATGTCTGGTCAAGCATGTGGTACCCAAGCGGGAGATGTTTTGGCCACGCGAGATACGCTTGAGACATATGTTGCAAATAGCAGCGGTGCGATCTGATGCACTCGTCTCAAAAAAGGCCCACACCAAAGAACTTTTTGAATAACGCGCAGCGACTGCAGCGCCCTGCACATGTGGAGCTTTGGGGTGTGATGCAGTCAATGTGCTGCCCTTAGGCTGGCCCCTGGAGGGCATCCTGCCTCGTTGGTGATGTGCCGCCGCCTCCTCCTCCTCCTCCTCCTCCTCCTCTCTCCTATCAGGCACCCACGTTGAGTCAGTGACCTCATCATCCCCTCCCTCCTCATCACTGGAGCAAACCTGGCAGTATGCTGCAGCAGGGGGAGCATGACTGCCAGATTGCTGTCCTTCTTGGGCACCCCCTCTGTCCGTGCTCATGTTACTGCCTTCATCGAGCTCAGTATCGTCATCAGAGCCTTCCAAACGCTGGGCATCCTCCTGGAGCATGTACCCAACACTGTGGTCAAACAGTTCGAGGGAATCCTCATGAGGACATGGTGGAGCTAGGGAAGGAGTCACTGATGACATTGAGCTGAGGGAAGAGGCTGCTGCTTTGCCAGACAAAGCACCCTGGGCATGGGTGAGAGAGGATGAGGAGGATGAGGACGGCTTGGTCATCCACTCGACCAAGTCTTCCGCATGTTGCGGCTCAACACGGCCAGCTGCCGAAAAAAAGGCCAAGCGTGTCCCATGGCCACGTGCTGATGAGGATGCACCGTCTCCACGACCAGCACTAGACACAGAGCCTGCTTGCCCTCTCTTATTGGCTTGTGACTGTCTGCCTCTCCTTCTTGGCCTTCCAGACATACTAATGGCCTGTAGCTGCACTAAGCTGGGATAGAACACCTGTAATTTTCTTCAAGTAGCTTTATATACTGTAACCAGACAAGCCTGCCTGTCAGTAGGAAGATAACAGGAACGGATCTAGCTGAACACTGTGAGTAGGACGCACTGTACTAAATGTAAATAGTCTAGCTGCCTGACCGTGGTACTAATAGGATCAAATAGAACACCTGTAATTTTCTTCAGGTAGCTTTATATACTGTAACCAGACAAGCCTGCCTGTCAGTAGGAAGATAACAGGAACGGATCTAGCTGAACACTGTGAGCAGGACGCACTGTACTAAATGTAAATAGTCTAGCTGCCTGACCGTGGTACTAATAAGATCAAATAGAACACCTGTAATTTTCTTCAGGTAGCTTTATATACTGTAACCAGACAAGCCTGCCTGTCAGTAGGAAGATAACAGGAACGGATCTAGCTGAACACTGTGAGCAGGACGCACTGTACTAAATGTAAATAGTCTAGCTGCCTGACCGTGGTACTAATAGGATCAAATAGAACACCTGTAATTTTCTTCAGGTAGCTTTATATACTGTAACCAGACAAGCCTGCCTGTCAGTAGGAAGATAACAGGAACGGATCTAGCTGAACACTGTGAGCAGGACGCACTGTACTAAATGTAAATAGTCTAGCTGCTTGACCGTGGTACTAATAGGATCAAATAGAACACCTGTAATTTTCTTCAGGTAGCTTTATATACTGTAACCAGACAAGCCTGCCTGTCAGTAGGAAGATAACAGGAACGGATCTAGCTGTACACTGTGAGCAGGACGCACTGTACTAAATGTAAATAGTCTAGCTGCCTGACCGTGGTACTAATAGGATCAAATAGAACACCTGTAATTTTCTTCAGGTAGCTTTATATACTGTAACCAGACAAGCCTGCCTGTCAGTAGGAAGATAACAGGAACGGATCTAGCTGTACACTGTGAGCAGGACGCACTGTACTAAATGTAAATAGTCTAGCTGCCTGACCGTGGTACTAATAGGATCAAATAGAACACCTGTAATTTTCTTCAGGTAGCTTTATATACTGTAACCAGACAAGCCTGCCTGTCAGTAGGAAGATAACAGGAACGGATCTAGCTGAACACTGTGAGCAGGACGCACTGTACTAAATGTAAATAGTCTAGGTGCCTGACCGTGGTACTAATAGGATCAAATAGAACACCTGTAATTTTCTTCAGGTAGCTTTATATACTGTAACCAGACAAGCCTGCCTGTCAGTAGGAATTTAACAGGAACGGATCTAGCTGAACACTGTGAGCAGGACGCACTGCACTAAATGTAAATAGTCTAGAAGATAACAGGAACGGATCTAGCTGAACACTGTGAGCAGGACGCACTGCACTAAATGTAAATAGCAGGAACGGATCTAGCTGAACACTGTGAGCAGGACGCACTGCACTAAATGTAAATAGCAGGAACGGATCTAGCTGAACACTGTGAGCAGGACGCACTGCACTAAATGTAAATAGCAGGAACGGATCTAGCTGAACACTGTGAGCAGGACGCACTGCACTAAATGTAAATAGCAGGAACGGATCTAGCTGAACACTGTGAGCAGGACGCACTGCACTAAATGTAAATAACAGGAACGGATCTAGCTGAACACTGTGAGCAGGACGCACTGCACTAAATGTAAATAGCAGGAACGGATCTAGCTGAACACTGTGAGCAGGACGCACTGCACTAAATGTAAATTGCAGGAACGGATCTAGCTGAACACTGTGAGCAGGACGCACTGCATTAAATGTAAATAGTCTAGATAGAAGATAACAGGAACGGATCTAGCTAAACTGAATACAGTGTATATATATATATATGCAACACCTGGGATGCATATATATACACAATACACTGTAAGTGCAGCTAACTGACTGACTGTTCTGCCTAATCTATCTAACTCAAATCAAATGACACTGTCTCTCTCTCTCTCTCTATCTCTATCTCTCAGCACACCGGAACACACACTACACAGGGTCGCCGTGCAGGCGGCCTTATATAGTGTGGGGTGTGTACTAAATCCCCTGAGCCATAATTGGCCAAAGCCACCCTGGCTTTGGCCAATTACAGCTCTCTCTACTGACGGCGCTGTGATTGGCCAAGCATGCGGGTCATAGTGCATGCTTGGCCAATCATCAGCCAGCAATGCACTGCGATGCCGCAGTGAATTATGGGCCGTGACGCGCCACACGAATTTAGCGCGAACGGCCCATAACGTTCGCAATTCGGCGAACGATCGAACAGCCGATGTTCGAGTCGAACATGGGTTCGACTCGAACACGAAGCTCATCCCTAGTCTGTGTGTTTGGGGAGAGGCTTGTCTGTGTATGGCTGGGAACACTCAGACCTAAAACATGGGGTTCTGAATTATATCTACTCTGTCGGATTTCTTTGTCATCTGTGGACTTTGGACTTTGTTCTGTGTTGGAAGTCAATAAAGTGTATCTCTCTGGAAGAATTGGGTTGCTGCGGAAGAGTACTTACATCATCATCATTATATAATAACCTAAATATTAATTATCTATACACCCAATATATATTAATATAGACCCGATCACTACACTGGTGCCGTGACCCAGATCCGCAGCAACCCAATTCTTCCAGAGAGATACACTTTATTGACTTCCAACACAGAACAAAGTCCAAAGTCCACAGATGACAAAGAAATCCGACAGAGTAGATATAATTCAGAACCCCATGTTTTAGGTCTGAGTGTTACCAGCCATACACAGACAAGCCTAACCTCCAAAAACACTAAATGCCAGCTTGAATGTCCTCCATCAAATACTAGTCCACTAGGAGGGAGTTTCTGCTAGGTCAACCCAAAATACTCTTTGATCTTATTGTTACCCCGTCAAGTCTAATTACCATCAATAAATACTTCTACTATGGTCCTTTAAACAATGTACCCTTTGAAATGTTCAATTAGGTTTCCAGACCATACCTCACCTCACACACCTAGGTAGACTTGCATGAGATCAACACATCAAAGAGTCTTCAGCTGTCCCATTGATATGTTAAAATTCAGTTGGACAAATCAACCAGTCAATTGAATTCTGGCCTGGTCAATATTGACTGCATGTGTACATACACACAACAATGTCCCACATAAATCGGTGAACATATTACAACATATTATTATTATTGTTATAAACTGTGGTAGTCACAGTGGGGGCAGCTGGTAATGAATTATCAGATTTAATATGAGGTTCTGTTTGCTGCAGATTGCTGAATCCAAGATTTGATGCATATCTGCATTCCTGAGATCTCTTCTCTAATTCCATAATTCTTAATTTTAATCTCTCATTTTCCTCTGATAATTCATCACAATGTTTAGATTTCTCAAGTAAAGCTTCTCCAATCGTAACCGCATGCAATTTTAAATTTACTGTCTCGGTGTCTGATTGGTTTTGTAACCTCTCACAAACATTGTTGCTATTATCAACTGCCTTCTGTAACTGGGTAATTTCCTCAACCTTATAATTCAAAGAACTTTCCATTGTTAGACAGCAAGATAACAAGCCCTGTATAATACAACCTTTTCTTTTACTTTCTGAAATTTTGCTATCAAAAACATTTTTCTCTAAAAATTCCTTCATCATCGTCCACGTCTGCTTACATTTTTCTGGAATTTCATAAGGACCACCATGGCGCTTAATACATTTTAATACCCATCTGTTAACTTTATCAGAACTGACACTGGCTTCACACTGAGTAAGCATTTTGACTATATTACTAATAGTTAAAAAAAAGGAAATATTTTACTCACCGCATTAGTTACTCCTTCAGATTCCAGTTCAGGTCTTCTGGTACACGACACAGTCCTTTTTTGTTGTTTCCAGTCTCCAGAGAATAATTCTGGGGTTCCCAACTTGTTTAAATTTGTAGACCAGACTCTTTTATGTCACAACCAGACATTAGAGTCACAGCACAGCTCTTGGTTCTTCATCAGACTTCTGTCCAACTCACAGGATTGTTGTCACCACCGACTTCTGTTACTAAGTCCGAAAATGCTCTTCTGGTCACTTCACGGCACCAGTGTAGTGATTTAATATATGAAGTATTGGGTGTATAGATGTAGAGTGGGTATGATAATGAATTAGTAAGTACTATCCGGGTCACGGCACCAGTGTAGTGATCGAGTATATTAATATATATTGGGTGTATAGATAATTAATAAGTAAGTATTATTATAATGATGATGATGTAAGTACTCTTCCGCAGCAACCCAATTCTTCCAGAGAGATGCACTTTATTGACTTCCAACACAGAACAAAGTCCAAAGTCCACAGATGACAAAGAAATCCGACAGAGGAAATATAATTCAGAGACCCATATTATTCAGTCTTCACAGCCATGCACAGACAAGCCTCCCCTACACAGACAAGCCTCACTCAAAACTTATAGACTGAATGCCGTGTTATATTCACCAGGCATTGAATGGCTGAGCAATTTGATTGGCCTTCCAATTTAGGACTTTGAATTCTCTTTAGTCTTTCAAACAGACAACAACTCCCAGCCGTGAACAGTTGCAGTTATAAACCGCCCCAATTTGCACTCCCGCATATCAACATCAACAAGTCCTCTTTAGATATATGTAATTAGATTAGATTAACATACCACCTGAATACCCTTTGAAATGTTCAAATAGACTTGCATATGATTAACACATCAAAGAGTCTTCAGCTTGTTCCCTTGCTATGTTAAAATTCAGTTGGACAAATCAACCATTCGGTCAACATTGACTGCATGTGTACATACACACAACAATGTCCCACATAAATCGGTGAACATATTACAACATATACCCCCACTTGGGTCGGTTCTAACTACTAGAACTGACCCATAAATCAAACAACAAAACATATCAGTATGATTTAAGGCACTGGATGCTTTACAATGGCTCATATAAAATATGAAGTTGAAACTGGTTACATCTCCATATTACAACACGGTGTATCAAACCTGAAGGAGAGATGGGACTGAGGAAGATGTGGCATCGGAATCACTTGCTACCATTGTCAGATGCAGTGAGGGTCCCACCAGTTCCCCAGCTACCTCCTCAAAAGCCAACTCCACCTCGTACACATTCACAGAAAGAGATACCAGCTGAAGTTGAAGAGGATGATGAATTTGGAGAAGATTACGGATATTTCCAAATCCATAGTCCAATATCTTTGTCAGAGGAGAAGGAGGCAGATCAGAAAGATGATGAATTTGGGGAAGAGTATGCATACTCCCAGGTTCCTAGTGTGGTGCTGTCATCCTCACAGACAAGAAGGAGGGATGAGGAAGATGACCTGGTATCAATGCCTACCTGATTTTGGACAGAAGAGAGTTCAATAGCCAGCCCTCTGAAAAGAATAAAGGAGAGAAACAAAGAGATGGAAACTCTTAGAACTTTGCCCCCACAGGCGAAAGAATTGGTCAAAGTGAAGTCTTAACGGCCCTTGGAGAAGGAGAAGACAGTTCATAGGTCTCTTGGGCTGGAATTTCAGAAGACTTTATTAAGAAAGGATGTGGAAGAAACTGGAGCTGTAATGGTCTTTCCTGAAGACAAAACGGGAGATTTAATTGATTTCTCCAGTAAGGTATTGCCAGGGCCTGAGGAGTCAATACCCGTTGCTGTACCTGCAACCCAAAATTCTTTTATTGACTTGAGTGATCAAACTGAAGGCAGGGACACAGTCACAGACTTAGCTCAGCCTGCTGGAAGATACTCTGCCATGCGGTTAAGGAGGGACATGCATCCTCCCAAGAGACTTACGTATGACACACTGGGAGAGAGTTATGTAAAGCAGATACATACGATTCATAGGTTAACTCCTGAAGCTACACCCCCCACTGTTAATTGGGTAGGGGGCGACTCTAACCTCTGGCACCGATGGGTGGGACACTGCAATTGCCCTGGCCTGTTCAAAGATTAATTATGAACTCACTGATGATGTTTATCAGCTGATTCGAAAGAATCCAGTGATGTGTAAATATTTGTCAAGATTGGAATGGGATTAGAATTATAACCTGGTTTTCCTTTCAGCAAGACAAAGTTGAGTTTCTTATCTTTGGGGACCAAAGAGTTTGAGCAGGGGGAGTGTGTAGCCATGCTTAGTAATTTCTGTATTATAAGTAAAGTTCTTCAGAAAAGAAAGGCTCCCTCTAGTGTCCTTCTCTTTGTATTCATGCTGTTATGACTTTTGTTTGCCCTTTACAATAGCCACGCTTCAATGCATTGTGGGGGATGCAGTAAATGAGAAAGTGACTCATATGCAAATTACCAGTCAAAGAACTACCTACCCACAATGCCTATTTACCTACCCACAAGGCCAAGCCACAGAACTGCTTGCTGGGTAGGGGTATAAAAGAAAGAGGCGTGGCACATTTGCTCTCTCTCTGGACGCCATTAAAGACCTGCCTGCAGGGAGCTGTGTGTGTGATCAGAAAACTGCGGCCTGTGATGCGCAGAGCGGAATCATTTGACTTCCAAGGAGTTCCGAGACACAGTGTGCTGGATCAGCATGTGAACAGAGTTGAGAGCTCAAGATAACCCAAAGGTTTCCTGTATTATAGTCACCAGCGATCAGTCGGAATGGTGAGGTGTGATGGCGCCAGCATGGAGCGGGACTGAAATATCAGTAGCGGAGCAGTACAAGCATCTGGGCCCTGAGTGGTGAGATGGCACTTGCCCAGACTGTTCTAATACTTTGTTGCTGTACAGACTCAGTTCCAGAAGGCCTGAGTATAAGTTGTATATATATATATGTACTGTACTGTATATGTATATGTGCTGTATTACATTACTGCATCGTATTTGAAATTGCATTGACAGTTTAACCATCTCAATACAGTGCATTTTAACCCCCTTCCTGCCCAAGCCATTTTTCAGCTTTCAGCGCTGTCACACTTTGAATGACAATTGCACGGTCATACAACACTGTACCCAAATGAAATTTTTATTATTTTTTTCCCCACAAATAGAGCTTTATTTTGGGGCTATTTGATCACATCTGCGGTTTTTATTTTTGCGCTATAAACAAAAGAATAGGGACAAGTTTGAAAAAAACACAATTTTTTTAACTTTTTGTTATAATAAATATCCATTCTTTTTTTTCAAAACAAATTTTTTCCTCAGTTTACGCCAATACGTATTCTTCTACATATTTATGGTAAAAAAAATCGCAATAAGCGTTTGATTGGTTTGCGCAAAAGTTAAAGCGTCTACAAAATTTATAGCATTTTTATTAATTTTTTTTTTTACTAGTCATGGCGGCGATCTGCAATTTTTATTGTGACTGCAATATTGTGGCGGACACATCGGACACTTTTGACACATTTTTGGTACCATTCACATTTATACGGTGATACGTGCTATAGAAAAGCATAGATTACTGTATAAATGTGACTGGCAGGGAAGGGGTTAACACTAGGTGGTGATTGAGGGGTTAACTGTGTTCCTAGAGAATGTTTCTAACTGAAGGGGGAGGGGACACACAAGGGGAGGAGACCGATCTGTGTTGCTCTGTACTGAGAACACAGATTGGTCATCTCTCCTCTCTGACAGGATGTGGATCTGTGTGTTTACACACACAGATCCACGTCCTGCCATGTTACCGGGCAATTGCGTGTGCCCGGCGGATATCGCGGCCGCAGGGCACGCGCATCGGGTGCCCAGTGACACGGCAGGCACATGCGCACCCCCTGGTGGGTAGGAAAGGCGAGGGTGTCATACAACGCCCTCCCAGAATGAGAGCCGCGCCGCCTCGCCGTCATATGACAGCAGGCGGCAAGCGGTTAATGAGTTTATGCTCTGGGGTTCAGGTGGGAGTGTGCTCAGTGTCAGGACTTTATCACACTGAGAATAAGTCCCACTTTCTGCCTGTCTGCATACATTTCCCCAGCAACCATTGAGTTTGACTTTAGAAGTGTATGTATTGTTACCATTTTCATTTGTGATATCTGAGTTTAAATACTGAATTCACACTGTTACAATTATATTACAGTAAACTCTTTACATGGTTCAGTAGCTCTGTGTACGCTCTTATTTGTTAGCACTGCATTGCAACATGGAACCGAGCAGCCTAATACTTGGATCTTATCACACTCTGTTATCAGCCATGAAATAGTCTTTTCCTGTAACCTTGTTATAATCCGATATTCTATGAAGTCCAATAAGTAGTAATATAGATGTGATTGTAGATGATCATACACGGGGGAAATCTTATCTTACTGCAATGACCAATCAGAGCCTCATATGAGCTTCCTGTCACCTGAGATGACCATCTGCTATTAAGTGTCAGGGGATCTCCCCATTACTTCCTATGAGTACAGAGCTCTCATCAGCAGAGATAAATAGAATATCAATTAAAAATCATCCCGTCCAATCACTAGCAATGCTGATTCCGGCCTCACACGGTCTGCTGATACCATTCATGCTCCATACACAAGGAGATTATAGTGTATTCTGTGCTCATCCTGTGTATGGCGTTATCACCGTCTCTTCACATGGATGACAATATTGGGGTCTGTAGTCCATTATTTTTTTTTATATTCACTGGAGTTTTATAAAGTAATCTGATCTCCATGAAAATAAATACAATTCTGTATTACTAGATAAGATAATGAGCAGAGAGGTGGAGAGACCCTTAATTGTTCTGGTCTCGGGGTGAGTTGATGGATCAGTTTTGAAGTTCCATAGAACAGGATCTTTTATGTTTTTTATTGATTTTAGTCTGTAAAATATTTACAATATCATAAACAACCATAAGTGTATCAAAAGAGGTACAAGAAAGTCAGAGTATCAGTATTCAGAAACCGATAGTATGATATAATCATTAGACATGTGCACACTGAAATATTTTGTTTCGGAATTTCGTTTTCATCCAAAAAATAAATTTATTTAGTTACTCCCGAAATTTGTTTTTCTTTATTTCGTTTTTCGTTAAAAACTTGCATTCGTCCGAAAATCCAAATTAATTAAGATTGAATCTATCATTGAAGGCTTAAGGTGTCTGTTGAATGTTCAAAGAAGATTCGACGGAGCAGCTAAACTGTACGACGCCATACAGTTTAGCTGCTCCGTCGAATCTTCTTAGAACTTTCAACAGACACCATAATCGTAAATGAAAGTAAGTTGGCTGTACGTGTGTACTTAGTTCTAGCTTTTTTACTGCCCCTCCTCTTTGGTTACAATCAGCCAATAACATTCATCATCATCATTATTTTTATTTTATTTCCCCTTCCGTGTTGAATCTTTTCTCTCTACGTCAAATCTTTTCTCTCTATGTAGAATAATCTTGGACTAATAGAGTTAAGGTTAGGCACATTCGACCACAGGTTTGATGGACACAGATTGTTATTGTCATCATCATGTCGAATCTCCTATTTATATCGAACTGTTGTAGCAACGAAAACAAAAATAAAGCATTTGTTTATGTCGGATCTTTCGTTTTTCGGATTCTGCACTTTCATTATCGTTTGTTAAAATGATAACGAAAATACCTGAAATTCGGACGAAAATACATTCGGAAAAAAACAAATGCACATGTCTAGTAATCATATGTAAAGTTGAAGTAGTACAGGAGGGTGGTGTATGAGATCTTCTTATCAGGCAATATTAACAATTATAATTTAAGTAAAGAAGAATATGACACAATGTATAAATACTGTATATAAAAGGTGATTATATAAACTGTAACAACCTGTTTACTCTAAGCTCTCTGACCTCCATGGCCATGATTTAAAACTAGATGGAACAAGATTGAATTTTTAAACAGTGAAAGGGATTCTTTACTGTTAGAGCAGTGCAAATGAGCAACTCCCTCCCCCAGGTTGTAGTATTGACTGAGAGGTGAATGAATTTAAAAAAGGAGATATTTTCCTCAGTGGGCACAATACAGTCTAATGGAAATTGTTACATTTGATAGGAGGTTGTTGGAGGAATTTTTCTGATCACCAATAAGTAAGGACGTTTTTTCGCCACCTCAGAAAATTAGACTATTCATGTCTGGCTTTTTGCCTTCCTCTGGATCAAACACATATAACTCACACACAAAGTTTGAACTTCATGGATCTGTGTCTCTTTTCAACCTTGTCTACTATAAAACTTTGAATGTGTAGCCCATTTTCCCAAACGTCATAATGTGTTAAATCCCCATAAGACCCAACTCCATGCAGTAAAAAAATCTACCCTTGCAGTTAGGCCCCTCGGTTCAAAAAGCAGAGTGGTAGAGGAATATGGAATATTTCCCTATTCTACACTCTGACAGGATTCAGAACTTTCCTTTTCTATTTGATGCTCCAGCTTATGAGTGGTTCCTCACCATCCTCACCTACAATGTAGGACCATTAGCTCTGCATTGTACTTTATTACATCATTGTGTGACTGTCTGCCAGAGCCAAATCCATAGCTCTGCTCAAGACTCATCCTTCTTATACAATGACAATGCGGTTCTGGCCCCTATAGTCTGTCTTCACTCTCTGTGGATCCTATCATTGTCAGCAAGCCAGGAGTGGGGAAATGTGTCAAGGAAGGTTGGTTCTCTAAGAGTGGAGTGCGGCTGATACATTCTTTCATATATCTGCCAGAGTGCTTGAGACAAGAGGCTTTGGGGGATCCGTCACACAGATGAAGGGAGACGGCCAAAGTGAGACATGAGGAAAGTATTATTCCCTTAAAAGAAAACACACCCACATTTTTACATTCAGCTCCATTCACATCTCAGCGATCCAAATCTGGGGCAGAATCGCTGCGATTCTGCCCACGAATCAAAATTGAGGCAAATCACAGGATGCTTGTGAGATGCCAATGCCTCTTAATGGCACCCCAATCATGGCACAATTTTGCCGTGATGGTCACACGATAAATCTTGCTGCAATCACAGCAAATTGCAACATTGCAGCGCCTGCTTCACGTGTTGCAACTTTCCGCAATTGCAGCACGATTTATCTCATGGCAAAATTGCTCCACAATTGGAGTGCTATTAAGAAGTATTGGCATCACACAAGCATCCCGTGATTTGCCACAATTTCTAATTGCGGGCAGAATTGCGGTGATTCCGCCCCAGATTTAGATCACTAAAGTGTGGAGCCTTAATGTCCCCCAGTGCGCACTCCACAAAATAACCTGGTATAAGATATAAGATGTATATCTATTATAACGCTTTAGGAACCTTCTGTAAACCTGCCGTTAATGAATATAAACACATACCACAATTAGCGATTTGTATAGTTATAGTGCAAAAGTGAAACACCATGTGCAATCCAAAATTCTTCAAAAATCAACAACCACCACTAAGGACATTGTGAACTCTTATAAAACATTTACACCTCATAGTTATAAGAGATCGAGCTGCACTTATGGGTGAGCCCCTCATAAAAGACTCCTGGACTGAAGAGTCCCGGTCTGGGAGCAGAGAGACTGAAGTTTCACCCGAGGAAGAAATACTCTAGGATTAGATCCAGATACTTCCAGTGATGGGTCATACTGCTGACTCCATGGAGGGGCACACCACTTTTTAACAAACTCTTTCTCAAATGGTTACAAGGATGTCAGATTGCTTGGGAGGCACAATGAGCTTGTCAGGATTTTCCATAAAGGAAGACTGCAACCAGAAGATGCACTGGAAAGGCCTTGGTGGTCTTAGGAGCCCCTAAGGAGCCTAGACTGGGGAGAGCACTGGTGGAGGGGACTGGCTGTTCTCCAAGGTTTAAAGTGGTGCTCACCACATCAATAAGGCTACTTTCACACTGAGGAGCTTTACAGGTGCTATAGTGCCTGTAAAGCGCCTCTCCTCTCACTGCAGTGAGAAAGCCCGAGGGCTCTCACACTGGAGCGGTGTGCTGGCAGGACACTCCAAAAAGTCCTGCAAGCAGCATCTTTGAGGTGCTGTAGGAGCGGTGTATACACTGCTCCTAAAGCGCCCCTGCCCACTTTTGAGCGCCCCTGCCTACTTTTAACCCTTTTTTGGCCATTAGTGGGGGTTAAAAGCGCCCCGCTAGTGGCTGAAAAGTGCCGTAAAAATGATGGCAAAGTGCCGCTAAAAATAAAAATACCTCAGAACCTCAGGTACAGGTTCATCTCTCATGGGCTTTAGAGACTCAGCATCCAATAGAGTCTAGATAGATGAAAGATGAAAGGCTGCTAATGCTTTGTGCAGATCAGATAGAGATTCTGCAGGGGAAGGTGGGGGAGGAGCTTATGGCTTTTGCTGTCAGAAATCCTCAGTGCTGCATGACTGCATTGAAATCCTTCCTAGATACATCCGAGGAGGAGGACTCACGATGGAGATACAAGACATCCAAGTCTTCTTCTTGGGATTAGATATACTTTACATGACAAAAAGAGGAATATAAAATGGTACAATGGGAAGCTCATGTACTAAATAATTGTATTAATAGTGGATAATGGACTGAAGCCCCCTATCAAAAATAACCCCCTATGAGAATAAAAGATGACAGCATTGTCACCCCCCCAGCCTTCCATACAACACCCATCCCCCATACCAGTACTGGTACTATGGTAAAGTAGAAGTGCAGTCTGAGGAAGTCCCCTCTAGTCTCCAGCATTGATTGCTGATAATCCTCCACAGAAGATGGAATTGTTGGTGATGGTTATGACATGTAAATGTGACTGATGATTAGATAATAAGAAGTACAACATGGACAGTGGATGGACTCTGAGATCTCCAAAGCTGGAATGTACAGAGCAGAGGACAGGAAACAGCTCAAGCTTGTAGAGAGAGTTCAGATCAGCAAAGTAATAGAATTCCTGCAGACAGAAGGTGAGAGAGACCAGTCACCGGGGAACACACATCCTTCACACATCTCCAGTCTTATGGGGAGGAGCCACTTATCTGTATTTATACATCACATCACCAATAATCTACAACAATCTTTATTGAATGGAAGAAAAAAGATGCCAAGAATGTCATATCACAGCTGACCAATCATTAGATGTGGGGGCTGCATTCGTTTTTTCCTCTATTATCTCCTGGTGGTCTGGCCAGTAAGACATCTCCTGTATTAGTGAGACACAACTCTGGAGGAAGGAGAAAAGGAGGCACAGTAGCATTTTTAATCATCTGAATGGTTGTGATAAATGTATTAGCAGATTTAGATACACTAACAAATTGAAGCCAAACTCCAGCTCACACTTTATAGTCAGTTACAACAAACAGTTTTTGGGGGATAAAAGTTTTTTATGATTAAATAAAATCTGATCATATTAATCACCACTGCCAGTGTTAAATGGTTTGTCTCATCCATGTAAACTGATACATTCTGCTGGAGATTTTGTGCTTTTGAAAAGACCTGCTGGCTGGTTTACCAAATGAAAATAGAAGAAAGACAAAAAAAGGAAATCTTTTCCAGCCGTCACATCTAAGAATTGGTGAGCTGCAATATAAGAAATGTTGGCTTTTGGGTTTAATAAAACTTTAAACTTTTCTCATCAGAGTAGAGAAAAGACATCCGTCCTCCGAGGACACCAGCAAAAAACTGAGGCATGCTGGGAGTAGGAGGGATTATCCTGGCCCCGCCCACAATTTATTCGTTTGCCAGTGTCAGATTGTCCTGTAGGTGGCAGTATAACCCAAACTTATGTGAACTGCTGTGTCCCTCATTGGATGAGAAAGAAAGAGAAGTGTGACTGTGATTGGTGGGTTTGGGACATCACAGAACAAATGACCAATGAGGAGGAAGATTTCCTGTTCTATAATCTGATATCTCCCATCATCCTCCATTGTGCAGTGTCACTTCTTAGTTGTAGTCTAAAGAAATAGGGGATTGGCGCTGTTCACTGATAGAGAATGATAATGAATAAATCAATAAACTATACAAACTGCTAACAAAAGGAAAACATAACCCCTCAATGTTGGGTGGATAAAACGTGTAACACAATGTAAATAATTGTTAAAAAATGGATATATGTGCTAAGAATGGTCAAAGGATGTGCAGAATACCTAAGTTGCAAAAGTTGTTATCACAAAATAAAATTGGTAAATAAAACACCAAGCATTAACAAAGGTGAATGATCAATCAGGTGTATATAAAAAAAAAAAAAAAATGTATGTGTGCAATGAAAGATATGAGTGGATATACCTAAAAAAGAGGGCAAAACACCGTGTTGCCCACTGGAAATAAATATGTGTACTGGTAAAGCTGAATCGTGTTGGAAAATTTATATGTGAAAAAATGTAAGAATATATATAAAAAATGTGGAAATATGTATAATAATTGGCATGTGATGTGCAGACAATCTAAGTGCACAAAAAACAAAAAGGTGAAAAAACCAAAAAGAAAATGAGAGTCCAAGCAACCAGATCAATTATTAAAAAATATATAAAAAGTTATTATATCCGTGAATAAAAAACAGTTCTTATGCAGCCAGCTGATATATCTTCAAAGGTTGTGGATAGGTCTGTCCCAATGAGTATATGTTGTCCCGTGTGGAGTCCCCTCTAGTGCCCCCACTCACCAGAGTGCCCAACCCCTGCAGGGGTAATGAGCATGTAGATGATCCGATGATCCAAGCGGTTGGTGTCCCCTTCACCACCTAATTTCCACCTGTGTCACCCGATCACTGTGTGCTGGTAAGCTTCAATCTTTCTCTTCCTTATGGAATGGGGAATAGGGATCTTCATACACCCATGCCACACCTAATGTCACAATGTGTTCAGAGTAAATCCCATGGTGGTTCCTCGTTTTTAGTTGTGTATATAACTGTATATCCGGCGTACATGTGACTGCTCGGTCCGGCCCGCCCCTCTCCTCTCTGTCCCTCCTGACGTCACTTCTTAGTTGGTAAAGTCCTACAAGAAGGTGACAGGATGGTGTAAGATCATCACACACAGTACAATCTGACCATACAATCTTTATACAATCAGCTTTATATCTTCCAGAACGATGTCATATGAGGACCGACCTAAACTATCATATCAGTCTCTATACAATCAGACAGATCCTTACACTACATACTTGTTGGAAGATCAAACAGAGATTGTACAATCAGATTGTAATGTGTGTGGTGAGCTTAATAGATATCCTGGAGGATGCTGGGAAATAGTGGAGAGAATTCTGCTGAGATCTGATGACTCTTTATATCCTCTCTTCTAGGATCAGCAAATCCTACTTGTCAGAGGAATCAAGAAGAGAACTGGAAAATCTGAAAAAGCTCCGACCAGAAATGAGGATTTCTATGTGATGACCCCAGAGGAGGAGACAGCTGTGAATGGAGGAGGGGGAGGGGACTTTGCTGTGAATGGAGGATGGGAGGGGACATTGCTGTGAATGGAAGAGGGGGAGGGGACATTGCTGTGAATGGAGGAGGGGGGAGGGGACATTGCTGTGAATAGAGGAGGGGGAGGGGACATTGCTGTGAATGGATGAGAGGGAGGGGACATTGCTGTGAATGGAGGAAGGGGAGGGGACATTGCTGTGAATGGAGGGGGGAGAGGACATTGCTGTGAATGGAGGAGGGGGGAGGGGACATTGCTGTGAATGGAGGAGGGGGGACATTGCTGTGAATGGAGGAGGGGGGAGGGGACATTGCTGTGAATGGAGGAGGGGGGAGGGGACATTGCTGTGAATGGAGGAAGGGGAGGGGACATTGCTGTGAATGGAGGGGGGAGAGGACATTGCTGTGAAAGGAGGAGGGGGAGGGGACATTGCTGTGAATGGGGGAGGGGAGGGGACATTGCTGTGAATGGAGGAGGAGGGAGTGGACATTGCTGAGAATGGAGGAGGAGGGAGTGGACATTGCTGTGAATGGAGGAGGGGGGAGGGGACATTGCTGTGAATGGAGGAGGGGGGAGGGGACATTGCTGTGAATGGAGGAGGGGGAGGGGACATTGATCTGGATGAGGATGAGATATAAATCTGAGAAAACCCGACACAAGAGGAGAATGGATGATCACAGATGAAGTAATACACCAGGACAGGATGGGGGATTCTGTTTTGTAATGAAGAAGAAAAAAACTGAACATTTCATATATAACCTGACTCAGGGAACACAGCCGGCATTTATCTGTCATCCCGGTATTTATCTTACATAGTTGGCTCCCCCTCCCCCTCCCCCATGGTGGGAGGATCCTTGTTCTCTGAATGGAGTCTCCCCCCGATGTGTCACTGCCGGCCTTTCCACACGGACTCCGTGTCACCCACATGGGAGCCCCTAAATCAGGGGACAGAGGAGCCCTTGATAAGTGCTGGTGGGATCCCAATGGGGGATGGGATGGAAGTTTATGAAAATCTAATGCCCTGTACACACCATCTGAATTTTCCGGATGGAATTCCGCTCAAGCTTGTCTTGCATACACACGGGTCACACAAAAGTTCTCTGAACTTTCGATTGTCCAGAGCACGGTGATGTACAACACTACGACGAGCCCAGAAAATGAAGTTCAATGCTTCCGAGCATGCGTCAAATTGTTTCCGAGCATGTGTAGAAATTTTGTGAGTCGGAATTGCTACAAACGGCATTTCCGATAGGAACTTTTTCCGTCGGAAAAATAGAGAACCTGCTCTCAATCTTTTGCTGGTGGAAATTCCGCCAGCGAAAGTCCGATGTAGCGCACACACGGTTGGAATTTTCGATCGTGTGTACGGGGCATTACTGTATATGATCAGTCTATGTATTGATCATTACATACACAGCAGGAATTGGGATTTCATTCTCTATAATACTGAGTGACATTCTATATATTAATGGAATAGAAAATAGAGAAGCAGCTATTAGTGCAGTGATATTATTGAGGAACGTTTAATGGAGCGCAGACCATATACTGCAGATCAGATCAGAGGGACATTCAGGGGTTTTCATACAATTTAATGTGGAATAAAGTTGTAATAAATAAAATGTCATTTGAACTTTTAGGCCCCTTTCACACGGGGGGATCCGCTCACTGTGCAGAGACTGACCTGTAAGAGTCCCGCTCTCCTCTATGGGGAGATCCGATGAAAACCGACCGCCTGTCCATTTCATCCCATCCAACCCACTGGACGGATGGAGAACGTATCTCTATACGTCTGTTTCCAGCAGATCTTGTCGGATCGGATGTCAGGTGGGTGTCAGAGGACACAGATCCACTGACATCCTTCTCACCATAGAAGTCAATGAGTGGCCCGAAAAATGGACAGGTGGATGGGATGGTTCTGATGGTGTGAAAGGGGCCTTACTCCTAAGAACCTGGCTGGTGATACATTGTAAAATAAAGACATTTCTCATCTCCCTGTAATGTGAGGATTCCTATGGAGGAGATAAAGCGGCTGAGATGGTCATACATGTAATACAATTATCATGGTGTACTGGGGTGTAATAATTCTTACCAGTTGATTGGCTGATTAGAATTTTGGTGAATCTTTCATATATTTTCTCTTCTTCAAACATTTTATTGAAGAATAGAATAAGTATACATAGGTAAGGAGCAAAAGAGAAAATTGCCATCGATAGAGAGGATAAGACAGGATCTCCCATAATGCAATGAGAGGGACGCACCCCTTAACCACTTGCCACCCGCCCACCCCCATCAAATGATGGCTGGGCGGTGCGGCTCTCGTTCTGGGTGGGCGTCATATGATGTCCTCTCAAAATGACCGCTATCTCATGTGCCCCAGGGGGCATGCAGTGCGGCGATCGCGGCTGCGCCATGTTGCTAGGACATGGCGCAACCCCAAACTGTGTAAAGATGTGATCAGCTGTGCCAATCACAGCTGGCCACATGTAAACACGGAGATGCCGGTAATCGGCACTCCTCGCCTCACACTGCCAGCATGTCAGGATAGGAGAGCCGATCAGTGGCATCTCCTAACAGGGGAAAGCTAGGTATGTAATCAGGGCACTCATCATCAGTGCCCTGATTACAATTAGTGCCCACCAGTGGCATCAATCAGTGCCAACCAGTGCCCACAAATGCCACCAATCTGTGCCCACAAGAGCTGGCTGGCTATCAGTGCTGCCCATCAATGCCCATCACTGCTGCCCATCAGTGCTGCCTATCCGTGCCCAGCAGTTCCGCCTATCTGTGCCCACCCATGCCGCCAATCTGTGCCCACCAGTGCCACCCATCAGTGCTGCCTATCAGTGCCACATATTATCAGTGCCCATAAGTGCCTCCTCATCAGTGCCCATCAGTGCAGCCTATCAGTGCCACTTCATCCGAGCCCATCAGTGAAGGAGAAAAATTACTTATTTACAAAATTTACTACCAGAAATTAAGAAAAACTTTTTTTTTAATTTTTGGTCTTTTTTTTAGGAAGAAATAAACCCAGGATTGATTAAATACCACTAAAAGAAATCTCTATTTGTGTGAAGAAAATGATAACAATTTCACATGGTTACAGTGTGGCACGGCCGCGCAATTGTCATTCAAAGTGACAGCGCTGAAATCTGAAAAATGGCCTGGGCAGGAAGGGGTGTGCCCTGTATTGAGGTGGTTAAAGAAATAAGGTTGGCGTGGGGGGACATTCAGGAGGATCATACAA
Source organism: Aquarana catesbeiana (assembly GCA_037953035.1). Classification (NCBI taxonomy): domain Eukaryota; kingdom Metazoa; phylum Chordata; class Amphibia; order Anura; family Ranidae; genus Aquarana; species Aquarana catesbeiana. Next base: position 626,069 of record JBBHAA010000218.1, read on the forward strand.
CATCTCTTTTCTTACAGATATAAAAAGCTATAGGTAGCAGAGTAGAATAATTAGATAGGTATGGTAGAAGGATCACTGCGTAACCTCTCACTAATTAAAGCTCAAGAGAGAGCAAGCCAAGTGTGAGGCAACAATGAGGATACTCGGATCTCCGGGGAATAAAACCAGAGAAAAGGGGAGATGATCACCACCCTTAGGTAGGACCATGGGTCTTGTAGAGTTGTCACAGATGATATCCTGTCAAATATATACAGTATACACTAGTGAGGCAATGCTAGTGTAGCACCCTCTAGTGTTCTAGAAGTAGAATTGGTTTTTTACTAAACCCACAACAGTAAAACCTGTCTGTATATGCAGAATAGCATGCTTGTTATACTCACTGTGGAACTTTAGGGGTTATTCCTCTGCACTGTTAAAAGTCTGTTTAAGGCCCCTTTCACACTTATACGACTTCAAAGTCACGTGATTTTACTGCGATTTTGAGGTGGCTATTTTGCCGCGATTTGCCACGGTTTTACAGCGATTTGGGTGCAGTACTTTTTTGTACGACTTTGCCACAACTTTGGCATTAACAAATAAAAACATACAGTAGTTGTTATGAATCATGAGGGGGAACTCTGCGCCAAATTTTAAATAAAAAACGGGTGTGGGATTCCCCCCCAGGGGCATACCAGGCATTTAGGTCTGGCGTGGATTGTAAGGGGAACCCCCCTATGCCGAAAAATCGTCGTGGGGGTCCCCAATACACAGGTTTTTAAAGTTATTTATTAGGCAGCTCTGGGGTCTTCTTCCGACTTCGGGGGTTTCTCCGGCGTCTCCTCCTGGTGTCCTGATCTTATGCCGGCTCCTCCGCTATCTTCTGCAGCTCTTTTGCTTGCGGTGGCCCGGACTTCTGCCTTCTGCCTTCTTGTCTTCTTCCCTCTTCTCTTCTTCCGATGTTGACATGACGCTTTCTCTGGCTGGAATGCTCTGAGCGCTCCTCAATGGACTTATATAGGCAGTGACCCCGCCCCCTTATGCCGTCACAGTCCCTGGGCATGCTGGGACTGTGATGTTTTAGGGGGCGTGGTCACCGGGTGATGTTAACCACGCCCCCTTATGATGGCACAGTCCCAGCATGCCCCGAGACAGTGACCTCATAAGGGGGCGGGGTCACCGCCTATATAAGTCCATTGCGGACCGCTCAGAGAGCATTCCAGCCGGAGAGAGCGTCGTGTCAACATTGGAAGAAAAGCAGAAGGCAGAAGGCAGAAGTCCGGGCCACCGCTAGCAACAGAGCTGCAGAAGATAGCGCAGGAGCCGGCAGAAGATCAGGACACCGGGAGGAGACGCTGGAGAGACCCCCGAAGTCGGAAGAAAACCTGCGGAGCTGCCTAATAAATTACTTTAAAAACCTGTGTACTGTGTTTTTTCATTGACACTTTTTTCCCTAGGTGAATGGGTAGGGGTACGATGTACCTCATACTCATTCACAAAGGGTGGGGGGCTGGGATTTGGGGGCCCCCTTATTAAAGGGGGCTCCCGGATTCTGATAAGCCCCCGCCCACAGACCCTGACAACCAATGGCCAGGGTTGTTGGGAAGAGGCCCTTGTCCTCATCAACATAGGGACAAGGTGCTTTGGGGTGGCCAAAGCACCCACCCCCCCATGTTAAGGGCATGCAGCCTGGTAGGGTCCAGGAGGGGGGGATGCTCGCTCGTCCCCACCCCCATTCCTGACCGGCCGGGCTGCGTGCTTTGATAAGGGTCTGGTATGGATTTTGGGGGGACCCCACGCCGATTTTTCAGCATAGGGGGTTCTCCTTAGGATCCATACCAGACCTAAGGGCCTGGTATGCCCCTGGGGGGAAACCCACGCTGTTTTTTTCATTTAAAACTTGGCGCAGCATTCCCCCTCATGATTCATACCAGACAGCTGTCAGCACTGCCTGTCACTCATCGCGAAAGGAAAAAAAAAGTTTTCCTTTCCCGATCAGCGAGCCAGGCTTGTGCTTACAAAGTCGTACTGAAATCGTGTCTATATTACTCAGGCACGATTTGCATGCTACTTGAGGGTTTAACATTGAGGTCTATGGAGTACAACTTGCATAGAAGTTGGACCAAAGTAGTGCAGGGACTACTTTCAAGTTGTCACGACTTAAAGTCCTGCCAATATGAATGGTAGTCATTGAAAATCATGGAGAATGACTTGTCATACGATTTTGCAGTACAAAATCATAGGACAAGTCGTATAAGTGTGAAAGGGGCCTTATCCTGTGTTCAAATATCCTCCCCTTCTTTCATTGTCTATCTTGGGAAGGCCAGCTAACACATAGGCAGTGGCCAACCTGCACATGCTCAGTTGTTTCTTTTATGCTGAAAATATTTTTTTTAGCACTGAGCATGTCATTGGCACAGTGCCAATCAGCGCTGGCTAGATGGCAGGTGAGGGTATACTAATACAGAGGAAGTTTGGTCAGAGGAGAGTGGAATCTTCTCCTACATGAACACTCTAGAATCGCTGGGACCCTGCAGTTTACCACGATATACAGAATAAAAAGGAAAAAAAAAAGGTACATAGCAGCAGTATTTGGATTTAAAAATAAGATTTAGAAGATGTGTGCATTGTGGGGGGGGATGATTTGTTTTTATATTGCTGGGTTTAGTAACACTTTAAGTGTAGGTAAATTGGCAGGTTTGACTGACAGCCAAGCCTGTGTTTTGGTTAATCTGGGTCAGGTGAGTGACTCAGGGAGGCTGGTATGACTCGCAGGCAACATCTTTAAGACCTTCCCCTATTTCTAGAAACTAGTGAAAGATTCTAGAAGAATGGGAGGGGAGGAGCTGTTTGGAGTATTCATGAGGGCCCTGACCAATCCCCAACAGATGGGTTGGCAGGGGGCAGGCCCTCTCAAATACTCTGGGTCAGATCAGCTGGGGCAGTGTGGAGTTTGGGTGGAAGATGGAGAAGAAATGTTAGGCTGTCGGTGGCCCAGGAGGGGTGCCCCCCAGTCTGGGGGGTGACCTTGGGCCTGGGCACAGAAGGAACCTTCTTTACGGTGCATTAGGGTGTCCAGTCCAGAGGCACAGGAGCAAGTGGAAGACAGCAGGAGAACATTGCCAGGCAAATCTCCAGGAAAAAAGACAGCCAAATGGGCTGGTGAGTGCTGCAGCCAAGAGGACTGAGAAGCATTCCATGAGAGGACTGAGTGAGAGAAGTCTGGGAAAGATGCAGAGTCAGTCTGGGAAGACTGTAAAGTCTTAGTTAGGAGGGAAAGTGGAAGGGGTAGCTGCAGCCAGGTGGGCTGGCAGTGAATGAAGAGGTGATACTGGGATCAGTAGCCACAGGAGGAGGAGGATAGCTGGGAACTAGGACATTTTGCTATACTAATAGAGAGACCCTTGGTCCCTGCTGGTAAAGGGTGGTTGCTACAGATCTAACTGAGCCTTTTTTTAGATCATCCAAATGATGGCAGCTGGTCCTGGGAGTTGTAGTTCTACAAGCATGTGCTGGAGGTAGAAGAAGAAGAGTGTATACAGGCTGTATATAGTTGTGTCCCTGAAGAGTTTTGTTACTACCTTGATCAAGTGGGCATCCCATAAATACCCTCAGCCCTATCCAAGTTCAATACCTCTAATAAAATACAAAAACCAAGCTGCAAGGACTGATTCTGGTCTCCAGTGTGTGTGTGTGGAAGATTCTGTGTATCAGGCCGTGCAGGGTGGGAGATACCTTTATTCACCAGAGGCTCCTGCGGGGGTAGCGCTACATATGGGGGTGTCATCCGGGATATCTGCCCATGGTTAAACTGCTGGCCGTTGTGCCTGGCAACCAGAGTTTCTCATCGAGCCAGAGAACTGTGCCTTGTTCCAAAACCACCAGAGGGGTTGAACCAGGGAAGGACTAACAAAAAAACAAAGGAGATGCCCCCTGAGACTTTATAGGCATAGGTTGGAAACCAGAAAGAAGCGTAAAGAAGTATAATAAAAAGTACAAATTTTATTGATAAAAACCGTCTAACAATAGAGGAGAATATCACATTTACTATACATGAATGGTAATCATATATGGGTAAATATTTAAAATAAATTTTGCGCAATATTACCAATAGTATATGTAAAAAATGTAGGATAAAGTAAAAACTATTATATAGTGGTTGCTGTAGTTGTAGTTGCTCGGATCAACGATCTCTGTGTTGCAACATATAGTAGTTCCCACTATTTAGCAGTAGAGTGATGGTGCTATAATGAAGTGAAAAACGTGCAAGTATCTAAATTGTCAAAAAAATGGTCATGAGTGAAAGCAAGCTGGGATATCATAAATAAATTATCGTGAATAAATAAATGCTGGTGAATAAAAAAATCCTTGTAAAAAACTGAATAATTAATACTAAGTGCAACCCATCAAAAAATGAATAAATTATACACAGAAAAAGGTGCCAACAGTGAACTATAAAATACTGCAATCACAATTCATTTAAATGTGCCTTTAAAAATAAGGTGATAACATTGCAGAATTAAAAATGAAAAGTTCATAAATTCTTAGATAGGTGGCGCTGTTGGAAAGGTAAAAAAAGTCCTTCTATTCAGATCTGTGTATATCTTGTGTGCTGGGTAAAATATTCTTATAGTGGTGCCTCCTAGTATAGTCTCACAGAACTCTCACCTTAAAGTTGTAAAAGTCAGGCTATGGTAATTAAATCCTTGAGGTGTGGAAGTACTGTCTGGGAGCCTCTCCTTCTAGGTGCTTAACTCTCCATACTTTCTTCTCGGTCACTCCGCTCTGGTGTAACTCAAAAACTCACGTTTTTCACTTCATTATAGCACCATCACTCTACTGCTAAATAGTGGGAACTGCTATATGTTGCAACACAGAGATCGTTGATCCGAGCAACTACAACTACAGCAACCACTATATAATAGTTTTTACTTTATCCTACATTTTTTACATATACTATTGGTAATATTGCGCAAAATTTATTTAAAATATTTACTATACCAAGTGTTTGTGTGAGCACCCTCATTTTGCTGCAATATTTACATTTGTACTATCTTACACGATTTAGTCACCATATTATTTATTCTCACGTCTACCAGCGCGAAGGAAAATTTTTATTATTAATCATATATGGATAATATACAGCTGAATTCTATGACACATGGTTAATCTCACAGTAAGAGGCCATAACCGCAAAAGAAATCCTAACATGTTTCGGAATATACATTTAAATTCCATCTTCGGGGGATGGTCAGAGAAAGCTGTGACATCTGGTAATATAATAACAGAGTATCAGGAAAAATATGGTATATAGAAAGTAAAATCAGGCATGACAAATAGCAAACATAACATCAAAATGGCATTTTTATCTGAAAAATACTCACATGGTGGCTACCATTGACAGATATAAAAACACAACGTGGATCATGAGGTTAAAGCTCTCCAAATTGTCCCGTTGTATCTGAGCTCTGCCAGCAGGAGGGGAAATGCCCCTAGAGGTAGAGTGGCAGAGTTTAAGTCCAAAAAACAGACTCTACAAAAAGTGAAGACAGGCGAGATGAAAAATATATATAGAAAGTATGAATAACATTGCTGTAGCTGTGCAGGCGCTCACAAGGAACATTTGTCTGAGGACGGCCCTGGCATAAAAAATAGACATGATTATAGAAAGTGTATTGTTTGGCAGAAAGACAAACAGAAGCTTGAAATAACTCCCTGGATAATTTCCTGGCAAGCAAGTAGCAGCAAAACATGATAATAACATGCATTATATGTATGTAATAAATACAAGAATGAAAGAGCGGCTAGCCAAAGATATTAAAAAATAACAATCATAGTAACCAAATGCAATGACAGCATTGAAATGTATGTCCTGTCATCAAGGGAGACACTCACAAGTTCCAGGTAGTCTGTCTGCAGACTGAAACAGACGGCTTTATATGTGTGTAGCAAGGTGTATGAGATACATCCATGTGATTGGTACAACCAATCCGAGGAGCGTGAGGGTGTCAGGTGATCGGGAGCCCATTCAGTGATGTCATCACCGTCAATCAGACAGGCGATCACAAGGATCATTTGTCTGAGGACGGCCCTGGCACAGAAATGACTGTACATGATTTGAAAGTGCTTGTAATCCCTTACAAACCACTTTTCACTACACTACACTTTTCACTACAGGTAAGCCTTACAAACCACTTATAATAAGGCTTACCCGTGGCTACCATGGATATCTCCTTAATCTACATGGTTTAGGAGATATCCCTTGTATCAGCATGTGCCAACGTCATCGGCACATGCGCATTGAAGCAACGGCTCATTCGTGCCGTTGCTTCAGCTGACGTGCCATTACCGGCAGCTCCCGCGCACATGTACGGGAGTGATGTCATTGCGGCTCTGGCCAATCACAGCACCGGAGCCCGTGATAATCAGAAATAACTCCGGGAGACATGTCGACGGGCAGAGAAGTGTGTTGAGACCACTGCGGGGGCTTTGATCTAAGGTGAGTATTTCATAATGAGCTAGTATGCTATGTATACTAGCTCATTATGCCTTTGTCTTGCAGGTTTGTTTGTTTTTTGTGGGTTTGCAACCACTTCAAGAGGTGTGTTGTTTGTCAAAAAGACAAACAGAGGCCTAAAACAACTTTTTGGATAATTTACTGGCAAGCAATCAGCAGCAAAACATAGTGGTAACATGGATTATATGCATGCAATAAATACATGAATAAAGTAAAGCTGCCATGATTCTGAAGTTCTAAGAATCACTGAACCGTTACATTGAGTATGGCTAAGTATAACAAAGAAGGCGGAAAAAGAGCGGCTAGCCAAAGAAGTTAAAAAATGGTAACGGTAGTAACCAAATGCAGTGACACTTACTTGCAGCACAGCATTAAAAAATGGAAAATTGAATTCAAATACTTACTGTAATTTTTCTTTTCCTGACGAGCTCTATGGCAGCACAGCTGGGTATAGGCTCAGCCCCCCATGCCTCCAGGATATAACTCATATACATTTGAGCCCGCCTACAGCCTAGGCGTTCTGTAACTAGTCCTACCAAGCTGGGTGGGATTTGTGCTGCCATGGAGCTCGTCAGGAAAGGAAAATTACAGTAAGTATTTGAGTTCAATTTTCTGTTTTCCTGACGGCTCCATGTCAGCACAGCTGGGAACGAACTAGACAAAACAGGGAAGGGATAATACTACACACTCCTCAATTCTGACTAAAAAACAGAAGCCAGGACACCTCTGCCAAACTCAACTGTCATTAAGCCATGAATATGAATATTTTGGTGCCCACGTAGCTGCCTTGCAGATAGTTTCAGACACTCGGCCTGCTGACACTCTCAAGGTCCAGACCCTTCTAGTGAAGAGTGCCGTGATTCTCCTGGTGCAGCCAACCCTTTCATCTTGTAGGCCAAGGGGATGAGCTTTACCAACCAAGAGGCAATAATCTTGCTGAAAGCCGTAAAATCATTATGTGTTCCACCTGGAATGACAAACAGATGCTCTGACTTCCTCATGGCAGAAGTCGCCTTGATTAAACATTTTAAAGCTTGGCCCACATCCAATGGGCTAATTTCTTGAGTACTCCCCAAAAGGAAGGTAGGAGGACAACCTCTTGTGTGATATGGACTCTGAAGGTCAGTTCAGGCACAAATTTGAGTATTGGCATGAGTACCACCCTGTCTGGGAAGTACGCGAGTATGGGTTCTTTAAACTCCAAGGCCACCAATGCTGACTCTCTTCTGGCTGATGTAATTGCCCCCAGTAAAGCAGTTTTCAGTGAGAGGAACCACAGAGTGATTAAAGGCATCTGATGAAATAACGTCCAACAGCAATGGGAGATCTCATATTGGAAACAATTCAAGGTTTCAACCAAATTGCATCTTGAAAAACAGTATAAGTAAGTATTGGATGCCCACTGTATGCTGGTGAAGGCAGAGATAGCTGAAATGTGTGCCTATAGAATACTTACACATAGACCTAAACCAAGCCATGCCTGCAGACATTTCAGAATAGACTTCTGAAGAGTCCAGTGTAAAATCTTGATCAACAATAATACTTGGAATTTATGCCATATTCTACTATAGGCACGGCTAGCGCTGTCCTTTCTTGTCTTCATAAGAGTATTCACAATCTTCACAGAGCATTCAAAATCCATTAACCTCTTCATCTCCAGACCCAGGCCCTCAGCCTGAGCCTGTCGGATGCTGGATGAATGGGACTTTGGAGAAGATTTGATCTCACTGGCAGAGGGAGTCAATCCTTGACACTCATAAGGATGAACAGAGGGTACCAAGGCCTCTTCGGCCAATTTGGGGTCATCACCAGAACTGTCTCCTTCCCCCGCCACAGCTGGAAGCTGAAAATCAGAGGATACATACTGTCATGCCCATCTGTGTATTCCTCTTATAGAGTCTGAAGAGGGATGTTTTGCTTGGGAAAGCTATGAGACTGCTTATTGCCAGAGAATTTAACCCCTTCACAGGGTAAGTGGAAATGGCCCCATCAAATCTGCCCCATCAAATCTGCCCCATCATATTGCCCACATCAAAACTGCCACATCCTATTGCCCCATCAAAACTGTGCCATCAAAATTGCCCCATCATACTGCCACCACCAAAATTGCCCCATTAAAACTGCCCCATCCTATTACCCCATCAAAATTGCCCCATCATACTGCAACCACCAAAATTGCCCCATTAAAACTGCCCCATCCTATTGCCCCATCAAAATTGCCCCATCATACTGCCACCATCAAAATTGCCCAATTAAAACTGCCCCATCCTATTGTCCCATCAAAATTGCCCCATCATACTGCCACCATCAAAATTGCCCCATTAAAACTGCCCCATCAAAATTGCCCCATCATACTGCCACCATCAAAATTGCCCCATTAAAACTGCCCCATCCTATTGCCCCATCAAAATTGCCCCATCATACTGCCACAATCAAAATTGCCCCATCCTATTGCCCCATCAAAACTGCCGTATCCTATTGCCCCATCAAAACTGCACCATCAAAATTGCCTCATCCTATTACCCCCCAAAAGTGCCCCATCATATTCCTCTATTATAAATGATTAGTAATGGACTGTCCCCTCCCCCGGGCTCTGTATGTAATCAGAGCTGAGATGTTCCAGCCTCCTCCCCCACAGTCCATCATTGTGTATAAGAAGCTTTGGTAACCATGGCAACAAAAGCCTGGTTACCCTTTTTAAAAATGTCACTGGCCACCGCCTTGCATCGCGTCATTTCCGGTTTGCAAATAACACAATGCTATGGGCCAGTGATTCCTACTGATGACAAACATCTCCCAGGAGGCATTGCAGAGCGGAAATGACACAAGGGGCTGCGGCCAGGGAGGAGGAAGTGAAAAATGAATACAGCATATATACAGAAGGTGCTGAGAAAAAAAAATCCAATTCATTTACAGTGCACAGATTAGTGAGGGATGCTGAGGAGTTGAAAATGTGGGTGGAATTCCGCTTTAACATTCGCTGTTGTCTTCCTGCTTCTCCTCCCGGGCAATCAGCAAGTAGGTCTTAAGACCCTATTGGCCAACAGGACAAGCAGCCATATTGGCCGCTGAGGAGGAAGCCACCGAGGAGGAAACACAAGGTGAAGCCTCCGAGGAGGAGAGGCAGGAAGGAGCCGAAGCGGCCCGCGGCCTAGATGGGGTAAGTGCAGGGCTGGTGGGCAATCGAACAAGCAAGCAACGGGTGGGGGGGTTTGACTGACCGACCAAATGGGGGATGGTGGCCATTTTGTTTGCCGCCCCTTCTGAAAAAAGATGAAGCACCAGCCACCACTGCCCTCAATCCTATCCAAGTTCAAGACCCCTAATAAAATAAACCAAAGCTGCAAGGACTGATTTCTTGTCTCCAGCATGTGTGGAAGATTCTGTGTCAGGCCATGTAGGGTGGAGGATACCTTTATTCACCAGCGGCTCCTGTGGGGGGAGCGCTACACTAGAAAGATAGGTCCCTAGTAAATAAAAACTAGTGGGAATAAGAAAGTTGTAAGAGAGAGAGAGGAGTGGGAAACAGGGGATAGGGGGAGAGAAAGGAGAGAAACAGTAAAGAGGGATGGGTTCCCCATGACTATTCTCTGGGGGGGGCGGAGTGAAATGCGTTGGGGCGTGGCCTGGTCGGAGTCCAGGCTGAGGTTACCACTCTATTCACTACTCCAGGACACCTCGATGTGCAACTTTTAGGGGCCACCCCATTGTTCTCTAAAGAGGGATTAGGGCCAGTCCCCGAGAGGAGGGGTTCATATAATTTTCTCATGGTGATGATTGGGGGATGGTAATACCAGTGAAGTGGGTGATGATGAATGTTGGGGGTTTCAAATGCATGCTGGGATGTCTAATAAGAGAGCCCAGCACTAGTTTTACATGACTGATGGCTGCAGCTGGATAGATGATCATCTCCATGTTCCCAGAGATACAATCGATTTTACATTCAGCATCTACAGTGATCCTTCCCTAAATACATAATGTCTGTATCCTGTAAAGTGATATGTGACTATGTGAATGATTTAAATCCTGTTAAAATCAATTATCATAGAATCAATCTATAATTCCCATGATTTTTTTTAAACAAATAGTTTGTTCAAGTTTTTAAATGAACAGACATTGGAAGAGTGTTACAAATCTTCACAGATAGAAATCCGGCAACAGGGGTATAAACCAAACAGGTACATATTATAAACAGTAAATGCAATAAACAAGTATTCCAGTAGTTGTTGAATTTGTGTTATTACTGTAATAATAATGATATTTCAATAATTCATATTGATGTGAAAAGTTCCAAGAAAATCTGTTCAATTCTCGTGTAAAAACTCAAAAATTGATTTAATAATAAAAATAGCAAAATATTACAAAAACAATGTCAAAGTATCAATAATGTGTTATATTCTTAAAATGAAGATTAAATCAGATATGTCTGTGTGTAAAAATATCAGCAATGTCTGGAGATGTATGTGTGTGAGTGTGTCCTCGTGGAGAGCTGGAGTGAAAGTCTGCCTTTGTCCCCTGTTACAAGCTTTTCTACTCCTAAAAAACCAACCCCTACCCTTTTCCTATTCAGGCTGCTTTAAAGGTTTGTTTTTTCCTTATAGTCCCACAGAAAAACCGGGAACTTTGAATGAGCAATTTCCCTCCCACCTTTCTAAAAAGGTGGGTGTCACTCAATCTAACATTCCTAAGGGTGGGGCTATGAACTATGTGAGAGTAGCTAAAATAAGAATCATTTAACTTATACAATATACACGTTTCCTTTAAACATCTAAAATCCTACTACAAATCAGTATATATACATTTAAAATGCAGTGTTCTTATTAATATCTTAATCAAGAAATATAGTAATGTAAAGAAACAGCTTATATTCTTAACATACTGGAACTTTGTGTCTTCGGAAAAGGATGTAACCTTATCTCTTACGATGGGGGAGGTGAGACTAATTGATACCACACGAGAGTTCTACATAGAACTGTTTATGAAGTTTATAACAAAATATCTACTTTCACAAGTATATATAAAGATCTTATATAAAACTTCACTTTTTCTATACATAGAAGAGTAATAAATTATATAAATGTATCCATGTCCATTGTTCTCAAAGACCCAACTATTCATAAATATTGATTTCTAACAGTAGTCTAAATGGGTACAGCTAGTTCAAAGGCACAGTGCTATTTGGGAAGAGAAGGAAGGAGGGGGGTTGCCAACCTCTCATCTCCTGTCTAGCCAGTGACATAAACAATAGGATTAGGTTTCGGTTGGTTCGGGAATATTAAGCGACTCAAGGGGTAATAGGACTCCTAGTTTGTTTATTCAAGGGTCAGATGTTTTGCCTTCACCCACTCTGCCCAGATTTTATCCAATTTCTTTGGGGAGTTTCTACCTAGGTAAGTTAATTTATATAGTGGAGGGGCTGTGTTAACCATTGTCTGCAAAAGTTGTCTAGTAGGCGGTTGAGCCTGGTTCCAGTGTAGGAGTATTGCCTTTCTCACATACAGTGTCGTGTAGAAAACACATTTTTTTCCTCTGAGGGGCCTCTAAGAAGTTGCACATGCCCAGAAGGAGGGGGATGGGGCTATATGGAACATTTATTTTTCCTATAGAGTTCATGTCAGCCAAGACTGCCTTCCAGAATTCCACTACACTAGGACAGGACCAGACCAAATGATAAAAATCAGCATTTTCCGAGCTACATTTAGGCAGTTAGACGTTCGGTCAGGGTAGATTCTCGCCAAACGTGCCGGGGAGTAATAGGCGCGGTGTAAGAATTTAAGCTGGATAAATCTATCTTGTGATGAGATCGTCAGGGGTAGATATTGCTGAATTCCCTCCGCCCAGTCATCGTCCGTTAGATCTGGAACATCCCGTTGCCAGACCAAGAATAATTGAGATACCTTGGATGTGTGGAGAACAGCAAGCTTGTGGTACAACATAGACAGTGTTCTCACACCATCTGGGGATTGGAGCGTATCCTCCACCTCAGACATCTCCAAACTCACCGGGGAGGGGAATTGGGAGCGAAAAGCATGGCGCAGTTGGATATATCGGAAGAACATCTGATTCGGAAGTCCTGATCCCGTTTAAGAAAATCAAAGTAATCAACTGCCCCTGGGACACTATGTCCTCCAAAGTCATGATCCCATATCTGGCCCAAATAATCGGATCTGGGATGGAACGGAAGTGGGGCAGACGGGGGTTTCCCCAGAGTGGAGTATGTGGGGACCAGGCATGGGGTTTCCCAAGTTTCCTAGCAACAGTATCCCACACTTGAAGAGTTGTACTCATAGGGGGGTCACCCAAGGGTTGGACCTAGGACCCCTATATATCAGGTTCCTCAATTCGGAATATGAACCAAGTAGTGCCGCCTCTAGGGTAGATGCAGGGTTGGCTGGCTCCTCAGAGAGACAACATTTAACAGTGACCAGAACCGCCGCCCAATAATATTTTATAAAAGAGGGTAGTGCCAGGCCACCTAGCGTAATGGGTAGTTGTAGGGTTGTTCTCGCTACTCTAGCAGTCTTATCGTTCCAAATAAAGGAGGTGATAATACTATCCAATTTCTTAAAGAGGCAGTCCGGCAGGGGTATAGGGGTCTGTCTTCTATGAAATTATTCCTCACTGAAAAAAATATATAAGTTTCAATAATTGCAGAATGTATGTCCAAAACATTTGTACCAGCTGAAAAAAGTCTGTAAGTTTAGGAAAATATCAATGCCTGTGTTGTCAGCTCCATCTAGTGGCCAATATGCAGTATAGGTTTATGAAAATATTTCAAATGGAAAAACTTTACTGGACCGCATTTTGGTGACCAGTGTTCATTTTTTACATCAAATTTCCATTTCATTCTAGTTATAGTCTTTTGACTAAAATGTCATTTTTAGTTTTAGTCTTATTTTAGTCATTTGAATTGTTTTAGTCATATTTTAGTCGCCTAAAATTGAATGGGTTTAGTTACATTTTAATGTATTATTTCAAAAATAAAATATTAACCCTCCAACCCAAATCCCAACACCTAACTCTTACTCCTAACCCCAATCCTAATCCCTAACCCTAATCCTAACCCCTAACCGTAATCCTAATATTGAACCCTAACCCATAATCCTAATCCATAACCCTAATCCCAACACGTAACCATAACTCTAACCCCTTCCCATAACAAAAAAATAAAAATAAATGAATAATAATTTAAAAAAATGATAAAATCTATTGGAAAAGCTACAAATCTCAAATATCTGGTTACAAATGATACAACAGATGATAGTTTCCTCTATTGACTAATAAAAAAACGCTCAAAAACGCTTAGGAAACCCCATACAAAAAAATACAAAAGTGCGACAAAACGCCAGAAAAAAACGCTGAAAACCGCGATGCTCAGGTGCGATCGCCTTAAAGTGATTGTAAAGGTACAATTATTTTTTCCCCTAATATCTTCCTTTACCTCAGTGCCGTCCTCCTTCACTTACCTCATCCTTCCATTTGTCTTGGAAATGTCCTCATTTCTTCTTAGAAATCCTCACTTCCTGTTCTTCTGGGTGTAGCTCCCCCCTGTCATGCGCGGTTTTCTCCCTGGTGTGGAGTGTGGTGGTCGCCCCTCCCTAGGACTACAGGAGAATGCCAGGACCCTCTCTACGTCAGAGCTGGAGAAAAGAGCTGTGGGTTAGTGGGCGTGTCCTACCACAGCTCCGCCTCCCTTGGCTTAGTTTCATTTACTAAACTTCACTGCCCCGCCTGGACTCCGCCCCCTTGCTGCCTGGTGATTGGTGGAAAGGAGAGCAGCAAACTCAAGGTGAGTAAAACCTGAGAGTTGTCTCCACAATGACTGTAAATTGTAAGATTTCTATATAAACTTAGTGATGTCTATTTATATCGCTGTCTTTATTATATGTAATAAAAAGCATTGTGTGGCTCCTCCTACAAAATACCAACAACGCCCCTCCCCCACAACATTACCGAATATTATCTTTTCATGGATCCGACCTTCACATTCCTCCCTCTTCTATCCCTCAAACCATTTCATCTCCATCCATTCATCACATTCCTCGCTCATCCATCACTATGTCTTATTTCTCCCATCTCCATCCATCCATTCATCCCATCCCTCGCTCATCCATCACTATGTCTTATTTCTCCCATCTCCATCCATCCATTCATCACATCTCTCGCTCATCCATCACTATGTCTTATTTCTCCCATCTCCATCCATCCATTCATCACATCCCTCGCTCATGCATCACTATGTCTTATTTCTCACATCTCCATCCATCCATTCATCACATCCCTCGCTCATCCATCACTATGTCTTATTTCTCCCATCTCCATCCATCCATTCATCCCATCCCTTGCTCACACATCACTATGTCTTATTTCTCCCATCTCCATCCATTCATCCCATCCCTCGCTCATCCATCACTATGTCTTATTTCTCCCATCTCCATCCATCCATTCATCACATCCCTCGCACATCCATCACTATGTCTTATTTGTGAAGGATCTGGAGGCTCCTCTTCTCAGGCATCTTTTATAATACAAATATGACATATTTTACTATTGTACATATAGAACATCAATATATTTGTATCTTTATTATTGTGATAGAAGATTCTTGTGAGGTAAATGAATATTTTTTATATGAACCTCTTATATACCAGTAACTTTCACCCTCCCCCACACATGACAATGTTATTCTCTCCGCTCTGTCGCTCTTCAGATGACAATTGTCAGGTAACACTCCACACAATCCAACATTTCATCATTTATTACCCACAAAGAGATATTTTATGATGGAACTTCATCACCTTCAATGCTTTTATTGTTTGATAAAATTTAAAAAATTTTATATTCTTTGGAATAATAATTTTTTTTTATTTGTTAGATATAAATAAAGTTGATTTTGCGTTGAATAACGGTAAATGATGAGGCTTTACTGATGGGCAATGATGAGGCAGCAAAGGATGGACACTGATGAGTCGGCACTGATATGTAGAATTCAGGAGCAATGATAATCTGCACTGATGGGCACCAATAGACCACAATGTTATGCAGCACTGATGGGCACTGATAGGCAACAGAGATGGGCAATGATAGATGGCACTGATGGGCACTGACAGGTGGCTGTGATGAGCAATGACAGGTGGCACTGATGGGCAATGACAGGCGGCACTGATTGACAGATGGGCGGTACTGACTTACACTGACAGCGATCACTGATGCCCATCACTGATGTTGAAGTCCTGACATGTTTTACTGCAGGGCACTGAGATGGGCAATTCCAGGCACTCTGGTCGGCACTGATTGGCACTTTGATGGTGACTTTTAGCAGTGTTTTGATTGGCCGCTGACTGATAACTTTTAGAAGGGGGTGTGTCACATAGGAGGGGCTGTGCTGATAGTCAATGTGATGATGATGATCAGAGAACCCCCCTCATATAGAGAGAACATCCGATTGGCTCTCCCTGTCAGTGTGAAAAGATAAATGGCGTATAACGGGACCTCATGGTCCACGAGATGATGAACTGCGCTTTGTCACAGCCAATCACGTGACAATAAGGCGATGACAGAGGCTTCTTACCACAATCTGAGGAGCGGGATGTCCGACTGACACTCGGCACTCGCTTTGGCCGCGCTGCGTCTCCCTTATGTTATAATGATGGACTAAAATAGACGTCCAATCAGAAGAACAGAACCCCTCCCCCGACGTCTTTCTACATACAGCCGGCCAGAAGGGCTTCAAAATAGACATTTTATTATTTGATTTATAATTGTAAACATTTCATATAAAAGATGAAGCATAATGATTTTATACATGTTATGTTATTGAAATAAAGAAAAATCGAATACAACATGTTTATTATAAAAACAATATAAAAATGATGATTTTCTCCAATAATAAGACCCCTTTCACACTGAGACCCCCATAGTGTCCTCGGTAAAACTACGCTATTGGCGACGGCTACGTTATTGGCGGATAGGAGGCAAAACTACGCTATTGGCGACGGCTACGTTATTGGCGGATAGGAGGCGCATTTTGGTCGCCAGCGTGGCGGTTAAATGCCCCCCACTAGCGGACGAGAAAGGGTTTAAAGCGCCCCTGTAATGCGCTGCTGCAGCGGTACATTCCCAGCGGTATAGTCGTACTGTCCCATAGAATTCAATGGGCAGGAGCGGGGGAGGGGTATTAAACACAACGCTCCTTCAACGCTCCAAAAAATGGTGCCGGCAGGACTGTGAGAAATGGATCGGATGTTTGAGGGCGTATTGAAGGCGCTATTTATAACGCTATAGAGCCCGCAATACGCCAAGTGCGTAAAAACGGTTTATAAATGATAAAAATAAATAAAAAAATGTAAGTAAAATCTCCCGATTATCATGAGAATTGAGTCTTTGTGAGGATTTCAGATTCCATGTGGATTTGGTGAAGAAGAATTCTTTTGGTCGGACATCTTTCCTTGGATTCTTCCTTGTTTATTACACATGGAAGTCCAATGTCTGAAGAAAGACTCCACCTCATTCCATGACTGGCAGCATTTCCATTCTTCTGTTGTTGGGCCGACATTCTCCACATAAACACCACCTTGTGTGACCAATCAGAATCTCTCAATCATCTTCCTCTTCTAAACTTTCAATCGTTCTTTTCCTTCTCAGGGGATTTCTAGGGAACGCTGGCGGCTCCTCAGTGCCAGGCTGATGATCTTTCTCTAAGATTAGGAACATCCTCAATTCTAATTATAAAGAGAACATGAATTTCCTAACAAAATAAAAATAATCTCAGTAAATCTTCTTCTTGGAAAACCTGTATTAATAAATGACGATCGGCCTCCAGCGAGGGAAGAAGCGCGGCGTGAAGGAGGCCGGGAGTTCCATGGTTTCTGGAAGTAAAACTGGGGGCCGGGGGGAGCATTGGATGGATCAAGATGAAAAAACTCCAAGATTTAGAAGACCTTTATTGGTGGGAAAAGATTGGATGATTTGCGGAGCCCACGCACGCGCGGGTTACATAGCGGAGTCATTGGAAGTCAGGCGTTGATAATGCTCTTGATGGTTTTCTCAGCTCTTCATAGATGAAGCTCAGTACAGCCAATGGCTTGTCCTGCAGGGAATCTCCTCCAATGAGTAGAGGGCCGGGGGTGGGGCCGGGGGCGGGGCGAGTCTTCTAGTGACGTCTGTAGACAAGGAAGGAATAGGGAGCGATCCCCAAAGATACAAAAATAGGGAGATTGTTTACCAGAGGGGATTATCAGAAGAAGAAGAGGAGTCAGATGGTAAAGTGAGCCCAGAAGACGTGGATGGCGGCCCCTCTATACAATACGAGCTTCAAAGTGGAGATCAGAGCCGTCTTTAATGTGTGGGAAAAGGGGCGGATACACAGGCCATGTCACTGATTGGTGCCCCTGTACTGCCCGCCTCTTGAGCCCCTCGCTGCCCGCCAGAGTTCACCCCCCTCTGATAACGGTCCCCCGATCCTCCTCTTCTGGGGTCCCTCTTCGCTGCTCCTGGCCCCTCCCCCTGTTCAGAGCCCCCACAGCCAGCAGCTCTCTATGGGGGGCCCCCGAGCCGAGTCACATGACCGTGTGTCCATTCAGACACGGAGCCCTGACCCAGCCCCGCCCCCTCTCTCCCCTGATTGGCTGACTGACTTTGATGGACAGCGGTGGGAGCCAATGTCTCAGGAGGAGTGTGTCGGAGGGATTAACCCTGGTGGACATGTCTGGAGAGAGATGGGGGTCTATGAAAGGAATTAGGGGGGTGCCACACACAGAAGGATTTTATCTTCATACATAGAATGCACCTTCTGCCTTTACAACTCCTTTAAGGCTTTCTGATATTCCCGTCCTGTGTAGAAGACGATCGCTCCGATCTTTTCCTGTGCGCTGCTCACTAAGGGGCTCATTCATACCTCGGGGTCCGGGTGCATTGCTTGGTTCTGTGACTTCATGTGCTCTGTGGGGGGCTGCAATGCAGGAATGTTGGGGGGGTGTTGTCTTAGTATGTTGGGCGGTACAACACGCTAACACATGTAATGTGGGTAACATGCGAGCCAACACGCCACAACGCACCGCAGAGGAGAAGCGTGAACTCGGAGCGATCGTCTTTTACACAGGAGTCGTATGTGGAAGGAATTTGATGGAATTGTATGAAATGAGCTCAGTGCTGCTCCCTAGTGGTGGAGTCTGGCACTGCGCTGTGACTAATCCTCCCATGAAAGAGATAAAGGGATGAGGACACGCCTCTCGATCGCTCAGCCACACCCCTCCTTCAGACTGGAAGGTGATCTCAGGGAGAGCGGGGAGGAGAGGGAGGAGGAGGAGGAGAGGAGAGGAGAGAGAGGAAGAGGGAGAGGAGGGAGAGGAGAGGGAGAGGAGGAGGAGAGGAGAGGAGAGGAGAGGAGAGGAGAGGGAGGAGAGAGGAGAGAGGAGAGAGAGGAGAGAGAGAGGAGAGGAGAGAGGAGAGAGGAGAGGAGAGAGAGGAGAGGGAGAGGAGAGAGGAGAAGAGAGGAGAGGAGAGGAGAGGAGAGAGGAGAGGAGGAGGAGAGAGAGGAGGAGAGGAGAGAGAGGAGCGCCCGGCGTTGGTTGGTGGGGGAAGGGAAGTCACGTTTTGTATTATTACGTGCGCGGTGTTTGTACAATTTGGTGATAAAATCCGGCAGATCTTGTGACCTGAAAGCGATCGATCTGTGTTCTACTGGGAGGAAAAAAAGAACAATGGAGAATTTGTAACAATTTTCCCCATTTAGCACAGTTGTCTGACATGTCCGTTTTATGGGGGGAGGGGCCACGCCGCACCGGTGTCTGCCCCACCCACATCGGGCTCCGAGGGGCTTCCCGCTTTGTTTCTATTGGATAATAATAAATCTTTTTAGCGGGTGATTGAGAGGAAGCATGGACAAAGTCCCGTTATTTCCCCCTATGTCAGCACATCACACACTTTACAATCGATCGATCTCTTATAGATTTAGTATCAGTTTTGTAGAGCGAGAGATCGTCTGATTGGATAGAAATGTAACATTGAGGCTTCGTTTCCACGAGTGTGACTTGTCATGTGACTTTGGACACCCCGAGTCATGTGACAAGTCACAGCCCTTCGATTTCAATAGAACCCGATCAAATCATTGCCACTTTGAATAGGCGCCGCAATACTTTGATTCCGAGAGCGGAAATTCACATTTTATAATTGTGCGACTTTAGAGTCACATTAGTGGAAACAGATCCTGATTTAGACCAATCCTCACCTTACATGGCGATTGGTAAATCTAAAGATGACCATACACCTTACAATCTGTCCATACAATCAACCTTAGATTCACCAAATCTACACTATATTACCAAAAGTATTGGGACGCCTGCCTTTCCACACACTATATTACCAAAAGTATTGGGACGCCTGCCTTTCCACACACTATATTACCAAAAGTATTGGGACGCCTGCCTTTCCACACACTATATTACCAAAAGTATTGGGACGCCTGCCTTTCCACACACTATATTACCAAAAGTATTGGGACGCCTCCCTTTACACACACATGACCTTTAATGACCTCCCAGTCTTAGTCCGGAGGGTTCAATATTGAGTTGGCTCCGCCCTGTACAGATATAACAGCTTCATCTCTTCTGGGAAGGCCGTACACAAGGTTTAGGAGGGTGTCTATGGGAAGGTTTGACCATCTTCCAGAAGAGCATTTGTGAGGTCAGGCACTGATGTTGGATGAGAAGGCCTGGCTCGCAGTCTCTTTTCTAATTCATCCCAAAGGTGTTCTATGGGGCTGAGGTCAGGACTCTGTGCTCCATACTAGCACATTATCACATTGCCTTGCAGTTTTAAAAATAAGCCAGTGGTTTACTACCGCTTTAAAAACTGACCACACTAAGCAGGAGAGCTCACCATGGTCAGTTCTCTAGCTATGCTGGGAGCTCAGTGTGCTCTCCTCCAATGATCAGACTTGTCCTGACACCTCCCCCTGCACAGTCATTCACTGGGAAGACCAGTGTGCTGCTGCTTCTCCTCCCCCAGCTCTTCTGCAGCTGAGAATAGAGGGAATGTGATCACTTATAAAAAGGAATAAAATGTATTTAGAATGTTTTTTTTTATCTATACAGAAAATGTTTTGGATTTGATTTGTATAATTGGAATGAATAGTTTTCCGATCACTTTAAGCCGTGGTTCACATTGATGTGACTTTCATATTGTGAGATTTCACTTGAAGTCTCCGGATTTCATAGTATCCGGTCAGCACAATTCCAGGTGATACTTGTCTGAGATCTGATCCTCTTCATACACAGATGTCTATGGAAATCACACCGGAAATCACCACAAATACTGCAGGGACCTTCTTCTTCCAATCAGTGCCGAGGCACAAAGTCACAGAGATTCGATCGGTTCCATTGCTGACAATAGGATGTGACTTGTCATGTGATCTGGAACTGTCTAATGACATGACAAGTCACACCGGTGTGATCGGGGCTCCGCCTCCATTCATATCTATTCATGTCGCTTCTCAGAGTTTCTGCAGAGATTTTTGCTGAGATTTCTGCGTTTTTTTACAGCAATTTGTATTTTTAGTTGTTTATTTTTATTTTTTTTTAATTTGTTGTTGGGCAGATTTATTAATGCAAATCGTGGCAAAAGGCGGTAAAAACGCACAACACGCTTTTCTGCAGCTTGTCTATTGATAGTAGTAGTATATGTAGTAGTAGGAGTAGCTGTATGAGTAGTAGTACTAGTAGCATAGGTAGTATTAGTAGGAGTAGTAGTATTAGTAGGAGTAGTAGTAGTATTAGTAGGAGTAGTATTAACATGAGCAGGGGTAGTAGCTGTATGAGTAGTAGTAGTAGTAGTAGTGGTAGTAGTAGTATAGGTAGTATTAGTAGGAGTAGTAGTAACATGAGCAGGGGTAGTAGTAGTAGCTGTATGAGTAGTAGTAGTAGTAGGAGTGGTAGTAGTAGTATTAGTAGGAGGAGTAGTAATATGAGCAGGGGTAGTAGTAGTACTAGTAGCTGTATGAGTAGTAGTAGGAGTGGTAGTAGTATTAGTAGGAGGAGTAGTAATATGAGCAGGGGTAGTAGTAGTAGTAGGGGTAGTAGTAGTAGCTGTATGAGTAGTAGTAGGAGTATAGGTAGTATTAGTAGGAGGAGTAGTAATATGAGCAATGGTAGTAGTAGTAGCTGTATGAGTAGTAGTAGTAGTAGGAGTGGTAGTAGTAGTATAGGTAGTATAAGTAGGAGTAGTAGTAACATGAGCAGGGGTAGTAGTAGTAGCTGTATGAATAGTAGTAGTAGTAGTAGTAGTATGAGTTGGTAGTAGTAGTGTAGATAGTATTAGTAGGAGTAGTAGTAATATGAGCAGGGGTAGTAGTAGTAGCTGTATGAGTAGTAGTAGTAGTGGTGGGAGTGATAGTAGTAGTATTAGTAGGAGGAGTAGTAATATGAGCAGGGGTAGCAGTAGTAGCTGTATGAGTAGTAGTAGTATAGGTAGTATTAGTAGGAGGAGTAGTAATATGAGCAGGGGTAGTAGTAGTAGTAGTAGTAGTAGTAGTAGATGTATGAGTAGTAGTAGTAGTAGGAAGAGGAGTGGTAGTAGTAGTATAGGTAGTATTAGTAGGAGTAGTAGTAATGTGAGCAGGGGTAGTAGTAGTAGCTGTATGAGTAGTAGTAGGAGTGGTAGTAGTAGTATAGGTAGTATTAGTAGGAGGAGGAGTAATATGAGCAGGGGTAGTAGTAGTAGTAGCTGTATGAGTAGTAGTAGGAGTGGTAGTAGTAGTGGTAGTAGTAATAGTAGGAGGAGTAGTACTATGAGCAGGGGTAGCAGTAGCTGTATGAGTAGTAGTAGGTGTGGTAGTAGTAGTATTAGTAGGAGTAGTAGTAATATGAGCAGGGGTAGTAGTAGTAGCTGTATGAGTAGTAGTAGGAGTGATAGTAGTAGCAGTATTAGTAAGAGGAGTAGTAATATGAGCAGGGGTAGTAGTAGTAGCTGTATGAGTAGTAGGAGTGGTGGTAGTAGTAGTAGTAGGAGGAGGAGGAGTAATATGAGCAGGGGTAGTAGTAGTAGCTGTATGAGTAGTAGTAGTAGGAGTGGTAGTAGTATAGGTAATATTAGTAGGAGGAGTAGTAATATGAGCAGGGGTAGTAGTAGTAGTAGTAGTAGCAGCTGTATGAGTAGTAGGAGTGGTAGTAGTATAGGTAGTATCAGTAGGAGGAGTAGTAATATGAGCAGGGGTAGTAGTAGTAGTAGTAGCTGTATGAGTAGTAGTAGGAGTGGTAGAAGTAGTATTTAGTAGGAGTAGTAATATGAGCAGGGGTAATAGTAGTAGTAGTAGCTGTATGAGTAGTAGTAGTAGTTGGAGTGGTAGTAGTAGTATAGGTAGTATTAGTAGGAGGAGTAGTAATATGAGCAGGGGTAGTAGTAGCTGTATGAATAGTAGTAGTAGTAGGAGTGGTAGTAGTAGTATAGGTAGTATTAGTAGGAGGAATAGTAATATGAGCAGGGATGGTAGTAGTAGTAGTAGCTGTATGAGTAGTAGTAGTAGTATTACTAGGAGGAGTAGTAATATGAGCAGGGGTAGTAGTAGTAGTAGTAGTAGTAGTAGTAGTAGGAGTGGTATTAGTAGTATTAGTAGGAGGAGGAGTAATATGAGCGGGGGTAGTAGTAGTAGCTGTATGAGTAGTAGTAGTAGGAGTGGTATTAGTAGTATTAGTAGGAGGAGTAGTAATATGAGCAGGGGTAGTAGTAGTAGTAGCTGTATGAGTAGTAGTAGGGGTGGTAGTAGTAGTAGTAGTATAGGTAGTATTAGTAGGAGTAGTAATATGAGCAGGGGTAGTAGTAGGAGGAGTGGTAGTAGTAGTATTAGTAGGAGTAGTAGTAATATGAGCAGGGGTAGTAGTAGTAGTAGTAGTAGGGGTGGTAGTAGTAGTATTAGTAGGAGGAGTAGTAATATGAGCAGGGCTAGTAGTAGTTGTAGTAGTAGGAGTGGTAGTAGTAGTATTAGTAGGAGGAGTAGTAATATGAGCAGGGGTAGTAGTAGTAGTAGCTGTATGAGTAGTAGTAGTAGTAGGAGTGGTAGTAGTAGTATTAGTAGGAGGAGTAGTAATATGAGCAGGGGTAGTAGTAGTAGTAGTAGTAGTAGTAGCTGTATGAGTAGTAGTAGTAGTAGCTGTAGTAGTAGTAGGAGTGGTAGTAGTAGTATTAGTAGGAGGAGTAGTAATATGAGCAGGGGTAGTAGTAGTAGCAGCTGTATGAGTAGTAGTAGTAGTAGTAGGAGTGGTAGTAGTAATATTAGTAGGAGGAGTAGTAACATGAGCAGGGGTTGTAGTAGTAGCTGTATGAGCAGTAGTAGTAGTAGGAGTGGTAGTAGTAGTATTAGTAGGAGGAGTAGTAACATGAGCAGGGGTTGTAGTAGTAGCTGTATGAGCAGTAGTAGTAGTAGGAGTGGTAGTAGTAGTATAGGTAGTATTAGTAGGAGGAGGAGTAATATGAGCAGGGGTAGTAGTAGTAGTAGCAGTAGTAGTAGTAGGAGTGGTAGTATTAGTAGGAGGGGTAGTAGCTGTATGAGTAGTAGTAGTAGTGGTAGTAGTAGCATAGGTAGTATTAGTAGGAAGAGTAGTAATATGAGCAGGGGTAGTAGTAGTAGTAGTAGCTGTATGAGTAGTAGTAGGGGTGGTAGTATTAGTAGTATAGGTAGTATTAGTAGGAGTAGTAATATGAGCAGGGGTAGTAGTAGTAGTAGGAGGAGTGGTAGTAGTAGTATTAGTAGGAGTAGTAGTAATATGAGCAGGGGTAGTAGTAGTAGTAGTAGTAGTAGTAGTAGGGGTGGTAGTAGTAGTATTAGTAGGAGGAGTAGTAATATGAGCAGGGGTAGTAGTAGTTGTAGTAGGGGTGGTAGTAGTAGTATTAGTAGGAGGAGTAGTAATATGAGCAGGGGTAGTAGTAGTAGTAGCTGTATGAGTAGTAGTAGTAGTAGTAGGAGTGGTAGTAGTAGTAGTAGTAGGAGGAGTAGTAATATGAGCAGGGGTAGTAGTAGTAGTAGTAGCTGTATGAGTAGTAGTAGTAGTAGTAGTAGTAGTAGTAGTAGTAGGAGTGATAGTAGTAGTATTAGTAGGAGGAGTAGTAACATGAGCAGGGGTAGTAGTAGCTGTATGAGTAGTAGTAGGAGTGGTAGTAGTAGTATAGGTAGTATTAGTAGGAGGAGTAGTAATATGAGCAGGGGTTGTAGTAGTAGTAGTAGGAGTGGCAGTAGTAGTATTAGTAGGAGGAGTATAATATGAGCAGGGGTAGTAGTAGTAGTAGTAGTAGTAGTAGTAGTAGTAGGAGGTGGAGTGGTAGTATTAGTAGGAGGAGTAGTAGCTGTATGAGTAGTAGTAGTAGTAGTAGTATAGGTAGTATTAGTAGGAGGAGTAGTAATATGAGCAGGGGTAGTAGCAGTAGCTGTATGAGTAGTAGTAGGAGTGGTAGTAGTAGTATTAGTAGGAGGTGGAGTAATATGAGCATGGGTAGTAGTAGTAGTAGTAGGAGTGGTAGTATTAGTAGTAGTAGTAGTAGTAGCTGTATGAGTAGTAGTAGTAGTAGGAGTGGTAGTAGTAGTATTAGTAGTAGGAGTGGTAGTAGTAGTATAGGTAGTATTAGTAGGAGGAGTAGTAATATGAGCAGGGGTAGTAGTAGTAGCTGTATGAGTAGTAGTAGTAGGAGTGGTAGTAGTAGTAGGAGTGGTAGTAGTAGTATAGGTAGTATTAGTAGGAGGAGTAGTAATATGAGCAGGGGTAGTAGTAGTAGCTGTGTGAGTAGTGGTAGTAGTAGTAGTAGTAGTAGTAGTAGTAGTAGTAGTAGTAGTAGTAGTGATAGTAGGAGTGGTAGTAGTATTAGTAGGAGGAGTAGTAATATGAGCAGGAGTAGTAGTAGCTATATGAGTAGTAGTAGGAGTCGTAGTAGTAGTAGTAGTAGTAGTAGTAGTAGGAGTGCTAGTAGTAGTAGTAGGAGTGGTAGTAGCAGTATTAGTAGGAGTAGTAGTAATATGAACAGGGGTATTAGTAGTAGTAGCTGTATGAGTAGTAGTAGTAGTAGTAGTAGGAGTGGTAGTAGTAGTATTAGTAGGAGGAGTAGTAATATGAGCAGGGGTAGTAGTATGAGTAGTAGTAGTATTAGTAGTAGTAGTAATATGAGCAGGAGTAGTAGTGGTAGTAGTAGTATAGGTAGTAGTAGTAATATGAGCAGGGTACCCCACACAGTATGTGACATTCGTGTAGTAAACACATGATAAGACGGACTCCTGTAGTATCCTCAGAGTAGATGTGTTCCCTGTACATACCAGGCACACAATCAGACATCTAGAGGGTTGTAGTACATTGTGATATTTCCTGGTCTCTCTCCTGGATAAATGAAGGGAAAGAGACATAAGATACACATGGCGTTTCCCCTTTGCACTTGTAACCACAATCTCAGGAAAACAGCTTGTGTTACGCACACCAGAGGATCTCCCTGATTTCTGTGCAGCCCTGGACTTAGATCTGATTGATCTACCTGAATGGTACTAGGAGTTTACTCTGCCCCCTCACACCAGAAGCCCTCCAGGTTCTCCCTTGTCTACTCCGGATAAACAACTTTCTAAGAAAATGAAGCATGGAAAGGGAGGAGGAACAATAACGGGGACTCCTGCATCACGTTCCACACCATCCAGGTTTCACAAACTGAACTGATCTAGAGCCCTTCCTACCAGGACCTTCCCGATGGTCTCCTACACCAAAGATTGAGCAGTGAGTTACATGCTCACTGCAGACCAATTTCCCCATATATAGAGATGCAAGGACACAACAAGATCCACGTCAATCATCGCAGTTCACGGCTAAAGCAAACGTAACCAAGTTGAAGTTCATATGTTTGGTTAACTTTGGTACACTGCAATTAAGGCCTAGAAGTAGTTCACTACATACTGTTTCTTAAGAAGCCACGACTTGAAACCAAACCAAAAGATAACCCACAAATTTATGTATCATATGCCGGACACTCTCAAAAGGTGGAATACAAATCAAGCGATACAGGCAATAATAGACCACAGGTCGGACAAGCAGATTCGTTTATTCCAACTTATGAAAATGCAGACATTATTCCCTGAATGTTGACAGCTACCTGACACGGGAGTCCATGGATGTTACAGACAATGCTCTCTATCCATAGGAGAACTAAAGGGACAGGTTCTGGAACGGGAAGTTCTTCCTAGACCCAAACCCAAATGTTGCCTTAAAGAGGCTGAGCCGTTCTCTTTTTTCTCCGTTTTATTTGAATTACCAGTTAACTAGTCTAAAACAAGTTTTTCAATTTTTTCTTTTCGGGCGCTGACTTTCCACGTACCCACAAAAGTGTATCTGAGCCAGGTTTATAAGCTCCGGTACACTACTTAGTCACTTTAGTGCAGTGTGTTAATTGACTAAAGTATATATACTTACTCTGTTAGGAGGTGAATTCACCTCTGATATTTACTTTTTTATCTACTAACTTCTCTTCCTTCCCCCTTTTCTCTCTCTGTACCTCTCCCTTCTCACCACCCAGCTAACAACTACCACACTACGGTGGAGATTGGTCGTTAACAGATATCTCAGAAAAATTTATTTCAGGACTCACATACTGTCTTCAACCACCCAATTATACCGATGGCCTACTCAGCATTGGGGAAATCCCCCAGAGTGATCTCACACAACATAAGAGGGCTCAATATCCCAGAGAAAAGGTCAACACTCCTTCGGGGAACTAAGGAAGGGTAAGCCACACTTTGTTTTCCTCCAAGAGACCCATTTTAAAACAGGGCACATCCCAAAACTCACCAATACCTACTTTACAGAGGCATATCATGCAACAAATGACACAGCTAAAACCAAGGGAGTCTCGAGTCTCTTAGGGTAAAAGATGCCCCATTTACCCTAAGAGAAAGTCTCATAGACCCAGAGGGTAGATACATATTTCTTAAGGGCACATACTTCGATAGACCCATCACTTTAGCGAACGTTTACTTCCCTAATTCAGGCCAGGTTACCTTCTGCCAAAAAATAGTACGAGAACTGACAGGGTTCACATCAGGATTACTCATTTTAGGTGGAGACTTTAATGTACCACTAAACCCAGCAGTTGATTCCTCTTCGGGGAAATCCTGCATTAAGTATAGCGCCCTCAAAAGAATTAAAACACTCCTCAACTCATTACAATTAATAGACTCATGGAGATTCCTCCACCCAGATACTAGGGACTTCTCCTATCATTCAGCTCCACATAACAGATACTCACGTATAGACCTACTGTTCATTACTCAAAGGGACTTACCAAACGTAATAGACGCCCAAATAGGGAGTTCAAGTACTGTGTGACCATACACCGATATCCCTGACGTTAGATTTAAGTGCACCAGCCCCCAGATCAAATATATGGAGACTTAACCCCTCACTCATAACAGACATGGAACTAATGCCCAAAATAACTGCAACACTGTCTGAATATTTCAGACACAACTGTACCCCTACAATGGATCCCATGACAATCTGGCAGGCACACAAATGTTGTATTAGAGGGGAACTAATTAAACTAGGAGCCCAAAGAAAGAAAAAACAGGAACAAGAAATTAATAAACTGATAAAATAAAATGAATGCCTTGGAACATAGTCATAAACATTCCCTATCGCTACAATCAGCTAAAGACCTCCTTGACACCCGCAAGACACTACAACAAATATTTGAGCACAAATCTAAAAGAATGCTGTTCTTCAAAAAAGCTATATATTATGAGTCAGGTGACAAAACAGGCAGGCTGTTATCTAGAGCACTGAAAGAAGCTAACTCAAAAAATCACATAGCAGGAATCAGATCACGAGGAGGGACATTAGCTGTCACTACGGAAGCAATAGCGACACAATTCCAACAATTTTATACGGAACTGTACAACTTACCTACGCAACATAAGAAGGACAGCTATACAAGACTACCTTATTAGGAGTGGAATACCCAAATTGGGAGACACGGAGACATCCCCCTTAGAGGAAGAAATCACAGAAACAGAAATTGAGTCAGCAATAAAAGACCTCAAACCAGGGAAAAGCCCGGGCCCAGGCGGCTTTACCTCAATTTATTATAAAACATTTAGTAATATTTTAACATCCCCCTTACAAAAAGCTTTAAATGCCTTGACTTCAACCTCCCCGGTACCAACTGAATTTCTAGCAGCCCATATTACAGTAATACCAAAACCAGGAAAAGACCCCATGGAGTGCACAAGCTACAGACCTATTTCCTTACTAAATTTAGACCTGAAAATTATGGCTAAAGTGATGGCAAACAGACTAAGGTCTATATTGTCCTCACTAATAGGCCCAGAACAGGTGGGCTTTATGCCCAATAGAGAGGCTAGAGACAATGTGATCAAGGCCCTTTTGTTGTCACATGCAGCACACAATGGGGGCTGTGAAGGCCTTCTCCTGTCCACGGATGCGGAGAAGGCCTTCGATAGAGTCTCATGGGATTATATGCTAGACACGTGCAAATACGTGGGTCTAGGCCCTCGCATGTTGATGTGGATATCAGCCCTCTATGACAAACCGTCAGCTAAGTTGAAAATGAATGGCTCGCTATCGGAGAGGGTCTTGATCACAAATGGTACTAGACAGGGATGCCCATTGTCCCCTCTACTATTCATCCTCTCCTTAGAACCATTTATTAGAATGATAAATCAAGATAAATCTATTACAGGATTCGAAGTTGCGAATAAGGAATACAAGATTGCGGCATATGCCGACGACCTCCTGTTTTTTTTAACTAATCCACACATAACAATGCCAAACCTGATGAAACAATTTACCGATTACGGCTATCTCTCAAATTTTAAAATAAATTACACAAAATCAGAAGCAATGAACATTTCCCTATCTGACGAAAACCTGAATAACACCAAAACCAATTGTCCCTTTAGATGGGAAACGCACTCCCTCAAATATCTGGGAATAAATTTAACACCAAGATTAACATCCCTATACGAACATAACTTTCCTGCTTTACTACAAGAAATAAAGAAAGACCTAAAAAAATGGAACAACAAATACTTCTCATGGTTCGGGAGGGCGGCCATATTAAAAATGGTTATTCTCCCCAGATTGCTGTATTTACTCAGATCCCTCCCTATTAAAATACCACAATCTTTCTTTAAGGCTTTGCAATCTGTACTGCTAGAATTCCTCTGGGGACACAAAAAAGCCAGAATCAAATTCCAACTTCTCACTAGACCAAAAGAACAAGGGGGTATGGGCATACCAAATTTTTACAATTATTATCTTGCCTCACACCTCACAAGGGTGATAGATTGGCATTGCCATACCGAATCTAAAGACTGGGTCTTGTTGGAGGCCTCACTGTACCAAACCCCTTTGAAATTCTCCCCTTGGATACCTTGGAAATCTCACAACAAGCAAATTAGAAAACACCCATTGACAGGTACTACACTAAACCTATTTCAGAAAATAGCTAACACTACTGAATTGACATCAGTTCTCAGTCCACTTTCCCCAATGATGGACAATCCTGACTTTCCACCAGGACTTAAGAATAAGACCCTACAGACCCCAACTAGTAGATCACCTCTACTAGCACTGAATTGTATACATAAAGGCAACATTAAGGATTTTGCTACACTCAAGACAGATAATGACCACAAGGGACTTCCTCTATGGGTATACTTTCAAATGCGCAGCTATAGAACTAACAAAACAAGAAAACCCACACTCTTCCGGCGATTAACAGAGTTAGAGGAAATTTGCTTACAAGGCACACAGTTCAGCAGAGCGACTTCTATTTCCTACACCTGGTTGCAAGAGTCTAAAGAGACAACAGAGGACAGATTCAAAGCTGTTTGGTCTAAAGCATTACAAGTAGATATCACTGACAAACAATGGAAAGTAGCATGCATCATGTCACACAAATGCTCAATAAGTACTAAAACTCAGGAAACATCATACAAACTAATGACACACTGGTATGCTACACCTGATAAGCTTAAGAAATGGTTTCCTCACACATCAGACAGGTGCTGGAGGTGTGAGGAAGAAAGGGGGACCCTGCTACATATCTGGTGGGGATGTCCCCTAATCAGCCCATTCTGGCACAGAGTAAAGGAACTTGTGAAGCTAATCACGGAGACGAGTCTTGAACTTAATGCACCTTGTTGTCTACTTCACATATCAAATTTCCCTCTTAAAAGGTACAAAAAATCACTGACAAAACACCTACTCAATGCGGCTAAATCTTTAATACCGCTCAACTGGAAAACTAAGAGCCCCCCATCCATACAAAACTGGCTAAAAAAAGTAGATGAAAGACACCCTGGCCATATCCACAGACAGAGCAGAGAAATTTCAAAAGACATGGTCTCCGTGGTTCGCTTTTAAATTCTCTAAGACATATGAAGAGTTAATGACACAGTGAAAACTAAACTGAACATAGAAGTACAAGAGGAAGATAAGCCATGGTGACCACTCTCCACCAGACTGCACAGTTCAAATGAATAAGAAATAATAACATAATGTATAACAAGTTCTTCCTACATCCCCCTTATTACCCCTATACCCTTTCTATTCTTCTATCTGTTCTATCCATTTCTAGGTTTTCAAATCAAAGCTGACTGTAAAAGCAGAATTCAGATGTGAATAATAAGTACTATGTGATACTACATAATATATAGTAATGCTATAATACAAGTTAAATATTAAACAATCGAGAAATACACTGACTAAACCTAGTTAGAAATAATGGTAAATAACAATGTAGTAAAGATTAGCAATATGTTTTTGTACTGATTTGTCACTCGTAAATGGCTTTGATTGTAAGCTGTATTAAACTTTCAAATAAACTTTTTGATGTTAAAAAAAAAAAAAAAAGAAAGTTCTGTATGAACTGGGAGATACATGGAGTAAAATGTTGTCAGGGAAGATTAAAGAAAAGGGAAGGTCAGCCTACGTACCCCATATAAAGGGTGAGAATGGACAGAGGATCTCCTTACCTAAAGACATAGCTCAGAGATTCACAGAGTATTACTCTTCACTTTATAATCTGACATCAATACCCTCATCTCCAGATAGTATGGAGGAGGATCTCTCCTCAGCACCTCTCTTTAGGTTGTCATCTCCAGATAGTATGGAGGAGGATCTCTCCTCAGCACCTCTCTTTAGGTTGTCCTCTCCAGATAGTATGGCGGAGGATCTCTCCTCAGCACCTCTCTTTAGGTTGTCCTCTCCAGATAGTATGGAGGAGGATCTCTCCTCAGCACCTCTCTTTAGGTTGTCATCTCCAGATAGTATGGAGGAGGATCTCTCCTCAGCACCTCTCTTTAGGTTGTCATCTCCAGATAGTATGGAGGAGGATCTCTCCTCAGCACCTCTCTTTAGGTTGTCATCTCCAGATAGTATGGAGGAGGATCTCTCCTCAGCACCTCTCTTTAGGTTGTCATCTCCAGATAGTATGGAGGAGGATCTGTCCTCAGCACCTCTCTTTAGGTTGTCATCTCCAGATAGTATGGAGGAGGATCTCTCCTCAGCACCTCTCTTTAGGTTCTCATCTCCAGATAGTATGGAGGAGGATCTCTCCTCACCACCTCTCTTTAGGTTGTCATCTCCAGATAGTATGGAGGAGGATCTCTCCTCACCACCTCTCTTTAGGTTGTCATCTCCAGATAGTATGGAGGAGGATCTCTCCTCAGCACCTCTCTTTAGGTTCTCATCTCCAGATAGTATGGAGGAGGATCTCTCCTCAGCACCTCTCTTCAGGTTGTCATCTCCAGATAGTATGGAGGAGGATCTCTCCTCAGCACTTCTTTTTAGGTTGTCCTCTCCAGATAGTATGGAGGAGGATCTCTCCTCACCACCTCTCTTTAGGTTGTCATCTCCAGATAGTATGGAGGAGGATCTCTCCTCAGCACCTCTCTTTAGGTTGTCATCTCCAGATAGTATGGAGGAGAATCTCTCCTCAGCACCTCTCTTTAGGTTGTCATCTCCAGATAGTATGGAGGAGGATCTCTCCTCAGCACCTCTCTTTAGGTTGTCATCTCCAGATAGTATGGAGGAGTATCTCTCCTCAGCACCTCTCTTTAGGTTGTCCTCTCCGGACCGGAATATCTTAGTGGCCCCCATAACGATTGAGGAATTAAGCGCAGTGATAAAAACAGTCAAACATGGGAAGGCGCCAGGCCCCGGATGGATTTACAATCTAGTATTAGAAGAACTTTTTCCCATTACTGGGTAGATATATGACAAAGGCCTCCAATGAGATTGGACGGGCGGCCGCTCTCCCCCCCCGGACGCACTTATGGCGCACATATCGGTTATTCCGAAAGAAGGAAAGGATCCTGCGGAGTGCGGAGTACCGCCCAATCTCATTGTTGAATGGAGATCTAAAACTTTTCACCAAATTGCTCGCCCCGCGTCTTCAGCCGCTATTCAACCAGTTGGTAGATTTGGAGCAGGTTGGGTTTATCCCTACCTGTGAGGCGAGGGATAACACCATTAATGGTACCCAACCTGGTCCATCATGCCAATAAGACAAAAAAATCGCCTCTATTTTTCTGAGCACCGACGCAGAAAAAGCGTTTGATAGGGTCAGTTGGCGATTTACGTTTGGTGTGCTGAGGCCTATGGGACTGGGAGAGCAGATGTTGCGTTGGATTGCCGGGGTGTATTCCACCCCCCCAGGCCCAGGGTTAAAGTTAATGGGGTACACTCAGAGCCGATTAAAATATCAAACGGAACGTGGCAGGGATGTCCACTTTCCCCCAATGTTATTCGCCCGATCTTTAGAACCACTACTTAATAAAATCAGGCAAAACCCAGACATCCAGGGACTCCAAATAGGGGATCGTAATGATAAAATCTCAGCTTACGCAGACGATCTGTTCTTCTCTCTATCTAGTCCACGCGTTTCTCTACCGAATCTGATGAAGGAAGTTGAAGGATATGGTGTATTAGTGAACTTAAAAATCAATTACGCCAAATCAGAGGCGATGGGCGTGGCTCTCCCCCTAGTGGTACATCAGAGGCGATGGGCATGGCTCTCCCCCTAGTGGTACATCAGAGGCGATGGGCGTGGCTCTCCCCCTAGCGGTACATCAGAGGCGATGGGCGTGGCTCTCCCCCTAGTGGTACATCAGAGGCGATGGGCGTGGCTCTCCCCCTAGCGGTACATCAGAGGTGATGGGCGTGGCTCTCCCCCTAGTGGTACATCAGATGCGATGGGCGTGGATCTCCCCCTAGTGGTACATCAGAGGTGATGGGCGTAACTCTCCCCCTAGTGGTACATCAGAGGCGATGGGCGTGGCTCTCCCCCTAGTGGTACATCAGAGGCGATGGGCGTGGCTCTCCCCCTAGTGGTACATCAGAGGCGATGGGTGTGGCTCTCCCCCTAGTGGTACATCAGAGGTGATGGGCGTGGCTCTCCCCCTAGTGGTACATCAGAAGCGATGGGCGTGGCTCTCCCCCTAGTGGTACGGCAAACCAGACAACCTAATTGTAACTTTAAATGGGTTGGGACGGCATTAAAATATCTCGGCACAAACATTCCGCCAAGAATAGAGAAGACCTTCGAGGTAAATGTCCCTCCGCTATAGAAGGCAGTTCTCTCCCTATTAGATAAATGGCGACATGGACTCCATTCATGGTTTGGCCGTTGTAACTTTATTAAAATGAGTATTCTGACAAAATGTTTATATTTTTTCCAAGCCTTACCGATAGATATTCCAACTGCCTTGTCGATAAGCTTTTTACTAAACTTATCTGGGGAAATAAGTGACCAAGGATGAGTAGAAGCCGTATGACTATACCGAAACAATATGGCGGCCTGGCAGTCCCAGATGTAGGTAAATACTATCAGGCAGTCCATGTCGGGAGGATCATTGATTGGTGTAGACATACAGAATATAAATTATGGACAGAATTGGAAGAAGAATTTAGTGTGGTTCCCTTATGAAGAGCGATTTGGTGCTATGCAGCTCTTCCGCTCTCCCTTATAAAACTCCCTTTTATAGGCCCAACACTGCGAATAGGTTTTACAATCTGTCAGAACCCCAAATATTCCTCAATACATCCCCCATTGTTTCCAATATTTGGGAACCCAAGTTTTGGGCCAGGGATGGAGAAAGGGGCATTCCAGGGTATTCGGGGGAGGGGGATATACTCAGGGATCACATTTTTTACAATCTGACGCTTGGTCTACAGTTCCCTCATTGACACAACTGGGGGGCCGATTTGAAATAAACTTTTGGCCGGCATTACAACTCCGCCCCTTCCTTGAGTCATTGGGACCAGCGATAAATTATAGAGGAGAACCCACAAGGTTGGAACTATACTGAGAAGAGAAAGAGCCCCTTCCCCCAACAATATCTAAGATATACACCATGTTAATTGCCCCTCCCCCCAGATAACTTTGAGATTCCAGGAATAGGAAAGTGGGAAAGGGACCTAAATAGGATTTTTAGGCCAGTTGAAGGTCAGAAGATAAGATATCTTTGGTTGGACTCATCAGTCTGTACACCAACCCAAGAACTCAATGATAAGCTCCTGACAAGGTGGTATTACCCCCCGGTGAAGCTTCGTAGGTTTTTCCCTGAAGCCTCAGATCAATGTTGGAGATACAGCTGGGGACGGGGGACTCTACTCCATAGATTTGGGGGCGTGTCCTAAGATTAGACAATTTTGGTTGGAAGTACAAAGGATTGGCCAATAGTTTACACCCTTCCCACTTCCGGACGATCCGGCCTTCTTCCATCTCTCACAAATCCCATTACAGACATATAAAAAGTCGGTCTTATGTCATCTGGGTAACGAGGCCAAGGCGTGTATCACCCGATGCTGGGAAGACCCCAAACCACCATCAATTACAGGATGGGCTGAATAAAGGAAGAAATGTGGGGGCCATAGAAGATCTGCTGTTCTCGGGACAGGATAGAAAAGAGCAATACATTGAAATGTGGACAACATGGAACTTCTTTGTATATTCAGAGGAAGGAAAGAGATTGTTGGGAGATACTACAGGGCAATGAGTCCGCCTGTCTGGGAAGTTTACAATATTATGGAGGTTCCCTTCCCCCCACGAGGAGAGCGGAGTAGGGAAGGATGGGTATAGGAGGGGGAGGGGGAGGAATGAGTTACACCCTGGTGGCCAGGAGAGGAGGAAAAAGAGAAGAAAAGGAGAAGAGGGTTTATAGGGGAGATAATAGGGGTGCTTAAAGTTTAATATGTAGATTTCCAGAGTCATATGCAGAGAAATATCTCCATTGTATATATATTGAAAGTTCAACAACTTACAGCATGGAATGGATTATTTACTCCTCCCTTGGGTATAAATAAAGAATATTTAAAAAAAAGTAATATGAGCAGGGTAAAGTAGTAGTATAGGTAGTATTAGTAGCAGTAGTAGCTGTAGGAGTAGTAGTAGTATGAGTAGTAGTAGTAGTATAGGTAGTATTAGTAGGAAAAGTAGTAGTATACGTAGTAGTAGGAGTAGCTGTATGAGTAGTAGTACTAATAGTATAGGTAGTATTAGTAGGAGGAGTAGTAACATAAGCAGGGGTAGTAGTAGTAGCTGTATGAGTAGTAGTAGTAGTAGGAGTGGTAGTAGTAGTATAGGTAGTATTAGTAGGAGGAGTAGTAATATGATCAGGGGTAGTAGTAGTAGTAGTAGGAGTAGCTGTATGAGTAGTAGTAGTAGTAGTAGTAGTAGTAGTATGAGTGGTAGTGGTAGTATAGGTAGTATTAGTAGGAGTAGTAGTAACATAAGCAGGGGTACTAGTAGTAGCTGTATGAGTTGGTAGTAGTAGTTTAGGTAGTATTAGTAAGAGTAGTAGTAATATGAGCAGTAGAATTATAGGTAGTATTAGTAGCAGTAGTAGTAAAATTAGTAGTAGTAGCTGTAGGAGTAGTAATAGTATGAGTGGTAGTAGTAGTATAGGTAGTATTAGTAGAAATCGTAGTAGTATATGTAGTAGTAGTAGCTGTATGAGTAGTAGTACTAATAGTATAGGTAGTATTAGTAGGAGTAGTAGTAATATGAGCAGGGGTAGTAGTAGTAGGAGCAGCTGTATGAGTAGTAGTAGTAGAAGGGGTATTAGAAGTAGTGGTAGCATCAGTAGCAGTAGTAGTATGAGTAGTAGTAGTATAAGTAGTAGTATGAGGAGAAGTAGAATGAGCAATAGTAGTAGTAGTAGTAGTAGTAGTAGTAGTAGTAGTAGTATGAAAGGTAGTAGTAGGATGAGTAGTAGTATGAGTAGCAGTAGTAGTATGAGTAGTAGTATTAGTATGAATAGTAGTATTAGTATGAGTAGTAGTATAAGGACAAGTAGAGTGAGCAATAGTAGTATTATGAGCAGTAGTGTGAGTAGTAGTAGGAGTAATACGAGTAGCAGTAGTAGTATGAGGAGAAGTAGAATGAGCAATGAGAAGTAGTAGTAGGATGAGTAGTAGTATGGAGTAGCAGTAGTAGTATTAGTATGAATAGTAGTATTAGTAGTATGAGTAGTAGAAGTAGTAGTAGAATGAGTAATAGTAGTAGAATGAGCAATAGTAGTAGTATGAGAAGTAGTATGAGTAGCAGTAGTAGTATGAGTAGTAGTATTAGTAGGAGTAGTAGTAGTAGAACGATTAGTAGTCTGAGGAGTAGTAGAATGAGTAGAAGTAGTAGTATGAGTAGTAGGAGTAGTATTATTAGTATGAGTAGTAGTAATATCAGTAGTTTTAGTACGAGTGGTAGTAGAATGAGCAATAGTAGTAGTAGGAGTAGCAGTAGTAGTATTAGTATGAGTAGTAGTATTAGAATAATGAGTAGAATGAGTAGTAGTAGCAGAATGAGTAGTAGTATGAGTATTAGTAGAATTAGTAGTAGTAGTATAAGTAGAAGTAGTAGGAGTAGCATTATTAGTATGAGTAGTAGTAGTATGAGTGGTAGTAGTAGTATTAGTAGTAGTAATATGAGTAGGGGTTGTAGTAGTAGGAGTAGGAGTAGCTGTATGAGTAGTAGTAGTAGTAGTAGTAGTAGTATGAGTGGTAGTAGTAATATGAGCAGGGGTAGTAGTAGTAGTAGAAGTAGCTGTATGAGTAGTATTAGTAGTATTAGTAGAAATAGTAGTAATATGAGCAGGGTTAGTAGTAGTAGGAGGAGGAGTAGCTATATGAGTAGTAGTAGTAGTAGTAGTAGTAGTAGTAGTAGTAGTATTAGTATAGGTAGTATTAGTAGGAGTAGTAGTAATATGAGAAGGGGTAGAGGTAGTAGTGGTAGCAGTATGAGTAGTAGTAGTAGTACTAGTAGTATGAGTGGTAGTAGTAGTATAGTTAGAATTAGCAGGGGTAGTAGTAGTATAGGTAGTATTAGTAGAAGTAGTAGTAGAAGTAGTAGTATGAGTAGCTGTATGAGTAGTAGTATAGGTAGTATTAGTAATATGAGCAGGGGTAGTATTAGTAGTAGTAGTATAAGTGGTAGTAGTAGTATGAGTGGTAGGAGTAGTAGTAGTAGTATAAGTAGTATTAGTAGGAGTAGTAGTAGCTGTATGAGTAATATAGGTAGTAGTAGTAGTAACATGAGCAGGGTAGTAGAAGTAGCTGCATGAGTAGTACTAGTATAAATGGTAGTAGTAGTATAGGTAGTATTAGTAGGAGTAGTAGTAGAAGTAGCTGTATGAGTAGTAGTAATATGAGCAGGGGTAGTGGTAGTATAGGTAGGAGTTGTAGGAGTAGTATGAGAAGTAGTAGTATAAGTAGTATTAGTAGGAGTAGTAGTAGTAATATGATCAGGGGCAGTAGTAGTAGTAGTAGTAGTAGTAGTAGTAGTAGTAGTAGCTGTATGAGTACTAGTAGTATGAGTGGTATTAGTAGTATAGGTAGTATTAGTAGAAATAGTAGAAGTATATGTAGTAGTAGGAGTAGCTGTATGAGTAGTAGTAGTATAAGTATAGGTAGTATTATTAGTAGTATGAGTGGTAGTAGTAGTAGTGTAGATAGTTTTAGTAGGAGTAGTAATATGAGCAGGGGTAGTAGTAGTATAGGTAGTATTAGTAGGAATAGTAGTATATGTAGTAGTAGAAGCTGTATGAGTAGTAGTAATAGTAGTATAGGTAGTATTAGTAGGAGTAGTAGTAATATGAGCAGGGGTAGTAGTATTAACACCCTAACAAATCAATAAAATACTCCTCACCTTACAATGCTGAGTGCTTTTAATCCTTTGTAATAAACGTGTTGTATGATACACGCTGCACTTAGAGGGCGCCGTCCTCTTTGTCTTGGGCCTTGTTTGGACTCCTGTAGTATAAATGTCCCCTCCCCCATATTATGATGTCATACATCCCATAATAAGAGGGTGTGGCCTTGTTTGGACTCCTGTAGTATAAATGTCCCCTCCCCCATATTATGATGTCATACATCCCATAATAAGAGGGTGTGGCCTTGTTTGGACTCCTGTAGTATAAATGTCCCCTCCCCCCTATTATGATGTCATACATCCCATAATAAGAGGGTGTGGCCTTGTTTGGACTCCTGTAGTATAAATGTCCCCTCCCCCCTATTATGATGTCATACATCCCATAATAAGAGGGTGTGGCCTTGTTTGGACTCCTGTAGTATAAATGTCCCCTCCCCCCTATTATGATGTCATACATCCCATAATAAGAGGGTGTGGCCTTGTTTGGACTCCTGTAGTATAAATGTCCCCTCCCCCCTATTATGATGTCATACATCCCATAATAAGAGGGTGTGACCTTGTTTGGACCTCTTCACCCTCCAGGGAGCCCACAGGTGCCGCACACAGCCGCCAATCATCACACAACTACCTGACTAGAAAGATGTGGGGGGAGGAGAAATGTGGGCGCACAGCTGTGGTGAGGTAGTTTAGGCCCAGCCATTGACTTGTATAGGAGTGTGTATAGAGCGTGTGTGGGGGGAGGAGAAATGTGGGCGCACAGCTGTGGTGACTGAGGTAGTTTAGGCCCAGCCATTGACTTGTATAGGAGTGTGTATAGAGCGTGTGTGGGGGGAGGAGAAATGAGGGCGCACAGCTGTGGTGACTGAGGTAGTTTAGGCCCAGCCATTGACTTGTATAGGAGTGTGTATAGAGCGTGTGTGGGGGGAGGAGAAATGTGGGCGCACAGCTGTGGTGACTGAGGTAGTTTAGGCCCAGCCATTGAGTTGTATAGGAGTGTGTATAGAGCGTGTGTGGGGGGAGGAGAAATGTGGGTGCACAGCTGTGGTGAGGTAGTTTAGGCCCAGCCATTGACTTGTATAGGAGTGTGTATAGAGCGTGTGTGGGGGGAGGAGAAATGTGGGCGCACAGCTGTGGTGACTGAGGTAGTTTAGGCCCAGCCATTGACTTGTATAGGAGTGTGTATAGAGCGTGTGTGGGGGGAGGAGAAATGAGGGTGCACAGCTGTGGTGAGGTAGTTTAGGCCCAGCCATTGACTTGTATAGGAGTGTGTATAGAGCGTGTGTGGGGGGAGGAGAAATGTGGGCGCACAGCTGTGGTGAGGTAGTTTAGGCCCAGCCATTGACTTGTATAGGAGTGTGTATAGAGCGTGTGTGGGGGGAGGAGAAATGTGGGTGCACAGCTGTGGTGAGGTAGTTTAGGCCCAGCCATTGACTTGTATAGGAGTGTGTATAGAGCGTGTGTGGGGGGAGGAGAAATGAGGGCGCACAGCTGTGGTGAGGTAGTTTAGGCCCAGCCATTGACTTGTATAGGAGTGTGTATAGAGCGTGTGTGGGGGGAGGAGAAATGAGGGCGCACAGCTGTGGTGAGGTAGTTTAGGCCCAGCCATTGACTTGTATAGGAGTGTGTATAGAGCGTGTGTGGGGGGAGGAGAAATGTGGGCGCACAGCTGTGGTGAGGTAGTTTAGGCCCAGCCATTGACTTGTATAGGAGTGTGTATAGAGCGTGTGTGGGGGGAGGAGAAATGTGGGTGCACAG
Source organism: Aquarana catesbeiana (assembly GCA_037953035.1). NCBI lineage: Eukaryota > Metazoa > Chordata > Amphibia > Anura > Ranidae > Aquarana > Aquarana catesbeiana. Next base: position 666,498 of record JBBHAA010000218.1, read on the forward strand.
CTGTGGTGACTGAGGTAGTTTAGGCCCAGCCATTGACTTGTATAGGAGTGTGTATAGAGCGTGTGTGGGGGGAGGAGAAATGTGGGCGCACAGCTGTGGTGACTGAGGTAGTTTAGGCCCAGCCATTGACTTGTATAGGAGTGTGTATAGAGCGTGTGTGGGGGGAGGAGAAATGTGGGCGCACAGCTGTGGTGAGGTAGTTTAGGCCCAGCCATTGACTTGTATAGGAGTGTGTATAGTGCATGTGTTGGGGGAGGAGAAATGTGGGCGCACAGCTGTGGTGAGGTAGTTTAGGCCCAGCCATTGACTTGTATAGGAGTGTGTATAGAGCGTGTGTGGGGGGAGGAGAAATGTGGGCGCACAGCTGTGGTGAGGTAGTTTAGGCCCAGCCATTGACTTGTATAGGAGTGTGTATAGAGCGTGTGTGGGGGGAGGAGAAATGTGGGTGCACAGCTGTGGTGACTGAGGTAGTTTAGGCCCAGCCATTGACTTGTATAGGAGTGTGTATAGAGCGTGTGTGGGGGGAGGAGAAATGAGGGTGCACAGCTGTGGTGAGGTAGTTTAGGCCCAGCCATTGACTTGTATAGGAGTGTGTATAGAGCGTGTGTGGGGGGAGGAGAAATGTGGGCGCACAGCTGTGGTGAGGTAGTTTAGGCCCAGCCATTGACTTGTATAGGAGTGTGTATAGAGCGTGTGTGGGGGGGAGGAGAAATGTGGGCGCACAGCTGTGGTGAGGTAGTTTAGGCCCAGCCATTGACTTGTATAGGAGTGTGTATAGAGCGTGTGTGGGGGGAGGAGAAATGTGGGCGCACAGCTGTGGTGACTGAGGTAGTTTAGGCCCAGCCATTGACTTGTATAGGAGTGTGTATAGAGCGTGTGTGGGGGGAGGAGAAATGTGGGCGCACAGCTGTGGTGAGGTAGTTTAGGCCCAGCCATTGACTTGTATAGGAGTGTGTATAGAGCGTGTGTGGGGGGAGGAGAAATGTGGGTGCACAGCTGTGGTGAGGTAGTTTAGGCCCAGCCATTGACTTGTATAGGAGTGTGTATAGAGCGTGTGTGGGGGGGAGGAGAAATGTGGGCGCACAGCTGTGGTGACTGAGGTAGTTTAGGCCCAGCCATTGACTTGTATAGGAGTGTGTGTGGGGGGAGGAGAAATGTGGGCGCACAGCTGTGGTGAGGTAGTTTAGGCCCAGCCATTGACTTGTATAGGAGTGTGTATAGAGCGTGTGTGGGGGGAGGAGAAATGTGGGTGCACAGCTGTGGTGAGGTAGTTTAGGCCCAGCCATTGACTTGTATAGGAGTGTGTATAGAGCGTGTGTGGGGGGAGGAGAAATGTGGGTGCACAGCTGTGGTGACTGAGGTAGTTTAGGCCCAGCCATTGACTTGTATAGGAGTGTGTATAGAGCGTGTGTGGGGGGAGGAGAAATGTGGGCGCACAGCTGTGGTGAGGTAGTTTAGGCCAGCCATTGACTTGTATAGGAGTGTGTATAGAGCGTGTGTGGGGGGGGGGAGGAGAAATGTGGGCGCACAGCTGTGGTGAGGTAGTTTAGGCCCAGCCATTGACTTGTATAGGAGTGTGTATAGAGCGTGTGTGGGGGGAGGAGAAATGAGGGCGCACAGCTGTGGTGAGGTAGTTTAGGCCCAGCCATTGACTTGTATAGGAGTGTGTATAGAGTGTGTGTGGGGGGAGGAGAAATGAGGGCGCACAGCTGTGGTGAGGTAGTTTAGGCCCAGCCATTGACTTGTATAGGAGTGTGTATAGAGCGTGTGTGGGGGGAGGAGAAATGTGGGCGCACAGCTGTGGTGAGGTAGTTTAGGCCCAGCCATTGACTTGTATAGGAGTGTGTATAGAGTGTGTGTGGGGGGAGGAGAAATGAGGGTGCACAGCTGTGGTGACTGAGGTAGTTTAGGCCCAGCCATTGACTTGTATAGGAGTGTGTATAGAGCGTGTGTGTGGGGAGGAGAAATGAGGGTGCACAGCTGTGGTGAGGTAGTTTAGGCCCAGTCATTGACTTGTATAGGAGTGTGTATAGAGCGTGTGTGGGGGGGAGGAGAAATGTGGGCGCACAGCTGTGGTGACTGAGGTAGTTTAGGCCCAGCCATTGACTTGTATAGGAGTGTGTATAGAGCGTGTGTGGGGGGAGGAGAAATGTGGGTGCACAGCTGTGGTGACTGAGGTAGTTTAGGCCCAGCCATTGACTTGTATAGGAGTGTGTATAGAGCGTGTGTGGGGGGAGGAGAAATGTGGGTGCACAGCTGTGGTGACTGAGGTAGTTTAGGCCCAGCCATTGACTTGTATAGGAGTGTGTATAGAGCGTGTGTGGGGGGAGGAGAAATGTGGGCGCACAGCTGTGGTGAGGTAGTTTAGGCCCAGCCATTGACTTGTATAGGAGTGTGTATAGAGCGTGTGTGGGGGGAGGAGAAATGTGGGCGCACAGCTGTGGTGACTGAGGTAGTTTAGGCCCAGCCATTGACTTGTATAGGAGTGTGTATAGAGCGTGTGTGGGGGGAGGAGAAATGTGGGTGCACAGCTGTGGTGAGGTAGTTTAGGCCCAGCCATTGACTTGTATAGGAGTGTGTTTAGAGCGTGTGTGGGGGGAGGAGAAATGTGGGCGCACAGCTGTGGTGACTGAGGTAGTTTAGGCCCAGCCATTGACTTGTATAGGAGTGTGTATAGAGCGTGTGTGGGGGGAGGAGAAATGAGGGCGCACAGCTGTGGTGACTGAGGTAGTTTAGGCCCAGCCATTGACTTGTATAGGAGTGTGTATAGAGCGTGTGTGGGGGGAGGAGAAATGTGGGCGCACAGCTGTGGTGAGGTAGTTTAGGCCCAGCCATTGACTTGTATAGGAGTGTGTATAGAGCGTGTGTGGGGGGAGGAGAAATGTGGGCGCACAGCTGTGGTGACTGAGGTAGTTTAGGCCCAGCCATTGACTTGTATAGGAGTGTGTATAGTGCATGTGTGGGGGGAGGAGAAATGTGGGCGCACAGCTGTGGTGAGGTAGTTTAGGCCCAGCCATTGACTTGTATAGGAGTGTGTATAGAGCGTGTGTGGGGGGAGGAGAAATGTGGGTGCACAGCTGTGGTGACTGAGGTAGTTTAGGCCCAGCCATTGACTTGTATAGGAGTGTGTATAGAGCGTGTGTGGGGGGAGGAGAAATGAGGGTGCACAGCTGTGGTGAGGTAGTTTAGGCCCAGCCATTGACTTGTATAGGAGTGTGTATAGAGCGTGTGTGGGGGGAGGAGAAATGTGGGCGCACAGCTGTGGTGAGGTAGTTTAGGCCCAGCCATTGACTTGTATAGGAGTGTGTATAGAGCGTGTGTGGGGGGAGGAGAAATGTGGGCGCACAGCTGTGGTGAGGTAGTTTAGGCCCAGCCATTGACTTGTATAGGAGTGTGTATAGAGCGTGTGTGGGGGGAGGAGAAATGTGGGCGCACAGCTGTGGTGACTGAGGTAGTTTAGGCCCAGCCATTGACTTGTATAGGAGTGTGTATAGAGCGTGTGTGGGGGGGAGGAGAAATGTGGGCGCACAGCTGTGGTGAGGTAGTTTAGGCCCAGCCATTGACTTGTATAGGAGTGTGTTTAGAGCGTGTGTGGGGGGAGGAGAAATGTGGGCGCACAGCTGTGGTGACTGAGGTAGTTTAGGCCCAGCCATTGACTTGTATAGGAGTGTGTATAGAGCGTGTGTGGGGGGAGGAGAAATGAGGGCGCACAGCTGTGGTGACTGAGGTAGTTTAGGCCCAGCCATTGACTTGTATAGGAGTGTGTATAGAGCGTGTGTGGGGGGAGGAGAAATGTGGGCGCACAGCTGTGGTGAGGTAGTTTAGGCCCAGCCATTGACTTGTATAGGAGTGTGTATAGAGCGTGTGTGGGGGGAGGAGAAATGTGGGCGCACAGCTGTGGTGACTGAGGTAGTTTAGGCCCAGCCATTGACTTGTATAGGAGTGTGTATAGTGCATGTGTGGGGGGAGGAGAAATGTGGGCGCACAGCTGTGGTGTGGTAGTTTAGGCCCAGCCATTGACTTGTATAGGAGTGTGTATAGAGCGTGTGTGGGGGGAGGAGAAATGTGGGTGCACAGCTGTGGTGACTGAGGTAGTTTAGGCCCAGCCATTGACTTGTATAGGAGTGTGTATAGAGCGTGTGTGGGGGGAGGAGAAATGAGGGTGCACAGCTGTGGTGAGGTAGTTTAGGCCCAGCCATTGACTTGTATAGGAGTGTGTATAGAGCGTGTGTGGGGGGAGGAGAAATGTGGGCGCACAGCTGTGGTGACTGAGGTAGTTTAGGCCCAGCCATTGACTTGTATAGGAGTGTGTATAGAGCGTGTGTGGGGGGAGGAGAAATGAGGGCGCACAGCTGTGGTGACTGAGGTAGTTTAGGCCCAGCCATTGACTTGTATAGGAGTGTGTATAGAGCGTGTGTGGGGGGAGGAGAAATGTGGGCGCACAGCTGTGGTGACTGAGGTAGTTTAGGCCCAGCCATCGAGTTGTATAGGAGTGTGTATAGAGCGTGTGTGGGGGGAGGAGAAATGTGGGTGCACAGCTGTGGTGAGGTAGTTTAGGCCCAGCCATTGACTTGTATAGGAGTGTGTATAGAGCGTGTGTGGGGGGAGGAGAAATGTGGGCGCACAGCTGTGGTGACTGAGGTAGTTTAGGCCCAGCCATTGACTTGTATAGGAGTGTGTATAGAGCGTGTGTGGGGGGAGGAGAAATGAGGGTGCACAGCTGTGGTGAGGTAGTTTAGGCTCAGCCATTGACTTGTATAGGAGTGTGTATAGAGCGTGTGTGGGGGGAGGAGAAATGTGGGCGCACAGCTGTGGTGAGGTAGTTTAGGCCCAGCCATTGACTTGTATAGGAGTGTGTATAGAGCGTGTGTGGGGGGAGGAGAAATGTGGGTGCACAGCTGTGGTGAGGTAGTTTAGGCCCAGCCATTGACTTGTATAGGAGTGTGTATAGAGCGTGTGTGGGGGGAGGAGAAATGAGGGCGCACAGCTGTGGTGAGGTAGTTTAGGCCCAGCCATTGACTTGTATAGGAGTGTGTATAGAGCGTGTGTGGGGGGAGGAGAAATGAGGGCGCACAGCTGTGGTGAGGTAGTTTAGGCCCAGCCATTGACTTGTATAGGAGTGTGTATAGAGCGTGTGTGGGGGGAGGAGAAATGTGGGCGCACAGCTGTGGTGAGGTAGTTTAGGCCCAGCCATTGACTTGTATAGGAGTGTGTATAGAGCGTGTGTGGGGGGAGGAGAAATGTGGGTGCACAGCTGTGGTGACTGAGGTAGTTTAGGCCCAGCCATTGACTTGTATAGGAGTGTGTATAGAGCGTGTGTGGGGGGAGGAGAAATGTGGGCGCACAGCTGTGGTGACTGAGGTAGTTTAGGCCCAGCCATTGACTTGTATAGGAGTGTGTATAGAGCGTGTGTGGGGGGAGGAGAAATGTGGGCGCACAGCTGTGGTGAGGTAGTTTAGGCCCAGCCATTGACTTGTATAGGAGTGTGTATAGTGCATGTGTTGGGGGAGGAGAAATGTGGGCGCACAGCTGTGGTGAGGTAGTTTAGGCCCAGCCATTGACTTGTATAGGAGTGTGTATAGAGCGTGTGTGGGGGGAGGAGAAATGTGGGCGCACAGCTGTGGTGTGGTAGTTTAGGCCCAGCCATTGACTTGTATAGGAGTGTGTATAGAGCGTGTGTGGGGGGAGGAGAAATGTGGGTGCACAGCTGTGGTGACTGAGGTAGTTTAGGCCCAGCCATTGACTTGTATAGGAGTGTGTATAGAGCGTGTGTGGGGGGAGGAGAAATGAGGGTGCACAGCTGTGGTGAGGTAGTTTAGGCCCAGCCATTGACTTGTATAGGAGTGTGTATAGAGCGTGTGTGGGGGGAGGAGAAATGTGGGCGCACAGCTGTGGTGAGGTAGTTTAGGCCCAGCCATTGACTTGTATAGGAGTGTGTATAGAGCGTGTGTGGGGGGGAGGAGAAATGTGGGCGCACAGCTGTGGTGAGGTAGTTTAGGCCCAGCCATTGACTTGTATAGGAGTGTGTATAGAGCGTGTGTGGGGGGAGGAGAAATGTGGGCGCACAGCTGTGGTGACTGAGGTAGTTTAGGCCCAGCCATTGACTTGTATAGGAGTGTGTATAGAGCGTGTGTGGGGGGAGGAGAAATGTGGGCGCACAGCTGTGGTGAGGTAGTTTAGGCCCAGCCATTGACTTGTATAGGAGTGTGTATAGAGCGTGTGTGGGGGGAGGAGAAATGTGGGTGCACAGCTGTGGTGAGGTAGTTTAGGCCCAGCCATTGACTTGTATAGGAGTGTGTATAGAGCGTGTGTGGGGGGGAGGAGAAATGTGGGCGCACAGCTGTGGTGACTGAGGTAGTTTAGGCCCAGCCATTGACTTGTATAGGAGTGTGTGTGGGGGGAGGAGAAATGTGGGCGCACAGCTGTGGTGAGGTAGTTTAGGCCCAGCTATTGACTTGTATAGGAGTGTGTATAGAGCGTGTGTGGGGGGGAGGAGAAATGTGGGCGCACAGCTGTGGTGAGGTAGTTTAGGCCCAGCCATTGACTTGTATAGGAGTGTGTATAGAGCGTGTGTGGGGGGAGGAGAAATGTGGGCGCACAGCTGTGGTGACTGAGGTAGTTTAGGCCCAGCCATTGACTTGTATAGGAGTGTGTATAGAGCGTGTGTGGGGGGAGGAGAAATGTGGGCGCACAGCTGTGGTGAGGTAGTTTAGGCCCAGCCATTGACTTGTATAGGAGTGTGTATAGAGCGTGTGTGGGGGGAGGAGAAATGTGGGTGCACAGCTGTGGTGAGGTAGTTTAGGCCCAGCCATTGACTTGTATAGGAGTGTGTATAGAGCGTGTGTGGGGGGGAGGAGAAATGTGGGCGCACAGCTGTGGTGACTGAGGTAGTTTAGGCCCAGCCATTGACTTGTATAGGAGTGTGTGTGGGGGGAGGAGAAATGTGGGCGCACAGCTGTGGTGAGGTAGTTTAGGCCCAGCCATTGACTTGTATAGGAGTGTGTATAGAGCGTGTGTGGGGGGAGGAGAAATGTGGGTGCACAGCTGTGGTGAGGTAGTTTAGGCCCAGCCATTGACTTGTATAGGAGTGTGTATAGAGCGTGTGTGGGGGGAGGAGAAATGTGGGTGCACAGCTGTGGTGACTGAGGTAGTTTAGGCCCAGCCATTGACTTGTATAGGAGTGTGTATAGAGCGTGTGTGGGGGGAGGAGAAATGTGGGCGCACAGCTGTGGTGATTGAGGTAGTTTAGGCCCAGCCATTGACTTGTATAGGAGTGTGTATAGAGCGTGTGTGGGGGGAGGAGAAATGTGGGCGCACAGCTGTGGTGAGGTAGTTTAGGCCAGCCATTGACTTGTATAGGAGTGTGTATAGAGCGTGTGTGGGGGGGGGGAGGAGAAATGTGGGCGCACAGCTGTGGTGAGGTAGTTTAGGCCCAGCCATTGACTTGTATAGGAGTGTGTATAGAGCGTGTGTGGGGGGAGGAGAAATGAGGGCGCACAGCTGTGGTGAGGTAGTTTAGGCCCAGCCATTGACTTGTATAGGAGTGTGTATAGAGTGTGTGTGGGGGGAGGAGAAATGAGGGCGCACAGCTGTGGTGAGGTAGTTTAGGCCCAGCCATTGACTTGTATAGGAGTGTGTATAGAGCGTGTGTGGGGGGAGGAGAAATGTGGGCGCACAGCTGTGGTGAGGTAGTTTAGGCCCAGCCATTGACTTGTATAGGAGTGTGTATAGAGTGTGTGTGGGGGGAGGAGAAATGAGGGTGCACAGCTGTGGTGACTGAGGTAGTTTAGGCCCAGCCATTGACTTGTATAGGAGTGTGTATAGAGCGTGTGTGTGGGGAGGAGAAATGAGGGTGCACAGCTGTGGTGAGGTAGTTTAGGCCCAGTCATTGACTTGTATAGGAGTGTGTATAGAGCGTGTGTGGGGGGGAGGAGAAATGTGGGCGCACAGTTGTGGTGACTGAGGTAGTTTAGGCCCAGCCATTGACTTGTATAGGAGTGTGTATAGAGCGTGTGTGGGGGGAGGAGAAATGTGGGCGCACAGCTGTGGTGAGGTAGTTTAGGCCCAGCCATTGACTTGTATAGGAGTGTGTATAGAGCGTGTGTGGGGGGAGGAGAAATGTGGGCGCACAGCTGTGGTGACTGAGGTAGTTTAGGCCCAGCCATTGACTTGTATAGGAGTGTGTATAGAGCGTGTGTGGGGGGAGGAGAAATGTGGGTGCACAGCTGTGGTGAGGTAGTTTAGGCCCAGCCATTGACTTGTATAGGAGTGTGTTTAGAGCGTGTGTGGGGGGAGGAGAAATGTGGGCGCACAGCTGTGGTGACTGAGGTAGTTTAGGCCCAGCCATTGACTTGTATAGGAGTGTGTATAGAGCGTGTGTGGGGGGAGGAGAAATGAGGGCGCACAGCTGTGGTGACTGAGGTAGTTTAGGCCCAGCCATTGACTTGTATAGGAGTGTGTATAGGGCGTGTGTGGGGGGAGGAGAAATGTGGGCGCACAGCTGTGGTGAGGTAGTTTAGGCCCAGCCATTGACTTGTATAGGAGTGTGTATAGAGCGTGTGTGGGGGGAGGAGAAATGTGGGCGCACAGCTGTGGTGACTGAGGTAGTTTAGGCCCAGCCATTGACTTGTATAGGAGTGTGTATAGTGCATGTGTGGGGGGAGGAGAAATGTGGGCGCACAGCTGTGGTGAGGTAGTTTAGGCCCAGCCATTGACTTGTATAGGAGTGTGTATAGAGCGTGTGTGGGGGGAGGAGAAATGTGGGTGCACAGCTGTGGTGACTGAGGTAGTTTAGGCCCAGCCATTGACTTGTATAGGAGTGTGTATAGAGCGTGTGTGGGGGGAGGAGAAATGAGGGTGCACAGCTGTGGTGAGGTAGTTTAGGCCCAGCCATTGACTTGTATAGGAGTGTGTATAGAGCGTGTGTGGGGGGAGGAGAAATGTGGGCGCACAGCTGTGGTGAGGTAGTTTAGGCCCAGCCATTGACTTGTATAGGAGTGTGTATAGAGCGTGTGTGGGGGGAGGAGAAATGTGGGCGCACAGCTGTGGTGAGGTAGTTTAGGCCCAGCCATTGACTTGTATAGGAGTGTGTATAGAGCGTGTGTGGGGGGAGGAGAAATGTGGGCGCACAGCTGTGGTGACTGAGGTAGTTTAGGCCCAGCTATTGACTTGTATAGGAGTGTGTATAGAGCGTGTGTGGGGGGGAGGAGAAATGTGGGCGCACAGCTGTGGTGAGGTAGTTTAGGCCCAGCCATTGACTTGTATAGGAGTGTGTATAGAGCGTGTGTGGGGGGAGGAGAAATGTGGGCGCACAGCTGTGGTGAGGTAGTTTAGGCCCAGCCATTGACTTGTATAGGAGTGTGTATAGAGCGTGTGTGGGGGGAGGAGAAATGTGGGCGCACAGCTGTGGTGACTGAGGTAGTTTAGGCCCAGCCATTGACTTGTATAGGAGTGTGTATAGAGCGTGTGTGGGGGGAGGAGAAATGAGGGCGCACAGCTGTGGTGACTGAGGTAGTTTAGGCCCAGCCATTGACTTGTATAGGAGTGTGTATAGAGCGTGTGTGGGGGGAGGAGAAATGTGGGCGCACAGCTGTGGTGAGGTAGTTTAGGCCCAGCCATTGACTTGTATAGGAGTGTGTATAGAGCGTGTGTGGGGGGAGGAGAAATGTGGGCGCACAGCTGTGGTGACTGAGGTAGTTTAGGCCCAGCCATTGACTTGTATAGGAGTGTGTATAGTGCATGTGTGGGGGGAGGAGAAATGTGGGCGCACAGCTGTGGTGAGGTAGTTTAGGCCCAGCCATTGACTTGTATAGGAGTGTGTATAGAGCGTGTGTGGGGGGAGGAGAAATGTGGGTGCACAGCTGTGGTGACTGAGGTAGTTTAGGCCCAGCCATTGACTTGTATAGGAGTGTGTATAGAGCGTGTGTGGGGGGAGGAGAAATGAGGGTGCACAGCTGTGGTGAGGTAGTTTAGGCCCAGCCATTGACTTGTATAGGAGTGTGTATAGAGCGTGTGTGGGGGGAGGAGAAATGTGGGCGCACAGCTGTGGTGAGGTAGTTTAGGCCCAGCCATTGACTTGTATAGGAGTGTGTATAGAGCGTGTGTGGGGGGAGGAGAAATGTGGGCGCACAGCTGTGGTGAGGTAGTTTAGGCCCAGCCATTGACTTGTATAGGAGTGTGTATAGAGCGTGTGTGGGGGGAGGAGAAATGTGGGCGCACAGCTGTGGTGACTGAGGTAGTTTAGGCCCAGCTATTGACTTGTATAGGAGTGTGTATAGAGCGTGTGTGGGGGGGAGGAGAAATGTGGGCGCACAGCTGTGGTGAGGTAGTTTAGGCCCAGCCATTGACTTGTATAGGAGTGTGTATAGAGCGTGTGTGGGGGGAGGAGAAATGTGGGCGCACAGCTGTGGTGAGGTAGTTTAGGCCCAGCCATTGACTTGTATAGGAGTGTGTATAGAGCGTGTGTGGGGGGAGGAGAAATGTGGGCGCACAGCTGTGGTGACTGAGGTAGTTTAGGCCCAGCCATTGACTTGTATAGGAGTGTGTATAGAGCGTGTGTGGGGGGAGGAGAAATGAGGGCGCACAGCTGTGGTGACTGAGGTAGTTTAGGCCCAGCCATTGACTTGTATAGGAGTGTGTATAGAGCGTGTGTGGGGGGAGGAGAAATGTGGGCGCACAGCTGTGGTGAGGTAGTTTAGGCCCAGCCATTGACTTGTATAGGAGTGTGTATAGAGCGTGTGTGGGGGGAGGAGAAATGTGGGCGCACAGCTGTGGTGACTGAGGTAGTTTAGGCCCAGCCATTGACTTGTATAGGAGTGTGTATAGTGCATGTGTGGGGGGAGGAGAAATGTGGGTGCACAGCTGTGGTGACTGAGGTAGTTTAGGCCCAGCCATTGACTTGTATAGGAGTGTGTATAGAGCGTGTGTGGGGGGAGGAGAAATGAGGGTGCACAGCTGTGGTGAGGTAGTTTAGGCCCAGCCATTGACTTGTATAGGAGTGTGTATAGAGCGTGTGTGGGGGGAGGAGAAATGTGGGCGCACAGCTGTGGTGAGGTAGTTTAGGCCCAGCCATTGACTTGTATAGGAGTGTGTATAGAGCGTGTGTGGGGGGAGGAGAAATGTGGGCGCACAGCTGTGGTGAGGTAGTTTAGGCCCAGCCATTGACTTGTATAGGAGTGTGTATAGAGCGTGTGTGGGGGGAGGAGAAATGTGGGCGCACAGCTGTGGTGACTGAGGTAGTTTAGGCCCAGCTATTGACTTGTATAGGAGTGTGTATAGAGCGTGTGTGGGGGGAGGAGAAATGTGGGCGCACAGCTGTGGTGAGGTAGTTTAGGCCCAGCCATTGACTTGTATAGGAGTGTGTATAGAGCGTGTGTGGGGGGAGGAGAAATGTGGGCGCACAGCTGTGGTGAGGTAGTTTAGGCCCAGCCATTGACTTGTATAGGAGTGTGTTTAGAGCGTGTGTGGGGGGAGGAGAAATGTGGGCACACAGCTGTGGTGACTGAGGTAGTTTAGGCCCAGCCATCGACTTGTATAGGAGTGTGTATAGAGCGTGTGTGGGGGGAGGAGAAATGTGGGCGCACAGCTGTGGTGACTGAGGTAGTTTAGGCCCAGCCATTGACTTGTATAGGAGTGTGTATAGAGCGTGTGTGGGGGGAGGAGAAATGTGGGCGCACAGCTGTGGTGAGGTAGTTTAGGCCCAGCCATTGACTTGTATAGGAGTGTGTATAGAGCGTGTGTGGGGGGAGGAGAAATGTGGGCGCACAGCTGTGGTGCCTGAGGTAGTTTAGGCCCAGCCATTGACTTGTATAGGAGTGTGTATAGTGCATGTGTGGGGGGAGGAGAAATGTGGGCGCACAGCTGTGGTGCCTGAGGTAGTTTAGGCCCAGCCATTGACTTGTATAGGAGTGTGTATAGTGCATGTGTGGGGGGAGGAGAAATGTGGGCGCACAGCTGTGGTGAGGTAGTTTAGGCCCAGCCATTGACTTGTATAGGAGTGTGTATAGAGCGTGTGTGGGGGGAGGAGAAATGTGGGTGCACAGCTGTGGTGACTGAGGTAGTTTAGGCCCAGCCATTGACTTGTATAGGAGTGTGTATAGAGCGTGTGTGGGGGGAGGAGAAATGTGGGCGCACAGCTGTGGTGAGGTAGTTTAGGCCCAGCCATTGACTTGTATAGGAGTGTGTATAGAGCGTGTGTGGGGGGAGGAGAAATGTGGGCACACAGCTGTGGTGAGGTAGTTTAGGCCCAGCCATTGACTTGTATAGGAGTGTGTATAGAGCGTGTGTGGGGGGAGGAGAAATGTGGGCGCACAGCTGTGGTGACTGAGGTAGTTTAGGCCCAGCCATTGACTTGTATAGGAGTGTGTATAGAGCGTGTGTGGGGGGGAGGAGAAATGTGGGCGCACAGCTGTGGTGAGGTAGTTTAGGCCCAGCCATTGACTTGTATAGGAGTGTGTATAGAGCGTGTGTGGGGGGAGGAGAAATGTGGGCGCACAGCTGTGGTGAGGTAGTTTAGGCCCAGCCATTGACTTGTATAGGAGTGTGTATAGAGCGTGTGTGGGGGGAGGAGAAATGTGGGCGCACAGCTGTGGTGACTGAGGTAGTTTAGGCCCAGCCATTGACTTGTATAGGAGTGTGTATAGAGCGTGTGTGGGGGGAGGAGAAATGTGGGCGCACAGCTGTGGTGAGGTAGTTTAGGCCCAGCCATTGACTTGTATAGGAGTGTGTATAGAGCGTGTGTGGGGGGAGGAGAAATGTGGGTGCACAGCTGTGGTGAGGTAGTTTAGGCCCAGCCATTGACTTGTATAGGAGTGTGTATAGAGCGTGTGTGGGGGGGAGGAGAAATGTGGGCGCACAGCTGTGGTGACTGAGGTAGTTTAGGCCCAGCCATTGACTTGTATAGGAGTGTGTGTGGGGGGAGGAGAAATGTGGGCGCACAGCTGTGGTGAGGTAGTTTAGGCCCAGCCATTGACTTGTATAGGAGTGTGTATAGAGCGTGTGTGGGGGGAGGAGAAATGTGGGTGCACAGCTGTGGTGAGGTAGTTTAGGCCCAGCCATTGACTTGTATAGGAGTGTGTATAGAGCGTGTGTGGGGGGAGGAGAAATGTGGGTGCACAGCTGTGGTGACTGAGGTAGTTTAGGCCCAGCCATTGACTTGTATAGGAGTGTGTATAGAGCGTGTGTGGGGGGAGGAGAAATGTGGGCGCACAGCTGTGGTGATTGAGGTAGTTTAGGCCCAGCCATTGACTTGTATAGGAGTGTGTATAGAGCGTGTGTGGGGGGAGGAGAAATGTGGGCGCACAGCTGTGGTGAGGTAGTTTAGGCCAGCCATTGACTTGTATAGGAGTGTGTATAGAGCGTGTGTGGGGGGGGGAGGAGAAACGTGGGCGCACAGCTGTGGTGAGGTAGTTTAGGCCCAGCCATTGACTTGTATAGGAGTGTGTATAGAGCGTGTGTGGGGGGAGGAGAAATGAGGGCGCACAGCTGTGGTGAGGTAGTTTAGGCCCAGCCATTGACTTGTATAGGAGTGTGTATAGAGTGTGTGTGGGGGGAGGAGAAATGAGGGCGCACAGCTGTGGTGAGGTAGTTTAGGCCCAGCCATTGACTTGTATAGGAGTGTGTATAGAGCGTGTGTGGGGGGAGGAGAAATGTGGGCGCACAGCTGTGGTGAGGTAGTTTAGGCCCAGCCATTGACTTGTATAGGAGTGTGTATAGAGTGTGTGTGGGGGGAGGAGAAATGAGGGTGCACAGCTGTGGTGACTGAGGTAGTTTAGGCCCAGCCATTGACTTGTATAGGAGTGTGTATAGAGCGTGTGTGTGGGGAGGAGAAATGAGGGTGCACAGCTGTGGTGAGGTAGTTTAGGCCCAGTCATTGACTTGTATAGGAGTGTGTATAGAGCGTGTGTGGGGGGGAGGAGAAATGTGGGCGCACAGCTGTGGTGACTGAGGTAGTTTAGGCCCAGCCATTGACTTGTATAGGAGTGTGTATAGAGCGTGTGTGGGGGGAGGAGAAATGTGGGCGCACAGCTGTGGTGAGGTAGTTTAGGCCCAGCCATTGACTTGTATAGGAGTGTGTATAGAGCGTGTGTGGGGGGAGGAGAAATGTGGGCGCACAGCTGTGGTGACTGAGGTAGTTTAGGCCCAGCCATTGACTTGTATAGGAGTGTGTATAGAGCGTGTGTGGGGGGAGGAGAAATGTGGGTGCACAGCTGTGGTGAGGTAGTTTAGGCCCAGCCATTGACTTGTATAGGAGTGTGTTTAGAGCGTGTGTGGGGGGAGGAGAAATGTGGGCGCACAGCTGTGGTGACTGAGGTAGTTTAGGCCCAGCCATTGACTTGTATAGGAGTGTGTATAGAGCGTGTGTGGGGGGAGGAGAAATGAGGGCGCACAGCTGTGGTGACTGAGGTAGTTTAGGCCCAGCCATTGACTTGTATAGGAGTGTGTATAGAGCGTGTGTGGGGGGAGGAGAAATGTGGGCGCACAGCTGTGGTGAGGTAGTTTAGGCCCAGCCATTGACTTGTATAGGAGTGTGTATAGAGCGTGTGTGGGGGGAGGAGAAATGTGGGCGCACAGCTGTGGTGACTGAGGTAGTTTAGGCCCAGCCATTGACTTGTATAGGAGTGTGTATAGTGCATGTGTGGGGGGAGGAGAAATGTGGGCGCACAGCTGTGGTGAGGTAGTTTAGGCCCAGCCATTGACTTGTATAGGAGTGTGTATAGAGCGTGTGTGGGGGGAGGAGAAATGTGGGTGCACAGCTGTGGTGACTGAGGTAGTTTAGGCCCAGCCATTGACTTGTATAGGAGTGTGTATAGAGCGTGTGTGGGGGGAGGAGAAATGTGGGCGCACAGCTGTGGTGAGGTAGTTTAGGCCCAGCCATTGACTTGTATAGGAGTGTGTATAGAGCGTGTGTGGGGGGAGGAGAAATGTGGGCGCACAGCTGTGGTGAGGTAGTTTAGGCCCAGCCATTGACTTGTATAGGAGTGTGTATAGAGCGTGTGTGGGGGGAGGAGAAATGTGGGCGCACAGCTGTGGTGACTGAGGTAGTTTAGGCCCAGCTATTGACTTGTATAGGAGTGTGTGTAGAGCGTGTGTGGGGGGGAGGAGAAATGTGGGCGCACAGCTGTGGTGAGGTAGTTTAGGCCCAGCCATTGACTTGTATAGGAGTGTGTATAGAGCGTGTGTGGGGGGAGGAGAAATGTGGGCGCACAGCTGTGGTGAGGTAGTTTAGGCCCAGCCATTGACTTGTATAGGAGTGTGTTTAGAGCGTGTGTGGGGGGAGGAGAAATGTGGGCACACAGCTGTGGTGACTGAGGTAGTTTAGGCCCAGCCATTGACTTGTATAGGAGTGTGTATAGAGCGTGTGTGGGGGGAGGAGAAATGTGGGCGCACAGCTGTGGTGACTGAGGTTGTTTAGGCCCAGCCATTGACTTGTATAGGAGTGTGTATAGAGCGTGTGTGGGGGGAGGAGAAATGTGGGCGCACAGCTGTGGTGAGGTAGTTTAGGCCCAGCCATTGACTTGTATAGGAGTGTGTATAGAGCGTGTGTGGGGGGAGGAGAAATGTGGGCGCACAGCTGTGGTGACTGAGGTAGTTTAGGCCCAGCCATTGACTTGTATAGGAGTGTGTATAGTGCATGTGTGGGGGGAGGAGAAATGTGGGCGCACAGCTGTGGTGAGGTAGTTTAGGCCCAGCCATTGACTTGTATAGGAGTGTGTATAGAGCGTGTGTGGGGGGAGGAGAAATGTGGGTGCACAGCTGTGGTGACTGAGGTAGTTTAGGCCCAGCCATTGACTTGTATAGGAGTGTGTATAGAGCGTGTGTGGGGGGAGGAGAAATGAGGGTGCACAGCTGTGGTGAGGTAGTTTAGGCCCAGCCATTGACTTGTATAGGAGTGTGTATAGAGCGTGTGTGGGGTGAGGAGAAATGTGGGCGCACAGCTGTGGTGAGGTAGTTTAGGCCCAGCCATTGACTTGTATAGGAGTGTGTATAGAGCGTGTGTGGGGGGAGGAGAAATGTGGGCGCACAGCTGTGGTGAGGTAGTTTAGGCCCAGCCATTGACTTGTATAGGAGTGTGTATAGAGCGTGTGTAGGGGGAAGAGAAATGTGGGCGCACAGCTGTGGTGACTGAGGTAGTTTAGGCCCAGCCATTGACTTGTATAGGAGTGTGTATAGAGCGTGTGTGGGGGGGAGGAGAAATGTGGGCGCACAGCTGTGGTGAGGTAGTTTAGGCCCAGCCATTGACTTGTATAGGAGTGTGTATAGAGCGTGTGTGGGGGGAGGAGAAATGTGGGCGCACAGCTGTGGTGAGGTAGTTTAGGCCCAGCCATTGACTTGTATAGGAGTGTGTATAGAGCGTGTGTGGGGGGAGGAGAAATGTGGGTGCACAGCTGTGGTGACTGAGGTAGTTTAGGCCCAGCCATTGACTTGTATAGGAGTGTGTATAGAGCGTGTGTGGGGGGAGGAGAAATGTGGGTGCACAGCTGTGGTGACTGAGGTAGTTTAGGCCCAGCCATTGACTTGTATAGGAGTGTGTATAGAGCGTGTGTGGGGGGAGGAGAAATGTGGGTGCACAGCTGTGGTGAGGTAGTTTAGGCCCAGCCATTGACTTGTATAGGAGTGTGTATAGAGCGTGTGTGGGGGGAGGAGAAATGTGGGTGCACAGCTGTGGTGACTGAGGTAGTTTAGGCCCAGCCATTGACTTGTATAGGAGTGTGTATAGAGCGTGTGTGGGGGGGAGGAGAAATGTGGGCGCACAGCTGTGGTGAGGTAGTTTAGGCCCAGCCATTGACTTGTATAGGAGTGTGTATAGAGCGTGTGTGGGGGGAGGAGAAATGTGGGAGCACAGCTGTGGTGAGGTAGTTAAGGCCAGCCATTGACTTGTATAGGAGTGTGTATAGAGCATGTGTGGGGGGAGGAGAAATGTGGGCGCACAGCTGTGGTGAGGTAGTTTAGGCCCAGCCATTGACTTGTATAGGAGTGTGTATAGAGCGTGTGTGGGGGGAGGAGAAATGTGGGCGCACAGCTGTGGTGACTGAGGTAGTTTAGGCCCAGCCATTGACTTGTATAGGAGTGTGTATAGAGCGTGTGTGGGGGGAGGAGAAATGTGGGCGCACAGCTGTGGTGAGGTAGTTTAGGCCCAGCCATTGACTTGTATAGGAGTGTGTATAGAGCGTGTGTGGGGGGGAGGAGAAATGAGGGCGCACAGCTGAGGTGACTGAGGTAGTTTAGGCCCAGCCATTGACTTGTATAGGAGTGTGTATAGAGCGTGTGTGGGGGGGAGGAGAAATGAGGGTGCACAGCTGTGGTGACTGAGGTAGTTTAGGCCCAGCCATTGACTTGTATAGGAGTGTGTATAGAGCGTGTGTGGGGGGGAGGAGAAATGTGGGCGCACAGCTGTGGTGAGGTAGTTTAGGCCCAGCCATTGACTTGTATAGGAGTGTGTATAGAGCGTGTGTGGGGGGAGGAGAAATGTGGGCGCACAGCTGTGGTGAGGTAGTTTAGGCCCAGCCATTGACTTGTATAGGAGTGTGTATAGAGCGTGTGTGGGGGGAGGAGAAATGTGGGTGCACAGCTGTGGTGACTGAGGTAGTTTAGGCCCAGCCATTGACTTGTATAGGAGTGTGTATAGAGCGTGTGTGGGGGGAGGAGAAATGTGGGTGCACAGCTGTGGTGACTGAGGTAGTTTAGGCCCAGCCATTGACTTGTATATGAGTGTGTATAGAGCGTGTGTGGGGGGAGGAGAAATGTGGGTGCACAGCTGTGGTGAGGTAGTTTAGGCCCAGCCATTGACTTGTATAGGAGTGTGTATAGAGCGTGTGTGGGGGGAGGAGAAATGTGGGCGCACAGCTGTGGTGACTGAGGTAGTTTAGGCCCAGCCATTGACTTGTATAGGAGTGTGTATAGAGCGTGTGTGGGGGGAGGAGAAATGTGGGCGCACAGCTGTGGTGAGGTAGTTTAGGCCCAGCCATTGACTTGTATAGGAGTGTGTATAGAGCGTGTGTGGGGGGGAGGAGAAATGAGGGCGCACAGCTGTGGTGACTGAGGTAGTTTAGGCCCAGCCATTGACTTGTATAGGAGTGTGTATAGAGCGTGTGTGGGGGGGAGGAGAAATGAGGGTGCACAGCTGTGGTGACTGAGGTAGTTTAGGCCCAGCCATTGACTTGTATAGGAGTGTGTATAGAGCGTGTGTGGGGGGAGGAGAAATGTGGGCGCACAGCTGTGGTGAGGTAGTTTAGGCCCAGCCATTGACTTGTATAGGAGTGTGTATAGAGCGTGTGTGGGAGGAGGAGAAATGTGGGCGCACAGCTGTGGTGACTGAGGTAGTTTAGGCCCAGCCATTGACTTGTATAGGAGTGTGTATAGAGCGTGTGTGGGGGGAGGAGAAATGAGGGCGCACAGCTGTGGTGACTGAGGTAGTTTAGGCCCAGCCATTGACTTGTATAGGAGTGTGTATAGAGCGTGTGTGGGGGGAGGAGAAATGTGGGCGCACAGCTGTGGTGACTGAGGTAGTTTAGGCCCAGCCATTGACTTGTATAGGAGTGTGTATAGAGCGTGTGTGGGGGGAGGAGAAATGTGGGTGCACAGCTGTGGTGAGGTAGTTTAGGCCCAGCCATTGACTTGTATAGGAGTGTGTATAGAGTGTGTGTGGGGGGAGGAGAAATGTGGGCGCACAGCTGTGGTGAGGTAGTTTAGGCCCAGCCATTGACTTGTATAGGAGTGTGTATAGAGCGTGTGTGGGGGGGAGGAGAAATGTGGGCGCACAGCTGTGGTGACTGAGGTAGTTTAGGCCCAGCCATTGACTTGTATAGGAGTGTGTATAGAGCGTGTGTGGGGGGAGGAGAAATGTGGGCGCACAGCTGTGGTGAGGTAGTTTAGGCCCAGCCATTGACTTGTATAGGAGTGTGTATAGAGCGTGTGTGGGGGGAGGAGAAATGTGGGCGCACAGCTGTGGTGACTGAGGTAGTTTAGGCCCAGCCATTGACTTGTATAGGAGTGTGTATAGAGCGTGTGTGGGGGGGAGGAGAAATGAGGGCGCACAGCTGTGGTGACTGAGGTAGTTTAGGCCCAGCCATTGACTTGTATAGGAGTGTGTATAGAGCGTGTGTGGGGGGAGGAGAAATGAGGGCGCACAGCTGTGGTGAGGTAGTTTAGGCCAGCCATTGACTTGTATAGGAGTGTGTATAGAGTGTGTGTGGGGGGAGGAGAAATGTGGGCGCACAGCTGTGGTGAGGTAGTTTAGGCCAGCCATTGACTTGTATAGGAGTGTGTATAGAGCGTGTGTGGGGGGGAGGAGAAATGAGGGCGCACAGCTGTGGTGACTGAGGTAGTTTAGGCCCAGCCATTGACTTGTATAGGAGTGTGTATAGAGCGTGTGTGGGGGGAGGAGAAATGAGGGCGCACAGCTGTGGTGAGGTAGTTTAGGCCAGCCATTGACTTGTATAGGAGTGTGTATAGAGTGTGTGTGGGGGGAGGAGAAATGTGGGCGCACAGCTGTGGTGAGGTAGTTTAGGCCAGCCATTGACTTGTATAGGAGTGTGTATAGAGTGTGTGTGGGGGGAGGAGAAATGTGGGCGCACAGCTGTGGTGAGGTAGTTTAGGCCAGCCATTGACTTGTATAGGAGTGTGTATAGAGCGTGTGTGGGGGGGAGGAGAAATGAGGGCGCACAGCTGTGGTGACTGAGGTAGTTTAGGCCCAGCCATTGACTTGTATAGGAGTGTGTATAGAGCGTGTGTGGGGGGAGGAGAAATGTGGGCGCACAGCTGTGGTGAGGTAGTTTAGGCCCAGCCATTGACTTGTATAGGAGTGTGTATAGAGCGTGTGTGGGGGGAGGAGAAATGTGGGCGCACAGCTGTGGTGAGGTAGTTTAGGCCCAGCCATTGACTTGTATAGGAGTGTGTATAGAGCGTGTGTGGGGGGAGGAGAAATGTGGGCGCACAGCTGTGGTGACTGAGGTAGTTTAGGCCCAGCCATTGACTTGTATAGGAGTGTGTATAGAGCGTGTGTGGGGGGAGGAGAAATGAGGGCGCACAGCTGTGGTGACTGAGGTAGTTTAGGCCCAGCCATTGACTTGTATAGGAGTGTGTATAGAGCGTGTGTGGGGGGAGGAGAAATGAGGGCGCACAGCTGTGGTGACTGAGGTAGTTTAGGCCCAGCCATTGACTTGTATAGGAGTGTGTATAGAGCGTGTGTGGGGGGAGGAGAAATGTGGGCGCACAGCTGTGGTGAGGTAGTTTAGGCCCAGCCATTGACTTGTATAGGAGTGTGTATAGAGCGTGTGTGGGGGGAGGAGAAATGTGGGTGCACAGCTGTGGTGACTGAGGTAGTTTAGGCCCAGCCATTGCATAGTTGCCAACTGTCCCGGATTTCCCGGGACATTCCTGGGACTTACACTCCATTCCTGAATTTTTGGTGTCCCGGGAAATGTCCAGAGAAATCCGGTTCTTGATTTTCGCCGCCGCTGCCACCGCCGCTAGAGGTCTGCGGCCGGTGGAGACATTGTCTCCGCCGGCCACAATCTTAAAGAAGCTCAGGAAGATGGCTGGGGGGCTAGACAGAGCTCCTCCATCGCTGCTCACCCTCTGCCCTGCTCTGCCTCGCCCCGCCTACTCCCGCCCCCCTGCAAGTCTGTTATGGAAAGGGGCGGGGTTATAGCCATGCGGCCGGCGGACACACTAGGGCACCTCTGAGGTAGGGGAGGGGGATGCACCACACCGCTGTGGGAATTTGTAAGGGGCTCCACTGGGGACACCTGATGTGAGGGGGGGCTCCGGCGGGGACACCTGATGTGAGGGGGGCTCCATCGGGGACACCTGATGTGAGGGGGGCTCCGCCGGGGACACCTGATGTGAGGGGGGGCTCTGCCAGGGACATATGATGTGAGGGGGGGCTCCACCGGGGACACCTGATGTGAGGGGGGCTCCACCGGGGACACCTGATGTGAGGGGGGGCTCCACTGGGGACACCTGATGTGAGGGGGGGCTCCGCCAGGGACACCTGATGTGAGGGGGGGCTCTGCTGGGGACACCTGATGTGAGGGGGGGCTCCACCGGGGACACCTGATGTGAGGGGGGCTCCATCGGGGACACCTGATGTGAGGGGGGCTCCGCCGGGGACACCTGATGTGAGGGGGGCTCTG
Organism: Aquarana catesbeiana; assembly: GCA_037953035.1. Taxonomy (NCBI): domain Eukaryota; kingdom Metazoa; phylum Chordata; class Amphibia; order Anura; family Ranidae; genus Aquarana; species Aquarana catesbeiana. Next base: position 687,632 of record JBBHAA010000218.1, read on the forward strand.
CCAGGGACATATGATGTGAGGGGGGGCTCCACCGGGGACACCTGATGTGAGGGGGGCTCCACCGGGGACACCTGATGTGAGGGGGGGCTCCACTGGGGACACCTGATGTGAGGGGGGGCTCCGCCAGGGACACCTGATGTGAGGGGGGGCTCTGCTGGGGACACCTGATGTGAGGGGGGCTCCACCGGGGACACCTGATGTGAGGGGGGCTCTCCTGGGGACACCTGATGTGAGGGGGGGCTCTGCTGGGGACACCTGATGTGAGGGGGGGCTCTGCCGGGGACACCTGATGTGAGGGGGGGCACTTGATGTAAGGACGGACAGCTGGTGGCAGGTGACACGCTCAGGGATCCCACTGATTCTGCATTATGGTGAGTTGAATGATTTCATTTTATATTACAATGTAATAATAGAAATAATGCACTTCAATCATCCTGACACCATAACAACCATGGTGCCGGGATGATTGAAGTGCTAACACCAGGTGTTTGGAGTATCTTTATCTGCTGATTGTTAAACTTTCTAGAATACACAGATTTTTATTGTGTAGGATCTGGGGCTGCTGTCCCATCATTTCCCTCTCCCCCTCTCCCCCTTTCCCTCTCCATCCCTCATTCATCTCAGACTCTAACCACACCCTCTTCAGCCACGCCCATTCAAGCCACACCCACTACGCCACGTAAACCACGCCCCTTTTTCCAGTGACGCCACGTGTAGGGACAGGCACCTTCCGCTGTCAGCAGTGTATGAGCTCGCCGCTCGTCTGGTTACATTTTATCCTCGGCCCCTTCACTGTGTGAGAACCCCTGTTTATTATTTGTGAATAAAGCTCTAATGTTGTAAAATACTGCACTATATGTCCTCCTTGTGTCTCCTTTGTCCGCTGTGCCCCCTGTGGTCCTGAGGTATATTGAATGACAGTCCGGGCCCCGAGCCCCACCCCCACAGGAGATACCACAAGAGCTGACTGCCTTATGCTGTAACCTCAGTGTAATGAGGGGCCGTTACCTACCAATATAGGATTGCTGCATGAAGAGGATTGTTCTTCACACTTCACACTCTCCACTTATTTCATCCAGTGATGAGAGAATCTCTCTGCTGTCTGCACCACTCCACTGTTTGCCACCTTTGATGAAGCATTGGAGTTGTTTTCTGCCACACAAGTCACTTTTCCTTGAACTGTAATATTGTTTTCATACAACTGTGAGCCCCTATTGTTGGCACCGGACACTTTATTACATCTGTCACAGACCTTGTGATCTCTCCGGACATCCATTGTAACATTGCACATTTGCAGGTCTAGTTTGTTTGTATGTGATCAATGCTTCAGATATTTATTTATTTATTTTTTGCACTATATGCAAAGTTTTTACACTGCATATTTATAACACGGATGTTGATGTTTTTATATATTATAATTTTTGTGTAGTCCGGCTACTTCCACTTATTTATCCATTTATTTATTTTATATTGTTTGATTGAGCAGAGCGCGCTTCTACCTTTATTGTTTGATTGAGCAGAGCGCGCTTCTACCTTTATTGTTTGATTGAGCAGAGCGCGCTTCTACCTTTATTGTTTGATTGAGCAGAGCGCGCTTCTACCTTTATTGTTTGATTGAGCAGAGCGCGCTTCTACCTTTATTGTTTGATTGAGCAGAGCGCGCTTCTACCTTTATTGTATACTGAGCAGAGCACGCTTCTACCTTTATTGTATACTGAGCAGAGCACGCTTCTACCTTTATTGTTTGATTGAGCAGAGCGCGCTTCTACCTTTATTGTATACTGAGCAGAGCGCGCTTCTACCTTTATTGTATACTGAGCAGAGCGCGCTTCTACCTTTATTGTATACTGAGCAGAGCGCGCTTCTACCTTTATTGTATACTGAGCAGAGCGCGCTTCTACCTTTATTGTATACTGAGCAGAGCACGCTTCTACCTTTATTGTATACTGAGCAGAGCGCGCTTCTACCTTTATTGTATACTGAGCAGAGCGCGCTTCTACCTTTATTGTTTGATTGAGCAGAGCACGCTTCTACCTTTATTGTATACAGAGCAGAGCGCGCTTCTACCTTTATTGTTTGATTGAGCAGAGCGCGCTTCTACCTTTATTGTATACTGAGCAGAGCGCGCTTCTACCTTTATTGTTTGATTGAGCAGAGCGCGCTTCTACCTTTATTGTATACTGAGCAGAGCGCGCTTCTACCTTTATTGTTTGATTGAGCAGAGCGCGCTTCTACCTTTATTGTATACTGAGCAGAGCGCGCTTCTACCTTTATTGTATATTGAGCAGAGCGCGCTTCTACCTTTATTGTTTGATTGAGCAGAGCACGCTTCTACCTTTATTGTTTGATTGAGCAGAGCGCGCTTCTACCTTTATTGTATACTGAGCAGAGCGCGCTTCTACCTTTATTGTTTGATTGAGCAGAGCGCGCTTCTACCTTTATTGTTTGATTGAGCAGAGCACGCTTCTACCTTTATTGTATACTGAGCAGAGCGCGCTTCTACCTTTATTGTATATTGAGCAGAGCACGCTTCTACCTTTATTGTATACAGAGCAGAGCACGCTTCTACCTTTATTGTTTGATTGAGCAGAGCGCGCTTCTACCTTTATTGTTTGATTGAGCAGAGCGCGCTTCTACCTTTATTGTTTGATTGAGCAGAGCGCGCTTCTACCTTTATTGTTTGATTGAGCAGAGCGCGCTTCTACCTTTATTGTTTGATTGAGCAGAGCGCGCTTCTACCTTTATTGTTTGATTGAGCAGAGCACGCTTCTACCTTTATTGTTTGATTGAGCAGAGCGCGCTTCTACCTTTATTGTTTGATTGAGCAGAGCGCGCTTCTACCTTTATTGTTTGATTGAGCAGAGCGCGCTTCTACCTTTATTGTTTGATTGAGCAGAGCGCGCTTCTACCTTTATTGTTTGATTGAGCAGAGCGCGCTTCTACCTTTATTGTTTGATTGAGCAGAGCGCGCTTCTACCTTTATTGTTTGATTGAGCAGAGCACGCTTCTACCTTTATTGTTTGATTGAGCAGAGCGCGCTTCTACCTTTATTGTTTGATTGAGCAGAGCGCGCTTCTACCTTTATTGTTTGATTGAGCAGAGCGCGCTTCTACCTTTATTGTTTGATTGAGCAGAGCGCGCTTCTACCTTTATTGTTTGATTGAGCAGAGCGCGCTTCTACCTTTATTGTTTGATTGAGCAGAGCACGCTTCTACCTTTATTGTTTGATTGAGCAGAGCGCGCTTCTACCTTTATTGTTTGATTGAGCAGAGCGCGCTTCTACCTTTATTGTTTGATTGAGCAGAGCGCGCTTCTACCTTTATTGTTTGATTGAGCAGAGCGCGCTTCTACCTTTATTGTTTGATTGAGCAGAGCGCGCTTCTACCTTTATTGTTTGATTGAGCAGAGCGCGCTTCTACCTTTATTGTTTGATTGAGCAGAGCACGCTTCTACCTTTATTGTTTGATTGAGCAGAGCGCGCTTCTACCTTTATTGTTTGATTGAGCAGAGCGCGCTTCTACCTTTATTGTATACTGAGCAGAGTGCGCTTCTACCTTTATTGTTTGATTGAGCAGAGCGCGCTTCTACCTTTATTGTTTGATTGAGCAGAGCGCGCTTCTACCTTTATTGTCTGCTTAGGTTTAATATATATTGTATACTGAGTGCCGGTGATCAGCTTTCATCCCAGTAATACCCTATCATGATTGGCCCTGTGCATCGGGGCTTATTTATGGATTAGCGCAGCACCATTCCCACCTGTCAGCTCCTGTCCGCCATAATGTCGCAGTCACCATACAAATCGCTGATCGCCGCCAAAAAATATTATTAATAAAAATGCCATAAAACTTTCCCCTATTTTGTAGACGATATAACTTTTGCGCAAACCAATCAATAAACACTTATTGCGATTTTTTTTTTACCAAAAATATGTAGAAGAATACGTATTGGCCTAAACTGAGGGGAAAAATGTTTTTTTTATATTTTTGGGGATATTTATTATAGAAAAAAGTAAAAAATAATGCGTTTTTTTCAGAATTGACGCTCTTTTTTGTTTATAGCGTAAAAAATCGCAGAGGCGATCAAATACCACCAAAAGAAAGATCTATTTGTGGGGGGAAAAGGACGTCAATGTTGTTTGCGTACAACGTCACATGACCGCGCGATTGTCAGTTAGAGCGAAGCAGCGCGGAATCCCAAAGAAGTGCTGTGGTCTTTGGGCAGCCAAATGTTTCGGGGCTGAAGGGGTTACATTGTAATGTATTATTTCATCATTTCTCTACAATTTCCAATCTCATTATATACTGGAGGGAAAAATCCAATCTGTTATTATTGATGGTATGAAGGTCTGAACATGGACTACACACCACTCTTCATTTTCACAACAAAACTCATTTTATTTCTAGTTTTAATCTTTTGACTAAAATGCCATTTTAGTTTTACTTGTATTTTAGTCTTCTCAATTGTTTTAGTCGTATTTTAGTAGAATAAAATAGTATTCATTTAGTCGACAAAATTAACACCATGAAACAGACCAGTATAAAGCAACGACTTCACCAAATATCACAATAAAAATCACTTCAAAGTGTAACTAAAGGCAAAACTTTATTTTTTTTTTCATTTTGGATAGTGTAATGGGGTGTTAGAACCCCCATCAGTTTTTATTGTGTCATCTGTGTCCCATTGGGGAGAGTTTCCTTCTGTATTCTGATGTGGGGAATTGCTCTCCCTATGACTGGGAGTGATGAGGAGAAACATTGTGAATAGAGAGAGAGAATCTCCCTAACAGGGCCACAGACAGTAATAAAAACTGACAGGGGTTCTAATCCCTCTCTGCTGTATCCATCCCAGTGGATGTGATGTCATGTAATAAAATACTGAACAGTTTCATGAGATAAATACGGCAAATGTTGATGGAATTACACGTCTTATTTTACAAGCATTTTTTAGTGAATTGCAGAAAAACCTCTGAAAAGTGCTGAGATATTTTATCGCTGATCCCGACCACTTGGCGCCAGTATAACGTCCTTCCAGTATACTGCGCCAAGGTGGCCCCGCCCCCCTGGATTACATCATCCAACACTTCTGGGTGTGGGGCACACAGCGGGAGCTGATCTGCAGGTACCACACACTCCATGTCCACCGGCACCCGCCGATCGTTCAGCACAGAGGCCGAATGTGACCTGTCAGTAGAGGAGACATGGATCCTGTGTTCCTGCAAAGTGACGATCAATGCCTTCCCCTAGTAAAAGCACCTCCCCCCACACTACACAAACACACCAGATAGGCACACCGTTATCCCCTTGATTGCCTCTGATGTTTAACCCCTTCCCAGCCAGTGTCATTAGTACAGTGACAGTGCATATTTTTAGCACTGATCACTGTATTCGTGTCACTGGTCCCCAAAAAAGTGCCAGCTAGTGTCTGATTGTCCGCCACAATATCACAGTCACTCCATAAGTCGCTGATCGCCACTATTACTAGTAAAAAGATAGATAGATAGATAGATAGATAGACCATAGTTTATAACTTTTGCTTATTGGGTCATTTTTTACCAAAAATATGAAATTAGATTATTTTTTTATTGGAACGTTTTTTAGCAAAAAGTAAAAACTTTAGTTTTTTTTCAAAATTGTTGTTTTTTTTTCTCTTTAGTGAAAAAAATAAAAACAGCGATCAAATCCCACCAAAATAAAGCTCTATTTGTGAGAAAAAAGGCAGAAATGTTTTCTGGGTACAGCGTCACACGACCGCGCAATTGTCAGTTAAAGTAACACAGTGCCGTATTACAGAAAATGGCCTGGTCATGAAGGGGGGGTAAAACCTTCTGAAGGTGAAGTGGTAAAGCAGTAGATGGCACTTTGTGAATGGAGCCCGCTGTCCCCCAATATAACAGACACATGGCTCCATTCACATTGGGATAAGGATCTTTCTCTGTCAGGTGTGTAGGGGGTCCGGACCTGACGGCGGGGGGATCACACACAATCCGGGGGCTGCAGATATCAGGATTGGGTGTAAATCTGACTGGCAGCCTCCTGCCTATCAGGTGAAAGCATTCGAGTGTCAGCGCTCCCGCCCGATCGCTCACACACCCCGATACTGGCTCCACCCCCCGCGTCACTGTGCCCTGCCATGCTTTCCGGCCTCTGCTTGTCCATTTGTGGGCCCGGGAGCTACATGGCGGGGGAGGGGAAGGAGAAGAGCGGAAACACGCCCACTCTCCTCCCCTTCTTGTCCTGACCCAGGAAGTGATGTCTATGATGTCACTTCCCGGGTCAGCCTCTCGGTGTCCCCGGCTAGCTCAGCCGGTAAGTAATGCGATCTCCATCACAAAACATTCAGAGGAGCCCAGAGGAGACATTGGGGGGACTTCTAGACCCCGCATGTCTCCATAAAGAGAACCTGTCACCTAAAAATCAGCACATTGGGGACTTTTTGTCCAATGTGATGAGAAAAACATTAAGTCATAAAATGTGGGTTTTTTTGCAAAAAAATAAAATTACACCCAAGTATATAAAATCCCCCCCAAATGTTGCTGCTCCCCCACATATATGAATGTAAGCTCATGTGTCGGGGTGTTTATGGAGGAAAATGATGATTACGATACACATGTTACATATCGCCGCGCATGCCGGAGTGAGAGCAATAATTCTAACACAAGACCTCCTCCATAACACCAAACTGATCACCTATAGGGGGCTTTTTAAGCATCACCTATAGTAAATATAGGGTACTGAAGTTTGATGATTTCACAGGCGCACACAAATTTAAGGTCTGACATGTTGGGTATCTATTCACTCGGTACAACCTCGTCTTTTATATTTTACCAAAAATTTGGGTAGTTTATTGCATTTGTTTGCCCTAAAATTGACTTTAGTGTGTTATTTACTGAAATTTATAACCTTTGCATTAATAACGTGTGACATACAAAATTGGAACTACCACTATTTTATTCTCTAAGGTGTCTGCTTTCAGAAAATATATAATATTTGGGGGTTTTGTGTAATCTTCAGGCCTAAAATGATTTTTAAACGTGTGTGCAAAAAAACGCGAAAACGTCTCTGGCAGTGAAAAGGTTAAATAAAACATGCCGGTCTGAGATTTGATAATTACAGTCACATGACACCAATAAAGATTTGTATAGTTAAAGCTGAGCTCCACCCAAATGGGGAAGTTCCACTTTAAGCTAGGGTGACCTGACGTCACCGGTTTCCGGGGACAGTCCCTGGATTGAGTACACTGTCCCCGGACAAAATCTGTCCCCGGTTCTGTCCCTGGATTCAGGGGCAGCACCTATACCCATTGCTGACAGCCTAGCCCTAGCAGGACATGCAGCAATGTGAATATCTATCCAGCATAGCAGGGATTGGTGGGCAAGCCAGGGGCGTATATGGCCACAAGTGAGTGGAGCTGTCAAATCAGAGCTCTGATGTCGGGGATGGGCGGGGCCGATATGTGGAGCCACGCCCCCTTTGTCAAACAACCTGTCCATAGACAAAAAGATGGTGTTTATACACTGGTGGGCGGAGAGGAAGGTGGCAGGGGGCGGGTCCAATTGTAACTACTGTATGTGTACCAGCAGTGGTGTATAATTCAGGTTTATTATACACCGCGGTGGGTGCACATACAGAAGTCACAATTGGTCCCGCCCCCTGCCACCTTCCTACCCGCCCACAAAAGTATAAACATTGTTTGTCAATGCAGGGTTGTCTGACAAAGGGGCGGAGCATCGCATATCATCCCCGCCCATCCCCGACATCAGAGGTTGGACTTGACAGCTCCACTCACTCTCACTGCTCAGGTCACTGCCTTAGGGTGCCGGAACCGAGGGGGCAGTACAATCCCAAACCCTGGGGGGGTGTTTAGACATTCATATTGGAGATCAGCATCTCCGTCCAGCATCCTTCCCTGGGGAGCTACTGACCTCCCCCTACAAAGCAGCACATATAGAGAGACCAGCTGTACCCACCAATCACTAAATCCTAAACCGAGGAGGGGAGCAGAGCGGAGGGCAGATCCAGGGTGGTGGAGCAGCACTGCCTCCGAGTTACTAAATAGAGACACAACTTCTGAAGGGGGAGCAGGTTTGCTCACTCTTCAATCAGCACTCCATCTCAACTATCTGCTGCTGTACCTGCAGGGTCTTCACCATCTCTGGAGCACACAGACTGCATACCTCGGCATCCCCCTCCCCCTCAATCACTGTCAGCTCCCTACAACTGCTCTCTCTGGTAACTAATGATGTACCAAAACAGTCCTGTCTGCAGTTCACACTTCTATAACCCTAATAGATGAGATTAGACTTTGGGTCACACTGGGCAGGCTGGTTGCAGGTGCAGGAATCACATCTGTTCCCGCCTGCAGCTTGCACTGCTCTTATGAGATGTGGGGGGCTGCTATTCATTCTGAATGGTACCCCCCCCACACATTTCAGCCCATACTGAGTTTGTGGTAACCGCAGGAATATCAAATGGTCAAAAAGACCACGCATTTCCCACCACTGGGTTTTTAAAAGGGTGCAGGCATCTTATTTGCAGAAAATGCAGACACAGCAGCCCATTGAAATGAATGGTCTATCCTTCCCACACAAGTGTGAACCAGGGCTAATGGAGATGGATGGCCAGGGCTCATTTGGCTGTACTTCTCCTTTGGATCACAGTTTGTTCTGCCCTCCTGTGATCCAGATTCAGTCCGGTGAAGTCCGCTGTTGGATGATATTGCAGAGCTGGTACAAACTCTAGGAAGGTCCCAAGATTAAAGCCAGGATCCACCCAGATGCCTGACCAGGAGCTGGCTTGATATTCCACTAAAAACCTGATCTCCCGCCCTCCACAGCCCAGCACTCCGGGGAGCATTGGAGGGGCAGAGCAAAGAGCGACTGACAGTCACAGCTCTCTGCTCAGAGTGGAGAGGAGTGATCAGCTGTGTTTGGTCATTCAGTTCTCAGTGTGGGGCCAGCGGGGGACAGATGCAGTATCGGAGTGATGCCACATCTACCTCCGTATGTAAGGTGTGCGCTTTTTATTTATTTTTTTTAATTCCTGAATTTCTTTTTTGAATATCCAAATCCTCAGCCACTTGTTGGGTATTTGTATTTTTAAAATACCAGTCTTTCATTCCCTAACACTGCACCCTCTCTTCTACGGGCACAGCATGGACATTTTAGATTGTCTCACCCGCCATTACGTAGCAGGGAGGTGGCAGGAGGAAGGGGCAGGGCCAGATCTAGCCTGTCTGATGTATTCTGGCTTTCAATCAGTGGTGTGGGCTGAAAGCCAGAGGACATGTCCCAGCAGCCCCCATTGCATGCATGATTTACCGATCGTGGGTGCAAGGCTTTCCAGGCCCCTGCTGGAAAAAATGCACATTTTGTTTCTACAAAAATCTGCATTTATTCATTTTTCCATTGAGGTGAACTTATCCTTTAATCCCGGAGGGAGTGAGAGGAGTCTGGAGGAGCACAGTGCAGGGACTTCTGTGCCAGGAGATGTAGCAGCAGTTCTGGAGGGCGGAGATGAGGGAGAGGTAGGTATAGGTCCTTCTAAAGACATGGCAGAGTAAAGTGGAGAGGACCGCCAGTTTAGTGGGGCAGAACCACCTCAGAAGTAGTGAAACGGGGCGGCAGGACTGGGAGGGGGAGGGGTAGGTTGGCAGCCTATGCTGGGAGGGTGAGAAGAGTCTGGAGAACAGTAGTGCCACGGTCACCAGGACAGGAGATGTGCTGTTATCTCAGAAGATCGGGTGAGAACACGGCATACTCACTGCTGCTTGTTGGAGAGCATACCGACGTGTCAGGTAGAGGATTGCCAGACAGAACAGCAGCAACTAGCCCATAAGGAGATGGATGCGGCTGCTTCTATGCAGAGAGGCAGCAGAGTTTACAAATTAGATGTCTATGATGGCGCTGTGATAAAAGAAAAGGGGGGGTGGAAGGTGGAAGGGGCTAAAGTAGAGAGGTGAAAGCGGCTGAAGTGGATGCGGCCACAGATGCACTAAACAAACATACCATGAAATAACAACATGGGTTGAATAACTAAAAGAATGAAATACTAAAATGACATAATAAGTGTAAATAATAGTGATAAAACACTCAAAACAGTCCAAGTGGATAAGGACTAGTAACAAAACTAGCACATGGTGACAAAACAAAAAGCTGAATGTGATAAATCCATATGGGTCAGCGTATAACAGTCCCGCCACCAAATAATATAAAATTCCAAGAGAAGGGAGAAGTCTTCAGTGAAAACACCTCTGTGTCTGCAAGCAGCTCACCTACTGCTGTAAGGTATACAGCTTGTGCTTAATAGCAGACCACGGGCAGGCATGGATATCCCATCCAATTTTTTGGTGATTCCAATGGTGGATATGCAGGACGGTATATGAAAGAAATGACATGAACAGAAATGTAGTGTAGTAGTGTAGCATCCCCCTGCACCCTGCATGTAGCATCCCCCTGCACGTAGCATCCTCCTGCACCCTGCACGTAGCATTCCTCTGCACGTAGCATTCCCCTGCACCCTGCACGTAGCATACTCCTGCACGTAGCATCCTCCTGCACGTAGCATCCTCCTGCACCCTGCATGTAGCATCCCCCTGCACCATGCAGGTAGCATCCCCCTGCACGCTGCACGTAGCATCCCCCTGCACCCTGCACGTAGCATCCCCCTGCACGTAGCATCCTCCTGCACCCTGCACGTAGCATTCCTCTGCACGTAGCATTCCCCTGCACCCTGCACGTAGCATCCTCCTGCACGTAGCATCCCCCTGCACGTAGCATCCTCCTGCACCCTGCACGTAGCATCCCCCTGCACCCTGCACGTAGCATCACCCTGCATGTAGCATCCCCCTGCACCCTGCATGTAGCATCCCCCTGCACATAGCATCCTCCTGCACCCTGCATGTAGCATCCTCCTGCACCCTGCACGTAGCATCCTCCTGCACCCTGCACGTAGCATCCTCCTGCACCCTGCACGTAGCATCCTCCTGCACCCTGCACGTAGCATCCTCCTGCACCCTGTACGTAGCATCCTCCTGCACCCTGCACGTACCACCAGCATACAGGGGGCACACTGACCACCAATATGCAGGACCAGTGGTTACCAGTATACAGAGGACATAACAAATCAAGTAAAACAACTACCATGTAACTAAAAAAACTCGAAAGCAATAAAAAGCAAAAAATGCAGCTCTGCCCTACACTTTACCTATAAAACTCTACAAATGGACTTATAAGTGCAATGATAAAACCTATAAATGAACATCCAGTGCAAATCAACTAATGTATTGCAATATAGTAGTGATGGTGTCACCCCCTCTGCAGAAATATTTGAGAAATTGCAGAGCTTCAATGTGCAAAAAATGATGAAACCCCCTACATACAATAATAACAGAGATGCAAATCAACCGTTGTATTTGAACATAGTAGTGATGGTGTCACCCTCTCTGCAAAATGTATGAAATATTGCAGAGCTGCAATGTGCAAATAGTGGTGAAACCCCCCTATTTATAATCATAATAAAATGTAAAATATGTACATCAATTGTACATTATATTATGATTATATATAGGGGGGTTTCACCACTATTTGCACATTGCAGCTCTGCAATATTTCATACATTTTGCAGAGAGGGTGACACCATCACTACTATGTTCAAATACACAAGTTGATTTACATCTCTGTTATTATTGTATGTAGGGGGTTTCATCATTTTTTGCACATTGCAGCTCTGCAGATTCTCAAATATTTTTGCAGAGGGGGTGACATCATCACTACTATATTGCAATACATTGGGTTGATTTGCACTGGATATTATTCTATAGATGTTACCATTGCACTTATAAGTCCATTTGTAGAATTGTATAAAGGAAGTGTAGGGATGTGCTGCATTTGTTGGCTTTTTTATTGGTATACAGAGGCCAGGACATACTGATCACCATGGTACACCATGAAGAAACCTCCACTTGTTGACCACACCCACTTGCTGGTCACACCCACTTTTTGGCCACACGCACAGGTAGCGCCCCCCCCCCATCCCCCCTCCAAGTTTTTTCTCTAGCTTATCTTTGTGACATTTGGTAGTCATATCCCAAGAAATTTTTTTTTTTGATCTCATTGAAGAAATTATGAGAAATAACGTATATATCATACAAACATTCCATGAATATATAATACATACGCTGCATATATCATTTGAGGAAAATATTCTTATAAAATAGTTTACCATTTGCCAATTTAAAAAAAAATGTCCCCGGATTTCATTTTAAAAATCTGGTCACCTTACTTTAACCGGTTCAATACCGAACCTTTTCACCCCCTTCCTTCCCAGACCAATTTTTAGTTTTCAGCGCTGTCGCACTTTAAACGACAATTGCGCGGTCGTGTGACGTTGTACCCAAACAGAATTGACGTCCTTTTTTCCCCACAAATAGAGCTTTCTTTTGGTGGTATTTGATCACCTCTGCGGTTTTTATTTTTTGCGCTATAAACAAAAGAAGAGGGACAATTTTGAAAAAAACACAATATTTTTTACTTTTTGCTATAATAAATATCCCCAATTTAAAAAAAAAAAAACAAATGTTTTCCTCAGTTTCGGCCAATACGTATTCTTCTACATATTTTTGGTAAAAAAATTGCAATAAGCGTATATTGATTAGTTTGTGCAAAAGTTATAGCATTTATAAAATACGGGATAGATTTATGGCATTTAAAAAAAAAATATATTTATTTTTTTTTTACTAATAATAGCGGCGATCGCAATTTTTTTCCGTGACTGCGACATTATGGCGGACACATCGGGCACTTTTGACACATTTTTGGGACCATTCACATTTATACAGCGATCAATGCTATAAAATTGCATTGATTACTGTGTAAATGTGACAGGCAGTGAAGGGGTTAACCACTAGGGGGACACAAGGGGTTAAATGTGTTTCCTAGGGGAGTGATTCTAACTGTAGGGGGCGGGGACGTACAAGGGGAGGAGACCGATCAGTGTTCCGCTGTTCTGGGAACACAGATCGGTCTCCTCTGAGCTGACAGGACGTGGATCTCTGTGTTTACACACAGAGATCCACGGTCCGGCCCGGTTAACAGGCAATCGCGGGTGCCCGGCGGACATCGCGGCCCCTGGGCACACGCACCGGGTCCCGAGCAATGCAGTGGAAGCGCGCGTGCCCCCTAGATGGCCGGGAACCCGAGATCGTCATATGACATCCACCCAGGATGGGAGATCCCATCTGTGGACGTCATATGTACATACGCGGGTAGGGCAGTGGTTAAGCATTCCTCCCCCACTACTAGGCCACATTTGGCATATCATTTTTTGGGGGGTGCAGGTACCTTGTTTTGACAGATACCTGCTCCCACTTCCGCTCAGGCAGCCGCCTAGGTGACTCCTCCTCTCCCCCTCCCTCCCTACAATCTTCTGGGGCATGTCACAGGTCCAAGAAGATTGCCTGGCCATTTAGGAGGTGCAGCATGACTGGCGCAAGCTGTCAGAGCCAGGTGCCCACACTTGTGATGCCGGCGTCATAGAGTGAGAGAGAGGAGAGAGAGAACTCGGCGGTGGGTGTCTGGATCTCGGCGGTGGGTGTCGGGAACTCGGCGGTGGGTGTCGGGAACTCGGCGGTGGGTGTCGGGAACTCGGTGGTGGGTGTCGGGAACTCGGTGGTGGGTGTCGGGAACTCGGCGGTGGATGTCGGGAACTCGGCGGTGGATGTTGGGAACTCGGCGGTGGGTGTCGGGAACTCGGCGGTGGGTGTCGGGAACTCGGCGGTGGGTGTCGGGAACTCGGCGGTGGGTGTCGGGAACTCGGCGGTGGGTGTCTGGATTTCGGTGGTGGGTGTTGGGAACTCGGCGGTGGGTGTCTGGATTTCGGCGGTGGGTGTCTGGATTTCGGCGGTGGGTGTCTGGATTTCGGCGGTGGGTGTCTGGATTTCGGCGGTGGGTGTCTGGATTTCGGCGGTGGGTGTCTGGAACTCGGCGGTGGGTGTCGGGAACTCGGCGGTGGGTGTCGGGAACTCGGCGGTGGGTGTCGGGAACTCTGTAGTGGGTGTATGGATTTTGGCGGTGGGTGTCGGGAACTCGGCGGTGGGTGTCGGGAACTCTGTAGTGGGTGTCGGGAACTCGGCGGTGGGTGTCGGGAACTCGGTGGTGGGTGTCTGGATTTCGGCAGTGGGTGTCTGGATTTCGGTGGTGGGTGTAGGGAACTAGGCGGTGGGTGTCGGGAACTCGGCGGTGGGTGTCTGGATTTCGGCGGTGGGTGTCTGGATTTCGGTGGTGGGTGTAGGGAACTAGGCGGTGGGTGTTGGGAACTTGGTGGTGGGTGTCTGGATTTCGGTGGTGGGTGTCTGGATTTTGGCGGTAATTCTCTGTGAATTGAGTATTATCCTGACAGATGGGGGAGGGGAGCTCTACAGCAGACAATTATTGGATATCCGGGGACAATCTGCTGAGTTATTTGGTGTTTTCTGTGTAAAGTGAAAGTGAAACTGTTGCAGTGAAGTTCCTTCCCCTCCCCCCTCCCCAAATTCTCCATTTTATTTTTGTGTTCAGAGATTCCAGATGGTCTCACAGACCGGTGTGACCGGAAAGGGAAGATTACATAGCAGTTGTATGACATGGGGGGGGCAGAAATATGCAGAGACTTTATACTACATGGGAAAAGCACCAATATGTATGAAGCCTAAAACTGAGCTGTGGGGGAAGGGAAAAGGATTCATTGTGGGGGGTCTGCCCCCTCCGCACTGTAAGGGTTAAATGCTCATTTAGGTCTTTGGGGGTCACAAAAATCAGATTTACTTCATCCTCCTCCTGAAATATCCCTTCAGGCTGTAAATCCCGTCCCTGCAATCTATTTCCCCCGATGTTCTGGTGGTCTCAGGTCCTCTGACATCATCATGTACAATGCAGGTCCCATAGCCTTGTATTGGATGTGAGGACACTGAGGGACAGTCCATTGATGAAGTGTAGGGGAGTAGAAGAGACTTCTATCTGTTGGGGTAGCAGAGGGTTGGAGAAGGAAAACTGATCTTTTTTTGCCCCCCCTGACCTAAATGAGAATTGACCCCCTTGCAGTGCGGAGCGATCCCACTACGAGGAAACATTTCTCTGATCACCAGAGATGGGATTTAATCATCTGATATTAATAGAAATGATTTTCAGTAGATTGAAATACATGTTACTATAAATCGGGGGGAGGGGAAGAGTTTAACCACTTTCCACCAAAATACGTCTACAGCACGGGCTTCCAGTGCTGGAAGGGGGTCCATAGACGTCCCCCCAGTGATCGCTCTGCTCATGCACCCCATGTACTCTGTGATGGTCAAGTCCTTCAGACTCAGCTGACCACAGACCAGAGGAAAGGGCCAATCACAACAACCCTTGACCATGTGATCAGCTGTCAGCCAATGATAACAGATCCTGGATGCAAACAGAAGCCGGGGATCAGATTTTTTTTCTCCTCATGGTGACAGTGTGAGGAGAAAAGAGGAAAGACGGGAAATGTCTTCTGTTACAGGAACATCAGTCCCAACATCTGCCCACCAGTGCTGCTAATCAGTGCTGCCTATCAGTGCCACCTCTCAGGGTCCTTCAGTGCCGCCTATCAGTGCTCATCAGTGCCACCTTATCACTGGCCATCAGTGCCACCTTATCAGTGTCACCTTATCAGTGCCACCTTATCACTGGCCATCAATGCCACCTTATCACTGGCCATCAGTGCCACCTTATCAGTGCCACCTTATCACTGGCCATCAATGCCACCTTATCACTGGCCATCAGTGCCACCTTATCAGTGCCACCTTATCACTGGCCATCAATGCCACCTTATCACTGCCCATCAGTGCCACCTTATCAGTGTCACCTCGTCAGTGCCTTATCACTGGCCATCAGTCCCACCTTATCACTGGCCATCAAGGCCACCTTATAACTGCCCATCAGTGCCACCTTATCAGTGCCAACTTATCACTGGCCATCAGTGCCACCTTATCAGTGCCACCTTATCAGTGCCACCTTATCACTGGCCATCAATGCCACCTTATCAGTGCCCATCAGTGCCACCTTATCAGTGCCACCTTATCACTGCCCATCAGTGCCACCTTATCAGTGCCACCTCATCAGTGCCACCTTATCACTGCCCCTCAATGCCACCTTACCACTGGCCATCAGTGCCACCTTATCACTGCCCATCAGTGCCACCTTATCAGTGTTCATCAATGCCACTTAATAGTGACCATCAGTGCACATCAATGAAGGAGAAACATTTCTGGTTTCCTACATTTTATAACGAACTATGAAAAAAAATTCTTTCAAAATTTTCTGTATTGTTTGTTTCTTTAGAAAAAAATGTAAAAACTGCAGTGCTGATTAAATACCACCAAATAAAAGCTCTATTTGTGTGACAGCACTGAAAGGTGAACATTGGCTGTTCAAGAAGAAGAGGAAAATGTCCGGTAAGGAAGGGGTTAAAGAACGGAATCTGTGGGGTTCAGTAGGAAGTGGTCACATTTCAGTCTGTGTGTACTGCTCTCTGTCCAATCACAAAGTGGGCGACACCCACCTGGCCCCGCCCCCACTGTCCAATCACAAAGTGGGCGATGTTTTGTGATGTTTGTTCTGCTTTCTGTCCAATCACAAAGTGGGTGATGTTTGGTGATGTTTGTTCTGCTTTCTGTCCAATCACAAGCTGCTCTAACAAGCGCCTTCTATTGATTGGCCAGGCTGGAGATCCAGCATTCGATCAGCTCTTTCCACCAATGGCTGTGAGTTCTATTTACTGTATTCTGATTGGGAGAGCCCACTGTCAGGATACGGGGGGGTTATTTACTAAAGGAGAATCCACTTTACACTACAAGTAAACTTGGAAGTTCAGTCTCTGGAGATCTGAGGGGGACAGGCAAGGGAATAACAAAACAGCATTTTTACTTGTATATGATTGGATGATAAAGTCAGCAGAGCTTCCCCTCATTTCAGATCCTCCCCTCAGATCTACCGTCCAATCAGGAGGTTTTCTGAATATCAACACTTCACAATGAATATTCATTCAGAAGAAGCTCTGAGATGATGTCTCATATTTCTCCTTTTTGGCACATCTTATGGAAGTTCTCTTGTATAGAGTAGAATATGACTGGCAGAGTTGCTGAGATAAAGACATAGAAAAGTCATAGAACAGGGCAGTCCTACTATTTGTCTGAAATATCGTTACCACAGACCCAAACATTTACCCCCCTTAATGACCAGGCCATTTTTTGTGATACGGCACTGCGTTGCTTTAACTGACACTTGCGCGGTCGTGCGGCGCTGTATCCAAACAAAATTCACGTCCTTTTTCCCCACAAAAAGAGATTTTTTTGGTGGTATTTCATCATCTCTGCAGTTTTTATTATTTGCTCTATAAAGAAAAAAAAGAGCATAAATTTTGAAAAAAAAAACAATATTTTTTACCTTTTTCTATTATAAATATCCACAAACATATTTTTAAAAAACAAAGTTCTACATCAGTTTAGGCCGATATGTATTTTCTACATATTTTTGGTAAAACAAAATCGCAATAAGCGTATATTGATTGGTTTGGGCAAAAGTTATATCTCTACAATCTATGGGTGAGATTTATGGCATTTTTATGGCTTTTTTTTACTAGTAATGGCGGTGATCTGCGATTTTTAGCGGTACTGCGACATTGCGGCGGACAGATCGGACACTTTTAACACCTTTTTGGGGACCACTGACATTTATACAGCGATCAGTGCTATAAAAAGGCACTGATTACTGTGTAAATGTCACTGGCAGGGAAGAGGTCAACACTAGGGGGCGATCAAGGGGTTAAATGTGTTCCCTCATGAGTGTTTCTTACTGTGGGGGGGATGGGACTGACTGGAGGAGAAGACAGATCGCTGTTCATAATTACTACAGACAGCAGATGTGTCTCTTCTCCCGTCAGGACAGGGATTTGTTTGTTGACACAAATCCCCATTCTGGCTCTTGTACCCGCGATCGTGGGTGGCCCCGGCGGTGATCACGCCCACCAACCATGTACATGGGGTCCCTCGCCGTGCACGCGCACCTACACCCGCTATGGCTCTTTAATGGGCCGACGTTCTAGTATGTTGTTTTGTGGTAATGAATCACCTCGATGATGGAAATGTGGGGGAGCCGGTCGGCAACAAGTGGATAATTTATCCACAACAGTGAAATCAGTCTGTATATGTAGTAAGACATGCTTGTTATATCACTGGGGGGCCCGGGGGGGGGGGGGGGAGACATCAAGGATTTTATTTTTTATTTAAATCAGATTTTTTTGTCTTTTTATCAAATTTATTTTAATAAAATGCTTTTGGAGTAGAAATCTATCTAAAATGAGTTTTCTTTTTAGTTTCAATAGTTTTTTATTAATGTATAAAAACATTACATATTTATTTATACTAACATATAAACATTCTATGGAACATACGAACATTCTGTAGCATCACTGGTAAATTCCATACTGTACATTTCAGAATGGTTCACTAATATTCAACTTACTATATGTATGTGTGCACCATTGGTGAGAATCATGTTGTACTCAGTAACACATATTTGATGTACAATGTGACTTATATCATGTTTTTGTACCAAATGGGTGCTAGCAGATATTCTGAAAGTGCCGGCACTCTAAAACTTTGTCGTACCGGGTGTAGTTTGACCATTGTGTTCTCAAAAAAAGGAGAGAACGGCAAGTAAGAGGAACAGCAGGAATAGAAAATACAAGATATAAACAAAAGGAAAGCAAAACATGAAAAGGGCAGCAATATGTATTTTGTGAATATACAAGATACATGTATTCGGTACATTAAGGGCTTCGATCTTTATGTTGAATGGAATACCATGAGAGCCATTTGGACCATTTGGTTTGCGATTTCTGATATTGTCCTTGAGCTGCTGCAAACATAAGTTCATAAGATGCATGTGTATTAGTTAGTTCAACTATCTTTTGGAAAGTGGGAGGTTTAATGTCTTTCCAGTGTCTCAATAGTGCCAATCTAGTACTGAGTAGTATGTGGATGACTATAGTCCTAGTTACGACTGGAAAACTCTCTAATTCCAATGAATGAACTGCCACAGCTGCTTCGGGAGTAACTTTAAAACCAGTTATCGCTGAGATTAAGTCAAACACTTTTTGCCACAGTGGGCGAATAATTGGACAGTACCACAGTATATGTGATAGTGTGCCTATATTTCCACATTGTCTCCAACATAGAGGTGAGACTTGTTTAGCAAATTTGGATATTCGGTAAGGAGTTAAATACCAATTTAGTGTTATCTTGTAGGTAGTCTCCCATAAGCCTACACACTTGGTAGCGGTAAATGTGTTGCGCAGGGCTTTTTGCCATTTGTCTTCAGTAAAGGTTATACCCAAGTCACGTTCCCACTCGATAATATTGTTGGTTTTAACAAATACGTTTTTATTGTTTAGCAGATTGTAGAATAAAGATATACCTTTTATGTTGGTGTTTATATTTGTGAAATAGAGGTATACTCGCCACGGCACTTTGATGGATGTGCTCGTGAGTTTTTGAAGTAGATGAGAAATCTGGAGATAGCTATAGTGGTCTTTTTCCTGTAGATCATACTGTTTTTTTAAGGTCTCAAATGTTTTGGGTGTTGTGCCAAGCATGAGATCTTCGAGTGTTAGTATGCCTTTAGGCGCCCAATGTGTTATGTGTAGATTTGGTATGACTAAGGTGAGACTGGTTAACATGATTGGTATGTTTTTGGTTGCTTGGTGCAGAAATTCTAGCGATGTGAACAGCTTCCAAGCCATTAGTGTAGCATCCATTGTGGGTGAGAAGTATGTCTGGGTATGCGGTTGGATATTGTTGGACAGCAGAAGATCTGCTAGTTTAGATCCAGGTGTCTGCACCTCTTCTAATTCTAGCCATCTGTGAGTCTGTGACTGGGACAACCAAAATTTTGTTTGTGAAAGAATTGTCGCTATGTAATAGTCTTTTACCATGACATGTCCTATGCCCCCAGCATCTCTAGAATTAGTTAGTTTCCTAAAGGAGCATCTAGCCTTCTTGCCTTGCCATAGATACCTGTTGATTTGGGCCTGTGCTTTGTCAAAAAAGGAATTGGGGATAGGAATTGGTAGTGTTCTAAATAGATATAGCAGCTGTGGCAGAATCATCATCTTGAATGCTGCTAGTCGTCCTGCCCATGACAGTTCCACTCTAGTTAGCTCCGCTAGTTTCTTTTGTAGTGTTTCTAGGAAATGAGTGAAATTATCTCTTACTAAGTTGTCCGTTGTTGCTGTAAGGATAATACCCAAGTACTTTATCCCTTTATTTTCCCATGTGTATGGGAATTGTGAACTTAATTTAGATTGTAGGCTAGCTTCAATGCCTAAACCCATTATATATGATTTACTCTCATTCACTTTATCGTAAGATACTTTATTGAACATATCCAGTGCTGTATGTACCAAAGCCAGGGAAGTCTCCACATTGGTTAAAATCATGATTATGTCGTCCGCGAATAGACTAATCTTATGGGTAGATTTAGCTATGGTGAAACCTTTTATTTCAGGGCAGGTGCGGATATATATGGCCAGGGGTTCTATAAGCAGGTTGAAAATTAAGGGAGATAGAGGACAACCCTGTCTTGTGCCGTTCGTTATGTTAAATGGTTTGGATAGTGCTCCCGATGTGAATACTCGTGCAGAGGGTTTGGCGTATAGGGCTAGGATCGCTGATAATATATTGCCTGTAAAACCAAATTTATATAGGACCTGGGTGAGATATTGCCAGTGGATGCGGTCGAAGGCCTTCTCGGCGTCTAACGCCAATAGCAGAGAAGGCCTTTTGTGCACCTTAGCTAGATGTATGATATTTATCAATCTCCGGGTGGCGTCAGATGTCTGGCGACCCTTCGTGAAACTAGTCTGGTCGGGGTGTATTAGTAGAGGGAGTATATGTAATAGGCGGGATGCAATAATTTTGGCGTACATTTTCAAATCGGAATTGAGTAATGAGATGGGTCTAAAATTTGAGGGGATAGTTGGTTCCTTCCCTGGCTTTGGCAATGTCACTATGGTTGCAGATAGCATTTCTGGTGGGAAAGAGGCAGAGGCAACAGCAGCGCTAAAAGTGCGTTCCATATATGGGATCAATAAATGTTTGAAGGTCTTATAGTACTCCCCAGAGAATCCGTCTGGGCCTGGAGATTTGTTGCTGGGGAGGGAATCTATGGCTTTATTTATTTCTTCTATAGTGAATTGTCGATTTAGGGTCTGAAGGTGTTCTTGTGTGAGTGTAGGTATGTCTAGATGTTGTAAAAAGGAGGTGATTGCGTCGGTACTAGGTTGTACAGTATTTGTGTCATCTTTCAGGTTGTAAAGTGAGCTATAGTAATGGCTGAAGGTATCAGCTATGTCTTGGGGGTGATATAGCTTGTGTTTGGTAAGGGGGTGCAATATGAAAGGTATCTTTGTTTTATGTCTGTGTCCTTTTATCCTATGTGATAGTGTTTTTCCAGCTTTGTTGTTTGTGGCGTAGTATGTCATTTTAAGTTTTTTGGAAGCCTTTTCGAAATCTTCTAGTAGTAGTATCCTCAAGTCATAGTGCAGTTTTGTAAGCTGTTGGGAGGTTAGATTGGATGGATTTTGTTTGTTACAAGATTCGAGTTGGGAAATTTTGTCTGTCAGCTCTTTTATGCGTTGTTGCCGTTGCCTCTTAGCTCCAGCCCCCAATTGGATAAAGATACCGCGTATGTACGCTTTGTGTGTGTTCCACAAAACAAAATGATCTTGTACAGAGGAAGCGTTAATGCTAAAGAATTCGCTTAGATTCTTACTAATGACATTTTTAAAATCTGGCTGTTGCATTAGATAGGTATTTAAACACCACATGTGAGGTATGTTACACATTGAGTCATCATTTAAAGAGAGGGTGATGGACGCATGGTCTGACCATGTGATGGTGTTGATTGTTGTAGAAGTCACTTGAGATGGTGTCATGAAGTGTAAATGCCACTGAGTCTCTTATGGCTGTGAGAACACCCTTGGTTTTGTTATGGGCCTTGGCTGTGTAGACATAAGGAAAGTTCCTGTGGGTGCAAGAGGGAGCAGCATCTGCAGAGAAGTGTGTTTCCTGCACACATATAATATCCGAGTTGTTGGAGAGGGCCTCTTTCCACATTGACTTCCTTTTGGCAGGATGATTAAGGCCTTTAGCATTGATGGATATGATTTTTATACCCATATATAAGGTGTTGTAATGCTAAGAATATAGTTGTGTGTGATATTCAACTTTAAGGAGATATTGCCCTCTAGTGTTTTTTTTTCAGAATAGCAGGAAGAATTTTCCATATGGTGTAATGGAGCATAAGACATACTCAATGTTGTGCGACCATAATGCTGTATGATTAAGTTCAATTTGAAGGTTGATTGTTGTTTTCCTATCGTCTTGAGTGTTGAAGGGAAGCCTGATTTATCTGTGGTCTCATGGGATCCAACTGCTGCATTTTCCAAGAACAAAAACAAAAGGAAGAAAACATAAAAGCAAACAAAAACTTTGAAGATACTGCAAAGATCAGTTTTGTCTGGTATCAACATTTACAGGGGTTGACCCCAAACACTGATAACTAGAGAAGTTTGTGTACAGCACTTGCTGTTCAGGCTGTAGGGGGAAAAGTTCAAACTTGTGAGCATTGAACTCCAGGAACTTGTAGGTTATGAGATAACCATCTTAGCTCAAGTGTGCGATTTAGCATTCCTTGATGTGATCGTCTTCCATGCAGGCTCTACTGCTTTGGGAGACTGAATAGATCCCGATTCCTGTTCAGGGATAATTTTCCACTCCTCCAGAAGAGCAAGTCCCTTTTCTAAGGAATTCACCACGTGGGTGCGTCCATCTCTTGTGATGGACAATTCGGTAGGATAACCCCATCTGTACACGATATTGTGGTTTCTCAATGCTTTAGTGATAGTATTTAAGTTCTTTCGCTTTTGAAGTGTATATTGGGAAAGGTCTGCAAAGAACTGTAAATGTTGGTATTGTGCAGGTATTTGTTCTTTCTTACGCATGATTAGCATCAGCTGTTCTTTCGCGTGATAGAAATGTAGGCGTAAGATTACATCTCTAGGAATGTGATCTGATAAGTATGATGGTTTTGGCAGGTGGTGAATTCTATCGATTGTGATCTCAAGATCAGAAAGGTCAGGCAGGAGAGATTTAAACAGTGAGGAAGCATAAGATCGCAAATCAGCTTGCAATATTGTTTCAGGTATCCCCCTAATTTTCAAATTGTTCCTCCTATTTCTGTCTTCAATGTCTGCGATTTTAGCCTTTAGCCATTCAGTATCTCCCTCTCTCTCCTCATGTGAATCCACCAAATCATTAATAGTAACAGCATACTCTCCCATTTTTTGCTCAATATGCTCAACCCGGGTTTCCACTGCCTGTATGCTGGTGTTAAACTTATGCATGTAGGTCGTCAGGTCTGATTGTAGTGAGCTTCTTAATGATAAAAGCATGTCCTTCAGGACAGTGTCTAACACGGGCTTGTGCATGGTGGGGAAGGCTTCAATGGAGTCAGGGAGCTCACGTGTATCATCCCCTGAATCCATGCCGGGGCTGGCCGCTCCGAGGGATCCCTCTCCATCCATCCTGCATTTAGCCTTAGCTGGGCTGCCTGAGGGGGTAGAAGGAGAGTGTGGATGTAGGGTCTCTGTTGTGGATCTATTTGGGAGTAAGCCGTTTTTTTAAGAGGATTGTTAGAGGAATAGCCTAGCGGTGTAGATGATGACCCAGCGCCATCTTGCCTACCGTCATGTTGCTTCATGTCATAGAAGTCTGTCAGTCTTTGTGGCTTCCTCTGCTCCTTTCGTTTTCTGGACATTGTCCCGGTGGTATCCTCACACAGATCGCCTGCAGTGGGGATCAAAAGTCGGGCTAGATGGTACGATTTGGGCCGCTTTTTCTCCTGGAGTCAGCGGAGCTCCGGATCTATGCTGCCATTCCGCTCGCTCGCAAGCCACGCCCCCCTTTGTCATGAGTTTTCTTTTTAAGATACATTATGAATTTAGTTTATTCAGCATGAAATGGAGCTTAGTTATGTAGCACGAGGCTGTATATTCTGCAAGATTTACATTTGTGGAAAACTCATTCAATGAATCCAAGCTCTGCAAGCTGAGATAACATGCACTGCTGTAACAAGGGGTTAAATTCTGTGTTCCATTTATTCCTAGGTCCATTCATATATTTACCCTTCCAGATATGTGCTCAGTAAATGCAAAGGAATAAAACACACAACACAAAGAATGGAATACAAAGTTTTACTTGGCTTTGATTAAAGATATATTACAGATGATATGATACGGGATAAATACAGCGTATTCAATTCCAGGGGACCCCTCAACTTCTGAAAGTTCTGGAAGCCGATGGTCTGTTCAAAGCCCAGGAACATTCACATCCATGTCCTGGGAGAGGTCCACCGCTCTTCTCTATTGTCTGACCTTCTAAAGGCGAGAAAAAGCTGGTTTTACCTGGTACTAACAAAAGACTATCCATAATGGTCCCGAGACAATGTGACCATCTGTGAGTGACCATCTGTGAGTGACCCTCTGTGAGTGACCATCTGTGAGTGACCATCTGTGAGTGACCATCTGTGAGTGACCCTCTGTGAGTGACCCTCTGTGAGTGACCCTCTGTGAGTGACCCTCTGTGAGTGACCATCTGTGAGTGACCATCTGTGAGTGACCATCTGTGAGTGACCATCTGTGGGTGACCATCTGTGAGTGACCATCTGTGAGTGACCATCTGTGAGTGACCATCTGTGAGTGACCATCTGTGGGTGACCATCTGTGAGTGACCATCTGTGAGTGACCATCTGTGAGTGACCATCTGTGAGTGACCATCTGTGGGTGACCATCTGTGAGTGACCATCTGTGAGTGACCATCTGTGAGTGACCATCTGTGAGTGACATCTGTGAGTGACCATCTGTGAGTGACCCTCTGTGAGTGACCGTCTGTGAGATCAGAAACATACATTTATATATATAAGTAATCACCATAAAACCATTACCAAGTCTCTTGTAATGCAATAACTAAAGTTATATATGAATATAGACCCCGAACTACAACTGCATTGATGCATTCACATAATTTCACAGTAACCACAAGGTAATAAAAAGTTCAGGAATATTCCTTTATCCCATTTATCCCATTGTTTTGCAAATCTATGTGCACTACAAACTGTATGATTGAATCAGTTCCAGCAAGAATGAGTCCTTACATTTAAAGAGCACCTGTCATTTCAGATCCATCATGGCAGCGCTCACTGGACATCCACTCACCTGCTGTCACCACATCCCTCACCTTGTTGTGTCTCTGCCCCATCACCGGCTGTCCCATTAACCGGTTCCCAACCGGCTCTTGAAGATCTACTTGCGGCAGAATGGCTCCCCTGAGTGAAATCCCGTACAGGTACGTCATTCTCTTTTTTGGCCACCAGAGCGCACTCACGTGATGGCGTGCACAAGCGCCAGCACGGGGATTTGTGGTGGAGGGAGATTGGGGAAGTTTCTGGAACAGAGATGAAAGATGTTCATCTGGTTGGCAGTTTGTCTTCCATATCACACCGCAAATTTCTTCTGATAAACATTCAGGAGAGAAGGGACAAAGGAAAAGATTCACATTAATACTTGTAATAGAAGGTTTCTTTTTCTTATGGACAATTTAGTGCTAATGCTGAATCTGAAAGACTTTGCCCAGCAACGAGACTTGTGAGTAGGGATGAGCCGAACACCCCCAGGCTCTGTTCGCACCAGAACCTGCGAACGGAGCGAAAATTCGCACGAACGTTAGAACCCCATTGACGTCTATGGGACTCGAACGTTCAAAATCAAAAGTGCTCATTTTAAAGGCTAATTTGCATGGTATTGTCCTAAAAAGGGTTTGGGGACCCGGGTCCTGCCCCAGGGGACATGTATCAATGCAAAAAAATTTTTTAAAAACGGCCGTTTTTTCGGGAGCAGTGATTTTAATAATGCTTAAAGTAAAAAAAAGTGAAATATTCCTTTAAATATCGTACCTGGGGGGTGTCTATAGTATGCCTGTAAAGTGACACGTGTTTCCCGTGTTTAGAACAGTCCCTGCACAAAATGTCATTTTTAAAGGAAAAAAATCTCATTTAAAACTGCTTGCGGGTTTAATGTAATGTCGGGTCCTGGCAATATGGATCAATATATATAGATAGGGGGCGCTAGAAGCTAGAAAGTACTAGTTTGAAGTGCATACAACCAAAAAAACAAAAAATACTTATTTAAGTGCCACACTTGATAAAAATTATAAAAAATTAACAATCAAAATAGATAGATGGCCCAAAAAAAGGCCAATGCATTAATGACAATGTTGGTGATTAACCACTTGAGCCCCGGACCATTATGCTGCCTAAGGACCAGAGGTCTTTTTCCAATTTGGCACTGCGTCGCTTTAACTGCTAATTGCGCGGTCATTCAATGCTGTACCTAAACGAAATTTGCGTCCTTTTCTTCCCACAAATAGAGCTTTCTTTTGATGGTATTTGATCACCTCTGCAGTTTTTATTTTTTGCGCTATAAACGGAAAAAGACCGAAAATTTTGAAAAAAAATGATATTTTCTACTTTTTGTTATAAAAAAAATCCAATAAACTAAATTTTAGTCATACATTTAGGCCAAAATGTATTCGGCCACATGTCTTTGGTAAAAAAAATGTCAATAAGCATATATTTATTGGTTTGCGCAAAAGTTATAGCGTCTACAAACTAGGGTACATTTTCTGTAATTTACACAGCTTTTAGTTTATGACTGCCTATGTCATTTCTTGAGGTGCTAAAATGGCAGGGCAGTACAAAACCCCCCCAAATGACCCCATTTTGGAAAGTAGACACCCCAAGGAAATTGCTGAGAGGCATGTTTAACCCATTGAATATTTATTTTTTTTGTCCCAAGTGATTGAATAATGACAAAAAAAAAAAAAAAATATTTACAAAAAGTTGTCACTAAATGATATATTGCTCACACAGGCCATGGGCGTATGTGGAATTACACCCCAAAATACATTCAGCTGCTTCTCCTGAGTACAGGGATACCAAATGTGTGGGACTTTTTGGGAGCCTAGCCGTGTACGGGGCCCCGAAAACCAAGCACCGCCTTCAGGATTTCTAAGGGTGTAAATTTTTGATTTCACTCTTCACTGCCTATCACAGTTTCGGAGGCCATGGAATGCCCAGGTGGCAAAAAAACCCCCCAAATGACCCCATTTTGGAAAGTAGACACCCCAAGCTATTTGCTGAGAGGCATATTGAGTCCATGGAATATTTTATATTTTGACACAAGTTGCGGGAAAGTGACACTTTTTTTTTTTTTTTTGCACAAAGTTGTCACTAAATGATATATTGCTCACACAGGGCATGGGCATATGTGGAATTGCACCCCAAAATACATTTAGCTGCTTCTCCTGAGTATGGGGATACCACATGTGTGGGACTTTTTGGGAGCCTAGCCGCGTACGGGGCCCCGAAAACCAATCACTGCCTTCAGGATTTCTAAGGGTGAAAATTTTTGATTTCACTCTTCACTGCCTATCACAGTTTCGGAGGCCATGGAATGCCCAGGTGGCACAAACCCCCCCCAAATGACCCCATTTTGGAAAGTAGACACCCCAAGCTATTTGCTGAGAGGCATGGTGAGTATTTTGCAGCTCTCATTTGTTTTTGAAAATGAAGAAAGACAAGAAAAAACTTTTTTTTTTTTCTTTTTTCAATTTTCAAAACTTTGTGACAAAAAGTGAGGTCTGCAAAATACTCACTATACCGCTCAGCAAATAGCTTTGGGTGTCTACTTTCCAAAATGGGGTCATTTGGGGGGTTTTGTGCCACCTGGGCTTTCCATGGCCTCCGAAACTGTGATAGGCAGTGAAGAGTGAAATCAAAAATTCACGCCCTTAGAAAGCCTGAAGGCGGTGCTTGGTTTTCGGGGTCCCGTACGCGGCTAGGCTCCCAAAAAGTCCCACACATGTGGTATCCCCGTACTCAGGAGAAGCAGCAGAATGTATTTTGGGGTGTAATTTCACATATTTCCATGGCATGTTTGAGCAATATATCATTTAGTGACAACTTTGTGCAAAAAAAAAAAAAAAAAAAATTTGTTTCTTTCCCGCAACTTGTGTCGCAATATAAAATATTCCATGGACTCGACATGCCTCTCAGCAAATAGCTTGGGGTGTCTACTTTCCAAAATGGGGTCATTTGGGGGGGTTTTGAACTGTCCTGGCATTTTATGCACAACATTTAGAAGCTTATGTCACACATCACCCACTCTTCTAACCACTTGAAGACAAAGCCCTTTCTGACACTCATTGTTTACATGAAAAAGTTATTTTTTTTTGCAAAAAAATTACTTTGAACCCCCAAACATTATATATTTTTTTAAAGCAAATGCCCTACAGATTAAAATGGTGGGTGTTTCATTTTTTTTTTTTCACACAGTATTTGCGCAGCGATTTTTCAAACGCATTTTTTGGGGAAAAAACACACTTTTTTAAATTTTAATGCACTAAAACACACTATATTGCCCAAATGTTTGATGAAATAAAAAAGATGATCTTAGGCCGAGTACATGGATACCAAACATGACATGCTTTAAAATCGCGCACAAACGTGCAGTGGCAACAAAATAAATGCATTTTTAAAAGCCTTTAAAAGCCTTTACAGGTTACCACTTTAGATTTACAGAGGAGGTCTACTGCAAAAATTACTGCCCTCGATCTGACCTTCGCGGCGATACCTCACATGCATGGTGCAATTGCTGTTTACGTTTGACGTCAGACCACCGTTTGCGTTCGCCTTAGCGCGAGAGCAGGGGGCGACAGGGGTGCTTTTTTTTTTTTTTTTTTTTTTATTTATTTATTTTTTGCTTTTTTATCTTATTTTTAAACTGTTCCTTTCATTTTTTTTTTTTTTTTAATCATTTTTATTGTTATCTCGGGGAATGCAAATATCCCCTATGATAGCAATAGGTAGTGACAGGTACTCTTTTTTGAAAAAATTGGGGTCTATTAGACCCTAGATCTCTCCTCTGCCCTCAAAGCATCTGATGACACCAAGATCGGTGTGATAAAATGCTTCCCCAATTTCCCAATGGCGCTATTTACATCCGGCGAAATCTAAGTCATAAAATGCTCGTAGCTTCCGGTTTCTTAGGCCATAGAGATGTTTGGAGCCACTCTGGTCTCTGATCAGCTCTATGGTCAGCTGGCTGAATCACCGGCTGCATTCTCAGGTTCCCTGTTGAGACAGGAGAGCCAGAGAAAAACACGGAAGACGGTGTGGGGGGGGCATTCCCTCCCACGGCTTGTAAAAGCAGTCTAGAGGCTAATTAGCCACTAGGATTGCTTTTACATGAAAGCCGACCGCTGGCTGAAAAGAATGATACCAAGATGATACCTAAACCTGCAGGCATCATTCTGGTATAACCATTCAAAGTCGTGAATGGCGTACCTGAAGACAAAAAAATGGTTAACAATGGTTAACAATAAAGCACAGTAAACAGTAAAGTATAAATAATTACATACCTGAAAAACAAACATGATAAAACATAATAACAATAACAATAACAATAAAACATTGCAGAATAGAATACAGTAAAAAAAGAGCAGAACAATAGAGAGAGAGAATAGAGAGAGAGAACAATAAAACGACAACTATTTTTTTTATTTTATATATATATATTTTTTTTTACACTTTTTTTGTAACTAACTTTTATAACTGTAACCGGTTCCAGGTTCGGGTCTCTCAAAATGCGATGGCATCTTGGGAGACCCTGTGAAAGTGTGCCTAGTCTGTGCAATGCTGTACCCTACGCTAATACTCAACTAGTGTATGGTAGCGTTCAAAACATTCACCAATGCAAAGACCAGGATTGTCAGGACAGGAGGGACAATAATAGCGGGTGTCAGGCCTATATCCGCGCTTGCTTCAGACACAACATCTTTTTTGGGGGGGTTCGTTGGGTAGGGGTACTCGGGAGGACATAAAGAAAATGCCTCTCATGCAGCCGACTGCATTTGGTTGGGGATGTGAATGGGGGAAGTACGGGCGCTGCAGAAGCGGTGTGTTCCCAATTAGGATTGGCGAATGCAGCAGGAAGGGCACTATGGGCACGACGGGCCTGTGTTTGTCTTCTTCTTGGTGGCAGCGGGACACTACTTGTGCTTGCCACCTCACCAGCTTGAACTGCACTTATGGGACTCGCCACGTCACCAAGTGTTACTGCAGTGCTGGTTTGACTACGACCGGGGTGTACTAGGCCGCTGGTGCTTGCCAGTTCAATAAAAAGCTTCCAAAAAAACTGTTAGCGATCGCAGGGATCAGGCCTGACTCTGCAAACGCTGCAGTTATGCGTTTAGTGTTTTGTAAGTGACAGTGATCGATCGATACTGCACTGGGCTGGGCTGGGCTGGGCCGGGCGGAGGGGCACAATGCAGGTGCTAGCAGGTATCTGGGCTGATCCCGCTAACACTGCGTTTTTGGGAACCCTAAACTGCTGGGGACGCTAGTATAGATCTGATCGGACCAGATATTGATCCGATCAGATACTATACCACTAAGGGAGGTGTATGGTACGTGCGTGGGTGTCAGTGGTACTGGCGCTAATCTGGCGCAGCCTGGGGCTGGTGCTTGCCAGCTCACCAAAATGCTACCAAAAAAACTGTTAGCGATCGCAGGGATCAGGCCTGACTCTGCGAACGCTGCAGTTATGTGTTTAGTGTTTTGTAAGTGACAGTGATCGATCGATACTGCACTTGGGTGGGCCGGGCGGAGGGGCAAAACGCAGGTGCTAGCAGGTATCTGGGCTGATCCCACTAACACTGCGTTTTTGGGAACCCTAAACTGCTGGGGACGCTAGTATAGATCTGATCAGATCAGATATTGATCCGTTCAGATACTATACCACTAAGGGAGGCGTATGCTGCGTGCGTGGGTGTTAGCGGTACTGGCGCTAATCTGATGCTGCCTGGGGCGACGCATATCACCGCCGGGCGACCGGGGGGCTAAACCTTTATTCGGTAATAAACGGCGGGTGCCCTGACACTATAAAAAATAAACAAACTAACCAGCGTCACCCGTAACAGTTATACGGTGATCAGTGGTGAAAGGGTTAACTAGGGGGCAATCAAGGGGTTAAAACATTTATTAGATAGTATATGGGGGTCCCTGTTGCTATAAAACGCTGACGGCGAACCTAAATATTTACCTCACTAACTAGCGTCACCAGCGACACTAATACAGCGATCAGAAAAATGATCGCTTAGTGACACTGGTGACAGGGGGTGATCAAGGGGTTAAAACTTTATTAGGGGGGGTTAGGGGGGTATCCTAGACCTAAAGGGGGGTAACAGTAACTGTCCCAACACTGTAACTGTCACAAACTGACACCAATACAGTAATCAGAAAAAAAAAAAAAAAACTGCTGGTGTCAGTTTGTGACGGGGGGGGGGGGGTGATTGGGGGGGGGATCGGGGGGGCGATCGGGGGGGGGGGATCGGGGTGTTTTTTGTGCCTGGCATGTTCTACTGTGTGTGTGTAGTGTTGTGCACTCACTCACTTGTCTTCTCTCCTCGGGCCGGAACGGAAATTACCGAGCCGAGGGGAGATGACATCATTTCCTTTGCTGCTGTTTAGCATACAGCAGCAAAGGAATGTTCTCATTGGCCGGCGGCGATCGCGAGGGGGGGGCCACGAACGGATGGCCTCCCCCTCATCTCCGATCGCCGTGGGAGAAAAGACGACCGCCTCGGGCACCGGGGGGGGTCCGATCGGACCCCCCACCCGCGGAAGGCAAATCACGTACATGTACGTGATTTTGCCTGTCCGTGCCACCTTGCCGACGTAAATCGGCGTGAGGCGGTCGTCAAGTGGTTAATTGTCCCAATACAGTGAATAGATTCTACAGTGAAGTGATATCTTTCAATATGTGCCAAAATCTTGCCGTTGGTGTAAAGAATTCCGTCACCAAGGAAAAGAAGAGAAAATGCACCTTGAAGTAATAGATATCTGCTTACCAGATACTAATGACCCCTTTACTTAAAAAGAGAGTCACTAGCGCTTTTGCAGGATTGTGCCTGCTCACATGGACGGCTGGACAACTGGATGATGCTTTAGGCATGGACCCCTCTAGTCCCACTCGTTCAGGATAAGGATATATGGGAAGCAAACAAAGTCTCCATAGTGTAAAACCATTTATTAAAGAATTAAAATAACATTGAGAAAGCCAAATGGCCGCTTACATTTGTAGGTGCCTACCCGGCACTGGGGCTGCTCGTATGTCAGGGTAAGATTGGTGTCAAAGACCTATCGCATCGCATCACAAACGGCGTGCGTTCCACCCCGCACGAAAGACAACCAGAGGATCCGGATGTTGGAAGGCAAAACACGTGACCACGTACCGCTCCGATGTACGTTTCGTTGTGAATGTCTTCAGATGAAAATCAGTGAGACAAACGGCATGGGTAGTCCATTACCAGGCCCTTTGGGTCTTGCATGGATATTAAGGGGAACCCCGCACCCAAATTAAAATAAGGAAAGGTGTGGGGCCACCAGGCCCTATATACTCTGAACAGCAGTATACAAGCGGTGCAAACAAGACAGGGACTGTAGGTTTGTTGTTAAGTAGAATCTGTTTGTAATTTTGAACGGGTCCAGCCATCACCCCTGTGACATTTGTTTTGCTGTCTGTCCTCCTCTTCAGAAGATTTCACCTTTTTGTCCCAATGACAAATGTTTTTTGAAAATTTGGGGTTTTTTGTGGAACAAGGATTGGAAAGCATCAGTGGAAAGGAGAAATGTTTTTCCCATATTAAACTCTTACAGGAGAGAATTTCCCTTCCTAGGGGTAGATTTCATCTCACTTCCTGTTGTCTCCTTCCGTTTGCAAGTAGGATTTGTTTGTAAGTTAGATGTTTGAAAGTAGGGGCCTGCCCTATATACTCAGCAGAAATTTGGGCCTTAGGTGTTGTTGTGGCCACAACACTGTAAGCCCTCACAGGGCCCTGCTGTGAAATATTAGATCAAGAATTGTAATTACATGCCCCTGTTGTACAGGGGCAGAAAAATTGGGCCTTTGGTGGTGGTGCTGGTGCCACAACACTGTAAGTCCTCACTCGCTCTTGGTGGGTGCAGAAATGGGCCCTGCTGTGAAATATTAGATCAAGAATTGTAATTACATGCCCCTGTTGAACAGGGGCTGAAAAATTAGGCCTTAGGCACTGGTGCTGGTGCCACAACACTGCAACCCCTCAAAGACACTCTAGTTGGAACGCAGGAACGAGCCCTGCTGCAAAGTATTGCATCAAAAATTGTAATTACACGCCCCTGTTAAACAGGGGCAGAAAAATTGGGCCTTAGGCACTGGTGCCACAACAATGCAACCCCTCACAGATACTCTAGTTGGAATGCTGAAATGAGCCCTGCTGCAAAGTATTGCATCAAAATTGTAATTACACGCCCCTGTTAAACAAGGGCTAAAAAATTGGGCCTTAGGCACTGGTGCCACAACAATGCAACCCCTCACAGATACTCTAGTTGGAATGCTGAAATGAGCCCTGCTGCAAAGTATTGCATCAAAAATTGTAATTACACGCCCCTGTTAAACAAGGGCTGAAAAATTGGGCCTTAGGCACTGGTGCTGGTGCCACAACACTGCAACCCCTCACAGATACTCTAGTTGTAACGCAGAAACGAGCCCTGCTGCAAAGTATTGCATCAAAAATTGTAATTACACGCCCCTGTTAAACAGGGGCAGAAAAATTGTGCCTTAGGCACTGGTGATGGCGCCCAGAACCAAAAATGTTCTTACAAGCTATCAGCGTGATGATTGAGGAGGAAGAGGATAATTTCTCAGGGATAGTCACTCAGCATCAGTATAGGCAGTCTTTGAAGGGATCTGAGATTTCAAAAAAAATTATTCGGTTACATCAGCATCAGGTGCTTTCTAGCTGGTGGTGATCCAAGACTGATTCATTTTTATGAAGGTCAGTCGATCGACCGAGCCGGTGGGAAGAGGCCGCTGCTTTGCCAGACAAAGTACCCTGGGCATGGGTGAGAGAGGATGAGGAGGATGAGGACGGCTTGGTCATCCACTCGACCAAGTCTTCCGCATGTTGCGGCTCAACACGGCCAGCTGCCGAAAAAAAGGCCAAGCGTGTCCCACGGCCACGTGCTGATGAGGATGCACCATCTCCACGACCAGCACTAGACACAGAGCCTGCTTGCCCTCTCTTATTGGCTTGTGACTGTCTGCCTCTCCTTCTTGGCCTTCCAGACATACTAATGGCCTGTAGCTGCACTAAGCTGGGATATATATATATATATATATATATATATATATATATATATACATATACATATACTGATACTGCAGCTAGCAAAATCAACTGCCTGCCTGTAGTATGAGAACACCACCAACCTTCTACAGGTAGCTTTAGCTGAACACTGTGCAGAGCTCGCAAAAAAATTACTTGTAGGTTTAGCTGAACACTGTGAGGTGGACGCACCACGCTAACTTGTAGCTTTAGATGAACACTGTGCAGAGGTCTCACTACACTAACTTGTAGGTTTAGCTGAACACTGTGAGCAGGACGCACCACACTAACTTGTAGGTTTAGCTGAACACTGTGAGGTGGACGCACCACACTAACTTGTAGGTTTAGCTGAGCACTGTGAGCAGGACGCACTGCACTAACTGTAAATAGTCTAGCTGCCTGACTGTGGTACTAATAGGATCAAAAGAACACCAGCAATTTTCTTCAGGTAGCTGTAAATACTGTAACAAGACAAGCCTGCCTGTCAGTAAGAAGATAACAGGAACAGATCTAGCTGAACACTGTGAGCAGGACGCACAGCACTAACTTGTAGTTTTAGCTGAACACTGTGAGCAGGACGCACAGCACTAACTTGTAGGTTTAGCTGAACACTGTGAGGTGGACGCACCGCACTAACTTGTAGGTTTAGCTGAACACTGTGAGGTGGACGCACCACTTTCCACAAAATTAACCAATATTGCACTAACCAATTTTTATCAACATTGCTTAACATCGCCTGTTCCACCTGTCTCCACTGATTGGTACTATGCAGTACCGGGTCGCCCATCTGTGGTGGATGCATGCAGGTGTACAGCGGAAAAAATTTCAACAACATCTCAGTTATTTCTAGACATGCCACATCTAAACACAGAACTCTAGGAACTTTTCCCTTACTAACGATGTGAAGGGGCTAATTTGCTAAGGCTTGAGAGACTGAGACACTCAAAGAGACCTGCACCCCAGAGGCAACTGACAAAACTTGTGTCTCCCCATGAGCACTGCAAAACACATGTGTCACACTCATCCTCTCATTTTCAGCAACACTGAGCCCTTTAAAGTCTTTATCCATTATCCCACCATCCTGACACTCAACATTCATCTCTTTTGCTGTGGACAAAACCTCTGCTATGTAAGCGCCCTTTTGAGATTTTTCCAACTGGAGAGGGTTAACTTCTGCAAAAGCCAACGCACCTGTGTCTACTGGCCCTGCAGCCTCTCCATTTGTCACAGCAGCAATAGTGTCCACCTTACTATTACCTTCAGAAATTTCTTTCCACCACTCCAACACCTTTATGGCGAGACTATCCCAGTCTATACTCGGAAGTTATGTGACTTCATACAAGGAGCACATCAATAGGTGTATAACATCTGGAGTGAAGACAGACACACCACCACCAACAATGAAGAGGCTTACTGAATCTAATGGACCCAAAGGGGTATACGCCGAGTTGGGTCAGTCCAAGCTTAGGTGGTAAGTGGCTGTAGGTGATCCAGAGAGATGGTGATCTTGGGATGAATCATGGGCTGATATGTCCCTCAGAGTGGTGTTAGGAATCAAGTGGCAGTAGTGACAAATAGGGAGGAAGAAGGAAAGGCCACATAGTGTAAATCCATAAACAAATATAAAATTTATTAAAAATTAAGAAATACACTCACATGTAAATCTTTTAAAACCAGCGCTTTCTGCATGTTACTGCACGTTTTTGACATAACACGTACTGTCATATATTGTTTTTGATGCATCATTATCATTCACATAATTTTGTGTACATATTTTGTTTTCCCCTTGAATGAACGACAACGACGTCCTCTATGCACTTGTTTTTACACATTCCCTATATTGAAGACTGGATATTGCTTATGCTTAATTTGCAAATATGTTTAATTCTTAAATATCATTATTCTGACAAATTTAATCTGTACATTATTTGACCCCATTGGTTACACTTCCGGTATCCACATTGGATTCCAATGTGGGGCGTGGAACGCACGCCGGGCGGCCATCTTGACCGAATACCGGCAGTAGTAATTATGCACTCGTGGAGCTGTTTCTCATTAGTATTGCCATATCCCCTATATATACTTTGTTGGCTGCAGTGGAGGAACCCCCCAGACGACATCTAAAAGGACGAAATGCATCGGGTAGGACCCCACTGCTGCCATATTTTCACAGCGCTGGTTTTAAAAGATTTACATGTGAGTGTATTTCCTAATTTTTAATAAATTTTATATTTGTTTATGGATTTACACTATGTGGCCTTTCCTTCTTCCTCCCTATTTGTCACCACCGCCACTTGGTTCCTAACACCACTCTGAGGGACATATCAGCCCATGGTTCATCCCAAGATCACCATCTCTCTGGATCACCTACAGCCACTTACCACCTAAGCTTGGTCTGACCCAACTTGGCATATGCCCCTTTGGGTCCATTAGATCCGGTAAGCCTCTTCATTGTTGGTGGTGGTGTGTCTGTCTTCACTCCAGATGTTATACACCTATTGATGTGCTCCTTGTATGAAGTCACATAACTTCCGAGGATTTCCTATTACTAGGATCAATACATATATGGAGGATCTTCCCCTCATTTTACACCTAGAACTGTTGGTTCATTGTTGCATTCACATTGGACATCTTAAACTTTTTTAGCGCGACACTTATTTTGTTTCCTTTCTATTCGGCATATATCCTGTTGGCCGTGTAAGCTGCTTGTTTGTGTTTTTAGGGCAGCGCAGAATTATTTGGTACATTTTTCTATCCCAGTCTATACTGTCTGTGCTCCAGTCACCATCAGTCCGTAGTACTGCTCCCTCTGCCCATGGAGACACAGGTGGACAGAGTGGTTTAACAGCAGGCATCATGCACCAGTCACTGTCAACCACATAAGATTGTAATAATTCATGCTCCATCATTTGAGCTATTTTCCCATTATGTTCCACCTGAGTAGTATCAGAGCTGTCCTGGAGCCCCGCCGACTCCAACACAGGGAGTCCTCGTGAGATTTCCAGGGACAACTCTGCGGCACTGCCTGTGGTTGCCATGGGAGAACCTTCATCATCAGCATTTTCAGAAATAAATTCCTCATTATCATTCCTGACTCTCATAGGCTGTCCCAGCTCATTACCAGCTTGAGCCTGTGGGATATTTATCATATCACTTTTTGCTTTATAAGACACTCTCTCACCTGCCCGGGTGGCTACACAGTCATCCTGGGAGACCTCAAGCTCAGACACCATGAGCTCCTGGGAGGTCTCCAGGGACAACCCTGTTGCACCTGTCATGGTTGCTAGGGGCAATGGCACATATCTCTCAGTGGTCACCCCTGACATATATACTTCAGCACTCTGCTGAATCACTCCTGTCCTTTGCACAAAACCATTTGCCCTTTTAAACACCAACATAGAGGGAAATGTATCACCATTTTCAGAATTGTTGGTGCACGCCACATCATTAGGTTTAGCTTTAACCCTTGTCTCTCTGCTACAAAGGGCATTGCACGGAGACAATTCCTCAACAGTCCTCAAGCTTGCTGCAGGTTCAGCTTCAAACAGTGCTTTGCTACTAGACAGGGTATTAATTTGCATCAAGTCTGAAAGCAGATTTTCTCACTGGACTTACTCCCACTTCACAGGGAATAGTCCCATGACCCGTCTCTCTCACATTTGTAACAGTCTTACCATTCCAATTGACAGGTGTGGAAAGGTTCAATTGAGGGCGGTGTCCCTTCTTTGCTGTGCTCTCACAAGTTAATGCCCCCACATGGACACAAGGCAACATTGCATCCTTCTTGGATTTTCCAACATCCCCTGCAGGCCAAACAGGTTTCCTGTTGCCAGGGGTAACAGTAGACCCACACACATGGTCATACCCCTTGAAGGATGCTGGATACTGTGCCCTCTTCTCTGGGCTGACCACTTCACACAATCAGCCATAACTTGAAACCACTGGTTTCTTGTGCTCTCCATCACCCCCTGCACGCTGAACAAAATTTCCTTCACGGTTGCCAGGGGTAACAACAGACACTTTTGCACAAACCTCTTCACTCAGAATTTGAGCCGCATCTCGGCTGTAGCTCCTCCTTTCTGCAAACAGACTTTCTCTGGTTGCTATGGGAGACCACATCCTCCCTGCTGAATTTTTCCAGATCTCTGGATTGGATTGCTCCCAGGAAATTGTCGTAGTCATCTTTGTTAGAACACATCCCGCGGTACACCTCTTGGTACTCTTGCATCAGAAAAGGTTGCACCAATTCAACCCAGGGGATTCTGGGCCACCCTTGGGAGGAAGCAATCATCGCAAATTCAGGGAAAAAGTCTTAAACATGTTCAGAAGGCAACATAGGCCATATGAAGTCAGTTGTACAGATTTCTGCTTTGTTGCCATGGGCAACCGCACCCATCTGCTCACTCTTTGCACTAAGTGATGGCTCGCTTTCCTTTTTCCTTTGCTCCAGTGCGGCCAAGTGCATCTTGCACCAGTCTGGGGCTTGTTCTGTCAGTAACAACCCCTCCAGCCACAGGGTTCTGTCTCTCATCTCAGCAAACATTGCTTCTTTTTTGCGTTTTGACAGCCCCATCTCTGCAGTCAGGCCCACAATGCTTTTTAACACAGTTCCTTTTATTACAGGAAAATTTGGTGTACTGTCTCTTTAAGACTTGCAAGCAGCACACTTTCACATGCAGACTCCACTGGTTCACATAAGCTGATCCTCACAGCATTGCTGCAAAACACACAGTTTCTTTCTCCTCATTGTTTTTGGTATGCGAGGATCTGGAACTCTTCCGTCATGCCCGCATTCGAACACCACTTGTGGTATTTGGTTTATTTAGCTTCAGTGTAGAGCTTACCAGTGAGCTGAGTCTATGCCAGATATGCAGTTTAACTGCTTTTTTGGCCCATGTTTATTGAAGTAAAAGAAAAACAGTTTATCCAGGATTCCCACGCAGGGGTTTATTCCACAAAGCAATAATGAAATAAATGAAAAATACAGAGCTACCTGGCTCTCTGTTCAGTACTGCTGTTCAGGCATTGACCTCGGTCCTCTTGACCCTGTAACTGTGTCCCTGTTTGGTACCCACACTGTACCTCTGGTGACACTCTCTCTCACAGCTTCCTGGCTTATTATTGCCACACGGCTGCTTCAGGCCTGTAGCCTAAGCCTTAGGTCTGCTCCTTAGAACAAAAGAGTTTCCTTGAATTAAGCTCTCTGCTAGCTTACACCTCTGCCGGGTTAGCCCCCCATATCAAAAATTTTGAAAAAATCTTATGCAGTTTGTTAGATCTTTGTTAGATCAGGTTAGATCAACAGTTGTTTGCGTTAGATCTCACACAGAAGAAGCGATATTAACAGTTATTTGCTGGGGGGGCTAACCCGTCATCAGCCCCCCCTTATCAAAAAATTGACCAAACAGTTAGCTATTTTGGAAGCAATTTGTTAGATCCGTTATGATCAAGTGTTTTTAACGTTAGATCTCACATAATTAGAGACTTATTAAGTGATTAATGAGGGGGGCTGGCCCCCCCTTATCAAATTTTCAGGCCAAAAATCATTCAGGCTAATAGATATTCGTTAGATCCGGTAAGATCAAGTGGTTTTAACGGTAGATCTCACATCATTTCAGAGATATTCCACATCGAAATAGAGATATTAGGTGGTACATATGGACGGGTTAGCCCCCCCTTATCAAATTTTCGGTCCAAAAATCATTCAGGCTAATAGATATTCGTTAGATCCGGTAAGATCAAGTGTTTTTTACGTTAGATCTCACATCATTTCAGAGATATTCTACATCAAAATAGAGATATTAGGTGGTACATATGGACGGTTTAGCCCCCCTTATCAAATTTTTGGGCCAAAAATCATTCAGGCTAATAGATATTCATTAGATCCGGTAAGATCAAGTGGTTTTAACAATGGATCTCACATTTTTCAGAGATATTCCACATCAAAATAGAGATATTAAGTGGTACATATGGACGGGTTAGCCCCCCTTATCAAATTTTCTGGCCAAAAATCATTCAGGCTAATAGATATTCATTAGATCCGGTAAGATCAAGTGGTTTTAACGTTAGATTTCACATCATTTCAGAGATATTCCACATCAAAATAGAGATATTAAGTGGTACATATGGACGGGTTAGCCCCCCCTTATCAAATTTTCTGGCCAAAAATCATTCAGGCTAATAGATATTCATTAGATCCGGTAAGATCAAGTGGTTTTAACGTTAGATCTCACATCATTTCAGAGATATTCCACATCAAAATAGAGATATTAGGTGGTACATATGGACGGGCTGGCCCCCCCTTATCAAATTTTCTGGCCAAAAATCATTCAGGCTTATAGATATTCGTTAGATCCGGTAAGATCACGTGGTTTTAATGTTAGATCTC
Source organism: Aquarana catesbeiana (assembly GCA_037953035.1). Lineage (NCBI taxonomy): Eukaryota > Metazoa > Chordata > Amphibia > Anura > Ranidae > Aquarana > Aquarana catesbeiana. Next base: position 728,397 of record JBBHAA010000218.1, read on the forward strand.
ACATAATTAGAGACTTATTAAGTGATTAATGAGGGGGCCTCCTTATCAAATTTTCTGGCCAAAAATCATTCAGGATAATAGATATTCATTAGATCCGGTAAGATCAAGTGTTTTTAACGTTAGATCTCACATCATTTCAGAGATATTCCACATCAAAATAGAGATATTAGGTGGTACATAAGGGGGGGCCAGCCTGTCCATATCAAATTTTCTGGCCAAAAATCATTCAGGCTAATAGATATTCGTTAGATCCGGTAAGATCAAGTGGTTTTAACATTAGATCTCACATCATTTCAGAGATATTCCATAAAAAATAGAGATTTTAGGTGGTACAGAAGGTACATCCATCTTCAACTGTCTCTGGATGGTCTCTGGAACCTTCTTTGCATGGTTCTTCAGCGGGTGCGTGTAGTCTCTCCTCACACCTCCGTTCACCTCCCTGCCTCATGGTGATCTCTCCTCAGACCAAAAAGCTTAAATCTTTAGCTAGCCCCCTTCTTGCAAAGCAGGCTGGGCTTGGTAGTTCCACCCCCTGTCGAAATCAATGGGGCTGTATTGTGGGCCGTGGTCCTCTGCTGTTGCTTGATTGGCTTCCTCTCCCTGCCAATAGGGACACAGGAAGAGGAGAGGGAGGGGGAGAAATCCCCCACAGGGACTCACAGGTGTGCTCTCCCTCAGTGAGTGCCTGTGTTAGTGTCTATTCAGTCCGGCAGTCGCTGGCAGGAATGGCGGGAGGTGTGGGACCATGGGTAATAGAGTAGCCCCCGCTACACACTCCCCCCCCAAAGAACCTTTGGTCCACCAAAGGCGGTAAAGAGTGTATGACCTGTTACATGCTTTTGATATACACACGGAAAAAAAAAACAGGTTAGTGTGCACAGGAAACCATACAATTTACATCTGCATAAAACCCTGGCAGAGGAACATCCCAACAATTAGCATAGGGGGGAGGTTAACTGGAATGACCCAGCTAGATGTGCCAGGGGCTGAGTGTCAGAATCCAAGAAATCAGGCCAAGACAGAAGTACAGTTAAATCACACTTGTTTAATAATAAAAGTAAAAAGAACAAACGTAGTCAAAACATAGCCAAAGTTCAGTAACCGGAACAGATAGTCAGCCAAGCCAGAAGTCAGGGATCAATGTAGTGGAACAGCAAGCAGGATCTGGAGCCAGAAGGGATGTCAGCAAAGCAAGTCTTGAACAGGATCGCAGGAGATTGTTTCTGTGATGTTGACCAAGGCGAAGGCAGAGATCCTCTGGACTGGACGGCTTATGTAGGCAGGACTGACGAGCAGGATATCATCAACAGCTGAGTAACTGTGGAGAGATAGGAGCTGGCAATTATCCGACAACTGAGTGGACAGTTTAGAGAAGGAAGGGCTGAGCCCAGCCCTGACAGTGAGTTGGGATTGTCCATCACCAAATCTGCAGTGGAAGGGTCAGTTTCTTCAAGAGTCCTTTTTGCAATGAGAACGACCTCCTCAGAGCTTTCAAGTATCATATATTAGTCTTTTGGGTGGGTGAATAACCCTTCGCTCTCGCTGTTCTTTAGGTTTTGGGGTTACAGGCACACTGGTCTCTTCTTCTTTCTGCATACCAGCTTCAGCTTCCTCAATGAAGGATGGAAAGTCTTAGGGGTCTGTTGTCAGCAGGGAAGATTGAGGGTCTTCCAACTCTTCAAAAGGTGGACTTTGAGGTACAAACTCGAAGCCTCTAGCCTGAAAGTCACCTCAGTCACCTTGGGAGGAGAAGAAAGGGGGGGTGGCAGGCCCTGGCATTCGAGATGGCCACAGACAATCTTTCTCTTCATCCTCGCTATTTTCATCTTCAGCAAGGGGTACAGAGTGAGATCTAGTCACTGGCCGGGATCTTTGAGAGGCCGTGGGTGTGGACTGTAAATCTGGCTGTGATGGCACATGAACTGCTTCTGACAGAGGCAACAGATGATTGTGATGCTAAGTCTTCAGCAGGCCTGTGCTTCCCTCTGGCCGGATTTGATATACTGGGTGTCTGGGCAGATGCTTGCAAACGACATAGGGCTGTGACTTCAGCAGTTAGCCAACTTGTGCTTTCCAGGGACACCCAGGTTTCTTAGCAGTACCTTGTCATCCGGCTGTAGGTCCTGCACTCGTACCCTAAGGTCAAAGTTTATTTTGTTTCTCTGTCCTCGGGCATATGAGGCAGCTTGAGCCTTATCATAGGTGGTTTTCAGACGTCTCTGCAGGTGATCCACATACCCTCTGTGGAAAGTTGCTAAGGTATGGTGGAGGGATGTGCCGAAGGCCAAGTCTACTGGCAGCCGGGCCTACGGTCTGAACATCAAACTATAGGGAGAGTAACCTGTGGCATCATTGGCGGTGCTGTTATAAGCATGCACAATAGCCACTATATGCTTGCTCCAGTGCTGCTTTTGTTCTGAACTTAGAGTTCCAAATATATCCAGGAGGGTTCAGTTGAATCTCTTGGTTTAGGATCTCCTTGAGGATGATACAGGGTGGTTTTAGACTTCCTGATGCCCAACAGGTCTGAAAGTCTCTTGATGAGACTACTCTTGACATCTCTCGCTTGATCAGAGTGGATGCGTTGGGACAGACCATAGTGCACAAAGAATTTCTCGGCGAAGATCTTGGCCACCATGGATGCTTGTTGGTCCCTCGTGGAAAACGCCTGGGCATACTGAGTGAAATGGTCAGTCACTACCAGGATATGTCCCTGCCCGCTCAAATCAGGCTAAAAAAATACAAATGTGTCTGCGCTGAAAAATCCAAAAAGTACTATGTGCAAAAATAAATAAACCAAATAAATATATGCTGAATACCAAATAATCAGAAATGACTCTTAGTGCTTAGTACACATAGCCCCCAAAAGTGCAATGTGCAAAATTATTCCAAAATAAATCCAAAATCTGAGTGTCAAGATAAAAATGAAAAAACAACCATTCCTTATAGAAAGTCCTTATAGTTCATAAAATATAAAGTGCTCAAAAAGTGTGTCCATAATCAGTGAAGTCCATCCATCCTGCTCATTTCATAAGTGTATCACCATAAAGCATGCCTTAGTGCTCTCCAGTGACCCCCAAAAGCACATGCGCTCACCTTGATGTGTGTGACACAGTAATTAAACTCTGTCAATACAGGGTTTGGAGCCACTCCTGTGCTCAATGGGATCAGCTGTGTAGGTCTCAAATGTTCCCAAACAACGTCATAATATCATATGGAAAAGAAAGGAAACTCCATAGCGCAATATTGCAACATAAAAAGGATCTTTTATTCAAAACAAGCTCTCCCTTCTTAGGGGTACTCACATGCTGTGAGTGCGTGAGTGCACCCTCCTATACAGGTATAACAAGCCGATCGTTGTATATAGCGCTCATATCAGGCTCCAAGCACAGAATGTCAATGCACACCAGCTCCATGGGTCCTTGGCTCTGAAGATGGTCCATTGGGGCAGCTCGGTGAGGCAAAGTCTTCCTTTGGATACATCTGATGCAGGAGTGGCAATAGTCCTTAACCACTTGACGACCGCCTCACGCCGATGTACGTCGGCAAGGTGGCACGGACAGGCAAAATCACGTACATGTACGTGATTTGCCTTCCGCGGGTGGGGGGTCCGATCGGTCCCCCCCCCGGTGCCCGAGGCGGTCGCCATTTGTTCCCGGGCGATGAGAGGTGAGGGGGCGGCCATCCATTGTTGGCCACCCCCTCCCGATCGCTCCCGGCGAATGAAAATGCTTCCTTTCCCTCTGTAATGTAAACAGAGGGAAAGGAAGTGATGTCATCTCTCCTCGAGTCGGTCTTTTTGATCCGACGCAGAGGAGAGAAGACATCCAAGTAAGTGCACCAACACTACACTTACAGTAGAACACGCAGGCACACATTTCACCCCCCTGTCACCCCCCGATCACCCCCCGATCACCCCCCTGTACCCCCTGTCACTCTGTCACCAATAGCAGTTTTTTTTTTTTTTGCATTGGTGTCAGTTTGTGTCAGTTAGAAGTGTTAGGGCAGTTAGGTTAGCCCCCTTTAGGTCTAGGGTACCCCCCCTTAGGTCCAGGGTACCCCCCTAACCCCCCCTAATAAAAGTTAACCCCTTGATTACCCCCCGTCACCAGTGTCGCTAAGCGATCGTTTTTCTGATCGCTGTATTAGTGACACAGGTGACGCTAGTTAGGGAGGTAAGTATATAGGTTCGCTGTCAGTGTTTTATAGCGACAGGGACCCCCATATACTACCTGCTAAAGGTTTTAACCCCCTGATTGCCCCCTAGTTAACCCTTTCACCAGCCAGCGATCACCGTATAACTGTTACGGGTGACGCTGGTTAGCTAGTTTGTTTTTTGTAGTTTATTACAGTTTATTACAGTTTATTATAGTTTTAGGGCACCCGCCGTTTATTACCCTATAAAGGTTTAACCCCCTAATTGCCCGGCGGTGATAGAAGTTAAGTTTTTAGGATCAGATAAGGTCTGCGTCGCCCCAGGCAGCGTCAGGTTAGCGCCAGTACCGCTAAAACCCACGCACGCAGCATACACCTCCCTTAGTGCTATAGTATCTGAACGGATCGATATCTGATCCGATCAGATCTATACTCCCCAGCAGTTTAGGGTTCCCTGAAACGCAGTGTTAGCGGGATCAGCCCAGATACCTGCTAGCACCTGCGTTTTGCTCCTCGGCCCAGCCCTGCCCAGCCCACCCAAGTGCAGTATCGATCGATAACTGTCACTTACATAACACTAAGCACACATAACTGCAGCGTTCGCAGAGTCAGGCCTGATCCCTGCGATCGCTAACAGTTTTTTGGTAGCGTTTTTATACAGTCGCCAACAGTCAGGAGCTTTTTTGCCTGTGAGTCTCACTAGTGTACCCCTAAATTTAGAGGCCAAAATGGCAAATCGAAGGTACACTAGTGAAGAGGCCTACACGTTTCTGAGTATGACAGATAGTGAAGAGGAAGTCACTCATCTGTCAAGTTCAGGCTCAGAATACGAACCTGTAGAGGACAGCGGCTCCATGACAGATAGCTCTGACGACAGAGTTGTGGTCCCTGCTAGAGTCAGGCGTACCAGACCCCATTCTTCTTCTTCTGTCCTTGAAGTGCAAGAACCGCAGGGCTCTCGTATGGAGCAGAGAAGTACTAGCGCCGCTATTCCTTCTGGTGAACTGGCAAGCACCAGCGGCCTAGTACACCCTGGTCGTACATCCAGCACTGCAGTATCACGTGGTGACGTGGCGAGTCCCATAAGTGCAGTTCAAGCTGGCGAGGTGGCAAGCACTAGTAGTGTCCCGCTGCCACCAAGAAGACAAAGACAGGCCCGTCGTGCCCATAGTGCCCTTCCTGCTGCATTGGCCAATCCGAATTGGGAACCTTCCACTTCTGCAGCACCCGTACTTCCCCCTTTCACTGGCCAACCCGGAATTCAGGTGGAAACAGTTGACTTTACGCCACTGGATTTTTATTCACTGTTTTTCACCGAAGATCTCTATAGATCTATTGTGGACCAAAGCAATTTATACGCTGGTCAACACATCGCCGCTAATCCCCAGTCCTCCCTTGCCAGAGATTGGAGACCAATTACGGTCTCCGAATTTAAGACCTTTCTGGGCCTTTCCCTCCTCATGGGGTTGAATAAAAAGAGTAAGTTGCGGTCATATTGGTCCACTGACCCAATTTACCATTCACCCTTGTTCTCTGCTTCCATGGCCAGGGCACGATACGAGCAGATTTTGCGGTTCATGCACTTCAACGACAATGAACTCTGTCGTCCTCGTGGAGACCCTGCATACGATCGGCTCTACAAAATTCGGCCCCTCGTAAACCACTTCAACCAACGTTTTGCAGACTTGTTTACCCCCCATCAAGTTGTCTGCGTTGATGAGTCCCTGATTAAGTTTTCTGGCCGCTTGTCATTCAAACAGTACCTTCCCAGCAAGCGTGCCAGATACGGGGTCAAGATGTATAAGCTCTGTGACAGGGCCACAGGCTATACATGTAGATTTATGGTTTACGAGGGCAAAGATAGTCACGTAGAGCCGATCAACTGCCCTGACTACATAGGAAGCGCTGGCAAGATAGTGTGGGACTTGGTGTCACCCTTATTCGGAAAGGGGTACCACTTGTACGTGGACAATTATTATACGAGCGTGCCACTTTTTAGTCACTTGTTTGATCAGCAGATTGGAGCATGTGGCACCGTGCGACCTAATCGCCGGGGCTTTCCCCAGCGGCTTGTAGATTCCCGTCTTAGGCTGGGGGAGAGAGCCTGCTTGAAGTATAATAATTTGCTCGCTATGAAGTGGAGGGATAAGAAGAATGTTTTAGTTCTCACCTCCCTTCATGCAGACACGACGACCCAAATTTCTACGGCGACTGGTGTTGTGGAGAAACCCCTCTGTGTCCACGAATACAACCTTAATATGGGAGGGGTGGACCTCAACGACCAGTTGTTGGCGCCGTACTTAGTTGTCCGTAAGGCCAGACGCTGGTACAAAAAAGTGTCTGTATACTTATTTCAATTGGCTTTGCTGAATGCTCATGTGCTATACAGAGCTTCAGGACAGACTGGATCCTTCCTTAAATTCCAGGAAGAGATCGTCAGAGCCCTTCTGTTTCCAGACGGTGCTCTACCTCACCTTCCCCAACCAAATGCAGTAAGCCGGCTGCATGAGCGGCATTTTCTTTATGCCATCCCGAGTACCCCTACCCAACGAGCCCCCCAAAAAAGATGTCGTGTCTGTAGCAAGCGCGGATTTAGGCGTGACACCCGGTCTTATTGTCCCTCCTGTCCTGGCAATCCTGGTCTTTGCATGGGTGAATGCTTTGAACGCTACCATACATTAGTTGAGTATTAGCGTAGGGTTCAGCACTGCACAGACTAGGCACACTAACACAGGGTCTCCCAAGATGCCATTGCATTTTGAGAGACCCAAACCTGGAACAAGTTACAAAAGTTAAAAGTTACTAAAAAAAAGTGTAAAAAAAAAATTAAAAAAAAATTAAAAAAAATAAAAACAAAAAAAAATATAAAATAAAAAAACCAAAAATAGTTGTTGTTTTATTGTTCTCTCTCTCTCTATTCTCTCTCTATTGTTCTTCTCTTTTTTACTCTATTCTATTCTGCAATGTTTTATTGTTATTATGTTTTACCATGTTTCCTTTTCAGATTTTTCATACTTTACCGTTTACTTTGTTTTGTTGGTAACCATTTTATTGTTTTCAGGTACACCATTCAGTTGCAGCGCGGATTTATTTATCTTGACAGCAACAGCGTTTGCTCCCACGATATCTAAAGCCGTGACTCCAGCGCTGTCGGAGGTGATTTCACCACCACAGTTACATACTTCAGCATATATGCCGAAGCGTGGGGGCAGCAGTGGGTGGAGGAGCAATTTGCTCCTGCCTTTTGCGGGAGGATGCCCCCATGCTTCGGCATATATATATATTTTAGGCACAGGTTGCGTTAAATGTTTTATTTTTTACTATGGTTTTTTTTTGTATTTGCTTTGCAGGTATGGTAAGTCTTACTGTTATACTGTAATGTTACTTTGTTTTATTGTTAACCATCATTTGCTTAGCAGGTACGCCATTCAGTTGCAGCGCGGATTTATTTATCTTGACAGCAACAGCGTTTGCTCCCACGATATATAAAGCCGTGACTCCAGCGCTGTCGGAGGTGATTTCACCACCACAGTTACATACTTCAGCATATATGCCGAAGCGTGGGGGCAGCAGTGGGTGGAGGAGCAATTTGCTCCTGCCTTTTGCGGGAGGATGCCCCCATGCTTCGGCATATATATATATTTTAGGCACAGGTTGCGTTAAATGTTTTATTTTTTACTATGGTTTTTTTTTGTATTTGCTTTGCAGGTATGGTAAGTCTTACTGTTATACTGTAATGTTACTTTGTTTTATTGTTAACCATCATTTGCTTAGCAGGTACGCCATTCAGTTGCAGCGCGGATTTATTTATCTTGACAGCAACAGCGTTTGCTCCCACGATATATAAAGCCGTGACTCCAGCGCTGTCGGAGGTGATTTCACCACCACAGTTACATACTTCAGCATATATGCCGAAGCGTGGGGGCAGCAGTGGGTGGAGGAGCAATTTGCTCCTGCCTTTTGCGGGAGGATGCCCCCATGCTTCGGCATATATAAATGGTGCATGTATGCCCATCATTAGAAGTGGGTGGATGAAGGGAGGTATTCTAATGGTGGGCATACCCACCGATCAATATCTTTTTTTCGTTCAGCCCACAGGCTGCATGAAAAAAAAGTTTACAATATATGCCTAACAAGGACCAGCAACGTACTGGTATGTTGCTGGACTTTGAGTGGTTATACCAGAATGATGCCTGCAGGTTTAGGTATCATCTTGGTATCATTCTTTTAAGCCAGCGGTCGGCTTTCATGTAAAAGCAATCCTAGTGGCTAATTAGCCTCTAGACTGCTTTTGCAAGCAGTGGGAGGGAATGCCCCCCCCTCCCCCACCGTCTTCCATGTTTTTCTCTGGCTTTCCTGTCCCAACAGGGAACCTGAAAATGCAGCCGGTCATTCAGCCAGCTGACCATAGAGCTGATCAGAGACCAGAATGGCTCCAAACATCTCTATGGCCTAAGAAACCGGAAGCTACGAGCATTTTATGACTTAGATTTCGCCGAATGTAAACAGCGCCATTGGGAAATTGGGAAAGCATTTTATCACACCGATCTTGGTGTGATCAGATGCTTTGAGGGCAGAGGAGAGATCTAGGGTCTAATAGAGCCCAATTTTTTAAAAAAAGAGTACCTGTCACTACCTGTTGCTATCATAGGGGATATTTACATTCCCTGAGATAACAATAAAATTAATTTTAAAAAAATAAAAATGAAAGGAACAGTTTAAAAATAAGATAAAAAAGCAAAAAAATAATAAAGAAAAAAAAAAAAAAAAAAAAAAGCACCCCTGTCCCCCCCTGCTCTCGCGCAAAGGCGAACGCAAGCGTCGGTCTGGCGTCAAATGTAAACAGCAATTGCACCATGCATGTGAGGTATCACCGCGAAGGACAGAACAAGGGCAGTAATTTTAGCAGTAGACCTCCTCTGTAAATCTAAAGTGGTAACCTGTAAAGGCTTTTAAAGGCTTTTAAAAATGTATTTATTTTGTCGCCGCTGCGCGTTTGTGCGCAATTTTAAAGCATGTCATGTTTGGTATCCATGTACTCGGCCTAAGATCATCTTTTTTATTTCATCAAACATTTGGGCAATATAGTGTGTTTTAGTGCATTAAAATTTAAAAAAGTGTGTTTTTTCCCCAAAAAATGCGTTTGAAAAATCGCTGCGCAAATACTGTGTGAAAAAAAAATATGAAACACCCACCATTTTAATCTGTAGGGCATTTGCTTTAAAAAAAATATATAATGTTTGGGGGTTCAAAGTAATTTTCTTGCAAAAAAAAATTATTGTTTCATGTAATCAAAAAGTGTCAGAAAGGGCTTTGTCTTCAAGTGGTTAGAAGAGTGGGTGATGTGTGACATAAGCTTCTAAATGTTGTGCATAAATTGCCAGGACAGTTCAAACCCCCCCCAAATGACCCCATTTTGGAAAGTAGACACCCCAAGCTATTTGCTGAGAGGCATGTCGAGTCCATGGAATATTTTATATTGTGACACAAGCTGCGGGAAAGAGACAAATATTTTTTTTTTTTTTTTTTTTTTTGCACAAAGATGTCACTAAATGATATATTGCTCAAACATGCCATGGGAATATGTGAAATTACACCCCAAAATACATTCTGTTGCTTCTCCTGAGTATGGGGATACCACATGTGTGGGACTTTTTGGGAGCCTAGCCGCGCACGGGACCCCGAAAAACAAGCCCCGCCTTCAGGCTTTCTAAGGGCGTAAATTTTTGATTTCACTCTTCACTGCCTAGCACAGTTTCGGAGGCCATGGAATGCCCAGATAGCACAACCCCCAAATGACCCCATTTTGGAAAATAGACACCCCAAGCTATTTGCTGAGAGGTATAGTGAGTATTTTGCAGACCTCACTTTTTGTCACAAACTTTCGAAAATTGAAAAAAGAAAAAAAAAATACATTTTTTTTGTCTTTCTTCATTTTCAAAAACAAATGAGAGCTGCAAAATACTCACCATGCCTCTCAGCAAATAGCTTGGGGTGTCTACTTTCCAAAATGGGGTCATTTGGGGGGGTTTTGTGCCATCTTGGCATTTTATGGCCTTCAAAACTGTTATAGGAAGTGAGGAGTGAAATCAAAAATTTATGCCCTTAGAAATCCTGAAGGCGGTGCTTGGTTTTCGGGGCCCCGTAGGCGGATAGGCTCCCAAAAAGTCCTAAACATGTGGTATCCCCATACTCAGGAGAAGCAGCAGAATGTATTTTGGGGTGTAATTCCACATATGCCCATGGCATGTTTGAGCAATATATCATTTAGTGACAACTTTGTGCAAAAAAAAAAAAAAAAAAAAAAAAAGTGTTACTTTCCCGCAACTTGTGTCAAAATATAAAATATTCCATGGACTCAACATGCCTCTCAGCAAATAGTTTGGGGTGTCTACTTTCCAAAATGGGGTCATTTGGGGGGGTTTTGTGCCATCTTGGCATTTTATGGCCTTCAAAACTGTGATAGGTAGTGAGGAGTCAAATCACAACATTACGCCCTTAGAAATCCTGAAGGCGGTGCTTGGTTTTCGGGGCCCCGTATGCGGCTAGGCTCCCAAAAAGTCCCACACATGTGGTATCCCCATACTCAGGAGAAGCAGCTAAATGTATTTTGGGGTGCAATTCCACATATGCCCATGTCCTGTGTGAGAAATATATCATTTAGTGACAACTTTGTGCAAAAAAAAAAAAAATTGTCACTTTCCCGCAACTTGTGTCAAAAAAGAAAGTATTCCATGGACTCAACATGCCTCTCAGCAAATAGCTTGGGGTGTCTACTTTCCAAAATGGGGTCATTTGGGGGGGTTTTGTGCCATCTGGGCATTTTATGGCCTTCAAAACTGTGATAGGTAGTGAGGAATGAAATCAAAAATTTATGCCCTTAGAAATCCTGAAGGCGGTGATTGGTTTTCGGGGCCCCGTACGCGGCTAGGCTCCCAAAAAGTCCCACACATGTGGTATCCCCATACTCAGGAGAAGCAGCTGAATGTATTTTGGGGTGCAATTCCACATAGGCCCATGGCCTGTGTGAGCAATATATCATTTAGTGACAACTTTTTGTAAATATTTTTTTTTTTTTTTTTTTTTGTCATTATTCAATCACTTGGGACAAAAAAAATAAATATTCAATGGGTTCAACATGCCTCTCAGCAATTTCCTTGGGGTGTCTACTTTCCAAAATGGGGTCATTTGGGGGGGTTTTGTACTGCCCTGCCATTTTAGCACCTCATGAAATGACATAGGCAGTCATAAACTAAAAGCTGTGTAAATTCCAGAAAATGTACCCTAGTTTGTAGACGCTATAACTTTTGCGCAAACCAATGAATATACGCTTATTAACTTTTTTTTTACCAAAGACATGTGGCCGAATAAATTTTGGCCTAAATGTATGACTAAAATTGAGTTTATTGGATTTTTTTTATAACAAAAAGTAGAAAATATCATTTTTTTTCAAAATTTTCGGTCTTTTTCCGTTTGTAGCGCAAAAAATAAAAACGGCAGAGGTGATCAAATGCCATCAAAAGAAAGCTCTATTTGTGGGAAGAAAAGGACGCAAATTTCGTTTGGGTACAGCATTGCATGACCGCGCAATTAAAAGTTAAAGTGATGCAGTGCCAAATTGGAAAAAGACCTCTGGTCCTTAGGCAGCATAATGGTCCGGGGCTCAAGTGGTTAACTTCAGCCTGCATGCAGGGCCAGTAGAACTGGTCCCTCACCAGGAGAAAAGTCCTCTTGGGCCCTAGGTGGCCAAGTTTGTCATGTAGGTGTCAGGGCTGGGCTCAGCCCTTCCTTCTCTGAGCTGGCCGCTCAGCTGTCGGCTAATTGCCAACTCCCATTACTCTCCACAGTTACCCAGCAAGTTGTCCAGCTCACTTGATCTCTGCCTTCACCTTTTGTCAACATCACAGAGTCTTTCTCCTGCGTTCCTGTTGAAGACTTGCTAGGCTGACGTTCCTTCTGGCTCCTGATCTTGCTTGCTGTACTACTACGTTTATCTCTGGCTCTCTGACAATTGCTTGGCTCACTACCCGATCCGGTTACTGAACTCTGGCTTGTTTTGACTACGCTTACTCTGTTTACCTTATTATTATTATTAAAGAAGTGTGATTTAACTATACTTTTGTCTCGGTCTGATTCATGGTTTCTGAGAGTAGGGCAGTTAATACTGTCTCCATATGTTTTTCAGGTAGCAATAGCTGCCATTTTTCTTCAGAATCGTCAGAGGGGCCCCTTCGGTAGACCAACCCTCTGTGCACCTGAAACCGATCCCACTCTTGGTGCAGCAGATGGGTTTCCTTCGGGGAGTCAGTGAGGAGCAAGTCAGGGCATTGGCACTCCAAGGCCTTGAATGCCAAGCTACAGGGAGGGTCCTCTAACTGGTCCCTCCACAGGTCTTTGACAGCTTGGGCAGACCTTCATCCCCAACTTGGGTGACATTGCAATAACATCTGGGGACACCAACGGCTGACACTCCAACCTCTTCGGTCCTGGATCCTACTCCAGGTTGATGTTCTGCTCCTTGACATAAGGCTCGTACCCTTCAGGTGTCAGTTGGGCCTATTCTTCTGGAGGGTCTCTGGAACAATGGGGCTTTCTTGAGAAAGCATCAGCGTCTTGTTTCCTGACCCTGGTCGATACTTCAGGCTGAAAATAAACCCTGATAGAGCAGCCAACCATTTGTGACCCGTGGCGTCCAACTTGGTGGTAGTGAGGATGTAGGTGAGAGCATTGTTGTCGGTCTTGATCACAAACTCCACTCCATACAGGTATACCCTCAGCTTATCCACCCACTTCAAGGCCAGAAACTCAAGATAGTTCTTCTCGGCGGGGGCCAAGTTCCGACTCACGTAGGCAACAGGCCGTAGATGGTAGTCATGTTCTTAATATAGCACCCCACCTAACCCATCTCGACTGGCGTCAAAGTGTAGTTCGTATGGCCTGGTTGGATCTTCATAGACCACGACTGGAGCGGTTGTTAGGCTTCACTTCAGCTGCCTAAAACCTCTTCACACTTCAGAGTCAATTGTTCCTTAATGGACTCTCTGGGTTTTCTGGGCCCTCCAGCTGGTCTGACAGGCTTCGCCAGATCAGGGTCAGCGTCTTAGCGAATCCCTTGACAAATCTTCTGTAATAAGAGCAGAATCCAAGAAATGACCTAAGCTCAGTCACGTTGGTAGGCCACAATGTGAAAAAGGTAGTTAACCGAGGGTTGATAAAACTGGCACTTTTCCAGAGACAGCTTCAACCCCCTTACCATGGAGTCTCTTAAGGACCTTCTGCAGAAACTCTTCATGCTCTTCCAGGGTCTTGCTGAAAATGATGATGTCGTCTAAGTACACCAACACCTCGATCAGTTTCATGTTACCCACGGTCTTCTCCATTAGCCTTTGGAAGGTTGCTGGGGCATCAGACAGGCCTTGATGCATACGGTCAAATCCAAAGATCCCCTGCGGGGTAATGAAAATGGTCTTCTCCCGATCCTCAGAAAACAACAGCACCCCCTATTGGAGTGCAATTCCTCTAACGGGACTTTTTACATGTTAAAAAGTCCCGTTAGAGGAATTGCACTCCGATAGGGGGTGCTGTTGTTTTGTATAAAATTGGGATGGAGGTTCACCTCTAGAAACATTACAGCGCCTACTTTGACGACACCTCCTTCTTTTCTCCCGATCCTCAGGGTGCATGGGGATTTGGTAATACCCGCTCTTCAAATCCAGCATGCTGAACCACTTCTCTCCTGACAGGCTCTGCAAGACATCTTCTATCCTTGGGGTGGTATATTGGTCTGGATAAGTTCAGCGTCCGGTAGTCAATACCCAGCCTCAGTGACCCATTCTTCTTCTGTGCCACCACTATTGGGGAAGCGTATAGACTCTGGGACTCGGATGATACCTGCCCTCTTCAACTCTGCCAGTTGTTCATGCAGATCCTCCAAGTCCCCTAAAGGAATCCATCAAACTCTTTCCCTGAACGGCTTATGCACTCGAAGAGATGGCTCTGGTATTGGGCACTTTTTGGACACCCCACATCAAATTCACTCTTGGAGAATGCAGCCTGCCATCTCAGGAGCTGAGTCTTGGCCCTTTCTTTCTATTCAGGCAAAAGGGGAGTATTTTTCAGATAGAGCTCCTCCACAGAGATCCCATCCTTTGCTCCCCCCACCAAATCAGACGGCGGGACTGGGGTGGCCAGATTCACTTGTCCCAGCAACATCTGAGCCGGCATCTTCACTGGCGAGGCTGTTATGTTGTGGACACTAACCAAGATTTTTTCGTGACTTCTTTGCAACCCTTTGGTTGAAACCACCTCAGGAATTATCTCCACTCCTATGTCTTCTCTCTGTCTGTCTGATTCAAGGACAATGAAAGGGCCTGCTTGCTTCCAATTTAGCTTGACAGATGCTCGTAAATAGGCCACTTTACCAGGCTGTAACACCTTCTCACACTGGTCCAAGCGCCAGATATTTCTTTTCTGTTTTTGTACCAGGTGCTGGTAGGCTTGTCTCAGCATGGGGTGCAGACTTGTAGTTGAAGTGCCCGGCTCCAGAACAAGAGGTGTCAACAGCCTTCTGACAAGATCAGTATTGGTCTCTATGATGAGAGAACTCTTACTGGCCCCTGGTGGGCGAGGACAGACCACTGCCTGAGTTTCAAAAGTCTTGGCTTTCCCAGCCATGGAGGGATCGAAGGTCAGCTTGACCGGTAGATAGCCTTCATAGGGGAAGTTCTGAGTCACAATGACCCATATCTGCAGCTCTTCCAACTTCTGCAAAGGCAGGTGCTTGAGGTGCCTGTCACAGAAGTCTCTGTAGAGAAGAGTCACTTAAGCTCCAGTATCCAGAAGGGCCTTGGTGTAGACTCCATTTAGTTGGATGGGAACAACAGGAGAAGGTCCCACCAGCTTGTCAGGGAGCATGGAGGAAGTGGTGGCCCTGGCCTGTTCAGTGGTTTGTATCCGCACTCCTCTCTGTGAGGTTCTGATTGGGCTTAAATCTGTGCTAAGTTCTGGGAGTCTGGTGTGCATTGACTCTCTGACACCAGGCAGCATTTGTCAAAAGAAACAGGACACTGGGTTGTTTGGAGGCAACAATGGGGGGCCCTCTGCAAGGGTTTGGACTTTCGCTGCTGTCTCTTCGTGTCATTGGTTTTGAGCCAGCTACCGTAGATGGGCACATGGTTGACTCCTTCACCAGAGCCCTCCGAAGTTTCCCTCTGGCTTCTGTGACTGTGCTTCAGGCTTCACTGGGCTTGGACACACCTGTCGATTAATGTCCCACATAATTTCAGCATACCTCGGTATGCTCAATGGCACTCCTCACTGGTACATGTGAAAATGCTCATCACCGCCTCCGATATAGACACTAGTATGGATATACGTGCATCGTTACCAAATATCCATAATATCCCTGTAATTATGGATAATCAAACATTAAAATCACTTGATCTTACTGGATCTAATGAATATCAATTAGCCGGGTGATTTTTTGGCCAGAAAATTTGATAAGAGGGGGTCAGCCCCCCTCATTAATCACTTAATAAGTCTCTAATTATGTGAGATCTAATCTCATCCTTACGTACTACCACCTAATATCTCTAAAGTTAAAACCACTTGATCTTTCCAGATCTAACGAATATCTATTAGCCTAGATGATTTTTGGCCAGAAAATTGCATGTAGGGGGGCAGCCCGTCCATATGTACCACCTAATATCTCTATTTTGATGGGGAATATCTCTGAAATGATGTGAGATCTAACGTTAAAACCACTTGATCTTACCGGATCTAATGAATATCTATTAGCCTGAATGATTTTTGGCCCGAAAATTAGATAAGGGGGGCCAAGCCCGTCCATATGTACCACCTAATATCTCTATTTTGATGTGGAATATCTCTGAAATGATGTGAGATCTAATGTTAAAACCACTTGATCTTACCGGATCTAATGAATATCTAGTAGCCTGAATGATTTTTGGCCAGAAAATTTGATAAGGGGGGCCAGCCCATCCATATGTACCACCTAATATCTCTATTTTGATGTGGAATATCTCTGAAATGATGTGAGATTTAATGTTAAAACCACTTGATCTTACCGGATCTAACGAATATCTATTAGCCTGAATGATTTTTGGCCTGAAAATTTGATAAGGGGGGCCAGCCCGTCCATATGTACCACCTAATATCTCTATTTTGATGTGGAATATCTCTGAAATGATGTGAGATTTAACGTTAAAAACACTTGATCTTACCGGATCTAACGAATATCTATTAGCCTGAATGATTTTTGGCCAGAAAATTTGATAAGGGGGGCCAGCACATCTATATGTACCACCTAATATCTCTATTTTGATGTGGAATATCTCTGAAATGATGTGAGATTTAATGTTAAAACCACTTGATCTTACCGGATCTAACGAATATCTATTAGCCTGAATGATTTTTGGCCTGAAAATTTGATAAGGGGGGCCAGCCCGTCCATATGTACCACCTAATATCTCTATTTTGATGTGGAATATCTCTGAAATGATGTGAGATTTAACGTTAAAAACACTTGATCTTACCGGATCTAACGAATATCTATTAGCCTGAATGATTTTTGGCCTGAAAATTTGATAAGGGGGGCCAGCCCGTCCATATGTACCACCTAATATCTCTATTTTGATGTGGAATATCTCTGAAATGATGTGTGATCTAACGTTAAAACCACTTGATCTTCCGGGATCTAATGAATATCTATTAGCCTGAATGATTTTTGGCCCAAAAATTTGATAAGGGGGGGCCACCTCCCATCATTAATCACTTAATAAGTCTCTAATTATGTGAGATCTAACGTTAAAACCACTTGATCTTCCCGGATCTAACGAATATCTATTAGCCTGAATGATTTTTGGCCCGAAAATTCGATAAGGGGGGGCCAGCCCATCCATATGTACCACCTAATATCTCTATTTTGATGTGGAATATCTCTAAATTGATGTGAGATCTAACGTTAAAACCACTTGATCTTACCGGATCTAACGAATATCTATTAGCCTGAATGATTTTTGGCCCGAAAATTTGATCACAATTTTAATCACTTAATAAGTCTCTAATTATGTGAGATCTAACGTTAAAAACACTTGATCTTACCGGATCTAACAAATTGCTTCCAAAATGGCTAACTGTTTGGTCAATTTTTTGATAAGGGGGGGCTGATGACGGGTTAGCCCCCCAGCAAATAACTGTTAATATTGCTTCTTCTGTGTGAGATCTAACGCAAACAACGATTGATCTAACCTGATCTAACAAAGATCTAACAAACTGCATAAGATTTTTTCAAAAATTTTGATATGGGGGGCTAACCCGGCAGAGGTCTAGCTTACTCCTGATCAGCGCCTTGCTGCTCTGTCACAAAGTACATCTGCCTCCTGCAGACATGCATGCTCTGACTGCACCCCCATGCAGTCTCTGACTCCTGCAGAGGAATGGGAGTCAACCTGACTCCCATACACAGACTTCCTGTCTGTCGGGTGGGGCCCTGAGCCATAGCCAGGTCACAACTAAATAGCCCAGCACACAGCTGTGCAATCAGCGTGCCTTTCTCTCCAAAATCTGGTGTAAACCAGCAATATTCCAGGTAGCACAGGGTCCCAATGCCACAGTATATATATATATATATATATATATATATATATATATATATATATATATATATAATCAAATTGTAGAGGAGAGCTGCACCCAGCTTACGATTCAGTGCCAGAAATCAGGTCTTCCCACTGACCTAGTATATAGAAGAAGAGTCCAGAGGGTTGCTGCACTTAAAAATTTTCGGTTGCTTTATTTCATGTAGTCACATGGAAAAATTACAAAGCAGGTACAATCTTTCCAGACATCATCATAACATTTAAATGCCTATGAATGCAGATATGGATGGATTACGTTTTGGGCTAGTATGCTTGCGCCCTTCCTAAGATCCGTCATAGGCATTTAAATGTCATGATGTCTGGAAAGATTGTACCTGCTTTGTAATGTAAAATCCATAAAGACCCCAAAAATCCCTCGGGACGTCCCATTGTATCAGGGATGGAATCTGTGACAACACATCTAGCACAATACCTGGATAAGTGTCTGACACCATTGTTACTAAACACTAAATCATTCATAAGAGATACTACTGACTTTTTGTCAAAAATTCAAGATATAAACTTGTCATCAGATTCAAATCCTAATATCATGGGACGTCTCTAGTTTATTTACTATTATTCCACATGATTTAGGAATAGAGGCATGTCAGCGATTGTTAATTCAATCAGGCATATACAAAACCGAACAAGTCTCATTTCTGCTTGACCTTTTGAAAATCACTCTTGAGGAGAACTATTTTCTTTTCAGGGATACTCATTTCTTGCAACTAAATGGAGCAGCGATGTGTGAAGTACTTCACTAAACCTATATTTAAATGAATGATTGAAATGAAACCTTCAGATGTGCTTCAACGGATGTTAGGAAGGGCGTAAGCTTACTAGCCCGAAACGTAATCCATTCATATCTGAAACTGTGCAGGCATTTGTTGCCTTTGATATTGCTTGGAATGATTATGCTTGCTTTGTAAATCTTTCCTGAAGATATTGTGAAATAAAGCAAAGAAGTTTTTAAGTGCAGCAACCTCTTGGACTTTTTCTCTCTCTCTCTCTCTCTCTCTCTCTCTCTCTCTCTCTCTATATATATATATAGCGCTGGTAGATTTTTAATCAAGCGCTTATATGTAAATTTAGTGGGCCATCTGTTCTGTACATAGTTCAGATTTAATCTATGGCTAAATTAGCCTCTGTTCCAGCATTGGCTGTGTTGCGTGCAGTTCCACACTGTCACCTGTAGGTGTCGTTGTCACCATAGGTCAGTGTTGGAAAGCAACAAGCTAACTCGGTGGAGGTTGTCCGTTGTGGTGCATTCTGGGAGAGAGTATTTAAGGGACAGATGCCATGTGCTAAAGGGAGTTCTACCTCGCGGCCCTCCAGGCTGGAGGGCTGCGTTGCTGCAGCCGTGCAAGTAGGCCCAGAAGCCTGTCTGGGGCCTACTACTACAGAGCTGGTCCTGTGCTGTCTGTCCTGCGGGAAGAAGCCGGACAATTGAGAAGACCCAGGGGAGGACCCATCTTGGAAGGGACCATGCGGAAGGCTGGTCTCAAGAGGGGCCTGGTGACTCGATTGGAGGACGCATCTTAATCTAATTTACTGCACAAGTACTGTCGGGTCAGCTTAAAGGTTCTGGTACTGTGTTTTTGTTCATGTAAAACTACTACATCCTGTGGCAGAGAATCGTACAGTTATCGTTCTCCTCAAGTCTGTGGCAGAGGCTTTTTGTTCTTGCTACGTTCCGGCTGCTAAGTCAGTGAGAGAGACCTATCCGGATGCTCAAAGATTTAATATTGGACTGAAGGTACATTCGTCCCCGAGAATTCAATTCCTCAGTGACGGTAACAGCCCAATATAAATCAGCAGCTCCTTCGGGGGTAAGGGCTACATGTATATATATATATATATATATATATATATATATATATATATATATGTGTGTATATATATATATTGTTTGAGCTTTAGGGTGCACACCTATGGAGCTGCAATATATAACATTTCTGACATTGGGTTTATCACGGCTTTTATTAAAACACGACAGTCTGGGATGTGACAGTTAGGCTGCATGCACACCTGCGCGTTTCCAAGTTGTGTGTTTTTACTACGATTTTTGGCACAATTTTTATCACATTTTTTTGCCGTATTTCTGTACAGGTCAAAAGGTCACCAATGTAAAAAGCAGAAAACGCCTGTAATCTGCCCCAAAGAAGCTCATGTAATGGGAGTGCAATTATTTGGGCGCACCTGCATGGGGTTTCCTCTGCCTTCCCCCTGGTATGTTGCTGAATCTCTTTCACATGTAATGGTTAACCCTGTGGTGCCGGAAACCTGTTTTAAAGAGGCATTGCCCTGTGATTTATCCCCACTGTGCTTTCATCTTTCCGCAACTGTGAAAGAGAAAATATGGAAAGGTGAATTTTTGGATATGCTGTCCCTTTTACCTTCCTCTAAGGAATTTCTAATAAAAATGGATAGCAAAGCTAAAGAGAAAGGGGATGAGGATAGGCGCAGGCCCATTACAAGGTCATTTAATAATTGGTTGTAGGCATACTGTATTTTTTCTAGCATTGTAGGGGAAAAACATCCAGAGAAATGTGGTGGGTTGTTCCAGCATTTGGAGAATGTGTTGTAAGCTTACAGGAGTTTTGGGGGGAATAGTTGGTATCAATACGATAAATCTTTTAGGAAAAAAATGTCCATTTATCCCAATCTAAAATGGGGAATGAAAGACGTGGCTGAACGTGATTGTGCCCCAGAACCCCCCTTTTCTAAACAGCAGCATTCTGTTAGTAATGTTTCCCCATACAGGAAAGGTGTATGCTATGCGTTTAATGAGAACCAGTGCAAGTGGGGTGCATTGTGTAAATATAGGCATAAGTGTTCCTTTTGCTCGGGTCTTCATTCAGTTTTTAATGCTTCAAAAGGAGCAGTCAGTCAGGGCATTAGCGGGATAGTTTTCAAGCCAAAAGCGTTTACACCACTGAGGATAACAAACATGGTCCCATGGTTGGAACTTACCCAGATCTGAGGATGGCACAGTTCTTAATTGAGGGGTTTACGTACGTTTTTTTACTGCGTACATTTTCAGAAATAGGTTGCTCGGTGGTGGACAATTTGAAGTCAGCTGCTGAATTCCCAGAAGTAGTTGGGAAAAGTGCAAAAAGAAATCTCAGAGGGCTGCATAGTGGGGCCTTTCCCATTTCCCCATTTCAAAAAATGTGTATCTTGCCTTTTAGGGGTTGTCCCTGAAAAGGAACCAAATTCATTTAGAATCATCCATCACCTGTCATACCCGAAAGGGTCCTCCCTTAACGATGAGATTGATGATTCCTTTGCTTCGGTTTCTTATTCCTCATTTGAGGAGGCGATAGTCAAAATCAGGTCCTTTCGCCAGGGGGTTCTAATGGCAAAGGCTGATATTAAGTCTGCATTTAGATTGCGTCCAGTATCCCCCAGTTCGTATAGTTCCTTGGGTTTTTTCTTTGAAAAATATTTCTTTTATGATATGTGTTTGCTAGGGATGAGCCGAACACCCCCCCTCCTTTGGGACCGAAAATTCGCACAAACGTTGGAACCCTATTGACGTCTATGGGACTCGAACGTTCAAAATCAAAAGTGCTCATTTTAAAGGCTAATTTGCATGGTATTGTCCTAAAAAGGGTTTGGGGACCCGGGTCCTGCCCCAGGGACATGTATCAATGCAAAAAAAACTTTTAAAAATGTCAGTTTTTTCAGGAGCAGTGATTTTAATGATGCTTAAAGTTAAAAAAAAAAGTGAAATATTTCCTTAAATATTGTACCTGGGGGTGTCTATAGTATGCCTGTAAAGTGGCGCGTGTTTCCCGTGTTTAGAACAGTCCCTGCACCAAATGTCATTTTTAAAGGAAAAAAGTCATTTAAAACTGGTTGCGGCTTTAATGTAATGTCGGGTCCTGGCAATATGGATGAAAATCAGTGAGACAAACAGCATGGATACCCCCCAGTCCATTACCAGGCCCTTTGGGTCTTGTATGGATATTAAGGGGAACCCCGCACCCAAATTAAAAAAAGGAAAGGCGTGGGGCCACCAGGCCCTATATACTCTGAACCAGCCTTTCTCAACCAGTGTGCCGCGGCACACTGGTGTGCCGTCAGAGGTTCTCAGGTGTGCCGCGGGATCAGGGGAGAGAAGGGCTGTCAGATGAGCCTGATCTCCCGATCCCCTGCCGAACTGTACATCGGCACTGTGAGAAGCTCCGTCAACCTCAGCAAAGTGAAAGTAAAGTGCAGGGGAGTGTGCTGTGCTCTCTGCTTCCCCCTACAGTGCAGTACCTGGCTAAATGAGGAAACTGGAAAGGTACTGTGCTAGAAGCTAGATTCGTTTTAAAAGGGCTTTATACATGTGTGTGTGTGCATGTGAGTGTCTGACTGTCTGTATGTGTGTGTGTACATGTGTCTGTATGTGTGTTTGTACATGTGTGTGTGTGTGTGTGTGCGCATGTGTCTGTATGTGTGTTTGTACATGTGTGTGTGTGTGCGCATGTGTCTGTATGTCTGTGCGCATGTGTCTGTATGTCTGTGTGCATGTGTCTGTATGTCTGTGCGCATGTGTCTGTATGTCTGTGTGCATGTGTCTGTATGTCTGTGTGCATGTGTGTGTGTGTGTGTGTGCATGTGAGTGTCTGTCTGTATGTTTGTACATGTGCGTGTGTGCATGTGTGTGTGCGTGTGTCTGTATGCGTGTGTGCATGTGTCTGTATGTGTGTGTGCATGTGTCTGTATGTGTGTGTGTGTGTATGTGTGTGTCTGTCTGTCTGTGTGTGTATGTGTGTGTCTGTCTGTGTGTGTGTATGTGTGTGTCTGTCTGTCTGAATGTGTGTCTGTCTGTATGTGTGTGCACGCGTCTGCATGTGTGTGTGTGTGTGCACGCATCTGCATGTGTGTGTGTGTGTGCACGCGTCTGCATGTGTGTGTGTGCACGCGTCTGCATGTGTGTGTGTGCACGCGTCTGCATGTGTGTGTGTGCACACGCGTCTGCATGTGTGTGTGTGCATGCGTCTGCACGTGTCTGCATGTGTCTGTATGCGTGTGTGCACGTGTATGTGTCTGTGTATGTGTGTATGTTACTTTTAATCCTGACACCCCCCCCATTCCTGTACCATCAGAACTGCTTTTGTAGGTCTTGTTTGTGATAGCAGCAAGGACTGCTTCTCCTCTGAAAAGCAATCTATGCACAGATCGCTTTTCAGAGGCATTTGACAGGGGGTAAAGAGGCATTATGTTGCCTCCTCCCCACCTGTTTTAATGCAGCATCACTACACCGCAACCGTGCAATGCACACAGTTGCAGGGTAGTTGCAGTTCAGCCCCATTCACCCTGGGTATACCTTCAGCTGCAGCCACAACATGTGTACACCCCCAGCTGTTGTCTCTGCAGCTAAAGGGGAAGAATTTGGGGGTGGTAAAAACAGCTTAACCATGTGCTTTTACCACCCCTTCAACCCGACATGTGAACAAGCCCTTGGTTCACATCTGTGTTGCTGCGTGTAGTGCAGCCCATTCATTTCAATGGGCTTCCCTAACCACAAAAATTCAGGGAAGGAAATCCCTGACCCTTTTTTTTTTTTAAATTGCACTGCACCAAAAGCACCCCACATTTTCCAATGTGTGAGGTACCATTAAGAATTAATGGCACCCCTAAAGAGCAGAGCATTTGTCTGTGTGTCAGGAACGAGTGCAATTTTGCGCATGTTCCGCAACACACAGTAACGTGAACTAAGCCTTGGACTGGGGTGCCTCAAGACTGAAAATACTTTTTAAGGGTGCCCCGACTGGAAAAAGGTTGAGAAACACTGCTCTGAACAGCAGTATACAGGCGGTGCAAACAAGACAGGGACTGTAGTTTTGTTGTTAAGTAGAATCTGTTTGTAATTTTGAACTGGTACATTTTTAACGTGTTTAGCTCCAGCCAAAAAATCTTTTTTAAGCTTTTTGGAAAACATAGGGAAGGGTTATCACCCCTGTGACATTTGTTTTGCTGTTTGTGCTCCTCTTCAGAAGATTTCACCTCTCTTTTTGTCCAAATGACAAATGTTTTTTGAAAATGTGGGTTTTTTTGTGAAACAAGGATTGGTGATAAAGCATCAGTGGAAAGGAGAAACATTTTTCCCATATTAACTCTTACAGGAGAGAATTTCCCTTCCTAGGGGTAGATTTCATCTCACTTCCTGTTGTCTCCTTCCGTTTGCAAGGAGGAGTCGTTTGTAAGTTGGATGTTTGAAAGTAGGGGCCTGCCCTATATACTCAGCAGAAATTTGGGCCTTAGGTGTTGTTGTGGCCACAACACTGTAAGCCCTCACAGGGCCCTGCTGTGAAATATTAGATCAAGAATTGTAATTACATGCCCCTGTTGAACAGGGGCAGAAAAATGTGGCCTTAGGCACTGGTGCTGGTGCCACAACACTGCAAGCCCTCACAGATACTCTAGTTGGAACGCAGAAACGAGCCCTGATGCAAAGTATTGCATCAAAAATTGTAATTACACGCCCCTGTTAAACAGGGGCTGAAAAATTGGGCCTTAGGCACTGGTGCTGGTGCCACAACACTGCAACTCCTCACAGATACTCTAGTTGGAATGCAGAAACGAGCCCTGATGCAAAGTATTGCATCAAAAATTGTAATTACACGCCCCTGTTAAACAGGGGCTGAAAAATTGGGCCTTAGGCACTGGTGCTGGTGCCACAACACTGCAACCCCTCACAGATACTCTAGTTGGAACTCAGAAACGAGCCCTGCTGCAAAGTATTGCATCAAAATTGTAACTACACGCCCCTGTTAAACAGGGGGTGAAAAATTGGGCCTTAGGCACTGGTGGTGGCGCCCAGAACTAAAAATGTTCTTACAAGCTATCAGCGTGATCATTGAGGAGGAAGAGGATAATTTCTGAGGATAGTCACTCAGCATCTGCATAGGCAGTCTTTGAAGGGATCTGAGATTTCAAAAAAAATTATTCGGTTACATCAGCATCAGGTGCTTGGTAGCTGGTGGTGATCCAAGACTGATTCATTTTTATGAAGGTCAGTCGATCGACCAAGTCAGTGGACAGACGCACCCTGTGATCGGTTACAAAGCCTCCAGCAGCATTGAATGTGCGTTCTGAAAGAACGCTGGATGCAGGACAGGCCAGTAGCTCAATTGCATACTGTGCAAGCTCTGGCCAGTGATCCATCCTCAAGACCCAGTAACCCAGAGGATTTTCGTTGGGAAAGGTGTCCAAGTCAGATCTTGCTCCTAGGTATTCCTGCACCATGTAAAACAGACGCTGGTGATGGTTGCTGGAACCGATCATACCTTGGGGCTGCGGACCAAAAATTTGACTGAATGCATCGGTCAGACGGCCACCTTCTCCACCGCTCCTTCTTTGTCTGACCGAAGCCTCTGCAACATGTCCAGAAACAGGAGTTTGTAACCTCCCAGTCTCTGGGAACGCGTTGCACAGACCTTTTCTGCAAGGCCTCCCGAAGTTGTTTCATCCTCTGCTCCCTCTGCGATGGCAAGATAAGGTCCACAACCTTACCCTTGTAACGTGGATCAAGGAGGGTTGCCAGCCAGTATTGGTCCTTCTCCTTGATACCATGGATACGAGGATCCTTACGCAGGCTTTGCAGGATCAGGGAGGCCATGCAGCATAGGTTTGCTGAGGCATTCAGTCCGGAGTCCTCTGGGTCACTAAGGACGACATGGTCCGCAGCCACCTCCTCCCAGCCACGTACAAGTCCATGTGTTTCTTGGGACTGATCCCTTAAAGACTGCTGATGCTGAGTGCCAGGCTCCACCTCCATACTGACACAATCCTCCTCCTCCTCCTCGTCCTCTTCCTGTGTGATTGGCAGGCACACAGGAACACTGTCTGGATAAAGGGGGACTTGATAGCTAAGGAAGTCCTCCTCTTCCTGCCTCTGCTCTGCCCCAAGTGCCCTGTCCATTATTCCACGCAGCGTGTGCTCCAACAGGTGGACAAGGGGGACAGTGTCACTGATGCATGCACTGTCACTGCTCACCATCCTCGTGGCCTCCTCAAATGGTGACAGGACAGTGCATGCATCCCTGATCATGGCCCACTGGTGTGGGAAAAAAACCAAGCTCCCCTGACCCTGTCCTGGTGCCATAGTCGCACAGGTACTCATTGATGGCCCTCTGCTGCGTGTGCAGCCGCTGCAGCATGGCCAACGTTGAGTTCCACCTGGTGGGCATGTCACAGATTAGGCGGTTCTTGGGCAGGTTAAACTCCTTTTGGAGGTCTGCCAGCCGAGCACTGGCATTATATGACCGGCGGAAATGCACACAGACTTTCCTGGCCTGCCTCAGGACATCCTGTAAGCCAGGGTACCTGCCCAAGAACCGCTGCACCACCAAGTTAAGGACGTGAGCCAAACAGGGCATATGGGTCATTTGTCCCTGTCAGAGGGCAGAGAGGAGGTTGGTGCCATTGTCGCAAACCACCATTCCTGCCTTAAGTTGGCATGGCATCAACCACCTCTGAACCTGCCCCTGCAGAGCTAACAGAACCTCTTCCCCAGTGTGGCTCCTGTCCCCCAAGCACACCAGCTCAAGCACCGCACGGAATCTTTTGGCCTGCAAACTTGCGTAGCCCCTTGAACGGCTACGGAGCACCGCTGGTTCTGAGGACAAAGCACAGGAAGAGGCCATGGAGGAAGAAGAAGAGGAGGGTGTGGAGGAGAGAGGTGTGTCACAATCATTAGTAGTGGCATTTTGGAGGCGTGGTGGCGGAACAACCTCCAACACTACTGCACCATGTCCTGCATCCTTCCCAGCTGCCAGCAGAGTCACCCAATGCGCTGTGAAACTTAGGTAACATCCCTTTCCATGCATGTGGTGCCCAAGCAGGAGATGTTTTGGCCACAGGAGATACGCTTGAGACATATGTTGCAAATAGCAGCTGTGTAATCTGATGCACTCGTCTCAAAAAAGGCCCACACCAAAGAACTTTTGGAATAATGCACAGAGACAGCAGCGCCCTGCACATGCGGAGCTTTGGGATGTGATGCAGTCAATGTGCTGCCCTTAGGCTGGCCCCTTGAGGGCATCCTGCCTCGTTGGTGATGTGCCTCCTCCTCCTCCTCTCTCCTATCAGGCACCCACGTTGAGTCAGTGACCTCATCATCCCCTCCCTCCTCATCACTGGAGCAAACCTGGCAGTATGCTGCAGCAGGGGGAGCATGACTGCCAGATTGCAGTCCTTCTTGGGCACCCTCTCTGCCCATGCTCACGTTACTGCCTTCATCTAGCTCAGTTTTTTCATCAGAGCTTTCTAAATGCTGGGCAGCCTCCTGGAGCATGTACCCAACACTGTGGTCAAACAGTTCGAGGAACTCCTCAGGAGAACATGGTGGGGCTAGGGAAGGAGTCACTGATGCCATTGAGCCAAGGGAAGAGGCTGCATTGGCAGCTGCTTTGCCAGACAAAGTACCCTGAGCATGGGTGAGAAAGGATGAGGAGGATGAGGACGGCTTGGTCATTAACTCGACCAAGTCTTCCGCATGTTGCGGCTCAACACGGCCAGCTGCCGGAAAAAAGGCCAAGCGTGTCCCACTGCCACGTGCTGATGAGGATGCACCGTCTCCATGACCACCACTGTTGCCTCTAGACACAGAGCCTGCTTGCCCTCTTTTATTGGCTTGTGACTGTCTGCCTCTCCTTGTTGGCCTTCCAGACATACTAATGGCCTGTAGCTGCACTAAGCTGGGATATAGATATATATATATATATTTATATAATATTGATACTGCAGCTAGCAAAATCAACTGCCTGCCTGTAGTATGAGAACACCACCAACCTTCTACAGGTAGTTTTAGCTGAACACTGTTCAGAGCTCGCAAAAAACTAACTTGTAGCTTATTTAGCTGCCTGAGGTAGTGATAGGATCAGGAAAACACCACCAACCTTCGACAGGTAGCTTTAGGTGAACACTGTGCAGAGCTCGCAAAAAACTAACTTGTAGCTTATTTAGCTGCCTGCGGTAGTGATAGGATCAGGAAAACACCACCAACCTTCTACAGGTAGCTTTAGCTGAACACTGTGCAGAGCTCGCACTACACTAACTTGTAGTTTTAGCTGAACACTGTGAGGAGGACGCACTACACTAACTTGTAGCTTTAGCTGAACACTGTGAGGAGGACGCACTACACTAACTTGTAGCTTTAGCTGAACACCGTGCAGAGGTCACACTAAACTAACTTGTAGCTTCAGCTGAACACTGTGAGGAGGACACACTACACTAACTTGTAGTTTTAGCTGAACACTGTGAGGAGGACGCACTACACCAACTTGTAGCTTTAGCTGAACACTTCGAGGAGGACGCACTACCCTAACTTGTAGCTTTAACTGAATACTGTGCAGAGGTCACACTAAACTAACTTGTAGCTTTAGCTGAACACTGTGAGGAGGACGCACTACCCTAACTTGTAGCTTTAGCTGAACACTGTGCAGAGGTCACACTAAACTAACTTGTAGCTTTAGCTGAACACTGTGAGGAGGACACACTACACTAACTTGTAGTTTTAGCTGAACACTGTTCAGAGGACGCACTACACTAACTTGTAGTTTTAGCTGAACACTGTGAGGAGGATGCACTACACTAACTTGTAGCTTTAGCTGAACACTGTGCAGAGGTCGCACTACACTAACTTTTAGTTTTAGCTGAACACTGTGAGGAGGACGCACTACACCAACTTGTAGCTTTAGCTGAACACTGTGAGGAGGACGCACTACACTAACTTGTAGTTTTAGCTGAACACTGTGAGGAGGACGCACTACACTATATATATAATATATATATATATACACAACAGCTGGGATGCATATATATACACAATACACTGTAAGTGCAGCTAACTCACTGACTGTCCTGCCTAATCTAGCTAACTCAAATGAAATTACACTGTCTCTCTGTCTATCTAAGCACGCTGGAAGACACTACACAGGGCTGCCGTGTAGGCGGCCTTATATAGTGTGGGGCGTGTTCTAAACCCCCTGAGCCATAATTAATCAAAGCCACCCTGGTTTACAGCTCTCTCTATTGACGGCGCTGTGATTGGCCAAGCATGCGGGTCATAGTGCATGCTTGGCCAATCATCAGCCAGCAAAGCACTGCGATGCCGCAGTGAATTATGGGCCGTGACGCGTCACACGAATTTGGTGCGAACAGTTCATAACGTTCGCAATTCGGCGAACGATCGAACAGCCGATGTTCGAGTCGAACATGGGTTCGACTCAAACGCGAAGCTCATCCCTAGTGTTTGCCAATGGGGTGTTCCCTGTTGTGCTCTTATTTCAAAAACTTCTTAAACTTCTTGCACTGGGTGGTAAGTTTTGAGTCAGGTTTTGACAATATTGTCCACTATTTAGAGTCAAATATGTTTTTTATTGCGTTTAACAAGATAAAACAACATAACATAGGTAATGACCAGATGTTCAGTACAGGAGACAATACAATGTAGGTCTTATCTAATACACTTTAGGATGTAATCCAGTGGGGTATACGGCACAACTGTCTTTCAGGAAGTAGCAGTTGAAACCATTTTGTATTGCAAGATGAATTATAAGGGTTGGGGAGGAAAACATCTGGATAGCTGTTAAGGAGACATAGGATTGTGGGAAGAAAGATAAAAAGAGGGAGCTGGAGAAGGGGGAAGGAATATGGAGATTGGAAAGGGGAAAGGCATAGATGTAGAAAGGGGGAAAGGTAGGTTAGAAGGAGGTGAGCAGACCCAGTGCAACAAACCGGAAAAATAGGGTCAGGAGTTGTGTCCGGATTAACTATGGGGTGTCAACATCGCTTTCAGGGAGTCAGAAGTAGAGTAGTCGATCCAAGTGAGCCGGAGGATTTTAAATTTGTTGAAGGTGTCATTGTCTAGAGCTATCATCTCTTCCATGTGCATAATGTTGTTGACCACTGAGACCCATGAGGACAAGGGGGGGTGGTAGTGGTCTTCCAGAATAGAGGGATAAGTTGTCTGGCAGCTGAGAGGAAAAAACATAACAAGGTAAGTTTTTGGGAGGCTATGGAGCCAGGGAGCATAGATAATAGAGCTATCTCTGGGGTGGGTGTCAGTGGCCGATCATATAGACCACTGTATAGGGTGAAAACCTGTGACCAGAGGGGCTGTATGGCCTTGCAATTCCACCAGATGTGGAGGTAGTTTCCCTCCGCTGAGCTGCATCTCCAACATGAGGGAGGTACGGATGGGAAAAATTTATGAAGAGATTGAGGGTCCCTGTACCATCTGGATAGGAGTTTTAAGTTCTTTTCCTGGGTATAGCAAGAGATAGAGGATTTGTGCGTTAAGTGGAATGACTTTTGCCAGTCAACTATAGAGAGTTACCTTCCCAGGTCTGTGGCCCACCTCCTGGTGTAAGAGGGGGGTTGATCGTGTATCAGTGAGTGTTGCAGTTTGTAGATGGTGGAGAGCAGGTGTCTGGGTGTTTCTGAGAGAGAGCACAGCTGTCTGTTAGGGGTCTGTGGATTTGGGAAGAGGAAAATAGGTCCAAGCAAAAGGAGGATAAATGCAGGTCTGTGAGTCAGTTGCCCTGGTCTCTCGGTACAAAAGGTGTACCTGAGGTTGGGTTCACAAATGAGCTTGCTATAGGCCCTGTTGAGCGGAGATATGGGCCTACTTTGCTGGATCATATACCCTGAGGGAGAGTGGGGTGGTCAAATAATGATGTGAGTGGTGAAGGATCTGTGGACAGCAACGATGACAGTCCATTTTTGTACCATAGGTGTAGTGCAGCGGTTGTTAATGGGAGGAAGTGGATAGGTGGTGCAGCTTCTGCCCATAGCCCCACAGTAATGCCCGGAGGTCAAGGGTGATCTTGTTCCACCATGATGGATGCTTTGGGGAAGGGTCGGGGAACCATTCCAAGATCCTAGACAACAGTGCTGCCCTGTGGTATAGTTCAAAGTCTGGGAGGCCCACCCCACCTTGAGTTTTGGGGTATGTGAGTGTGATGGATACAGGATAGTCCCTGGTGCCAGATGAAGCGTATGGACATGGATCGTAGGGAGTTGAAGAAGTGTTTGGGAACGTAATAGGCACTGTCTGGAATAAATAGAGTAGTTTAGGGAGGGTGTCCATTTTAAGTATGTTAATGTGACCAAACCAGGGCAGCGGGGATAAGTTTGATGTGTCTAGTTCCTTCCGAAGATGGGTCAGTAAAGGGAGATAGTTGAAGGGTATAAAGGTCTGAAAGGTTGGATGGAATCATTATCCCCAGATAGGAGATGCCTCTGGAACCCCATTGGAATGGGAAGTTGGCCTGCACTTGGGCAAGGGTGGTGGGTGGTAGGGAGATATTAAGGGCTTCTGTCTTGGATATGTTTAGTTTAAAATTGCTAAATTCTCAGAATATGTGAAATTCATGCATCAGGGTGGGTAGGGATGTGTTAGGTTGCTGAATGTAGACTAGGAGATCATCCACGTAGAGTGAGAGTTTGTGGTCGGAGGAGGGTGTCTGGATCCCCACTATAGTTTTGATCTGTCTAATGGCCCTTGCTAGGTGTTCTATCACTAGGACAAAAAGTAGAGGAGATAGGGGGCATCCCTGGTGGGTACCGTTAGAGATGTGGAACGGAGAAGATGAGGAGCCATTGACTAAGATGAATACTGAGGGATGGGAGTATAATGCCATAACCTTGGACACAAAGGTGGGACCTAGGCCTATCTGTTCTAGGGAAAGGCGTAAGAACTGCCAGTTGACCTGGTCAACTCTCAAATGGGTGTTGCACTCGCCAAACATCCACCAGTTGAGCGGAGTGCAAGAGCTATTTTATGTGTGTAAGAGTGAAGTGTGGGATGGAGACCTTACCGGAGGAGGTGTCCACGGCCGGACAAAGGGCCACGTTGAGATCTCTACCTAAAATGAAACAGGGACTGCCAAAAGAGAGTCATTTGTTCAGGACCATGGATAAGAAGCCCCCCCGGTCTTGGTTTGGTCCATACACGTTAGCCACTGTAAAAATAGAGGAGTTAGATTTCAATTTGAGGAACTAGTGTAAAACTTCTGGGTGGAATGATTTGTGAAATGAATGAATGAATGAATGAATGATTTGTATAGCGCTGCATTTGCGAACTGAATCGCCTCAAGGCACTGGATCCGGCCTGTGTTGTCAAGCTTCTCAGAAGAGGTAGGTCTTGAGTTTCTTTCTGAAGGCAATTGATGCTATTGATACCCCCTCTCTCCTGCTGGAATGCTGTGTGCGTGCTGCGGAGCCATTTATATAGGCGGTAACCCCGCCCCCCTGTGACATCACGGTCCCAGCATGCTAAGGGACTCTGGCTTTTATAAGGGGGCGTGACCCCAGAGTCCCTGCGCATGCTGGGACTGTGACGTCACAAGGGGGCGGGGTCACTGCCTATATAAATGGCTCCGCAGCACACACAGCATTCCAGCAGGAGAGAGCATCATGTCAACATCGGAAGAAGAGAAGAAGAGAAGAGAGGACAAGACAGCGGCAGCAGACCGGGCCCCCGCTAGCAAAAGAGCTGGAAGAAGATAGCGGAGGGGCCCGGGAGAAGAGGCAGAACACAAGGAGAAGAAGCCGGAGAGAGCGGAGAAGTCGGAAGAAGACCCCCGAAGTCGGAAGAAGACCACCGAAGTCGGAAGACCCCCAGAGCTGCCTAATAAATTACTCTTTAAAACCTATGTAGTGTGTTTTTTTGTATTGACACTTTTTCCTAGGTGAATGGGTAGGGGTACCATGTACCCCATACTCACATAGGGTGGGGGGCCGGGATCTGGGGGCCCCCTTATTGTTCTCCTAATGAAGGAGTGGCAACTCAGTTGCCATCTCCTTCATTGTATTTTCAATGCTATCTACATAGTGTAATGGAAATTTGTAAGTTCTGTATATAATTGTATTTTATTTTGTATGTATTGCACTCTGCCATCACTGTGCACACGGCACTAATAATGTTTTCAGTACATGTTTACATTCTTTCGAGTCCTGATTAGAATTAGCCTGCCTATGTAACGCCCCTTGTTACCATAAATGTACAATTGTAATATTAATGTGATACCTATGTAATCATGAATGACCGCAACATACAGGGATATGTAATGAAATACTGACACATAATCACACACATAGGTTGGACTTGATGGACTTGTGTCTTTTTTCAACCTCACCTACTATGTAACTATGTAACTATGTAATGTGCATAAAAACCTTCAATTGCGTCATAATAAAGCAGAACAGTAATTTAGAAAGATGCTGAGCGTATCTTTTGTGTCTGTTCCCTACTGCAGTAGTTATTATTAATTTGGAACCACTAATCAATATGAGGAAAGGAGTTGCCTATCATCAATTTAACAAGTCAGTATGGCGAGCCAGCCAGGAGGGGA
The DNA here is from genome assembly GCA_037953035.1 of Aquarana catesbeiana. NCBI lineage: Eukaryota > Metazoa > Chordata > Amphibia > Anura > Ranidae > Aquarana > Aquarana catesbeiana. The sequence goes on from JBBHAA010000218.1 coordinate 761,566, forward strand.
TTCCAGGTGACCCTGAGTATCCGAAACGAGGAGCTTGAGACGATCCGGGAATTTCTGATAATCAGCCAGCTGAGGTAAGCCTTTTGCTTACATTTGAGTTATCAGACTTCCTTGATCGGTAAGGCATTTTCGGGACAAAGGGTACCTATTTTACTCCCCTTAATCGAACAGTATTGATTGGTGGTTATATGTTATGTTGTCCCTGTCTATTGTCCATCGGAGTGCTATAGATAAGAAAGGGAAGAATAGAGCTGTTCACAGGTATATGTAGTACATCTGCTAGATAAAGTAGTTTAGAGGCAAGAGGGTATAGGCACACGTAGAGAAGAGAGAAGATTGGCCAGTCATTATGGGCATTGAATTAAGTAAGGGAATGAAGGGTAAGAGACCCTCAAAAATGCCCAGCGCAAGAGGAGAACTATATATGAACCGAAGGTGCGGTTCTGCCTATACTGAGCCCCTAGATTAATGGTTAAAGTGGATAGTGATCCACATTGGGTGACTGGGTTACCAAGATACACAGGGACTAAGAATCATGCAGAGTAAAGAGCTAGAGAAACAGCTATCTATGTGACAGAATTTAGGCAGGGAAATAATAAAGAGTTAAAAGAAAGTGAGAGAATGATATGCATGTGTTGTGCACAAATGGGAAAAATGTAAGCGATTTTAGAGAGATATTGGTGTATGCGTGTGCGAATGCTGGGAGCTTTAGTTCTATCCCTTGTGTGTGTCATGTATGCAGATGTGACCCCCTCCTTTGTGCTCTCCTGAAAGAATGTAGCTGGGATGAGAGGTCAGTGATAAGCTGGAAGGACACCATGCCAATTCCAGTTTTTTAGACAAAACATTTATAACAAAATGTGCCGGGTTAACTAATCTAATGGTAAACAATGTGATCACAATTATTTTGAATCTGTTTTCCAAACATGGTAATATGAAGGTTACATTTAACCGTGTATTACACAAATTGAATATCCTTTGATAGTAGAAACAGTGCATTTAAAAAAAGGAAATTAAGTAAAATTAAGTAATAATGAGTATTAATTTCTAATATGAGTTTAACAATTTTATTAATAATATAGATATAATGAAACTGGTTTAGACAACCTTTGGTTGGAAATGAAATCCAGGTTATTGGGGAAATTTGTAAAAATGGGATTAGTTTAGATTAAGATAACAATTTTTGTAATTTTACATTTATTCAATAAGCTCTTATTGAGAGAAAAAAAAGATTAAGATGAGGTTGTTATTTGGAATACAGCTGCCATAATATTTAACAAAGCCAAGATGGATGGGATACATAAGAAGTTTTTCTACAAAAATGAACTTTTAAGGTTCTTGATAATACCTTGATGTCAGTCCATGATGTGAGAGTTATAATAAATAAAATTTAAATATAACAGACCCATCACATCAAGTTCACACACCCTGTTAGGATAGATGCCTCCTGCAGCCAGTTGTTTTATAGTTTTTGATGCTTTCTGGTCCATCATACAGATTGTTGATCCTTTTGTTTTTATTTAATTTTATTTTTGAAATCCAAAGCAGAATGTGTGGATTGTGAAATGATGTGCCCCTTTTTCTTGTAAGTGCAGTGGTATAAGCAGAAGAATATTTTGGATTTATGGGCATCTCTCCATGACCGCAGGGTATTGTTATCATTTGTTATAATATTGCCAGGAAAAAGTTGTCTTTTGAAACATGAAACTGGAGTTCTTACACAAACAGCATGATAGAAAACAAGCCATTGTAATATATTTATGCAAGCTGGACCCAGTAATGAAGGGTTCACCCCGATATATCAGAGCTGCAGCTTTTATGCAAAGGTGCTATTAGACAAAGTTAGATATTGTTTTGGTCAAACATTTAATTTTTAATGGTCCGACATTCTGCGCAGCAAATATACAGCTAACTAAATGTTTGTCTAATGAAAGGTTCAAAATATGAGTTTGTTTATGTACAAATCTAACAATGAAAAATGCGTACATTTATTCAAAAGAAAGGAAAAGACACATGTGTTAAATTGATGACATAGGAATCAGCTGCTGTGAGCCCAGTGCAGGACACACTCCCTGAAGACCCAGATATTTATTTTTTTGTAGATTTGAGTATGCAGTTTATCACCCAGAAGGATACTCTGTATTCAAAGTCATTGGATCCTTTTTCCCTAGCTCAAGAAGCAGAGCTCCATGTTTTAGCAAAACCTGTGAGCTATAAAAAGAGTGTATATTTATATAGATAGTCGAGATATAGAGAGCTTTTGGTTCCATTTGAAGGGCCAGAAGTTTGTTTTTACTTCGGCAGGTAAACCAATAAAGCATGCCAAGTTAATTTGATTGGCTGTTTTCAGCCTTCCAGGTTCTTGCTGAGGTAGCCATATTAACTTTAACACATGGAATCAGACCAGGTGACTAAGGATGCTGCATTTACAGCCCCGGACACTTGATGGGTCTGTGCAACTCACAGATTCCACCCTAGTTCTGCCCCAGTATAGCTGGGATTAATAATTCAACTTTAAGGACCCCAGAATGAGAAGAACAAGTGGTCCACAGGGGCAACTTCTTATGAAATAGGACTTTGGAAAAGGTGATCATTTATGTCTGCCAACCACTCTTTTCCCTCCAGCTTGACACATGGACCGTGTCATCAGTCACAAGAAGTTATGGCTGCCTTAGTAAATGAGCTTGGGATAGAGGCAGGGTTCTCCACAGTTGTTTTTATAACATACCACTTCTTGTTTTACCTGTTACCAAAGGTGTTACCAAAAGCTGAACATCCTTTCCAGAGATTACAAAAAGATATATCCAGATGCCCAAGTCAGGATCTTACGAGTATGCATTTTGTCTGTATGGACATGTTTTCTGGATGTCCAGTGGCAAATGCTACTGCAAAGGCCACAGTAAAAAGTGTTATCAGAAGTAGTTTGTAAATATAGAGTGCAGAAAGTACAGAGAGTAACAGAGGAAATCATTTTTTATAGGAGAGTCCTTACTAGAAGTTTTGAGGTTTTATTTTTACACCCCCTACTGTCTACAATGTAGTGGACAAAGTAGAGTAAGAAACTAGAAAACTTTTGCCTGAATGTTTTCTTATATTTTATGAAGCCCCTAAGGGGGATGTTGGACTCTCTCCCTATGGGATTTTGTTTGGGAGTGTGTTACTCACTTGCTTATATTTTGTCTCAGCAGCTGAAGTCCTCCATTTGGATCTCACAGAGAATGTTGCTGATCTTTTAAGGTTTTTGACAAACTCATTTATGTGTTTTCTCCACAATTCCAGATCCTAAAAGTTTGGAAGGATCTAAAACTAAAGCCAGGTGACTTGTGGATTGTTAAGAGACATTTATATATAAGGAAATGTTTGGAGACTCAATACAGCATCTATTTCATGTACAGTTTTTGCAAAACTTGAAGGAAAAGTCACCTGGATCCACACCAGACACTGCAAAAATAACCAAATTAAAGAAATCTCTGTGTTTGATTTGTTTCTCTCTTGTGATCACAGTCTAGGGTACTTTTTGATTCAATTACTTTAACTGTAAGGGATATATATATATATTTGAGAAGTAGTTCAGCCATGTTGAAGTCATATTTGTCTTTTGTACGTCTTCCATTTTATGTAGAATTGTCTGTGTTTACATATGCTGATAAGTCAGCATGCTAATAATTCAGCTAGAAGGCCATTCTGGCCACAGGAGTGTACAGCTAGTACTCTGTAAATATGTCTTATCAATCATTTGTTTTTCGCAATGAAAGCTCATTTTGTAATGAAAAAGTTGCTCAGCTATTATTTTCTCCACAATGGAGTTTTTTTTTTTGCCTCTTTGGACTACCTCCACCTAAGTGTGTGGTGGTTCCAGGTTAAAGGTGATAGCAGGTATGGTTAGTGATCAAAATATTGATCAAAAGAGGGGAGACTGTAATGGAAATGTGTAAGTTCTGTATATAATTATATTCTATTTTGTATGTATTGCACTCTGCCATCACTGTGCACACAGCACTAATAATGTTTTCAGTAAATGTTTACATTCTTTCGAGTCCTGATTAGAATTAGCCTGCCTATGTAACGCCCCTTGTTACCATAAATGTACAATTGTAATATTAAAGAGATACCTACGTAATCATGTGTATAAAAAACCTTCAATTGCGTCATAATAAAGCAGAACAGTAATTTAGAAAGATGCTGAGCGTATCTTTTGTGTCTGTTCCCTACTGCAGTAGTTATTATTAATTTGGAACCACTAATCAATATTAGGATAGGAGTTGCCTATCATCAATTTAACCAAGTCAGCAGTTAAGCTTGTAGCTATACTGTTGGTCCCTCCTTATAAATATACATATGGAGCCAGACCTATGAAACACAATTACTAGAGGGAGAGTTATGTTCTCTTCTCCTCCTGATATGTGTCCTTTGTTTTTTGAGTTTGAATCTGTGGGGTTATTAATGATAACATAAATAAGGATACCAATTTTGTTGTTTAAAAAGTACTTGCATAATAATGAAAAGACTATCAGCATTATGGCTATAACACAGACTTGTTTACTCTGTTTAATATCATGTAGATAATAACTTATAGCAATTTGGTATGCTCACAGTAGTTTAATACAATTAACTTATACAAATCCCCTCCTTCCTTTTTTCCCCTCCCCCCTTTTTTTCAGAGCTACAGTGAGGACGTGGCAGGGCCGTCCTTTCATTTGGGGGCCTTTGCGGAGCTATTCCTGAACCCAGGGGAGTTCTGGCTAATTGGTGGCCATCGCCTTTTTTAGCATTTTTTATTGTTACAAAAGTTTGCTTTTTGCACATTTCATGCGCAGCAATTTCTCTTTAAAAGATTGGATTTTGGTATGTATGTTGGACACTGTCGGATGCCATGTTATGAATTGCTGAATTGCTTATTCCATACAATATTCCAAGATGGGCGTATCAGTGCCCATCAATGCCACGTATCGGTGCCCATCAGTGCCCAGCAGTGCCGCCTATCAGTGCCCAGCAGTGCTGCCTTTCAGTGCCCATCAGTGTCGCCTATCAGTGCCCATCAGTGCCAACCAGTGCCACCCAGTGCCACCCATAAGTGCCAATCAGTGCTGCCTATCAATGCCCATCAGTGCTGCATATCAGTGCCACCCATCAGTGCCGCCTACCAGTGCCCATCAGTGCTGCCTACCAGTGCCCATCGTCAGTGCCCGCTCATTGGTGCCACCTCATATGTGCCACCGTATCAGTGCCTGTCAGTGCCGCCTTATCAGTGCCCATCAGTGAAAGAGAACTTACTTATTTACAAATTTTTTTAACAGAAACAAAAGCAAAACTTTTATTTTTTTCAAAATTTTCGGTCTTTTTTTATTTGTTTAGCAAAAAATAAAAACCGCAGAGGTGATTAAATACCACCAAAAGAAAGCTCTATTTGTGGAAACAAAATGATAAAAATTTAGTTTGGGTACAGTGTAGCATGACCGCGTAATTGTCATTCAAACTGCGACAGCACTGAAAGCTGAAAATTGGTCTGGGCAGGAAGGTGTCTAAGTGCCCTGTATTGAAGTAGTTAATATGTCTCTCCTGGAGGAGAGATGTGAGTGGTTTGAGAGAGTGTCTCATGGCCAGAGTTTGGCAGGAGAGGTCTGGAAGCAGCATTACTGGGTGTCATTCAGCCTGATGGAGTCTTGCATGCTGGTGGATCGCATGATGTCCTCCTTGACTTTATAAAAATGGACCCTGCATAATGTGTCGCAGATGAAGGAGGAGTCAGGGTTCCTCGGGCCCGAGGTCCTGTGCACTCTGTCTAGCTCAATGTGTGTATCTTTAGGCTGCTGGAGTAACTGGTTAAAGATGACAGTGACTGCCTCAGCAAGGTCCTTGTGTTCTATTGTTTCAGGGATACCACGGATTCTGTTATTGTTCATTCTGTTATGGTTCTCGATTATCATCTTGGTGGTACATGTGCTGCTGCAGTAGGACAGTGAGGGAGTTCAGGGTCTCTTCATGGGATTGCAAGGTATTGCATATACCATCGGTGGTGCCCTCTATGTCCTCCATACGGACCCCTAGGTCTTTCTTGAGCTCAGTAATCTCCTGCCTGTATGTTTTCTCTATGTGGGAGACAATGATCAAAATCAGATTTTGAAGGCAGGGATCGTATGTATGTGTGTAGGGATCACATCTTCCATGTTCCATCCATCAGTACAGGGAGGCCTGTGAGTGGCTATGGGGGCTGTGCAGGGAGGGCTCAAGGTCAGCAAGGAAGGCTGAGTGGCCCCTGAAGCATACCTGTATGGCATCTGCTGGCTAGGAGTGGGCCAGGGATGGAAGTGCTGATGTCATCTTGGATTTTCCCTTTGACAAGTAGGCTGCAGAAGCATGAGTCAGGAATCGTCCTAAGTCACCCTGTGTCCGATCGCAGGTGGGCTTGGGCTACTCCTTGGGCTTTCCCTTGCCCATCGGTATGATTTGGGGATGTTGTAGGTGTACTGCAATGGAGGAGCTAGAGCCCCATGGAGACCGTCAAGACCGGGAGCTACCGCGATGTCCTACAGCTCCATGCGCTAGGCCACGCTCCCATCGTCCACTATTTAGATTTCCTGATAATAGGGCCGGCAGATTCATCAGTTGTTTTTACTCCTTGAAACTTTTTTTCACTCCTTATGAGCCATTTTTGAGTTCCCATGGCGCAGGAACTCAAAAACTTCCACTTCATTGCAATTTTTAGGAATTCACATAGTTGTCAGTATTTAGTTTGCCCACAGAAAAGATAGAGAAGGCAAAAAATCTGATATATTTTTTGATTAGGAAACGGAAAGTCCTACTAAAAGAGCTTCAGTTGTTGTTTGGGGTCCTGGCTTTTGCGTGTCGCATTATGCCAGTCGGAAGAATTTTTTCTAGGAGGCTTTACTTAACAACATTGGGTTTAAAGTCCTTTTTTCTCATGTACGGTTGAATAATGACCTTAAAGCGGATTTGCTGATTTGGTCACGATTTTTGGATACATAAAATGAGAGGTCTTTCTTTCAGGAGGAATTCATAAATGCAGCTGATTTTGAATTGTTTACAGATGCGGTGGGTAGAACATTGTGCTTCTGGAAGTCTTTCCAGTCATTGTGGCAATAGAAATCTGGGGGGAGTTTTTCAGTAATATACGCATCGCCATTCAAGCTGAAAATAAAGGGGTAGTTTTTGCAGTTAATTGCTTGCATAATGCAGCGTACACACGAGCTGTTAGAAAAGTTTTAAATGTTTATTGTGTGACTAGAAAAACTATTAGAAAAACAATAACCCTGAGACTGATTTTTAAGATGACTTCTGAGCACGATGTTGTATTAACTTGCTATATCGTTTGCTTTAACTAACTCCATAGTAAGTTGTAGGATGATTAGGCTTAACCATATATGGTAGAATAAGACTGTACAGGAAACACTAATTAGCCAAATAAAGTACCATTTTGTACCAGGCACGCTATCTGTCTTTCCTCAACCAATAGAAGCATTATAGCTATATTATTGTAGGTATTAGGAGGGGGGATGTACATCTCTTTGTGTGATTCTTACTGCATCTTTTGGCTTGTAAGCATCATCCTTTTGTGTGACACATCTGAAATAAATTGTCTGCTTTTCAATACATATGGAGTTCGACAGATCACAAGAGAAGAGTAATCCTAACATTTTTTGGTCCTTCGAGCCAGAACCAACAAGTATATTTCGGGTTAGATGGTCCCGACAAAAACTTTGGTGAGTATTGGACCTCAAAGCTCACTGAGATTTAAAAGTCCCCCCACTCAACGTTAGTGGTGAAATAGGGGCGGGGGCCTGAGACCCAGATCCACTGTCTGGTTTCGAACTTTGTGATCCAGTCCTCCTAGTGTTTAAGAGGTAAGATAATTTAAATTATTCTTAATTCTTTCTAAGAGTCTCTTCTTCTCTTTCTGTTTGATTCTGGTTTAATGTGTTGTAATTGCCGACACTGGGATTGATCGTATAATATCTTGATAATCCGATGTTCGAAGACAGAGACATTTGGGGACATTGTCTAAGGTAAAAAATTATGTCAGCCGCTGTCCCGACAGATAAAAAAATATTTGAGGTATACCAAATGTCAGAGGTTGATTGCCTGATGTCGTCGGAGGTTGATTGACCGATGATTTAAGTGCTATTTAGTTAAGTGATCTAAAAAGATCGCAAGGCTAACTTTCTTCTGTGACAAAAGAAAAACAGGGGCGCACCAGCCTAGTGTATTAACTTTTATAAAAGGATTTTATTGAAAAATGATCAAAAGAAACAACTCACAAGCAATGGATGGAAGAGGCACAACACGAAGTGTACCGACAGCCAGCATGCGACTATAGGTATAGCTCTGATGAAGAAGGGATTTGCCCTTCGAAACGCATAAGCTGTTGTGATATGTATGCAATTCTCTATAGTCGCATGCTGGCTGTCAGTACACTTCGTGTTGTGCCTCTTCCATCCATTGCTTGTGAGTTGTTTCTTTTAATCATTTTTAAATAAATCCTTTTATAAAAGTTAATACACTAGGCTGGTGCGCCCCTGTTTTTCTTTTGTCTCGGTTTGCACTAGGGTTTCCCGTCCTTGAGGGCAGCAAGGCCTGTGTTGACGCATCTCTATATGGTGATCCACCTGTGCGCAGGAGTTTTTGTTTTCTGTTAACTTTCTTCTGTGTGTTTAGTTTCTCCTTTCTCATGTTTAACCTTTCTGTTGCTGCTGTAACCTTATTGAAAAAACAACAGTACTGCAGAGACAAGTTAATTATTTTTTGATTCTCCCTATAGTGTGGGGAGTGATGATATTTTTACTCTTCTTGTATTCCTATTGCTACCATAGGCCGAGGGTCACTATCCCAGTGTTTTATAGGTAAATGAGAGACCCGACTGGCGCTGACAATGGGTAATAGTCTCTGTAAAATAATGTTTTGTGCCTGCTTATGAGGCTGCTGTGTTCCTAATGTGCCAAGTGGGAGGGGAAGTTTGGATGCAACAGTAAACTAACTGTAAAAGTGTCAGGATTTGGTGGATAAACTTAAATTGTTAGGACCCAAAGATCAAAAAAGGTATGGGTTGATAATAAGAGTTTAAATAACCAGCAAAAAATCATTCTTCACACCTCATGTTTTGTGTGCCTGTAAAACTCGTGTTGTAGCCTGCTTGCCTATCAGTGACAGATTGGGAGCTGGCAGAGAAGCAGGAAACTTTGCAAAAGCTTAAAGAGATACTTGGTTGAATTGTCTTATGGCTTCGCTCTGTAAGGCAGCCAACACCTTGCTAGCTGATGTATTAAGCAGATAAATATGTAAAATACTAGGTGACATTGCATTATATGGCCCATGGGGATTGGACCGGAGCCAGCGTCTTGGATTACTGCATCATCTCAGGTACTACTGGACAACATTGTCTGGGAGACTGTGCTACATCTGGGCTTCCTGCTCGGGGACAACCATCGGTCAGACTCATAGGAACCAAACTGTTGGAGCTGCAAGTTCAGGTAAAGGTGATCCAATAGTCATATCACTGATGGGTCTAGCAAAAGAGAATTAGACAAGACGCAAGTATTATCTAAATGTTTAACAAATATTTGAGAAGCAGAAAAATAGCTAAGTATGGCTGAGTGGAAAAAATTAAAAAATAAGTGTGAGAAATCATCACAGGGAGATTAAAGCCTGCAGTTTTTCCTCACGCCCTCCCCTCGTGTAAATCACCTGTAAGGAAGGAGTGAATTGCTCCTCCATTTCAAATTCCTGTGTGAGAGATTGTGTCTGTAAAAAAAAAAAAAAAACTCTTGACCAGCTATGAGAATACAGAATGGTTATATTGTAAATATTGAAACTGAGCGTAAAAAAAAAAGGTACACTGATAATGGTCGCTTTATTATTTTAGCATGCCATAATATTAAAGGAAGTACATGGCAGAAATTATTAATGGTTTTAAAAAAGTAGATAGGAAACATGAAAGTGAATTGCACTATAAAGTGAACAGAATGTTGTAGAATTATCAAGTGGCTTGATGAATGTGAGAAAAGGAAAGGCTGAGAATGTTTTGATTACTTTAAATGTGTCCAGTCCAGAGACAGGATGTGACTGAGTGCTAATTTTACTGCCATAAGGAAACAGGGATTTGAATGGGCTTTGCTAAGAGAAGCGTGCCGTAGTTTTGAAGCCCAGAGAGAGGAGAGAAGGGAATACAACAGACTTGATGCTTTTACAGCACAAAAATGATGGTCAAGAAGCTGTTTCTCAGAAACAAGAAAATGCAGATTGACTGACAGACATAGCAGAAGAGAGAGGGAGCTGATGATGGATGACTAGTAGGGCAGAATTAACCCTTTGAGCACACAGAGGTTAATTTGTGCATCTGTGAAAATATTAGGACTTTCGGTGGGAAAGAAAGTCTGAATAATAGTCTTAAAGTAAATATTTTGTGGACATGTTACTTTTAGAATTCACAGATTTTCAACTGTAAAGTGTTAATGATGCAATGCTGTTTATATTTGGGTACATTTATAAAGTTAAAAGGCTAAGTTCTGAATCAGAATATGTGTTTGGGTTAAATAAAAAATAAATGTTTTGGGACCCTGTGGATTTCACTTGGGACCAGAGAATAAGGGGAACAATACAAAAGGGATTCATGTTTTATTTAATTCTGCTAAAATATCGGGGTCTGAGAAAAATATTTATATATATATTGAATATATATGTCAAATAATGTAAATGTTGCTAGGAAACATTTTATATCTGCATACTTGGTGGACTTATGGACTTATATCCATTTTCCCCAGCCCCAATTCAAGTAAAGATATGACACCCCCCTCCTTCTACACAACTGAAGAATGAGGCGAGTTCCTTTTTATGGGGTGGGTGTCTAGTGATTACATGAATGGGTACAAAATTGAACCTTTAGAGGTATTTTAGAGTTTAGAACATTAAATTAAGGTATGAAATAATGTAGACTACACAGTCCTTAGAGACAAAGAAACAAATGATGTCCTTCCTGGGTATGACACATTTTGTAGAGCCTGGATTCCCGGGTATTCCATGCTGACGGCCCCGTTGGTTCAGGCAATACATGGGAGCCCTATGGCCCCCCAGGATGCTATAAAATGGAGTGAGGAAACAGAGACAGCCTTTACTGACCTAAAACAAGTCCTTTCTAGTTCATTAGTGCTAGCCTTACCAAACTATGACAAACCTTTCAAACAAAAAGTAAACTCAAGGGAAGGCCACATGACATCAGTACTTACACAGTCACATGGCGGGCGCCAGAGGCCGATTGCTTACTATTCTACAAAATTAGACAGTGTAACTAGAGTACTTCCACCCTGTGTACAGGCAGTGGTAGCTGCAGCGGAAGCTGTTAAGGCCTCAGCATCTATAGTGCTATATCAAACGTTCATACTTAAAGTACCACATGCAGTATCTGTTATCCTATTACAACAAAAGATATCACATTTGAGCCCAGAACGACACCTTTCCTGTATGACAATACTCTTGACACAACCTCACTTAACAATACAGAGATGTACTACATTAAACCCATCCACACTAATACCACTTCCTACTGATGGTCATAAACTGGTGCCATCGCTGAAAAGGTACTGCCATGGAGTAATTTGAAACATGTACCATTATCTAACTCTGACATGACACTTTTTTTGATGGCTCCAGTAAGAAAAATCCAGATGGCACACATGCAACTGGATATGCAGTAGTGACACAGGAGGAAATTTTGGAAGCCAGGCCATTACCAAAATATTATTCAGCACAAGTAGCAGAACTTGTAGCACTGACAAGAGCATGCATACTATCAAAAGGAAATCCATAGAGATAGATCATACAGTCCTTACTGATATGCAGCAGAATGCACCCCCCGGGGAGAAACAAAATTGCAGAACAAAAGGTTGCACAAGTATAGATAACATCTACATGTCACCTGATTGAAAACCGGTATTGCCAAAATCCTTTAGGTATGCAGCAGTATTGACACATGGAGTAACACATGTGTCAAACAGGGGGATGACTGAGATGTTTAATAAGGTATGTACAGCCTTTGGCTTCACTAACTACTAAAACATTTTTTGCTCTCAATGGATTATATGTGCAAGATACAATGCTCAGGGAGGCATAAGACCAAGGAAAGGGAAGTTCCCCACACTGCAATATCCATTCCAACACATTTGCATGGATTTTATTGAATTAGACAAATGTAAAAGGAAGAAATATTGTTTGGTAATCATAGACACCCTGACCAAATGGGTGGAGATATTCCCGACAGGAAGTGCAGATGCACAGACAGTGATAATGGACCCCATTTTGTAAATAAATCTATACAATATGTAGCGCTGGTAGATTTACAATCTACCGCATGTAAGGTAAATTTAGTAAATTGTGCATTAGGAAGGTAAAATTTTGCCTCTGTTCCAGCTTGGCTGACGTTGTGTGTGTTTCTGTGCTGACCGGTGGGTGTCGCTGTTGCCACTGGTCAGTGTTGGAAAGGCAACGTGTCAAAGTGTATGGATGCTCCTCTGTCTCAGAGACAAGCTCGGTGGAGGTGGTCCTCCGAGTTGCATTCTGGGAAGAGGGTATTTATGGGACAGACACCATGTTCTAGGGTTCGTTTTACAGCCACCTGCTGGCCCTCCTGGCTGACAGGTATGCGTTAAGGAGCTACCTCGTGGTCCTCCGATCGGGAGGCCCACGATACAGCGGCACAGGGGTGGGCCCAGAGGCTTGTCTGGGGCCTACCACCGCGGCCGAGGAATGGTCCTGAGCTGTCGGTCCTGTGTGACGAAGCTGGACAGCCGAGGAGATCCCAGGAGAGGACCTGTCTTGGAGAGATCACGCAGCGTGCTGGTCTATAGAGGGGCCTGGTGACTCAACTGGAGGACGTATCCAAAAGAAGTAACTATACAACATAGTGTTGCCGGTTCGGCTTAAAGGTTCAGGCACTGTGACTGACTTTCCCTGCAGAAAAATCTGATGCATCCTGTGGCAGAGGATCGTACGGGTTTACCCCCAAACAAGTCTGTGGCAGAGACTTTTGATTCGTGCTGCGTACTGGTTGCTAGACCGGTGAGAGAGGCCTATCCAGACGAGCAAGGAGTGTGTCCCACAAGGGGAGCACATTCCACATAATTAACTGAATTTCCACCAGGACATTTGTCACTAAGATTCTACAAGAAAATATTTGAGTTTCTCCTGAAAGTTTCCTTTTCCGCCTCTTTCCTGCTACTTCCTAAAGTTTGTCTGTTTAATAAAGCATTGAATACGTACTCCAGTGTTGGTGCGTGTGTCGTCCAGAAGTAAACTCAACGGAACCCTAGACCCGGTGCCGGTGAAACAGAGGGAAGCAAGGTGAAGGTAACAGACCCGCTTAAACCAGCAGCTCCACCGAGAGTTAGTGCTACAAACATTTGACAGAAATGATGGGAATTCAAGTGAAATACCATTGTGCCTATCATTCCTAATCAGCTGGATTGGTGGAAAGACATAATGGCATTCTAAAAAGCAAACTGAGGAAAGCTATGGAAGAAACAGGTAAAAATTGGATGTACTGTCTACTAGTAGCTGTGACCAGTATGCATATCACACCCACAAAAGAAGGTTTAAGCCCATTTGAAATGATACATGGAAGGCCATATAAGATACCCTCACAACCAAATGAAACACCTACTGAGGAGTCTGGGCTCACACTAGCAGAATACATAGCTAGGCTGTTAAGACAAAGATGTACTAATGATTTTTGTTCTGTCCTAGAAGGTCCAATTCAAGAAGATGAAAAGGTGCATGTGGGAGATTGGGTCTTAACAAAAAGTAATAAGAAAAAGCAGTGGTACTCCCCAAGGTGGGATGGTCCTTTCAAAGTCCTCCTAACTACCCCTACTGCAATAAGGATTGCAGAGAGGTCTACCTGGATTCACCAGTCCCATTGAAAAAAGGTTTCACAGGCAGAATAGGGTCAGTTGGCTGCAAGAGGTTCAGAAAATCCGGCGACAAAGAGAGGTCTCACACAAGGTGGGACTTGTCTCAAACTAATTGTTTAGTTTGTGCTAGAGCCAGACTATATTTAGCAACTATTCCTTTTCCTCTAGATCACAATACAGATCCAGAAGGTTTAAAATGTATGTTGCGATTGTATAATAAGAGCTATAAACCTGAAACAAATTATACCTGTCACATGTTGACTTGTTGTTTCCCCTAGTACAGAGACCTCAGATACTTCCAGCGGTTACTGCTGATCCGGGCAACTTTACTTGTTTTGCACTCCCAGGGAACCGTAGCGGGGGGGATCTTGGGTCACTACCCGATGACTACTGTGTGGAGAGGATTAACATGGGCAATGGTGACTGGGTTAAACATGACATTCAGAGGGCTGATGTCTGGTGGATGTGTGGGGATAAGAAACTGTGAGCTAGGATACTGGCCAATGCCTGAAGGAATTGCGCTATGGTCCAGCTGGCTATGCCCCTGAGGATCCTGTCAGAACACCTGTGGACTAAGAGTCACCAACGGTATCGGAGGGACACCTCTCCCATAGGGTCATTTGACTCTCGGATCTACATAGATGAGCGTGGGGTGCTGGATAAGTTTAGGGCCAGGAATCAGGTGACAACTGGGTTTGAGTCTCTTCTCTGGTGGGTGATAGGGATGAGCCGAACACCCCCCTGTTTGGTTCGCACCAGAACATGCGAACAGGAAAAAAGTTTGTTCGAACACCGTTAAAGTCTATGGGACACGAACATGAATAATCAAAAGTGCTAATTTTAAAGGCTTATATGCAAGTTATTGTCATAAAAAGTGTTTGGCGACCTGGGTCCTGCCCCAGGGGACATGGATCAATGCAAAAAAAAGTTTTAAAAACAGACGTTTTTTCAGGAGCAGTGATTTTAATAATGCTTAAAGTCAAACAATAAAAGTGTAATATCCCTTTAAATTTCATAGCTGGGGGTGTCTATAGTATGCCTGTAAAGGGGCACATGTTTCCCGTGTTTAGAACAGTCTGACAGCAAAATGACATTTCGAAGGAAAAAACCCACTTAAAACTACTCGCGGCTATTGCATTGCCGTCCGACAATACACATAGAAGTTCATTGATAAAAACGGCATGGGAATTCCCCACAGGGGAACCCCGAACCAAAAAAAAAAATGACGTGGGGGTCCCCCTAAATTCCATACCAGGCCCTTCAGGTCTGGTATGGATATTAAGGGGAACCCCGGCCAAAATTTAAAAAAAAAATGACGTGGGGGTCCCCCTAAATTCCATACCAGACCCTTCCGGTCTGGTATGGATTTTAAGGGGAACCCCGCGCCAAAAAAAACAAAAAACGGCATGGGGTCCCCCCAAAGATCCATACCAGACCCTTATCCGAGCACGCAACCTGGCAGGCCACAAAAAAAGAGGGGGGGACAAGAGTGCGCCCCCCCTCCTGAACCATACCAGGCCACATGCCCTCAACATTGGGAGGGTGCTTTGTGGTAGCCCCCCAAAACACCTTGTCCCCATGTTGATGAGGACAAGGGCCTCATCCCCACAACACTGGCCGGTGGTTGTGGGGGTCTGTGGGCGGGGGGCTTATCGTAATCTGGAAGCCCCCTTTAACAAGGGGACCCCCAGATCCCGCCCCCCCGTGTGAAATGTTAAGGGGGTACTTACCCCTACCATTTCACTAAAAAACTGTCAAAAATGTTAAAAATGACAAGAGACCGTTTTTGACAATTCCTTTATTTAAATGCTTCTTCTTTCTTCTATCTTCTATCTTCCTTCATCTTCTTCTTCTTCTTCTGGTTCTTCTGGTTCTTCCTCCGGTGTTCTCGTCCAGCATCTCCTCCGCGGTGTCTTCTATCTTCTTCTCCTCGGGCATGGGGGGAGGCTCCCGCTCTTCTCTTCTTCATTTTCTTCTCCGGGCTGCTCCGTATCCATGCTGGCATGGAGGGAGGCTCCCGCTGTGTGACGACGTCTCCTCATCTGACAGTTCTTAAATAACGGGGGGTGGGGCCACCTGATGACCCCGCCCCCCTCTGACGCACGGTGACTTGACGGGACTTCCCTGTGACGTCACAGGGAATGCCACAGGAACTATATGTGAAGGGCCTAGCAGAACAGTTGGCCACCACATCTCTAATGGCATGGCAGAACCGAATGGCCTTAGGTATGGTCCTAGTTGAAAGAGGAGGGGTATGCAAAATGTTTGGTAGCATGTTTTCACCTTTATCTCTAACAATACAGTTCCTGGAGGGACTGCGACCAGAGCCTTGGAAGAACTGACTGCTCTATCTAATGAATTAGCGGAAAACTCAGGTATTAATGATCCATTTACAAATTGGTTGAAGGATGGTTCGGTAAGTGGACTGAACTTATCACTTCATGTTTGATCTCAATTGCTGTGGCTTTGGCCGTTTTGGTCACTTGCGGATACTGCTGCATTCCCAGTATTCGAGGACTTTCACAAAAACTGATTAAAACTGCAGTCTCAAGAACGATGTATCAAACCCTTCCTACCTCTGAGGAGAACTATGTGGACATTGAAGCTCAACTGAACTTAATGACATACAGACCAAAAGTGTATAACACAGGGACTATCATCGAAATGTGTTGAGATAAAATAGTCACACAAGAGGAGGGAATGTTAGAAAAGTTTTAAATGTTTATTGTGTGACTATTAGAATAACTATTAGAAAAACAATAACTCTGATACTGATTTTTAAGATGACTTCTGACCACGATGTTGTATTAACTTGCTATATTGTTTGCTTTAACTAACTCCATAGTAAGTTGTAGGATGATTAGGCTTAACCATATATGGTAGAACAAGACTGTACAGGAAACACTAATTAGCCAAATAAAGTACCATTTTGTACCAGGCACGCTATCTGTGTGTCCCCAGCCAATAGAAGCGTTATAGCTATATTATTGTACGTATTAGGAGGGGGATGTACATCTCTTTGTGTGATCCTTACTGCATATTTTGGCTTGTAAGCATCATCCTTTTGTGTGACACATCTGAAATAAATTGTCTGCTTTTCAATACATCTGGAGTTCGACTGATCACAAGAGAAGAGTAATCCTCACACGAGCAGACTTTTTTTATTAGACTGGTCTGACGGACCGAGTCCGGCGGACAATCCGATCGTGTGTGGGGTTCATCGGACCTTCAGCTGACTTTTTCTGTCGAAAGTCTGACGGACTTTAGATTTGGAACATGCTTCAAATCTTTACGTTGTAACTCCACCAGACTCAGAAATCCGCTCGTCTGTATGCTATTTCGACTGACAAAAACTGACGCTAGGGCAGTTATTGGCTACTGGCTATCAACTTACTTATTTTAGTCCGATGTACGTCATCACGTACAAATCCATCGGACTTTGGTGTGATCGTGTGTAGGCAAGTCTGTTTGTCAAAAGTCCTTTGGAAAGTCCGTCGGACCAGTCCGGTCGAAAAGTCTGACTGTGTGTACGGGGCATTAGCGTTATAGTATTTATGACCGCCTAACCTTTTGCTTTGAATTTTAGGTCAGAAAAAATGTTTGGATAATCGTCATTCTTACATTTTCTGAGCGCATAAACAGGCATCTCATCATTGTTATACGGCTAATTTAAATTTTGTTTTTTTTTCTTTCTTTGCCATACAGCACTTGGTAGGCGCTTGATACGTGCACAACATGTATCATACACTTTCATATAGTGATCATCAACATGGTCCTGGGGTTTGGTTTTCTACCCTGGTTTCTGTCTGGCTATTCCCCGCCTCAGCCCTGGGTAAGACTACTTACACCAGACCACCTTTTAACCTCACTTCTGGAGCTAAATTTCATTCCTGGGCTACTTTGTAAGTAATAAAGGAAGTACCTTTTTATTTTTTCACCAAACCACCTGTGGAGCCTTGCCGTCCCTCCCCCTGCCATCACAAGGTATATATGACGCTGGCAGGGCTATTCAGCAAGAGCCAGGGGGTCGGAGACCTGGAGCAGACCGACGTCTCACTTTACCATTATTTATGCTAAGCAGACTCCCAATATCTCACTCCTTCTCAATCCAGGTAACTCAGAACCATTTCACATTTCCTTTTCATCCATCTCTTTCACCCCAAATCATTCAAACTCACACTCACCCACACACACACAAACATACATATATACATTTCTTCAAACATGATCCCACACACTGACACTAACATTTACATTCACACATACCACACATTTATACACACACATTTACATTCATACAATGTAACTCAGTTACTTTAATTTGATAATGATTATTTTACTTGTATCAATCACCCTATACGTGTATTAACTACACCTATTGCTAGGTATGTATATATAATTACATTTATTCACATCTTTCCCCTCACACATTCACACAGTCTTGCCATTCACTTTTCCCCATTGCCAGCACCTTCATTATCACTACACACACATTACCTTTTCATACACTTTTTCATATTGTTTCTCACCCCCCTTTTTCATTAAGTTTTTCATTCATTTATTCTTTTTTTTTTCTTTCTTTGCCATAGAGCACTTGGTAGGCGCTTGATATGCGCACAACATGTATCATACACTTTCATATAGTGATTGTCGACCTGGTCCTGGGGTTTGGTTTTCTACCCTGGTTTCTGTCTGGCTATTCCCCACCTCAGCCCTGGGTGAGACTACTTACACCAGACCACCTTCTGGAGCTGAACTTCATTCCTAAGCTACTTTGTAAGTAGTAAAGGAATTACCCTTTTTTTTCACCTTTAGGATAAAATGCATAACTAGCTAATAAATCCATCAATGTTTTTCTTACTTTATAGCATAATACCTGCATCCAACTCCTGACGATTAGCACAAGGCCATGAAATGCGTAGAGTGTTCATCCAGGGATGCCAAGCTATGCTTGCTCCAATAACTCTAACCAATCATGGTTTCTATATGTACTCATTATGTGAATTACATATATATTATATATTTTCATATTTTTTTATCTGTATTTATTTGTTTTCTGCTATGAAATGTAATATGTATCACAAATCATGTTTAGTGAATAACCTTGTATCAATAAATGAATTATTATTATATCAACTTATGTTGAACCTTTTTATGATTGTATTTCTACATCATAAATGCTTTATTATACTATTGAATCATGTGTATTAATATCACTATCATGAACTACCCCCTGGGATTGAGACACTCAATTTATTTACATTCCATAGAAATGATTAAATACACCCACATGTTTCAATTAAAGTCCCAATTACCCCTTCTCTTTTTACATATATATGCAGGGATGGAGGCATGTCGGTGTCTGATTAAAGGTTGAGAGAGGTCACATTCACTTCGTAGCTCCTAATTTAAATATCAACCCCGAAACTTGCACCATTCAGTGGAAAGGAGTAAGAGGATTGCGTTGGTTGAATTTATCTTATTATATTGAATGATTATATGAATTGTATCTACTGTGGCCATCACCTTCGGTGATGATTCTTCACCTGGGTGGGAATGATGTGGGTCATATGAAGACTTTAGATTTGATCAACAGGATCAAGCATGACCGGCACCATTTGAGTATATCATCTCCAAACACAACTATTGTTTTTTCTGATATCATTCCCAGACTACTATGGTTATCACATCCAGAGTTAAAGAAATTTGAGAAAATTAGGAAGAGGGTGAATCACTGTGGAGAAATGTATGCCTCTTATCGGGGGGTTATCGTTTCAACATATCAATTTGGAGGGTGGTTTTTCAGGCCTGTATTGGGAGGATTTTGTGCATCTCTCCAAGGTGGGCTTGGACATTTTTAACTGGGGTCTGCAGGACATGATTGAAATGGCAACGGGTTTGGGGTAGGTCGGTGCTTTGGCCATTGATGGGCAAAGCCCCGACTTTGTGGGGACTGGTTATTGTAAAGTTGATGAAATATAATTTGCTTGAGTCATCAAGGCTAAGCAATTTTGAGAATGATAATTTGATTAGAGTTCGAATTGTGATATGGTTATAAAAAGTGATGAATTTATTTGTAAACCAATAAAGGCGCCAATTTATGACAATATTTGAGTGTCGTGTCCATTATTTATTGTGTGTGTTTGGAGATGGAAAAGAGTGCAGAGTGCAATCCCATGTTCTTCGAGCTTGGGCCAGTTCACACCAGATGCAGTCAGTTCCAGTCAGTTTCTGCACTGTAAACTAACTGGAACTGACTGCATGGTGTGAACTAGAACCATTGGAATACATGGAAAACACTGCGCATGCATTTTTAGTGCAGAAAAAAAGCGCATGGAACTGTACGGAACTGTATCTGGTTTGAACTGGCCCTTAGTGCAGAAAAAAAGTGCATGGAACTGCATCTGGTGTGAACTGTGCCTAAGGCGTTTTTCAAGCCTTTTGCTTCAGGTGACAAAATGCTCAGATGTGAACAGGTGCCATTGAAATGAATGGGATTTTGCTTGTTGGTCATTTTTATGAGCACTTTATGAGCTGAAAATGCCCGGGTGTGAATGCAGCCTTATACTCACAGGGTACAATATCTGTAGATGGGAGGATCTTGGTGAAAAAGTGAAACTTCCTCATCCACATTTCTTTCTCTCTCACACTCAAAATTCTTCATTTTGTTTTTTGTATTCAGAGATTCCAGATCGTCTCTTCACAGACCGGTGTGACCTGAAAGGTAAGATTACATAGAACCCGATCTAATATACTGAGTGATAATACTGAGTGTTAGGATGGGGGATGGAGGGTGTAGTTGTGTGATGAATGATTGTATGGAGGACGATCAGTCACTCTGTGTTCATGTCTGTTATTAATAAACTTCCATCAGATACTTTTCTTATACTTTGTATTTCTCAATGAATCTCCCCTTTAGGCCTCATGCACATCGGATGTTTTTGGACATTTTTACAGTGGCTGTTTTTGGCTTTTTTTTCTACAGTCAATAAACTCCCCACCATGTTATCCTATGTGTCCATGTTATCCTATGTGTCCATGTTCTCCTATGTGTCCATGTTCTCCTATGTGTCCCATGTTATCCTATGTGTCCATGTTATCCTATGTGTCCATGTTCTCCTATGTGTCCATGTTCTCCTATGTGTCCCATGTTATCCTATGTGTCCATGTTATCCTATGTGTCCATGTTCTCCTATGTGTCCATGTTATCCTATGTGTCCCATGTTATCCTATGTGTCCCATGTTATCCTATGTGTCCCATGTTATCCTATGTGTCCCATGTTATCCTATGTATCCCATGTTATCCTACGTATCCCATGTTATCCTACGTATCCCATGTTATCCTCTGAGTCCCATGTTATCCTATGTGTCCATGTTATCCTGTGTGACTATGCACACATAGTCTGTTATCAACTATTTTTGGCTGTTAAAAAAAACCCAAAACTAGTGGGTTCTGAGAGGAGTTTTTCAGCTGTAAAAACGCTCTAACATCAAAAAACACTGATAAACGCTCAAAAACGTGACTCACCAGTGTTTTTTGACGTTTTTGATCCAAAAAAAAAAGCTACTGCCGTTTTTATAACGTTATATTAACGTCTAGTGTGCCTGAGGCCTTATAGTCATTTCTAGGCAGTTGAGTTTAGAAGCATTTTTTGGGAAAGCAAAAAAAACTGCGTTCAGGACGGATGGTCAGAGGCATTTGAAACACCAAATGCCTGTAACAGCTTGTAAACGCAGTAACTTGTGTTTAGCCACATTTCATTAACAGGCATATTTCATTTTTAACTTAAAAAAAAAAAAACGCCTCTAAGTGCAAATGAGGCTAAACGAGTACATGTACACGAGGCAAAACTGACGTTTTTAACCACTTGCCGACCGCCTCACGCCTATATACGTGAGCAGAGCGGCACGGGCAGGCAAAATCACGTACCTGAAACGTGATTGCCTTCCCGCGGGTGGGGGGTCCGATCGGACCCCCCCCCCGGTGCCAGCTGCGGTCGGCATTTGGTTGGGAGCGATGACAGACGAGGGGGAGGCCATCCGATCGTGGCCCCCCCCTCGCGATCGCTCCCAGCCAATGAGAAACATCCCCTGCCTCTGTATAGTACACAGAGGCAGAGGATGTGATGTCATCTCTCCTCGGTCTGGCAGTTTCCGTTCCAGCGCCGAGGAGAGATGACATGTAAGTGCACCAACACACACACACTCAGTAGAACATGCCAGGCATACATTACACCCCCGATCCCCCCCCGATCGCCCCCCCGATCCCCCCCCAATCACCCCCCCCCCCTGTCACAAACTGACACCAAGCAGGTTTTTTTTTTTTCCTGATTACTGCATAGTGTCAGTTTGTGACAGTTAGCAGTGGTGGGACAGTTAGTATTACCCCCCTGTAGGTCTAGGGTACCCCCTTACCCCCCCTAATAAAGTTTTAACCCCTTGATCACCCCCCCTCACCAGTGTCGCTAAGCGATCATTTTTCTGATCGCTGTATTAGTGTCGCTGGTGACGGTAGTTAGGGACGTAAATATTTAGGTTCGCCGTCAGTGTTTTATAGCGACAGGGACCCCCATATACTATCTAATAAATGTTTTAACCCCTTGATGGCCCCCTAGTTAACCCTTTCACCACTGATCACCGTATAACCGTTACGGGTGACGCTGGTTAGTTCGTTTATTTTTTATAGTGTCAGGGCACCCGCCGTTTATTACCGAATAAAGGTTTAGCCCCCTGATCGCCCGGCGGTGATATGCGTCGCCCTAGGCAGCGTCAGATTAGCGCCAGTACCGCGAACACCCACGCACGCACCGTACACGCACCGTACACCTCCCTTAGTGGTATAGTATCTGAACGCATCAATATCTGATCCGATCAGATCTATACTAGCGTCCCCAGCAGTTTAGGGTTCCCAAAAACGCAGTGTTAGCAGGATCAGCCCAGATACCTGCTAGCACCTGCGTTTTGCCCCTCCGCCCGGCCCAGCCCAGTTCAGCCCACCCAAGTGCAGTATCGATCGATCACTGACACTTTTCTTTGTAGCGTTTTGGTGAACTGGCAAGCACCAGCGGCGTAGTACACCCCGGTCGTAGTCAAACCAGCACTGCAGTAACACTTGGTGAATGTTTTGAACGCTACCATGCACTAGTTGAGTATTAGCGTAGCGTACAGCATTGCACAGACTAGGCACACTTTCACAGGGTCTCCCAAGATGCCATCGCATTTTGAGAGACTCGAACCTGGAACCGGTTACAGTTATAAAAGTTAGTTACAAAAAAAAAAGTGTAAAAAAAAAAAAAACACAAACAAAAATAAAAAAAAATAGTTGTCATTTTATTGTTCTCTCTCTCTCTCTCTATTCTCTCTCTATTGTTCTGCTCTTTTTTACTGTATTCTATTCTGCAATGTTTTATTGTTATTATGTTTTATCATGTTTGCTTTTCAGGTATGTAATTATTTATACTTTACCGTTTACTGTGCTTTATTGTTAACCATGTTTTTGTCTTCAGGTACGCCATTCACGACTTTGAGTGGTTATACCAGAATGATGCCTGCAGGTTTAGGTATCATCTTGGTATCATTCTTTTTAGCCAGCGGTCGGCTTTCATGTAAAAGCAATCCTAGCGGCTAATTAGCCTCTAGACTGCTTTTACAAGCCGTGGGAGGGAATGCCCCCCCCCCACCGTCTTCCGTGTTTTTCTCTGGCTCTCCTGTCTCAACAGGGAACCTGAGAATGCAGCCGGTGATTCAGCCAGCTGACCATAGAGCTGATCAGAGACCAGAGTAGCTCCAAACATCTCTATGGCCTAAGAAACCGGAAGCTATGAGCATTTTATGACTTAGATTTCGCCGGATGTAAATAGCGCCATTGGGAAATTGGGGAAGCATTTTATCACACCGATCTTGGTGTGGTCAGATGCTTTGAGGGCAGAGGAGAGATCTAGGGTCTAATAGACCCCAATTTTTTCAAAAAAGAGTACCTGTCACTACCTATTGCTATCATAGGGGATATTTACATTCCCTGAGATAACAATAAAAATGATTTAAAAAAAAAAAAATGAAAGGAACAGTTTAAAAATAAGATAAAAAAGCAAAAAAAAATAAATAAAAAAAATAAATAAAAAAAAAGCACCCCTGTCGCTCCCTGCTCTCGCGCTAAGGTGAACGCAAGCGGCGGTCTGGCGTCAAACGTAAACAGCAATTGCACCATGCATGTGAGGTATCACCGCGAAGGCCAGATCGAGGGCAGTAATTTTTCCAGTAGACCTCCTCTGTAAATCTAAAGTGGTAACCTGTAAAGGCTTTTAAAAGCTTTTAAAAATGTAGTAATTTTGTTGCCACTGCACGTTTGTGCGCAATTTTAAAGCATGTCATGTTTGGTATCCATGTACTCGGCCTAAGATCTTCTTTTTTATTTCATCAAACATTTGGGCAATATAGTGTGTTTTAGTGCATTAAAATTTAAAAAAGTGTGTTTTTTCCCCAAAAAATGCGTTTGAAAATTGCTGCGCAAATACTGTGTAAAAAAAAAAAAATGAAACACCCACCATTTTAATCTGTAGGGCAATTGCTTTAAAATAATATATAATGTTTGGGGGTTCAAAGTAATTTTCTTGCAAAAAAAAATAATTTTTTCATGTAATCAAAAAGTGTCAGAAAGGGCTTTGTCTTCAAGTGGTTAGAAGAGTGGGTGATGTGTGACATAAGCTTCTAAATGTTGTGCATAAAATGCCAGGACAGTTCAAAACCCCCAAATGACCCCATTTTGGAAAGTAGACACCCCAAGCTATTTGCTGAGAGTCATGTCGAGTCCATGGAATATTTTATATTGTGACACAAGTTGCGGGAAAGAGACAATTTTTTTTTTTTTTTTTTGCACAAAGTTGTCACTAAATGTTATATTGCTCAAACATGCCATGGGAATATGTGAAATTACACCCCAAAATAAATTCTGTTGCTTCTCCTGAGTACAGGGATACCACATGTGTGGGACTTTTTGGGAGCCTAGCCGCGCACGGGACCCAGAAAACCAAGCACCGCCTTCAGGCTTTCTAAGGCCGTAAATTTTTGATTTCACTCCTCACTACCTATCACAGTTTCGGAGACCATGGAATGCCCAGGTGGCACAAACCCCCCCAAATTACCCCATTTTGGAAAGTAGACACCCCAAGCTATTTGCTGAGAGGTATAGTGAGTATTTTGCAGACCTCACTTTTTGTCACAAAGTTTTGAAAATTGAAAAAAGAAAAAAAAAAAATTTTTTTCTGGTCTTTCTTCATTTTCAAAAACAAATGAGAGCTGCAAAATACTCACCATGCCTCTCAGCAAATAGCTTGGGGTGTCTACTTTCCAAAATGGGGTCATTTGGGGGGGGTTTGTGCCATCTTGGCATTTTATGGCCTTCAAAACTGTGATAGGTAGTGAGGAGTAAAATCAAAAATGTATGCCCTTAGAAATCCTGAAGGTGGTGCTGGGTTTTCGGGGCCCCGTACGCGGCTAGGCTCCCAAAAAGTGCCACACATGTGGTATCCCCGTACTCAGGAGAAGCAGCTGAATGTATTTTGGGGTGCAATTCCACATATGCCCATGGCCTGTGTGAGCAATATATCATTTAGTGACAACTTTTTGTAATTTTTTTTTTTTCTTTTTTTTGTCATTATTCAATCACTTGGGACAAAAAAAATAAATATTCAATGGGCTCAACATGCCTCTCAGCAATTTCCTTGGGGTGTCTACTTTCCAAAATGGGGTCATTTGGGGGGGTTTTGTACTGCCCTGCCATTTTAGCACCTCAAGAAATGACATAGGCAGTCAGAAACTAAAAGCTGTGTAAATTCCAGAAAATGTACCCTAGTTTGTAGACGCTATAACTTTTGCGCAAACCAATAAATATACGCTTATTGACATTTTTTTTACCAAAGACATGTGGCCGAATACATTTTGGCCTAAATGTATGACTAAAATTTAGTTTATTGGATTTTTTTTATAACAAAAAGTAGAAAATATCATTTTTTTTCAAAATTTTCAGTCTTTTTCCGTTTATAGCGCAAAAAATAAAAACGGCAGAGGTGATCAAATATCATCAAAAGAAAGCTCTATTTGTGGGAAGAAAAGGACGCAAATTTCGTTTGGGTAGAGCATTGCATGACCGCGCAATTAGCAGTTAAAGCGACGCAGTGCCGAATTGTAAAAAGTGCTCTGGTCAGGAAGGGGGTAAATCCTTCCGGGGCTGAAGTGGTTAAACATCGGTTACTATCTGTCAATTTGAATAGTTCAGGAGAGGTTTTGAAGTGTCTTGTGTATATTAAAGCTGGATACACACTATCCAATTTTCTGTAGATTTTTTTCCTTCAGATTTACCAAAACCATATAATATGAAATCAAACCTTAGGAGTTTCAATTTGTGTGCAATCAGGCCGGCCCTTGCACTACATGGTTTTGGTAAATCTATAGGAAATGTGTATATAAGCCTTAGACCCCTTTCACACTGAGGCAGTTTTCACGCTAGAAATAGCGCCTGTAAAGTGCCGGAAAACCACCTCCCCTTCATTTCAGTGTGACTTTTCACACCGGGGCGGTGCGTTTGTGGGGCGTTGGGAAAAGACCTGCAAGCAGCATCTTTGGGGCGAGTTGGGAGCGCTGTATTTAGCATTCTTAAAATGCCCTGCCCATTGGAATGAATGGAGAGCGCTTCTGAAATAACTTTTACAATAAATATATTCCGAGGGTGGTTATGGATTCCCTCTATTTATTGCATATATGTATTGACTTGTCTAATCCTATAGTTAGCTAGTCTATTAAAACTCTAATAATGTCACTGTTGATAAGCATAATGATATAAGGTTAGCTATGAAAACAAACACACTGCTCAGTAAAACAACGACTTATTTATTTCCCAAGAAAATCGGAAAATGTTAACATTAAAACACTAAAGGAAGATATTACAAAGCATATGAAAAAAATCTATATAAAATAATAGGTGAATTTGCATATAAAATAATAAAGCACCAGCCTACTGTCGTGAATAATAAGTCAGAATAAGTTGTGCCATTTTTAAGGACAGGTTTCCCGCACAATAATTATTATTGAGTACTTTTTAACGAGGATATTTTTAAAATGCAAAATCAATCTAGATGACACGGTCTATGCATGTGAAACTTATTCACAGAGACGTGTGAGCATACGAAATAGTCATTTATTGGTTAACAAACACAAATAATCACATGAAATTAAGATACCGATTGCGTTACACGAACGTCTTGAAAATCAATAAAAACACTTGCAAAAATGGGCATACCGTCCCTTTGACCTAATACCACTATGATAACTTCTCGGTAGAATCAATAACCTTGTGAACTTGACAATTAAACAGAACATCTGTATTTCACACGTACAACCGTTACTATACTGCAGGTAAGTAAGTGGTTAAAAATGTGTAATAAATTAGACGTTTGTTTTGTCAATAAATGTGGCAACTACGCAAAAAGAAAAATATAATGAAAATTTGAATCTTTAGAGAAAAATCTACAAGGCGGTTATTGATTCCGGAGAATGATTATCAATTGTATAATATTCAATACATCAATATTTGAGAGAACATATCAATATTTGAGAGAACATACAAGATAAAATCAACATGACATAATTACCCATTCCAGGATGGCTACTGTTCCTATTGGCTGGTTACCAGAGTTAAGATGGCTGCCGTAGTTTCAAAATGGATACTCTTAAAGAGGATTTACTTCTTGTGACCTCCGAGTTCTAAGTATTAGGTGTTGAGGAATCTTCATGAATGTAAAGAAATGTATTCATGCATGGTGCATGAGTGTCAGTCTGGGAGTGTGTGTATCTCTCAGTGTCCCCCCTCAGGATGGATCCCTGAGCTTCCTTCTGAGCTCTAACCCTGAGCTTTCTTCCTCTCCATCTTTTTCTCTTTTCTCCCCCCTTTCTTCCCTTTCCTGGCATCTTACTTGCCTCTAAATACCATTTCAGATAATAAGACCATAAAAATTATAATGGCTCTGCCCAAAAGGACGTGGCTTCTTTCTATTGGTTATAAACTTAATCATTTACCTTTCTCGTGAGTTCAAATAATACCACCTTCAACCACCAGGTGTCTCACATGTGTTTTGAGTCCATCCTTTTAGGTTAATACATTCTATTTTCATAATGTGTATAATGGTAAAGGATAAGTATAAATCTTTAAATATTCTGGTAATCGATCTAATGTAAAATACACTCAGTATATACCTTTAAATATTCTGGTAATCGGTCTAATGCAAAATACACTCAGTATAAGGTTAGTCACCATTACATAACTTGGTTATATATATGTATCTCTATAAATGTACGTCTATAAAAACTGGTCTATCTATGAAATACACACGTTGTTATATATATTAATCAATACTACCTAAAAATGATTATCTATATGGATACCTGTATAATTCTGGTATCTCCAATGAATATTCGTTTATCTAAGCATAGGCTACAGTCTTATATAGTTATAATCATAATTATATGTTTTTCCTAATACTAATTTGTTTCCTAAAACACTTCTACTTATAAAATCACACTTTCATATATATTTTCTTCATACCAAAGTAATTGGGTCCGCAGATGGCAACATTATAATATGTCTCTGTGACCTACAATGTCATAGATAGTTTGAAATGACTTATAATAACCTTATAGATACTTTTAACCGCTTCAGATCCGGGCCATTGCCAAATGACGGCAACAGTACGGATCTGAATTGCCGGGACTACGTCTATTGACATCGTCCCGTGCACAAATGGCCTGCGCGCCTCCTGCAGGGCGCGCGCGGCGTGCTCGGTGATCAGCGAGTCTATGAGACTCGCCTGATCACAGATCAGAGTAATAGGGCGTACACACGGTCGGACTTTGTTCGGACATTCCGACAACAAAATCCTTGGATTTTTTCCGACAGATGTTCGCTCAAACTTGTCTTGCATACACACGGTCACACAAAGTTGTCAGAAAATTTGATCATTCTGAACACGGTGACGTAAAACACGTACGTCGGGACTATAAACGGGGCAGTAGCCAATAGCTTTCATCTCTTTATTTATTCTGAGCATCCGTGGCACTTTGTGCGTCGAATTTGTCTACACACTATCGGAAATTCCGACAACGGATTTTGTTGTCGGAAAATTTTATAGCCTGCTCTCAAACTTTGTGTGTCGGAAAATCCGATGGAAAATGTGTGATGGAGCCAACACACGGTCGGAATTTCCGACAACAAGGTCCTATCACACATTTTCCATCGGAAAATCCAACCGTGTGTACGGGGCATAAGGGGTTGGTCCCGACCCCTTACCACATGATCAGCTGTCAGTCAATGACAGCTGATCATGTGATGTAAACAGAGCCGGTAATCGGCTATTTTTCCTCCTCGCGCTGACAGCGTGAGGAGGAAAAAAATACCCGATCACCGGCGGCCGTGATCGGGACATCAGTCCCGATCACGGCGATCAGACTGTCGCAAAGCAATAGGCAGCAGTGCTGCCTACCAGTGCCCGCCAGCGTCACCCATCAGTGCCCACAGTGCCATCCATCAGTGCCCACAGTGCCATCCATCAGTGCCTACAGTGCCACCCAGTGCCCACAATGCCACCCATCAGTGCCACCCATCAGCGCCCACATCAGTGCAACAGTGCCCATCAGTGCCGCCCATTACTGCCCATCAGTGCCCCCCCATCAGTGCCACCCATCAGTGGTACCTATCAGTGCCCATCAGTCCCACCTATCAGTGCCACCCATCAGTGCCACCCATCAGTGCCACCCAGTGCCACCCATCGGTGGCCATCAGTACCGCCTTATCTGTCCCCATCAGTGCCGCCTTAACTGTGCCTATCAGTGCCGCCTTAACTGTGCCTATCAGTGCCACCTTAACTGTGCCTATCAGTGCCGCCTTAACTGTACCTATCAGTGCTGCCTTAACTATACCTATCAGTGCCCATCAGTGCAGCCTATCAGTGCCCACCAGTGCCGCCTCATCAGCGCATATCAATGAAGGAGAAAAATTACCTGTTTGCAAAATTTTATAACAAACAATTAAACATGATTTTTATTTTTTTCAAAAATTTCCATCTTTTTTTGTTTGTTTAGCAAAAAATAAAAACCCCAGCTGTGATTAAATACCACCAAAAGAAAGCTCTATTTGTGGGGAAAAAATGATAAAAATTTCATTTGGGTACAGTGTTGTATGACCGCGCAATTGTCATTCAAAGTGCGTCAGCGCTGAAAGCTGAAAATTGGTCTGGGCAGGAGGGGGGTTTAAGTGCCCAGTAAGCAAGTGGTTAAAATATTTTTGACTTGCACCAACTTCAAATCTTTCCCACTGGATGTTTAGAGATGCCTTGTTTGTCTAAACGGTTCCTAAAAATTCACACAATGGGTTTTGTTAGCCAAGGTGTTAGCTATTTAAACAGTCCCTCACTTGAACACAATAGGTTTAGGCCAGGTGAGATTATTTCTATGTGAGAATAGTCTGTATAACCTTGTTTCCTATGGCTATAAGGATAGTTTTCGTTTATTCACTAATACCTCCTTGTTTTGTGAAGAGAGCAGCCATTGTTCCATCGAGTTTCTGTCTCAAAATAGGCTTGTAAAACTTTAAGAGATGGTTGATGCATTAAGCTTTGTCAAGTATGTGAGTTCACCTATTTTGCATTAAATGGTTCCAAGAGGGGAACAGTTCAATTATTGCACATCACAGTTCATCTACTTTTTGAGGCCTAAGCATCTCTCATTTTTCTGCCAGTAAATATTAAATATATTTCTTCATGAATTTACAACACTACATACTAAAAAACTAACATTCATCTGACTGGTTCAATTAAATCATGTAGAAAGAGCTAAATCTACTACAAGGTTATCAGCAGTCTTATGCAAATGTACACACACAGTGAACAGTCCTCTGAAACGTGATTGTATTTGCCTTATGTGTTAACACAATAGTCCTATGATTAATCAAAGAGAAAAGTGTCACAGATATAGATGAATGAAAATCCAAATATGGTGAATCCTGTGAAAAAAACTTTTAATCCTGATAGGTAGAACACCTTCACCGATTAAAACATCACCGAAAGTGCTCAGCAAATGGGTGGCAGCTTACCAGATGATTTTGACCTAATTAATGAAAAAAAGGTCAAATAGGCTTTAGCAAGATAATGCTTGCTGCAAATGGGGAGACTGTGGACTGGATTCACCCTTCACTCCGTTGGGGGTCACAGATGGGATAAGGCAAAACAATATGATCACATTTCAGAGGACTGTTCACTGTGTGTGTACATTTGCACAAGACTGCTGATACCATTGTAGTAGATTTATCTCTTTCTACATGAGTTAATTGAAAAAGTCAGATGAATGTTAGTTTTTAAGTAGGTAGGTTGGTGCTTTATTATTTTATATGCAAATTCACCAATTTTTTTTATATAGATTTTTTACTTAAACTTTTACTCACAGAGGGTTTTACTTAAGCGCTCCCTACCAATCTAGTTTCAGTTTGGGGACAGTAGCTCATTAATTATTACACTTTTATTTTTATATTAAATTAATTTTTCATTTCAATTTTTTGGCTCGAGATACACTACACTTTTCACATTGCAAAGCATATAACAATAGATCTTCTAGATTGTAAGCTCTAACGAGCAGGGCCCTCTGATCCTTCCTGTATTGAATTGTAATTGTACTGTCTTCCCTGATGTTGTAAAGTGCTGCTCAAACTGGTAGCGCTATATAAATCCTGTATAATAATAATAATAGGGTTGTCCCGATACCACTTTTTTAGGACCGAGTACAAGTACCGATACTTTTTTTCAAGTACTCGCCGATACCAATTACCGATACTTTTTTTTTAATGTCACGTAACAGTTTTTTTTTTTTTGCTATTTTTTTTTTGGGGGGGGGGTGAACGTTGTATGTGTGTGTGGTTTTTTTTTTGTTTTTTTTTTACAATTTTTATTTTTTACAATAATATTTTTTTATTCTTTATTGTTTTTTTTTTTTTTTTTTTGTTTTTTTTTAATCAGCCCTTTTGGGGGGCTTTGGTGAGATATCAGACCTCTGATATCTCCCCCTTGAGACAGAGAAAGAGATCGAGGATAGAGATTCCCCAGTCCCTTTCTCTGCAGCCTCAGCTGCCCTGAGAATGAATGGAGAGAAGACAGCGGCTCCTCTCCATTCATAAACTGACACATCGTAATCACGGGAGGTTACAATGTTTCAGTTATGTGAATGGACAGAGTCAGCTGACTCTATCCATACACAAAGGAAGGAGGAGGGGGACGGAGGAACTGAGGGGGAGAACGGAGGGGACAGATAAGGAGAGAGGAACGGAGGGGGAGAACGAAGGGGACAGATAAGGAGAGAGGAACGGAGGGGGAGAACGGAGGGGGACAGATAAGGAGAGAGGAACGGAGGGGGAGAACGGAGGGGACAGATAAGGAGAGAGGAACGGAGGGGGAGAACGAAGGGGACAGATAAGGAGAGAGGAACGGAGGGGGAGAACGGAGGGGGACAGATAAGGAGAGAGGAACGGAGGGGGAGAACGGAGGGGGACAGATGAGGAGAGAGGAACGGAGGGGGAGAAGGGAGGGGACAGATAAGGAGAGAGGAACGGAGGGGGAGAACGGAGGGGACAGATTAGGAGAGAGGAACGGAGGGGGAGAACGGAGGGGGACAGATAAGGAGAGAGGAACGGAGGGGGAGAACGGAGGGGAACAGATAAGGAGAGAGGAACAGAGGGGGAGAACGGAGGGGGACAGATAAGGAGAGAGGAACGGAGGGGGAGAATGGAGGGGGACAGATAAGGAGAGAGGAACGGAGGGGGAGAACGGAGGGGGACAGATAAGGAGAGAGAAATGCAGGAGACAGCGGAGAGGCACAGAGGAACGGAGGGGCATGGAGGAGGATGCAGTGACAGTCAGCTGTGAGCGATCACCGCTGTATGTCACTAAAGCTGCTGAAAGCCGCTGGGGGAGAATCTTGTAACTCCCCCACGCGCCGATCACAGCTGTCCTCTAGGTATCGGGGGAAGCATCGGGAGCATTTGCCCGAGTACAAGTACTTGGGCAAATGCTCGGTATCGGTGCCGATACCGATACTAGTATCGGTATCGGGACAACCCTAAATAATAATAATAACATCAAAGATACTTATTGAAAGGCTGCCCCCCTAGACATGGTCTCACCAGCTGGGCACAGGATGGTAACAGAGAGTCATGAGGCTCAGAGAACCAATAGGCAAGAGCCAAGAGTGAAAAGGGACAAATTCCCTTATGTGTGCCCTGGTAGCCAGCATTTGTTCCTTTTACCTAATGGAGCATTCTCCTGTGTGTAGTCACTGGCATTACCTGTGCAAGGTTCCAACTTCTCAGGGGAGACATCAGCCAGACGTATCTCCCCCATATCCAGCTCTGGTGTTTCACATGTCCAGTAATGGAGAACCTCTCTGTAGGACTGCTAAGATTGAGACATCACCCCTACAAGGAAATGTTCACCCCATTGATGGGTCACCTGGCACCCTCTAGTCTGGCCAACAGACACCTTATTATGCATAAGTGCCAACCTCCTGGGTACCTGCACCATATTCATTCAGTTATGTCAATACATGTCCCACATTAAAAACATGATTTCCTTCTTTCAATTCCTCCCTCCAACTAAAAAAAACCTATTTTACATATCTTGTTGTAAGGATTGGATAGGTTATATTCCTTCCCCAACCTCCAACCCATTGCACTTGTATTCACAGTACTTTTACATTCATAAATGACAGGAGAGACTCCGGCAAAATGTTTCACAAGTCTCATTGATGGGCAAAGTCTTTCAGATTCAGCATTAGCACTAAATTGTCCATAAGAAAAAGAAACCTTATATTGCAAGTATTAATCAGAATCTTCGTTTGTCCCTTCTCTCCTGAATGTTTATCAGAAGAAATTTGTGGTGTGGTGTGGCAGGAGAATTTTTTTTTTTCCAAGAAAAAGTTTTTTGAAGGATATATATAAGAATACAAGCTTATTAAAAAATTACAACAAGTTACAGTGCATGGATAGTAGGGATGAGCCGAACACCCCCCTGTTCGGTTCGCACCAGAACATGCGAACAGGAAAAAAATTCGTTCGAACACGCGAACACCGTTAAAGTCTATGGGACACGAACATGAATAATCAAAAGTGCTAATTTTAAAGGCTAATATGCAAGTTATTGTCAATAAAAGTGTTTGGGGATCTGGGTCCTGCCCCAGGGGACATGGATCAATGCAAAAAAAAGTTTTAAAAACGGCCGTTTTTTCAGGAGCAGTGATTTTAATAATGCTTAAAGTCAAACAATAAAAGTGTAATATCCCTTTAAATTTCATACCTGGGGGGTGTCTATAGTATGCCTGTAAAGGGGCGCATGTTTCCCGTGTTTAGAACAGTCTGACAGCAAAATGACATTTTGAAGGAAAAAACTCATTTAAAACTACCGCGGCTATTGCATTGCCGACAATACACATAGAAGTTCATTGATAAAAACGGCATGGGAATTCCCCACAGGGCAACCCCGAACCAAAATTAAAAAAAAAAAATGATGTGGGAGTCCCCCTAAATTCCATACAAGGCCCTTCAGGTCTGGTATGGATATTAAGGGGAACCCCAGCCAAAATTAAAAAAAAAAAATTGACGTGGGGTTCCCCCTAAATTCCATACCAGACCCTTCAGGTCTGGTATGGATTTTAAGGGGAACCCCGCGCCCCCAAAAAAAAAAAAAACGGCGTGGGGTCCCCCTAAAAATCCACACCAGACCCTTATCCGAGCACGCAACCTGGCAGGCCGCAGGAAAAGAGGGGGGGACGAGAGTGCGGCCCCCCCCCCTCCTGAACCATACCAGGCCACATGCCCTCAACATTGGGAGGGTGCTTTGGGGTAGCCCCCCAAAACACCTTGTCCCCATGTTGATGAAGACAAGGGCCTCATCCCCACAACCGTGGCCGGTGGTTGTGGGGGTCTGCGGGCGGGGGGCTTATCGGAATCTGGAAGCCCCCTTTACCAAGGGGACCCCCAGATCCCGGCCCCCCCCCTGTGTGAAATGGTAAGGGGGTACTTACCCCTACCATTTCACTAAAAAACTGTCAAAAATGTGAAAAATGACAAGAGAAAGTTTTTGACAATTCCTTTATTTAAATGCTTCTTCTTTCTTCCTTCATCTTCTTCTTCTTCTGGTTCTTCTGGCTCTTCTGGTTCTTCCTCCGGCGTTCTCGTCCAGCATCTCCTCCGCGGCGTCTTCTATCTTCTTCTCCTCGGGCCGCTCCGCACCCATGGCATGAGGGGGGAGGCTCCCGCTCTTCTCTTCATCTTCTTCTTCATCTTCATCTTCTTCTTCATCTTCTTCTTCTTCTTCTCTTCTTCATCTCTTCTTCCTTCTTCATTTCTTCTGCGGGCCGCTCCGCATCCATGCATGGAGGGAGGCTCCCGCTGTGTGACGGCGTCTCTTCGTCTGACGGTTCTTAAATAACGGGGGGCGGGGCCACCCGGTGACCCCGCCCCCCTCTGACGCACGGGACATGACGGGACTTCCCTGTGGCATTCCCCGTGACGTCACAGGGAAGTCCCGTCAATTCACCGTGCGTCAGAGGGGGGCGGGGTCACCGGATGGCCCCGCCCCCCGTTATTTAAGAACCGTCAGACGAAGAGACGCCGTCACACAGCGGGAGCCTCCCACCATGCCAGCATGGCTGCGGAGCGGCCCGGAGAAGAAATGAAGAAGGAAGAAGAGATGAAGAAGAGAAGAAGAAGAAGAAGAAGATGAAGAAGAAGATGAAGAGAAGAGCGGGAGCCTCCCCCCTCATGCCATGGGTGCGGAGCGGCCCGAGGAGAAGAAGATAGAAGACGCCGCGGAGGAGATGCTGGACGAGAACGCCGGAGGAAGAACCAGAAGAGCCAGAAGAACCAGAAGAAGAAGAAGATGAAGGAAGAAAGAAGAAGCATTTAAATAAAGGAATTGTCAAAAACTGTCTCTTGTCATTTTTAACATTTTTGACAGTTTTTTAGTGAAATGGTAGGGGTAAGTACCCCCTTACCATTTCACACAGGGGGGGGCCGGGATCTGGGGGTCCCCTTGTTAAAGGGGGCTTCCAGATTCCGATAAGCCCCCCGCCCGCAGACCCCCACAACCACCGGCCACGGTTGTGGGGATGAGGCCCTTGTCTTCATCAACATGGGGACAAGGTGTTTTGGGGGGCTACCCCAAAGCACCCTCCCAATGTTGAGGTCATGTGGCCTGGTACGGTTCAGGAGGGGGGGGGGCCACACTCTCGTCCCCCCCTCTTTTCCTGCGGCCTGCCAGGTTGCGTGCTCGGATAAGGGTCTGGTATGGATTTTTAGGGGGACCCCACGCCGTTTTTTTTTTTTTTTTTTGGCGCGGGGTTCCCCTTAAAATCCATACCAGACCTGAAGGGTCTGGTATGGAATTTAGGGGGAACCCCACGTCAATTTTTTTTTTTAATTTTGGCTGGGGTTCCCCTTAATATCCATACCAGACCTGAAGGGCCTTGTATGGAATTTAGGGGGACCCCCCACATCATTTTTTTTTTTTTTATTTTGGTTCGGGGTTGCCCTGTGGGGAATTCCCATGCCGTTTTTATCAATGAACTTCTATGTGTATTGTCGGCAATGCAATAGCCGCGGGTAGTTTTAAATGAGTTTTTTCCTTCCAAATGTCATTTTGCTGTCAGACTGTTCTAAACACAGGAAACATGCGCCCCTTTACAGGCATACTATAGACACCCCCCAGGTACGAAATTTAAAGGGATATTACACTTTTATTGTTTGACTTTAAGCATTAATAAAATCACTGCTCCTGAAAAAACGTCCGTTTTTAAAACTTTTTTTTTCCGCACCCATGGCATGAGGGGAGGCTCCCGCTCTTCTCTTCATCTTCTTCTCTTCTTCATCTTCTTCTTCATCTTCTTCTTCATCTTCTTCTTCTTCTTCTCTTCTTCATGTCTTCTCCGGGCCGCTCCGCAGCCATGCTGTGGCATGGAGGGAGGCTCCCGCTGTG
This sequence comes from Aquarana catesbeiana, assembly GCA_037953035.1. Taxonomy (NCBI): domain Eukaryota; kingdom Metazoa; phylum Chordata; class Amphibia; order Anura; family Ranidae; genus Aquarana; species Aquarana catesbeiana. The sequence continues at coordinate 798,542 of JBBHAA010000218.1, forward strand.
TGACGGCGTCTCTTCGTCTGACGGTTCTTAAATAACGGGGGGCGGGGCCACCCGGTGACCCCGCCCCCCTCTGACGCACGGTGACATGACGGGACTTCCCTGTGGCATTCCCCGTGACGTCACAGGGAAGTCCCGTCAAGTCACCGTGCGTCAGAGGGGGGCGGGGTCACCGGATGGCCCCGCCCCCCGTTATTTAAGAACCGTCAGACGAAGAGACGCCGTCACACAGCGGGAGCCTCCCTCCATGCCACAGCATGGCTGCGGAGCGGCCCGGAGAAGACATGAAGAAGAGAAGAAGAAGAAGAAGATGAAGAAGAAGATGAAGAAGAAGATGAAGAAGAGAAGAAGATGAAGAGAAGAGCGGGAGCCTCCCCTCATGCCATGGGTGCGGAGCGGCCCGAGGAGAAGAAGATAGAAGACGCCGCGGAGAAGATGCTGGATGAGAACGCCGGAGGAAGAACCAGAAGAGCCAGAAGAACCAGAAGAAGAAGAAGATGAAGGAAGAAAGAAGAAGCATTTAAATAAAGGAATTGTCAAAAACTGTCTCTTGTCATTTTTAACATTTTTGACAGTTTTTTAGTGAAATGGTAGGGGTAAGTACCCCCTTACCATTTCACACAGGGGGGGGCCGGGATCTGGGGGTCCCCTTGTTAAAGGGGGCTTCCAGATTCCGATAAGCCCCCCGCCCGCAGACCCCCACAACCACCGGCCACGGTTGTGAGGATGAGGCCCTTGTCCTCATCAACATGGGGACAAGGTGTTTTGGGGGGCTACCCCAAAGCATCCTCCCAATGTTGAGGGCATGTGGCCTGGTACGGTTCAGGAGGGGGGGGGGCCGCACTCTCGTCCCCCCCTCTTTTCCTGCGGCCTGCCAGGTTGCGTGCTCGGATAAGGGTCTGGTATGGATTATTAGGGGGACCCCACGCCGTTTTTTTTTTTTTTTTTTGGCGCGGGGTTCCCCTTAAAATCCATACCAGACCTGAAGGGTCTGGTATGGAATTTAGGGGGAACCCCACGTCAATTTTTTTTAAAAATTTTGGCTGGGGTTCCCCTTAATATCCATACCAGACCTGAAGGGCCTTGTATGGAATTTAGGGGGACTCCCACATCATTTTTTTTTTTTAATTTTTGTTCGGGGTTGCCCTGTGGGGAATTCCCATGCCGTTTTTATCAATGAACTTCTATGTGTATTGTCGGCAATGCAATAGCCGCGGTAGTTTTAAATGTGTTTTTTCCTTCAAAATGTCATTTTGCTGTCAGACTGTTCTAAACACGGGAAACATGCGCCCCTTTACAGGCATACTATAGACACCCCCCAGGTATGAAATTTAAAGGGATATTACACTTTTATTGTTTGACTTTAAGCATTATTAAAATCACTGCTCCTGAAAAAACGGCCGTTTTTAAAACTTTTTTTTGCATTGATTCATGTCCCCTGGGGCAGGACCCAGGTCCCCAAACACTTTTATTGACAATAACTTGCATATTAGCCTTTAAAATTAGCACTTTTGATTATTCATGTTCGTGTCCCATAGACTTTAACGGTGTTCGCGTGTTTGAACAAATTTTTTTCCTGTTCGCATGTTCTGGTGCGAACCGAACAGGGGGGTGTTCGGCTCATCCCTATTAGGGAATCATGTATGGAAACTCTTCGAAATAACGGGTTTTCTTTATAAGGGTTTATAATCACATCTTTCTCTATACGTGTGTAAAAACTTGCTGTGTAAAGGAATTGTTATAGGAATACAAGTAGCTATTTAATTAAGAAGTCGGGTATATTCGGAAGTTGCTTGAAATTGTTGCCAGCAAGCCCACGTGTTTCTAAATTTTGTAGAGGAGTCATGAGCTTGGTGTATGAGTTCTTCCATTAAAGCTATTTTGTTTACTCTGGTAATCCAGTTGGTAATCGTAGGTGGATTGGGAGATTTCCAGAGGGCCGGAATGCAAAGTTTTGCAGCAGTAATGAGATGTTGAGCCAATGATCTGTGGTAAATTTTCATCGGTAAATTGGAATGATGAAGAAGAGCTTGGGCTGGGGAGAATTCTAAGTGTATAGTTGTAATTTTGGTGATATACCGGTATACATCAGTCCAGAATTTCATGATTGGGGGACATTCCCACCAAATGTGAAGAAGCGAACCTTCCTCCTTATTGCATCTCCAGCATGTGGATGGAATCCCCGGATTGATTTTGTTTAATTTAAGTGGTGTGTTATACCATCTGGAAAACAATTTAAAACCATTCTCTTGTACATTCACATTAATTGAACCTTTATGTATTATTGTGTATATCTTTCCCCATTCTATGTCTGAGAGATTGATAGAGAGATCTCTTTCCCATTTTGAACTTGCAAGATTCGATTTAGGCTTTTGGTCATCAAAAAGTATGGAGTAGATAATAGATATGAGATGACGTTGTGGTTCTAAGTTAGAACAAATGGATTTGAAATGTGTTTGATCTCTTGAGAAGGCTGATCGTGATTGTGGGATAGTTAGATAATTTTTGAGTTGCATATATGACCATAAAGAAATCTGGTTATCTGTCCTTCATGTATTTAATGTAGATAAAGGAAGGAAAGAGTTTCAATCAAAGAAGTCTTCTGCCTTTGGATTGTCATGGGGTCCTAATTCTAATAAAAAGGATCTAACAAAGTCTGGAGGAAACTCAGGATTATGTCTAATCGATGTGAGTGGACTTGGGATTGAAGAGATATGGTATTGACGGCATGTAATATTAAAAGCATGCAATGTGTTGCTAATTAGTGGATGGTGTTTACATTGTTGAGGAATATGTCTAGTATTTATCCAGGCTATATTTTGGAGTGGTAATTTGAGAAGGCCTGTTCGATAGAAATCCATGCTTTGGTGGTTGTATGTACGTTCCAATCTACTATTCTGGCCAATTGACATGCCAAATAGTATTTTCGGATGTCCGGCAATCCCAATCCACCTTTCAATTTAGGTAAGGATAATCTATCAAAGCTTAATCTAGCTCTTTTTCCACTCCAGATGAATTTTGAACAAGCTTTACGGAAGGATGTAAAAAATGTCTGTGGTAATTTTATTGGAATCGTTTGGAACAAATAAAGAATTTTTGGCAAGTTGTTCATTTTAATAATAGAGGATCTACCAAACCAAGAAAATAAACCAGACAACCAAGCCTCAAGATCTTTCTGGATATTTTGTAAAATTGGTACATAGTTTTTACTATAAAGATCTGAAAGATTGGTCGGTTTAGGTATTCCAAGGTATTTAATGTAATTTGCGCTCCATCTGAAAGGAAAATTTGCCTGGCATAAGGTTTTGGTCTCATGTGGTAAAGATACATTAAGTGCTTCAGATTTATCAAAAATAATTTTAAGATTAGTTAGGTTTTCGAAAAGAGATAGATCTTTGAGGAGATTGGGAAGAAAAAGGTGAGGATCTCGTAGGAATAATAGTATATCATCAGTAGGGATGAGCTTCGAGTTTGAGTCGAACTCATGTTCGACTCGAACATTGGCTATTCGCAAGTTCGCCGAACATTGAACAATTTGGGGTGTTCGCGGCAAATTCGAATGCCGCGGAACACCCTTTAAAAGTCTATGGGAGAAATCAAAAGTGCTAATTTTAAAGGCTTATATGCAAGTTATTGTCATAAAAAGTGTTTGGGGACCTGGGTCCTGCCCCAGGGGACATGGATCAATGCAAAAAAAAGTTTTAAAAATGGCCGTTTTTTCAGGAGCAGTGATTTTAATAATGCTTAAAGTCAAACAATAAAAGTGTAATATCCCTTTAAATTTTGTAGCTGGGGGGTGTCTATAGTATGCCTGTAAAGGGGCGCATGTTTCCCATGTTTAGAACAGTCTGACAGCAAAATAACATTTAAAAGGAAATAACCCATTTAAAACTACTTGCGGCTATTGCATTGCCGTCCGACAATACACATAGAAGTTCATTGATAAAAACGGGATAGGAATTCCCCACAGGGGAACCCCGAACCAAAATTAAAAAAAAAATGATGTGGGGGTCCCCCTAAATTCCATACCAGGCCCTTCAGGTCTGGTATGGATTTTAAGAGGAACCCCGCGGCAAAAATAAAACCGGTGTGGGGTCCCCCCAAAAATCCATACCAGACCCTTATCCGAGCACGCAACCTGGCAGGCCGCAGGAAAAGAGGGGGGGACAAGAGTGCGCCCCCCCTCCTGAACCGTACCAGGCCACATGCCCTAAACATTGGGAGGGTGCTTTGGGGTAGCCCCCCAAAACACCTTGTCCCCATGTTGATGAGGACAAGGGCTTCATCCCGACAACCCTGGCCGGTGGTTGTGGGGGTCTGCGGGCGGGGGGCTTATCGGAATCTGGAAGCCCCCTTTAACAAGGGGACCCCCAGATCCCGCCCCCCTGTGTGAAATGGTAAGAGGGTACTTACCCCTACCATTTCACTAAAAAACTGTCAAAAATGACAAGAGACAGTTTTTGACAATTCCTTTATTTAAATGCTTCTTCTTTCTTCTATCTTCCTTCATCTTCTTCTTCTTCTTCTGGTTCTTCTGGTTCTTCCTCCGGCGTTCTCGCCTGGCATCTCCTCCGCGGCGTCTTCTATCTTCTTCTCCTCGGGCTGCTCTGCACCCATGGCATGGGGGGAGACTCCCGCTGTTCTCTTCATCTTCTTCTTCATCTTCTTCTTTTCTTCTCTTCTTCATTTTCTTCTCCGGGCTGCTCCGCACCCATGCTGGCATAAAGCGAGGCTCCCGCTGTGTGACGGTGTCTCCTCGTCTGACGGTTCTTAAATAACGGGGGGCGGGGCCACCCGGTGACCCCACCCCCCCCTCTGGCACACGGTGACTTGACGGGACTTCCCTGTGACGAAAGTGCTAGAAAGTTTTTGATTAAATTCAATCTGTTTTCTGTTTTATTTCGGTAGATGTGTTTTTAATATTGTACAGTTGTGTATTATAATTGACAAATTGTTCTGCTATTTGATTGTTAGAAGATAATTTGGTTCCTTCAGGGGAATTAATAGAGTGTATTATTGTAGTCGATTGTTTTGCCTGAAGTGCTCTAGCTAGTAATTTACCTGTTTTGTTACCAAATTTATAAAATTGTTTTGATAAAGTATATATTTACGTTTCGTTATTTTAGTAAGTTCCTCCATCATTTCGGTTCTAGCTAAGGTGAGTTCTTGGAGGGTCGAAATAGCTTGTGTTTTTTTTGTGAGATTTTTCTAATTCATGAATACGGACAGCCAGATTGGATATTAATTTTTGTCTTTCACGTCGTCTTTTGGAGGCTATCGCTATTAATTCACCACGAATAATGCATTTATGAGCTTCCCATATTAGCATTGGGGAAATGTCGGCATTATCGTTCTCAGTGAAGTATTGAGTGAGCCTAAGTTGAATGTGTGACGCTATTTTATTATCCGTAAGTAGAGATGGATCGAGACGCCATATCTGTGATCGAGATTGAGTGATCGGAAATTCAATCAACATGGTCATAGGGTGATGATCCGATAAAAACATTGGTTCTATAGTTGCTTTAACGAGCATGGGAAGGTCTCTTTGTGTGATAAAGAAATAGTCAATTCTGGAATACCTTCCATGAGGATTAGAATAAAAAGTATAATCTTTAGTGGTAGGATGTAAAGTACGCCAGGAGTCATGCAATGTGAGTTCTTGGAGGGATTTCTTAATAGTACGTAATGCCTTAAATGGTAATTTAGATGAGCCTGAAGAGGTGTCTTGAATAGGATTTAAAGGGACATTAAAATCTCCCCCTACTATTAAAATTTCTTCTTGAAAGGAAGCAAGCTCCTGCATTGTACTTGTGAAAAAGGAAACCTGTTTGACATTGGGGGAGTAAATATTAGCTAGGGTTAGGCGTTTGTCAAACAAGGATCCTTTGAGAAACAGGAAATGACCATCCTCATCTATCTGTGAGTCTGTTATTTGGAATGGGCAATTTTTTGAAAAAAGAATAGAAACTCCTTTAGTTTTAGAGTCCTTATTGGTGGCATGTATTACCGTTGGAAAATGGTGATTTAAGTATTTTGGTACATTGTCGGTTTTGAAATCTGTTTCTTGGATGAACACAATATCCGCTTTTAATTTGTACATGGAGTGGAGTACTTGTGAACGTTTTTCAGGGATATCGAGACCTTTAGCATTTAATGAAATGATTTTGGCTGTAGCATTGTGGTTAACCTTAGGATGAGATGTAACCTTATTAGGCGATATTGTGCGATCTGACCCATATTTTTTTGCATGCATGTTTGTCGATGTGTTAATGTATGTACAAGAAAGATGCAATATATATATTCGTGAAATTAATAGTAGCTAGGAAGAATACCCTAATTATATACCAGGAGAGGATTCACTTAGGTTTGTCAAGTACTGGAACAAAAAGATTTGTTTGTGTAAAGTAGAATGCAGTGTAGGTGAGAGGGTAATATGTACAGATCTATGATAATTGAAAGTTATGAAAGTGGAAATAGAGCCTAAAAAGGAAGAGGAAAAAGGGAAAAGAAAAAATAAATAAATAAATAAGTAAAAATAAATTAAAAATAAATTAAATTAATAAATTAATAAATAAATAGATAAATAAATAAATAAATATTACGGAGACTTGCAAGACCTGCTCGCTAGTCCAAATGCAGTAAATACCTAAATGTATACGCAGCCGGATTGAGTCAGTGGTTTTTGTATAAAGAGAGGGAAAAAAATAGTTCAGAAGAACCAAAAAATCAGAGGAAACCACTGTGTGGGAGGATAAATCAACACTGGAGTGTGGTATAACTTTTGCAATAGGAAGTAAATCTCGCTGACTTTGGGAGAATACTCTTTTAATGATATATATGAAGAAGGTGTCTATAATTTTGATTGAATCTGAGAAGTGGGAACATACCATTTTTTTTTCCGGCTTGTATAAAAAGTAAAAAAAAAACAAACCGTGATATTTACGGTTATGTTTATTTCGTGTAAGATCAAATGAATTTTATGAGTATGGCATTAACTGTAGAAATAAAATCAATATGCTAATATACCTTAAACTAATTGATAAGGATAACTGTTAGAATTATTTAGAATCCTAAATATATAGTACGTAACTTATATCTTAAGAGTTGATATACAATATTATAGAATATGCTCGATAAACATATTGTAACAAATTTAAACATCAACAAACTAATAAAGATAAAACAATGACTCTTAAAAGTAGAAAAAGAGAGATAGCATCAAAACATTCACTCCCTCTAACCTTTGTCACTCCCTTCTGCACCCCCTCCCTTCCTTTCTCTGTACTGTATTTCTTTTCTTTCCCTTTCCTTTTCATTTATCAAAGAGATAACCTACTTAAAAACAATGTATCTCTGTGCAACAGTGTTAACTGAGGAAGTAATAAATAACCAAGAGTTGAGCAACCGAATTCCGAAATATTTCTTAAGTAAATCTCAGAGCCCTCAGCCCTCCAATCGGTAGTTAGAAGACTTAGGGCTAAGATATAAAGCAGGAAAATCCTTGTATCTAAATATGAGAATGAATAAGTCAATTAAAACAGGTTAGTCCAAACCAAAATCATGTTTAGCATCTTTGAGGAAATAAAAAAGAGAATCTCCTTATAGTGGATTATTAGTGAAGAGAGATTTGTGGAGAAAACAAGTTACAACAATTAAGCTGTATAAAAAGGAGGAACAGAGATAGGATCAAAATCGAAGCAATAAAGAAAAACAGAATTAGACTGAGTGAGGATATCCCTCTAAGATTACAGTCTGAGGACCTATTATTTATCTATCTCGTCTGGCTTTACGGTTGCACCTGGGTTTCATCGGGCTGTTGATTGAAGGAGATAGTGGTCCTTGCTGAGATGATCTTTCTTCAGACGATGAGCGGTGTCTGCGGTAGCGGACTTCCTGGGTCTCCATCGGTTCATTCCTGAGGTGATGTGAGGATGCCAGTGAAGGACGGAATTCTGCATACAAATCTGGTATCTCTGGGAGCGGGATATCCAATGTGTCACAGAAGTAATTGAGATCTTCAGGAACTCTGAGAAGAGCAGAGCGCCAGTGTACAGAGGCTGCCAGACCAAAAGGAAATTTCCAACGATATATTATACCTTTGGTACGTAATATTTCCAGCAAAGGTTTTAATTCTCTCCTGCGTTGTAAAGTAATGCTGGAGAGATCTTGGAATATGTGAAGCTCCTTACCATGGTATAATAGCGGTGTCACAGTACATGCTCTTCTCAATATTTCTTCTTTAAGCTGGTAATCTACTATGCAGCAAATTACGTCTCTTGGTGGATCTGAATCTTTTCCCTTAGGTCTAAGGGCTCGGTGTATAGGTTCCATGGTGATTGGGGTATCCTTTGGTCTATTTAGCACATTATTAAAAATGCTTATAACTTCTGTTAGCAGATGCTTAGTATCCACAGATTCAGTCAAAACTCGTAAGCGAAGGTTGTGGTGTCTACCACGATTATCCAAATCTTCTAAATGCCGATTCATATCTCTAAGTTGTCTTGTGTGGGTGTCTATTATCATATGATTTTTACGGAGCTCTGTAGAGTGTGATGCTGTCATCTTCTCAACTGCCATTACTCTGCCTGTAATAGCCTGAATGTCGATCCTCAGATCCGTAATAGCAGCCGTCAGGGTATTATTAATATCTGCAGCCACAGACCTAAGAACATTCAAGCTGGGCTGTTGGATAACATCTGAGTGTGGAGTCAGAACAATTCCTCCATCGTTGTTTTCCAAGTGGGGAGAGGTGACAGCTCCATCATTAGATCCTGTCAGCCGGCGCTGTGTGTTCTGTGAGGTAAAAGCCGTCGCCATATTGCCGGCCTGGGAGCGGAATAACTCTGGAAGGTTTTGAGGTATTCCGCTGGTCAAATCATGGGGCAAACGTGACCTCAATGTCGAGGATGTTCTAGAAGCCGTTCCCATAATATTTTCGGACGTTTATGATACTTCCACCTTCTGTGGTAAATAGTATTCAATCCCTGTCAGCGAGAGCTCTGGGATTAGGCAGCCATCTTCTCTAGCGTCAAGCCACGCCCCTCTTGGCAGGAGAATTTTACAGGAGGGGTGTTACTGGCCAGATCAGGGGAAAACAGAGGGGAAAAAGCCATAAAAAGAAAAGGAATGCAGCCGCCACATCCAATGATTGGAGCTGCACATAGGTGTGCCCACAGGGTGTGCCAGGTGTGCCTGGGCACACCCTAATCACCCTGTGCTGCACAGATTCCCCTTGCTGCTTGGCTGCAGAGAAAGGGACTGGGAAATCTCTGTCCTCAGTCCCTTACTCTGTCTCAAATGTGAGACATCGGGGGTCTGTTTAGACTTGTGATATTTCACCAAAGCCCCCCAAAGGGGCTCATAAAAAATTGTAAAAAACATAATAAAAAATTATTGTAAAACAAATTATGTAGCAAATAATAAAAAAAGAATAAAAATATAATTGACTGTAGTCAATATATATATATATATATAAAAAACACACATGTTTGATCTTTAGGGTGCACACCTATGGAGCTGCAATATATGACATTTCTGGTGTTGGGTTTATTACGGCTTTGAATAAAACACAACAGTCTGAGATGTGACAGTTTGGCTGCATTCACACCTGAGTGTTTTTACTGCGATTTTTGCCACGATTATTACCACGTTTTTGTACGGGTCAAAAGGTCACCAATGTAAAAAGCAGAAAAACGCCTGTAATCTGCCCCAAAGAAGCTCATGTTCTTTGAGCTTGGGTCAGTTCACACCAGATGAAGTCAGTTCCAGTCAGTTTCTGGTCAGTTTCTGCACCAGAAACTGACTGCATGGTGTGAACTAGAGCCATTTGAATATATGGAAAACACTGTGCATGCATTTTTAGTGCAGAAAAAAAGTGCACAGAACTGCATCTGGTGTGAGCTGGCCGTAAGGCATTTTTCAAGCGTTTTACTTCAGGTGACAAAACGCTCAGATGTGAACAGGTGCCATTGAAATGAATGGGATTTTGCTTGTTGGGGGGGGTTTTACAAGCGATTTATGAGCTGAAAACGCCGGTGTGTGAATGCAGCCTTATACTCACAGGGTACAATATCTGTAGATGGGAGGATCTCGGTGAAAAAGTGAAACTTCCTCATCCATTTTTTTCTCTCCCACACTCAAAATTCTTCATTTTGTTGTTTGTGTCCTGAGCTTCCCGATCGTCTCTTCACAGACAGGTGTGACCGGAAAGGTAAGATTACATAGAACCCGATCTAATATACTGAGTGATGCCGAGTGATAATACTGAGTGTTATTGCTGCGTACACACGGTCGGACTTTTCACCTGCAAAAGTCCGACGGACGCCGCCGGACAAAGTCCGGCGGAAAGTCCGACCGTGTGTGGTCTCCATCGGACTTCCGACGGACCGTTTCGGTAGGATTTTTGCGGAAATCCGACGTACTTTAGATTTGAAGCCTGCTTCAAATCTTTACGTCGTACCTCCGCCGGACTCAGTTCCTGACGGAAAGCCCGTTCGTCTGTATGCTAGTCCGAAGGACCAGATACGACGGAGGAGCAGGTTGCTGCATCTCGCGCTCGCTGCAATAGGAAAAACAAATCTTCCTATTGCGGCGAGCGCGGGGCATACCAGGCCCTTAGGTCTGGTATGGATTATAAAGGGGAACCCCTACGCCGAAAAAACGGCGTGGGGTCCCCCTAAAATCCATACCAGACCCCGATCCGAGCACGCAGCCTGGCCGGTCAGGACAGGGGGTGGGGTGGGGACGAGCGAGCGCCCCCCCCCCCTCCTGAACCGTACCAGGCCGCATGCCCTCAACATGGGGGGTGGGTGCTTTGGGGGAGGGGGGCGCCCTGCGCCCCCCCCCCAAAGCACCTTGTCCCCATGTTGATGAGGACAAGGGCCTCTTCCTGACAACCCTGGCCATTGGTTGTCGGGGTCTGCGGGCGGGGGCTTATCGGAATCTGGGAGCCCCCTTTAATAAGGGGGCCCCCAGATCCCGGCCCCCCACCCTATGTAAATGAGTATGGGGTACATGGTACCCCTACCCATTTACCTAGGTAAAAAGTGTCAGTAATAAAACACAACACAGGTTTTTAAAATAATTTATTAAACAGCTCCGGGGGGGTCTTCTTCCGTCTTCGGGGGTCCCTCCGGTTCATCTTCTCCCGGCGTCCGGTTGGTTCTTCTCCGCTCTCCGGCCTCTTCTCCCGGTGTCCCAGGTCTTCGGCCGGCCCCTCCGCTATCTTCAGGTAGCTCTATTGCTAGCGGAGGTCCGGACTTCTGGGCTTCTTGGCTTCTTGTGTTCTCTTCTCTTCTCTTCCCCCAGATGTTGACACGACGCTCTCTCCGGCTGGACTGGTCTCTGAGGGCTGCGTTGTGACTTATATAGGCAGAGACCCCGCCCCCATATGATGTCACAGTCCCTGGGCATGCTGGGACTGTGACGTTTTAGGGGGCGTGGTCGACCACGCCCCCTAAAACGTCACAGTCCCAGCATGCCCAGGGACTGTGACATCATATGGGGGCGGGGTCTCCGCCTATATAAGTCACAACGCAGCCCTCAGAGACCAGTCCAGCCGGAGAGAGCGTCGTGTCAACATCTGGGGGAAGAGAAGAGAAGCCAAGAAGCCAAGAAGCCCAGAAGTCCGGACCTCCGCTCGCAATAGAGCTACATGAAGACAGCGGAGGGGCCGGCCGAAGACCTGCGACACCGGGAGAAGAGGCCGGAGAGCGGAGAAGAACCAACCGGACGCCGGGAGAAGATGAAGCGGAGGGACCCCCGAAGCCGGAAGAAGACCCCCGAAGCCGGAGGAAGATTCCCCCCCCCGGAGCTGTTTAATAAAATATTTTAAAAACCTGTGTAGTGTGTTTTATTACTTACACTTTTTTCCTAGGTAAATGGGTAGGGGTACCATGTACCCCATACTCATTTACATAGGGTGGGGGGCCGGGATCTGGGGGCCCCCTTATTAAAGGGGGCTCCCAGATTCCGATAAGCCCCCGCCCGCAGACCCCGACAACCAACGGCCAGGGTTGTCGGGAAGAGGCCCTTGTCCTCATCAACATGGGGACAAGGTGCTTTGGGGGGGGGGGGGCGCAGGGCGCCCCCCTCCCCCAAAGCACCCACCCCCCATGTTGAGGGCATGCGGCCTGGTACGGTTCAGGAGGGGGGGGGGCGCTCGCTCGTCCCCACCCCCTTTCCTGACCGGCCAGGCTGCGTGCTCGGATCGGGGTCTGGTATGGATTTTAGGGGGACCCCACGCCGTTTTTTCGGCGTAGCGGGGTTCCCCTTTATAATCCATACCAGACCTAAGGGCCTGGTATGCCCCGCGACGGGGCTAGCAAGGTGTCAATCTCGCCGATAAAAGCGGCAAGATTGACATCCTTTTCTAGTCCCGTCGCACCTGAGTCACGTTCAAAATGAACGGACTTGTCCGTGTGTGGGCAAGTCCGTTCATTCTGAAAGTCCGCCGGAACTCCGGCGAAAGTCCGTCGGAAAGACGGGCGGACTTAGCCCGCCGGAAAGTCCCGGCGTGTGTGGGCAAGTCCGTCCGTTTTAAAGTCCGGCGCACCTGGCGGACAAAGTCCGTCGGAAAGTGTGCCGGACCAAGTAGGATAGAAAGTCCGACCGTGTGTACGTGGCATTAGGATGGGGGATGGAGGGTGCAGATGTGTGATGAACGATTGTATGGAGGACGATCAGTCACTTTTTGTTCATGTCTGCCATTAATAAACTTCCATCAGATATTTTTCTTATACTTTGTATTCCTCATCTAATCTCACCTTTAGGCCTCATGAACATCGGATGTTTTTGGACATTTTTACAGCGGCTGTTTTTGGCTTCAGATGTTTTTTTCTACAGTCAATAAACTCCCCACCATGTTATCCTATGTGTCCATGTTATCCTATGTGTCCATGTTATCCTATGTGTCCATGTTCTCCTATGTGTCCCATGTTATCCTATGTGTCCGTGTTATCCTATGTGTCCCAGTTATCCTATGTGTCCCATGTTATCCTATGTGTCCATGTTATCCTATGTGTCCCATGTTATCCTATGTGTCCGTGTTATCCTATGTGTTTGTGTTATCCTATGTGTCCATGTTATCCTATGTGTCCCAGTTATCCTATGTGTCCCAGTTATCCTATGTGTCCCAGTTATCCTATGTGTCCCATGTTCTCCTATGTGTCCCAGTTATCCTATGTGTCCATGTTATCCTATGTGTCCATGTTATCCTATGTGTCCATGTTATCCTATGTGTCCCATGTTATCCTATGTGTCCCATGTTATCCTATGTGTCCCATGTTATCCTATGTGTCCATGTTATCCTATGTGTCCGCATTTCATTTACAGACATTTTTCATTTTTTTACTTAAAAAAAAATGCTTCTAAACGCAAACGCAGCTAAACACGGCATGTACACGTGGCAAAACTGACATTTATAACTGCTTTCCGACCAGTGCACGATGATATACGTCGGCACAATGGCACAGATGCGCAAATGGATGTACCTGTATGTCCCCTTTAAGACGTGGCATTGTGGGCATACTCCGTGACCATGCCCACGTGACTCATGGCCTCGATGTCCGCCAGTGTCGAGCAATCGTGTCACGGAGTGGCAGAACGGGAAACTGCCTTTGTAAACAATAGGGATGAGCTTCGTGTTCGAGTCGAACCCATGTTCGACTCGAACATCGGCTGTTCGACCGTCCGTCGAATTGCGAACGATATGGGCCGTTCGCGCCAAATTCGTGTGGCGCGTCACGGCCCATAATTCACTGCGGCATCGCAGTGCATTGCTGGCTGATGATTGGCCAAGCATGCACTATGACCCGCATGCTTGGCCAATCACAGCGCCGTCAGTAGAGAGAGCCGTAATTGGCCAAAGCCAGGGTGGCTTTGGCCAATTATGGCTCAGGGGATTTAGTACACGCCCCACACTATATAAGGCCGCCTGCACGACGGCCCTGTGTAGTGTGTGTTCCGGTGTGCTGAGAGATAGAGAGACAGTGTCATTTGATTTGAGTTAGATAGATTAGGCAGAACAGTCAGTCAGTTAGCTGCACTTACAGTGTATTGTGTATATATATGCATCCCAGGTGTTGCATATATATATATATATACACTGTATTCAGTTTAGCTAGATCCGTTCCTGTTATCTTCTATCTAGACTATTTACATTTAGTGCAGTGCGTCCTGCTCACAGTGTTCAGCTAGATCCATTCCTGTTATCTTCTAGACTATTTACATTTAGTGCAGTGCGTCCTGCTCACAGTGTTCAGCTAGATCCGTTCCTGTTATTTACATTTAGTGCAGTGCGTCCTGCTCACAGTGTTCAGCTAGATCCGTTCCTGCTATTTACATTTAGTGCAGTGCGTCCTGCTCACAGTGTTCAGCTAGATCCGTTCCTGCTATTTACATTTAGTGCAGTGCGTCCTGCTCAGTGTTCAGCTAGTGTCAGGAAAGGGTCCATCCGCTGGTAAGATATATCATTTGGCATGCAGTACTGGGGTCCACCAGCAGGTGTCTCCTGGCAGTGTTGAACTGTCAGGAGAATATTTCCCTGCTGGTGTCATTTCATCTTTTGGCCGCAGTACTGATGTCCACCAGCGGGTGGATCCTGGCAGTATGGAACAGACAACACACACTGCGCTCAGCTGTGACATGAGGTCAATTACCAGCCTTATAAATACCCGGCAAGCCCTCATAGGCTTGCCTTGGTATCTCTCTCCCTGCACTCTAACCTTGCTGCCCGTTACTTTGACCTTGAGCCTGCATCTGCCTTGTCCTGACCTGACCTGATCTGATCCCATCCCTATCCTGAGCCTATCCCCTCTGTTCCTGGTTACCTTGGATCCCTGCCCTGTATCCCATCCATCCACCCTCTTCCTGTCCTGCTGGTTTGATCTCCCTGTGTATAACCTTGGCCTGGCTTTGTTTACGATTACGGTATCTCCATTTCCTTGTATATATTGTTGTTTGTAGTGGGTTTGTTGTGTTGGTTTTGCACTGTTTATATTTCTTTATTTGTCACTTATTTATTAAACACCATTATTTCACTTATATGTGTTTTGGGTTTCCTCTGTGCAGTCCACACAGTCTGGTCAATTAGATTCTCTGACAGTATACCAAGGCCATCCCTGACCAGACGTGGCTGCATTGAGGAAACCATCCTGGTTTATCGGGTCTGCTAATATGGATTTCGATGAAATTCTTTATTATGCTCTGCTAGCAGAAGAGGATGGTGAATATTGTCGCCAGATTTTAAAAGGGTGGACTAGTGACAGGCTGATGGAAACTATCCGATCAGCTCATTCCCTAGTGGATCAGGGGTATGTGTCTTTTGAAGATGTTCAGCCTCTGATCCAGTTATGTGCAAAACCAGCCCTGTCATGCATTCCCGAGGGAAGTGATGATTTTTCGCCCCCCTTCAATTATGGCCAAGTTGAATCCCTGGTTTGGTTGTTAGAGGATGATCCAGCCTATTTTATGGAACATTATTCCTCCTGTTCACAGCAAGTGTTGTCTAATTGCATCCAGTCGGTGCAATCCTTGATTAGTCAGGCTGTGTGTGAATCAGCGTTTGTTCAACCTGTGCTGCAGGTATGGTCAGATCTCCTGTCTTTTGCTAAGCCACAATACTCCAGCCCTGCCATTAATCCTCTGTCTCCCCAAAAATGTATCTCCCCGTCGCCTATGGCAACCTCAGCTACAGCCCAGTTTATCAAACCCCCTACCAAATACTACTACCCAGTCTCCAAGTGTAGCACCTATCCCAGCCTGAGGTTTCGGTGCCCGTGTCTCCGCCTGAAGTTTCGGTGCCCGTGTTTCAGCCTGGAGTTTCGGTGCCCGTGTCTCAGCTTGCTGAATCGGTGCCCGTTACCCAGTCTGTTGAATCGGTGCCCGTTACCCGGTCCGCTGAACTGGTGCCCGTTACCCAGTCTGCTAAACCGAAGTCCGTCACTTGGCCTGTCAAGCCAGTATCCGTTATCCGGCTTGCCGAACCAGTGCCCGGTTTCCAGCTCGCTGGGTCAGGGCCTGTTTCCCAGCCCACTGGGCCGGGGTCCGTTACCCAGCTTGCTGAGCCGGTGCCTGTAATCCGGCCTGCCCTTACGGTGCTCGCTGTTCGGCCCAATGTTCCAGAGCCTGCTGCCCAGCTCAATGACCCGGAGCCTGCTGCCCAGCTCGATGACCCTGAGCCTGCTGCCCAGCTCGATGACCCGGAGCCTGCTGCCCAGCTCGATGACCCGGAGCCTGCTGCCCAGCTCGATGACCCGGAGCCTGCTGCCCAGCTCGATGACCCGGAGCCTGCTGCCCAGCTCGATGACCCGAAGCCTGCTGCCCAGCTCGATGACCCGGAGCCTGCTGCCCAGCTCGATGACCCGGAGCCTGCTGCCCAGCTCGATGACCCGGAGCCTGCTGCCCAGCTCGATGACCCGGAGCCTGCTGCCCAGCTCGATGACCCGGAGCCTGCTGCCCAGCTCGGTTTGTTCCTGTGTGCTGCCCAGCTCGGGTTGTTCCTGTGTGCTGCCCAGCTCGGGTTGTTCCTGTGTGCTGCCCAGCTCGGGTTGTTCCTGTGTGCTGCCCAGCTCGGGTTGTTCCTGTGTGCTGCCCAGCTTGGGTTGTTCCTGTGTGCTGCTCAGCTCGGGTTGTTCCTGTGTGCTGCCCAGCTCAAGTTGTTCCTGTGTGTTGCCCAGCTCAAGTTGTTCCTGTGTGCTGCCCAGCTCAAGTTGTTCCTGTGTGCTGCCCAGCTCAAGTTGTTCCTGTGTGCTGCCCAGCTCAAGTTGTTCCTGTGTGCTGCCCAGCTCAAGTTGTTCCTGTGTGCTGCCCAGCTCAAGTTGTTCCTGTGTGCTGCCCAGCTCAAGTTGTTCCTGTGTGCTGCCCAGCTCAAGTTGTTCCTGTGTGCTGCCCAGCTCAAGTTGTTCCTGTGTGCTGCCCAGCTCAAGTTGTTCCTGTGTGCTGTCCAGCTCAAGTTGTTCCTGTGTGCTGTCCAGCTCAAGTTGTTCCTGTCCGCTGCCCAGCTCAAAGACTCTGACATGCCAGCCGTCTGCCCGGATGTGCCTGATGACCAGCCTGAAATGCCTTCTTCCACCATTCTGCTTGATGTCATAGACCATGGACAATTAAGACCAGTTGGAGCGTCCGGAGGCCGCTCCTTTAGGGAGGGGTATTGTCAGGAAAGGGTCCATCCGCTGGTAAGATATATCATTTGGCATGCAGTACTGGGGTCCACCAGCAGGTGTCTCCTGGCAGTGTTGAACTGTCAGGAGAATATTTCCCTGCTGGTGTCATTTCATCTTTTGGCCACAGTACTGATGTCCACCAGCGGATGGATCCTGGCAGTATGGAGCAGACAACACACACTGCGCTCAGCTGTGACATGAGGTCAATTACCAGCCTTATAAATACCCGGCAAGCCCTCATAGGCTTGCCTTGGTATCTCTCTCCCTGCACTCTAACCTTGCTGCCCGTTACTTTGACCTTGAGCCTGCATCTGCCTTGTCCTGACCTGACCTGATCTGATCCCATCCCTATCCTGAGCCTATCCCCTCTGTTCCTGGTTACCTTGGATCCCTGCCCTGTATCCCATCCATCCACCCTCTTCCTGTCCTGCTGGTTTGATCTCCCTGTGTATGACCTTGGCCTGGCTTTGTTTACGATTACGGTATCTCCATTTCCTTGTATATATTGTTGTTTGTAGTGGGTTTGTTGTGTTGGTTTTGCACTGTTTATATTTCTTTATTTGTCACTTATTTATTAAACACCATTATTTCACTTATATGTGTTTTGGGTTTCCTCTGTGCAGTCCACACAGTTTGGTCAATTAGATTCTCTGACAGCTAGATCCGTTCCTGCTATTTACATTTAGTGCAGTGCGTCTTGCTCACAGTGTTCAACTAGATCCGTTCCTGCTATTTACATTTAGTGCAGTGCGTCCTGCTCACAGTGTTCAGCTAGATCCGTTCCTGTTATCTTCTAGACTATTTACATTTAGTGCAGTGCGTCCTGCTCACAGTGTTCAGCTAGATCCGTTCCATCTATTTACATTTAGTGCAGTGCGTCCTGCTCACAGTGTTCAGCTAGATCCGTTCCTGCCATTTACATTTAGTGCAGTGCGTCCTGCTCACAGTGTTCAGCTAGATCCGTTCCTTGTATTTATATTTAGTGCAGTGCGTCCTGCTCACAGTGTTCAGCTAGATCCGTTCCTGCTATTTACATATAGTGCAGTGCGTCCTGCTCACAGTGTTCAGCTAGACCCGTTCCTGCTATTTACATTTAGTGCAGTGCGTCCTGCTCACAGTGTTCAGCTAGATCCGTTCCTGTTATCTTCTAGACTATTTACATTTAGTGCAGTGCGTCCTGCTCACAGTGTTCAGCTAGATCCGTTCCTGTTATTTACATTTAGTGCAGTGCGTCCTGCTCACAGTGTTCAGCTAGATCCGTTCCTGCTATTTACATTTAGTGTAGTGCGTCCTGCTCACAGTGTTCAGCTAGATCCGTTCCTGCTATTTACATTTAGTGCAGTGCGTCCTGCTCACAGTGTTCAGCTAGATCCGTTCCTGTTATCTTCTAGACTATTTACATTTAGTGCAGTGCGTCCTGCTCACAGTGTTCAGCTAGATCCGTTCCTGTTATTTACATTTAGTGCAGTGCGTCCTGCTCACAGTGTTCAGCTAGATCCGTTCCTGCTATTTACATTTAGTGCAGTGCGTCCTGCTCACAGTGTTCAGCTAGATCCGTTCCTGCTAATTACATTTAGTGCAGTGCGTCCTGCTCACAGTGTTCAGCTAGATCCGTTCCTGCTATTTACATTTAGTGCAGTGCATCCTGCTCACAGTGTTCAGCTAGATCCGTTCCTGTTATCTTCTAGACTATTTACATTTAGTGCAGTGCGTCCTGCTCACAGTGTTCAGCTAGATCCGTTCCTGCTAATTACATTTAGTGCAGTGCGTCCTGCTCACAGTGTTCAGCTAGATCCGTTCCTGCTATTTACATTTAGTGCAGTGCGTCCTGCTCACAGTGTTCAGCTAGATCCGTTCCTGTTATCTTCTAGACTATTTACATTTAGTGCAGTGCGTCCTGCTCACAGTGTTCAGCTAGATCCGTTCCTGTTATCTTCTAGACTATTTACATTTAGTGCAGTGTGTCCTGCTCACAGTGTTCAGCTAGATGCGTTCCTGTTATCTTCTAGACTATTTACATTTAGTGCAGTGCGTCCTGCTCACAGTGTTCAGCTAGATCCGTTCCTGTTATCTTCCTACTGACAGGCAGGCTTGTCTGGTTACAGTATATAAAGCTACCTGAAGAAAATTACAGGTGTTCTATTTGATCCTATTAGTACCACGGTCAGGCAGCTAGACTATTTACATTTAGTGCAGTGCGTCCTGCTCACAGTGTTCAGCTAGATCCGTTCCTGTTATCTTCCTACTGACAGGCAGGCTTGTCTGGTTACAGTATATAAAGCTACCTGAAGAAAATTACAGGTGTTCTATTTGATCCTATTAGTACCACGGTCAGGCAGCTAGACTATTTACATTTAGTACAGTGCGTCCTGCTCACAGTGTTCAGCTAGATCCGTTCCTGTTATCTTCCTACTGACAGGCAGGCTTGTCTGGTTACAGTATATAAAGCTACCTGAAGAAAATTACAGGTGTTCTATTTGATCCTATTAGTACCACGGTCAGGCAGCTAGACTATTTACATTTAGTACAGTGCGTCCTGCTCACAGTGTTCAGCTAGATCCGTTCCTGTTATCTTCCTACTGACAGGCAGGCTTGTCTGGTTACAGTATATAAAGCTACCTGAAGAAAATTACAGGTGTTCTATTTGATCCTATTAGTACCACGGTCAGGCAGCTAGACTATTTACATTTAGTACAGTGCGTCCTGCTCACAGTGTTCAGCTAGATCCGTTCCTGTTATCTTCCTACTGACAGGCAGGCTTGTCTGGTTACAGTATATAAAGCTACCTGAAGAAAATTACAGGTGTTCTATTTGATCCTATTAGTACCACGGTCAGGCAGCTAGACTATTTACATTTAGTACAGTGCGTCCTGCTCACAGTGTTCAGCTAGATCCGTTCCTGTTATCTTCCTACTGACAGGCAGGCTTGTCTGGTTACAGTATATAAAGCTACCTGAAGAAAATTACAGGTGTTCTATCCCAGCTTAGTGCAGCTACAGGCCATTAGTATGTCTGGAAGGCCAAGAAGGAGAGGCAGATAGTCACAAGCCAATAAGAGAGGGCAAGCAGGCTCTGTGTCTAGTGCTGGTCGTGGAGACGGTGCATCCTCATCAGCACGTGGCCATGGGACACGCTTGGCCTTTTTTTCGGCAGCTGGCCGTGTTGAGCCGCAACATGCGGAAGACTTGGTCGAGTGGATGACCAAGCCGTCCTCATCCTCCTCATCCTCTCTCACCCATGCCCAGGGTGCTTTGTCTGGCAAAGCAGCGGCCTCTTCACTCAGCTCAATGTCATCAGTGACTCCTTCCCTAGCTCCACCATGTACTCCTGAGGATTCCCTCGAACTGTTTGACCACAGTGTTGGGTACATGCTCCAGGAGGATGCCCAGCGTTTGGAAGGCTCTGATGATGATACTGAGCTCGATGAAGGCAGTAACATGAGCACGGACAGAGGGGGTGCCCAAGAAGGACAGCAATCTGGCAGTCATGCTCCCCCTGCTGCAGCATACTGCCAGGTTTGCTCCAGTGATGAGGAGGGAGGGGATGATGAGGTCACTGACTCAACGTGGGTGCCTGATAGGAGAGAGGAGGAGGAGGAGGAGGAGGAGGAGGAGGTGGCACATCACCAACGAGGCAGGATGCCCTCCAGGGGCCAGCCTAAGGGCAGCACATTGACTGCATCACACCCAAAGCTCCACATGTGCAGGGCGCTGCAGTCTCTGCGCGTTATTCAAAAAGTTCTTTGGTGTGGGCCTTTTTTGAGACGAGTGCATCAGATCGCACCGCTGCTATTTGCAACATATGTCTCAAGCGTATCTCGCGTGGCCAAAACATCTCCCGCTTGGGTACCACATGCTTGACCAGACATATGTTGACCTGCCATGCAGTTCGTTGGCAAGCGTATCTAAAAGACCCACACCAAAGAACAAAGAGGATCTCTCCTTGCTCCTCATCAGCTGAGATTTCCAACCCCACTAGACCTTCAGTCCTCTCTGAGACCTGCAGTGAGAGGAATGAAGGTGTAGAATTAGGTGTGTGACAGCCAAGTACTTGTGGGCAATCTGCTTTTGGTACACCGACGTCAGATTGTACCAGGCAAATTTCCCTGCCCCAGCTGCTGCACCGCCAAAAGAAGTTTGCTCCCAGCCATCCACATGCCCAGCGGTTGAATGCTAGCTTGGCAAAATTGCTAGCACTTCAACTGCTGCCTTTTCAGTTGGTAGACTCTGCCCCCTTCCGTGAGTTTGTGGAATGTGCGGTTCCTCAGTGGCAGGTACCCAAACGCCACTTTTTCTCACGGAAAGCGATTCCGGCTCTCTACCGGCATGTGGAAGGCAATGTCCATGCCTCGCTGGACAGGGCGGTCAGCGGTAAGCTGCATATTACCGCTGACTCATGGTCCAGCAGGCATGGACAGGGACGTTACCTAAGTTTCACGGCGCATTGGGTGACTCTGCTGGCAGCTGGGAAGGATGCAGGACAAGGTGCAGTAGTGTTGGAGGTTGTTCCACCACCACGCCTCCAAAATGCTGATTGTGACACACCTCTCTCCTCCACCCCCTCCTCTTCTTCTTCCTCCATGGCCTCTTCCTCGGAACCAGCGGTGCTCCGTAGGCATTCAAGGGGCTACGCAAGTACGCAGGCCAAAAGATGCCATGCGGTGCTTGAGCTGGTGTGCTTGGGGGACAGGAGCCACACTGGGGCAGAGGTTCTGTCAGCTCTGCAGGGGCAGGTTCAGAGGTGGTTGACCCCACGCCAACTTAAGGCAGGAATGGTGGTTTGCGACAATGGCACCAACCTCCTCTCTGCCCTCCGACAGGGACAAATGACCCATGTGCCCTGTTTGGCTAACGTCCTTAACTTGGTGGTGCAGCGGTTCTTGGGCAGGTACCCGGGCTTACAGGATGTCCTGAGGCAGGCCAGGAAAGTCTGTGTGCATTTCTGCCGGTCATATAATGCCAGTGCTCGGCTGACGGACCTCCAAAAGGAGTTTAACCTGCCCAAGAACCGCCTAATCTGTGACATGCCCACCAGGTGGAACTCAACGTTGGCCATGCTGCAGCGGCTGCACACGCAGCAGAGGGCCATCAATGAGTACCTGTGCGACTATGGCACCAGGACAGGGTCAGGGGAGCTTGTTTTTTTTTCCCCACGCCAGTGGGCCATGATCAGGGATGCATGCACTGTCCTGTCACCATTCGAGGAGGCCACGAGGATGGTGAGCACTGACAGTGCATGCATCAGTGACACTGTCCCCCTTGTCCACCTGTTGGAGCACACGCTGCATGGAATAATGGACAGGGCACTTGAGGCAGAACAGAGGCAGGAAGAGGAGGACTTCCTTAGCTCTCAAGGCCCCCTTTATCCAGACAGTGTTCCTGCGTGCCCGCCGATCACACAGGAAGAGGATGAGGAGGAGGAGGAGGAGGAGGAAGATTGTGTCAGTATGGAGGTGGAGCCTGGCACTCAGCATCAGCAGCAGTCTTTAAGGGATCAGTCCCAAGGAACACATGGACTTGTACGTGGCTGGGAGGAGGTGGCTGCGGACGTTGTTGTCCTTAGTGACCCAGAGGACTCCGGACCGAATGCCTCAGCAAACCTACGCTGCATGGCCTCCCTGATCCTGCAAAGCCTGCCTAAGGATCCTCGTATTCGTGGTATCAAGGAGAAGGACCAATACTGGCTGGCAACCCTCCTTGATCCACGTTACAAGGGTAAGGTTGCGGACCTTATCTTGCCATCGCAGAGGGAGCAGAGGATGAAACATCTTCGGGAGGCCTTGCAGAAAGGTCTGTGCAACGCGTTCCCAGAGACTGGGAGGTTACAAACTCCTGTTTCTGGACAACGTGTTGCTGAGGCTTCGGTCAGTCAAAGAAGGAGCGGTGGAGAAGGTGGCCGTCTGACCGATGCGTTCAGACAATTTTTTGGTCCGCAGCCCCAAGGTATGATCGGTTCCAGCAACCATCGCCAGCGTCTGTTTTACATGGTGCAGGAATACCTAGGGGCAAGATCAGACTTGGACACCTTTCCCACCGAAAATCCTCTGGGTTACTGGGTCTTGAGGATGGATCACTGGCCAGAGCTTGCACAGTATGCAATTGAGCTACTGGCCTGTCCTGCATCCAGCGTTCTTTCGGAACGCACATTCAGTGCTGCTGGAGGCGTGGTAACCGATCACAGGGTGCGTCTGTCCACCAACTCGGTCGATCGACTGACCTTCATAAAAATGAATCAGTCTTGGATCACCACCAGCTACCAAGCACCTGATGCTGATGTAACCGAATAATTTTTTTTGAAATCTCAGATCCCTTCAAAGACTGCCTATGCTGATGCTGAGTGACTATCCCTGAGTAATTATCCTCTTCCTCCTCAATCATCACGCTGATAGCTTGTAAGAACATTTTTGGTTCTGGGCGCCACCACCAGTGCCTAAGGCACAATTTTTCAGCCCCTGTTTAACAGGGGCGTGTAATTACAATTTTTGATGTAATACTTTGCAGCAGGGCTCGTTCCTGCATTCCAACTAGAGTGTCTGTGAGGGGTTGCAGTGTTGTGGCACCAGCACCAGTGCCTAAGGCCCAATTTTTCTGCCCCTGTCTAACAGGGGCATGTAATTACAATTTTTGATGCAATACTTTGCAGCAGGGCTCGTTCCTGCGTTCCAACTAGAGTGTCTGTGAGGGGTTGCAGTGTTGTGGCACCAGCACCAGTGCCTAAGGCCCAATTTTTCTGCCCCTGTCTAACAGGGGCGTGTAATTACAATTTTTGATGCAATACTTTGCAGCAGGGCTCGTTCCTGCATTCCAACTAGAGTGTCTGTGAGGGGTTGCAGTGTTGTGGCACCAGCACCAGTGCCTAAGGCCCAATTTTTCTGCCCCTGTCTAACAGGGGCGTGTAATTACAATTTTTGAAGCAATACTTTGCAGCAGGGCTCGTTCCTGCGTTCCAACTAGAGTGTCTGTGAGGGGTTGCAGTGTTGTGGCACCAGCACCAGTGCCTAAGGCCTAATTTTTCAGCTCCTGTTCAACAGGGGCATGTAATTACAATTCTTGATCTAATATTTCACAGCAGGGCCCTGTGAGGGCTTACAGTGTTGTGGCCACAGCAACACCTAAGGCCCAAATTTCTGCTGAGTATATAGGGCAGGACCCTACTTTCAAACATCTAACTTACAAACGACTCCTACTTGCAAACGGAAGGAGACAACAGGAAGTGAGATGAAATCTACCCCTAGGAAGGGAAATTCTCTCCTGTAAGAGTTAATATGGGAAAACAATTTCTCCTTTCCACTGATGCTTTCCAATCCTTGTTCCACAAAAAAACCCAAATTTTCAAAAAACATTTTTCATTGGGACAAAAAAGTGAGGTGAAATCTTCTGAAGAGGAGGAAAGACAGCAAAACAAATGTCACAGGGGTGATAACCCTTCCCTATGTTTTCCAAAAAGCTTAGAAAAGATTTTTTGGCTGGAGCTAAACATGTTAAAAATGTTCAAAATTACAAAGAGATTCTACTTAACAACAAACCTACAGTCCCTGTCTTGTTTGCACCGCCTGTATACTGCTGTTCAGAGTATATAGGGCCTGGTGGCCCCACACCTTTCCTTATTTTAATTTGGGTGCGGGGTTCCCCTTAATATCCATACAAGACCCAAAGGGCCTGGTAATGGACTGGGGGGTACCCATGCCGTTTGTCTCACTGATTTTCATCCATATTGCCATGACCCGACATGACATTAAACCCGCAAGCAGTTTTAAATGAGATTTTTTCCTTTAAAAATGACATTTGGTGCAGGGACTGTTCTAAACATGGGAAACACGCGTCACTTTACAGGCATACTATAGACACCCCCCAGGTACGATATTTAAAGGAATATTTCACTTTTTTTTTTACTTTAAGCATCATTAAAATCACTGCTCCCGAAAAAACGGCCGTTTTTAAAAGTTTTTTTTGCATTGATACATGTCCCCTGGGGTAGGACCCGGGTCCCCAAACCCTTTTTAGGACAATACCATGCAAATTAGCCTTTAAAATGAGCACTTTTGATTTCGAACGTTCGAGTCCCATAGACGTCAATGGGGTTCTAACGTTCGTGCAAATTTTCGGTCCGTTCGCGGGTTCTGGTGCGAACCGAACCGGGGGGTGTTCGGCTCATCCCTAGTAAACAAGGCATTTCCCTGTTCTGCCTAGTGACATGACAGGGATCTACTGCTCCCTGTAATCGGGAGCAGTGATCGCTGTCATGTCAGTGGTAGCCCATCCCCCCACAGTTTGAACACCTCCCTAGGACACACCCCTTGATCGCTCCCTAGTGTTTAACCCCTTCCCTGCCAGTGTCATTTACACAGTAATCAGTGCATTTTTATAGCACTGATCGCTGTATAAATTACAATGGTCTCAAAATAGTGTCAAAAGTGTCCAATGTGTCCGCCATAATGTCGCAGTCACGATAAAAATTGCAGATCGATGCCATTATTAATTAAAAATTGAAATTAATAATAAAAATGCCATACATCTATCCCCTATTTTGTAGACGCGATAACTTTTGCACAAACCAATCAATGTACACTTGGACCCCTTTCACACCGGGGCGTTTTGCAGGCGCTACATCGCTAAAAATGGTGCCTGTAAAACGCCCTGAAAGAGCTACTCCTGTCTCTTCAGTGTGAAAGCTCGGGGGCTTTCACACTGGAGCGGTGCATTGACAGGACGGTAAAAAAAGTCCTGCTAGCAGCATCTTTGGAGCGGTGAAGGAGCGGTGTGTATACTGCTTCTCCACCGCTCCTGCCCATTGAAATCAGCATTTTGCAGTGGTTTTAACCCTTTCTCGGCTGCTAGCGGGGGTAAAAGCGCTCCGCTAGCGGCTGAATACCTATGCAAATACGACGGTAAAGCGCCACTAAAAATAGCGGTGCTTTACTGCCGATGATGCCCCTGCCCCAGTGTGAAAGGGGCCTTATTGCAATTTTTTACCAAAAAATATGTAGAAGAATACATATCACCTAAACCGAGAAAGAAATTAGTTTTTTTATATATTTTTTTGGATATTTATTATAGAAAAAAGTAAAAAATATTGCTTTTTTTTCAAAATTGTTGCTTTGTTTTGTTTATAGCGCAAAAAATAAAAACCACAGAAGTGATCAAATACCACCAAAAGAAAGCTCTATATGTGGGGGAAAAAAAGGATGTCAATTTTGTTTCGGTGCAATGTCACACGACCGAGCAATTAAAGTGACGCAGTGCCGCATCGCAAAAAGTGCTCTGCTCAGGAAGGGGGTAAATCAAAGTAAAGAACGTGAATCTCTCGATGCACTGATTGCACTTCTTGAGGAGAATCAAGATTTTGATTCTGATACCGAAACTCTTAGTTCATCACAAATGTGTCCCCGTCCCTCTAAACTACCTATTAAATCCCTTACAATGCCAAGCATAAACGGATCCATCTATTCTTGGAACAGGTCAAAAAATACCTGTCCAAGATTGATTGGAAATACAAAGGGCTGGATAATCTTACTAAAGCGGAGAGGAAGGCACTCAGGGATTTGGAGGAGGCCTCTGATATCATTATAAAGGGTAGTGATAAAGGTGGCAACACCGTTCTGCTTTCACAGACCCTATATGAGGGAGAAACTATGCGTCTCCTCAAAGATGAAACCACATACCAGAGGCTTTCTCTAAATCCCTTTACCAAAATTGTGGCTAGCCTCAATTTTAAACTTAATATGGCCCTAGAGGAACAACTTATTATTCGTAAGGAATGTAAATATTTCAGTGTCCAAGAGTTCAACACCCCCACCTTCTATACGATCCCTAAGCTCCACAAGTCCATGACTAACCCCCGGGGAGGCCGATAGTTTCGGCCATCAAGGGCCCCCTGGAGAGGGTCAGAAAATATGTGGATGCTCTAATTAAAGAGCTGGTATGTGAACTCCTCTCTTTTGTACAGGACACACGTGATGTACTTAGGAAGTTGGATAGGGTTTAATTACCACCGGGAGCAATCCTGGTGGGAATAGATGTTGAATCGCTTTACACATCAGTTCCACATAATTGGGGCCTAAAAGCGGTACATCACTTTTTGGACAATAAATTTCCTCTGCTGGCCACACAAAATCAATTCATTGTGGACCTTTTACAGTTCATGCTTGAACACAACTGTTTTCAACTTCTTGGAACATATTATCATCATATTAGGGGCACCTCGATGGGGGCACCTTGGGCCCCCTCGTATGCATGTTTGCATGTGGGCTTATGGGAGATGGAATGTGTATACCCCTCGTCGGTGTACCTGTGGCTGAGGTACATCGATGACGTGATCATGGTCTGGGGGGGCTCACCCCTAGACCTGATTTCTTTCATCGAGGAGCTGAATAATAATGATAGGAATATTAGGTTAACTTATTCCTTTGATCCTTCCGTTTTTCCCTTTCTGGACCTCACTATTTACATCAAGGAGGGTAGACTCCACATTAAAACATTCAAAAAAGAAACGGCAGCAAATACATTGCTGTTGGTGTCCAGTCACCATCCCAAATCACTCATACAGGGAATCCCGGTAGGCCAGTTCCTCCGTGCTAGGAGGAACTGTTCGGAAGACCCTGATTTCCAAACTGAGGCATTTGAACTGTACAGGAGATTTCGTGACCATGGCTACTCTCATGCCTGCATTAGAAAAGCCAAGAGAAGGGCTTTTCAAACAGATAAACGGTCCCTCCTTACCAATGACACTGGGGAAAAACACAACATTCCCAACCAAGCCCCAATTAGGATCATTACAAAATTTGGGGCACAGTGGGAACAGACTAGAAATGTACTTAGCCGTCACTGGCATATTTTAGCTGAGGCCCCTATTCTTGGGAATATTGTTGGTGACCGACCCCTACTCACAGCAAGAAGAGCTACCAATCTGAGGGATAGTCTGGTTCATTCCGAATATCATAGACCTATGAGGTTGGATTGGCTCACTAGCCTCCCACCTCTTAGGGGCATGTACCCCTGTGGCAGATGCCACATCTGCAGATATGTAGAAAAATCTGACATGTTCACCAGTTCTGATAGTAGCAAACAATTTAAAATTGATAGCTTCATAAACTGTTCCACAACACACGTGATTTATATGCTCACCTGTCCCTGTGGACTGATTTATGTGGGTAAAACAAAGAGACAGCTCAAAATCAGGATTGGTGAACATGTTCAGAGTATTATCAATAAAGATGATGATCGTCCCCTCTCCCTGCATTTTTTGAAAACACATAGAGGTGAACCGAAGCGCCTTAAGTGCAAAGGCATTTATAGACTCAATCTCACACCCAGAAGAGGGGATTTTGACAGGATATTATATCAAAAAGAGAAGATGTGGATTTTTAATTTAAATAGCATGCAACCCCTTAGGTTGAATAACGAGTGCGATCTATCTGTCTTCTTAGAGCAATAATTAGGGTATCTGGCGAGATCCTTTACTTCTATTAATAGCTACATACCTGAGGAGTTCTGGGTAGGCATCTATGTGGATACTGCAGCTGTGATTAACTCAGCTCGGTGTGTAACCTTTTTTGGTTAGCTGACTGCATGTATTTCATTGTTTTTCATTTTTTGGTTTACTGATTGAAACTTTCACTTTTCTGTATATATTTGTTGATTAACTGTGGATCGCCCCTGTATGTTATTGTGTGTCTGCACAGTGCGTGAATGACGTCTTGATTAGGCTGCAGTGCTCTGGTGATGTCCTCGATGGTAGTCAATCACTTTTTTAATAACTTGAATATTTAAGTACAGACCCTAAATCACTGCGCATGCTCTGAGGAAGCTTGGGTTCAAGCGAAACGCGTAAGATTTACGCCATCACGTTGTTTGTTGTGAGGACACAGTGATCTCCATCATACACAATGATCCACCTCCATTAACCTCAAAACCTCAAGCTGCCACACGGCTCCACCAGCTGGCGTGAAATGCTTGCAACGCTGCTCTGGTCTGTGGTTCCTTAAACAGCCTTGCGATACTGGAAGCCTGGGTGCATTAGACTTTACTATCCATCGTCAATTTTGGTCGGAATTACTCCGAGCTGACACTCACGACCTGGCCTCCAGTGTGGTCTTCAATACGGTGGGGTTACCGCTACAGGGATCAGACTTCCTGGGGCAATGGCTGCATACAGAAGACGTCAAACGGTGAGCTGTATCCTGCCCCAAGCATTTGAAGGGGAGCATCACACATAGCATATCCTGTTTGTTTTCCTGTGTTTTACCCTTCATCACCCACCGGCATCTGTCTTTATATTTGAGGGAATTTTCTTATATCTCAAAAAGCACAAGCACTTTTTCTATACATCCCTATTGGAATACTTACCTGAGCGCTCTAACATCTTTATCATAGGAATCTTGTCATTTATTATTCACACAGTGAACTTTTAATGATTGATCATTTATTTCCAGATCTGGCTTCAGGATATATTTTTGTTTGTGTGTGAGACGAATATGAGGTGCTTGAATCCGGTGTGGTGGCCACCTGTGTCCTATTAAGACGTTTGTCTTAATTTTAACCATGTGTTGGAGTGGGAGGGAGGGCGTGGCCTGGCTCAGGATGTGATCGGATGTGTTCCTGTATAGCTCCGGTCTCTCCCTATACAATCCTGCTCCATCCTGATTGACCATTGTCAGCAGTCAAATTCTTTTTTGCCTAATCCCTCCCAGTGTGTCTCCTGCATCATCAGGGGGCATTTTGGTGGATGGGAAAGCGGCGAGTGAAGAAACAAAGTAAAGATGAGCATCGCCACCCGCTCCTGCCAAGATGGCCGCCGCAACACCGTCCATGGGCCCAGCTCATCTCCAGCCTCCACTCCGGATCTCTTTGGAGATGGCCAGGACGGGTCCCCAATACCCTCCCCTGAGATTCCAGACCCTGCAGCCGTGCCGTTGTGGATGGCGACAAGGAACCCACCCTGGCGGATGTCCTTGCCATTATCAAGGTAACCTTGTGGGGAAGGTGGATGGGCTTAAGATTGACCTAACTATTATGCGGCAGGACATGCACAAGTTACGTGGCTGGGTTAATGAAACTGAGCAATATATCAGTGATTTGGAGGACACTGTCACTCCCATTCTACCTAAACTCAATATATATGGGGGAAAGATTACATCTCTAGAGGATAAGGTTGATGACCTCAAACCGCCTACGCAGAAATAAGCTGCGCCTGGTAGGACTTCCGGAGCGGGTGGAGGGTTCTGACTCTGTAGCCTTCATAGAGAGCTGGTTCGAGCAAGTATTTGGCCGAGAGCAGCTGTTCCCCTGTTTTGTGATTGAGAGGGACAACCGAGTTCCCGGAGGTCCCCTTCCTGAAGGTCACCCCCCACGTACGGTGGTGATCCATCTCCTTAATTACAGGGACTGTGACTCCATCTTGGGGGCTGCCAGGTGGAAAGGAAGTCTCCGCATTAATAATGCTGTGGTGTCACTCTTTCTAGACTACTCTGCGACAGTCCGCAACCGTAGAGCCAGCTACCAGCATGTCAAGCAGAAGCTCCGGGAGCAAGATATTCAGTATTGCATGCTATTCCCTGCCACCCTTCAGATCACATACCAAGGGAAAGCCCATTTCTTTCAGTCCCCACATGACACCATGTCCTGGTGGGAATCACTACCCTGCCCTCCTAAGCCTCCTGCCTGATGCGGATCCCCACATTTTGCTGGCTCCACTGCTGTAACTGAAGTTTCCTCCCTTCTCTGGGTTCTCCTTTTCTGCATCTTTAACCGAGCCTGAGCTGCCTTGGGGTTCAGTCCCCTCCTTTTTCTTCTGGAAATATTGTTGTTGAACACTGACTTTTTTTTGCTTTTGAACTTCTTTTTTTTTTCTTGCCTCCTGTTGCGCCCCATGCATGATACAAGTTTAGGGTATAGGCCCACTCCCCTTTTTTGGAGCTGGGCAGGGAATTTATTGCCCTTGTTGGGTAATGAGCATGTTAATGTATGTAATTGTGTGGTTGTATGCATGGTGTCTGTATGGATGATTATATGTCTAGCACTGCGGCCCTTAATTTTCTATGTGGCTGTGACCAAGGGTGGGAAGCCCTCCGAGATCCCAGTGTCTGTCCCTATCCCCCCTGACCCAGCACTTATAATACCAACCCCATGTCTGAAGTAACCGTTTGTTCGTGGAATGTCCGCGGGCTGAAATCTAAATTTAAAAGAGCATCTATCTTTGAGGCCCTGAAACATAGTAAGCCACATATTCTATGCTTCCAGGAGACTCACCTAATGGGGTCCAAAGTGATGGCACTTAAAAAACACTGGGTGGCCAATCACTATCAATCTACCTATTCAAATTATGCCCGGGGGTTGCTATCCTAATTCGTAAGGGGTTGCCCTTCGTGTGTCATCAAGTTGTCCTAGATCCCAAGGGGCAGTATGCTATTTTACATATGTCAATACATGGCACGTCCCTTATTTTGGTCACAGTATATCTCCCTCCCCCGGTCATGGCTGCAATGTTCTCTGATCTCAATATTCATTTTGCTAACCTGTCTAATTGTCCTATGCTTATCCTTGGGGATTTCAATTCACTCTTGCAACCTGGTTTAGACTAAAACCCCTACAATCAGAATCCAAGTTGTTTTGTGCGTGGTGTAATACTTATGGATATGTGGATCTGTGGCGCTGGAAATTTCCAGATGCCAAAGTGTACTCCTGCCAGTCTAGGTTCTATGCAGCCCTTTCTAGAATTGATTATGCCCTGGCCACAAAGGATTTTTTACCTGCTGTTCGATCAATAGCGTATCTGCCCCAGACGGAGTCTGATCATTCTATGATACAGGTGGGTTTGACTGTGGGCCATAGACCGGCATTCCGAACCTGGAGACTCAGCCCTCTCTTGATCTCTACACCGGAGATATCTGAGGGCATCCCGACTGACATGACTAATTACTGGTCCCTTAACACGGACTCTGCTCCTGCGGGCCCTGTCTGGGATGCCTTTTAAGGCTGTGGTCAGGGGTTCCTATATTTCTAGAATTAAGTACTACAGAGCTGCCGGGTGGAGGACACAGGAGGATCTTCGAAAAGTATTGGAGGAGGCCCATGCCCGTCATACGGGTGCCCCTTCCTCTGAAACTAGGGGCATTCTGACAGAGGCCCATCGGGCTCTGCAGTTGCACATGGTAGACTTGACCAGGAAACAGCAGTTGTACCTCTCGGCTCATATTCACGAGCATGGAGGGAAAAATGGTAGGCTCCTTGCATATCTTGCACACGCGGACTGTCAGGAAGCCGCGATTGCCACAATTCAATTACCAGATGGGTTGACTACATCTGACGCACTGACTATTAACCAAACTTTTGTGGATTTCTATGCCACACTGTACAGGGGCACTGATATCCCTTCAGAAACAGACTTTATGGGCTTCTTTGAATCCCTTGACCTCCCGGCGCTTAGTGACACTCAACAATCTTTTGGATAAACCCATTACGCTGGAGGTCACCAAATATGCCTCCTACCCTCTAATAAAACTCCGGGCCTGGATGGGCTTCCTTCGGAGTGGTATAAGACACATATAGAGGTACTGGCTCCTAGGCTCCTCAAAATGTTTCAGGACTCCCTTAAATTGGGGAAGCTTCCTGATTCTATGAATGAGGCACTCGTTGTTATACCCAAGCCCGGTAAGGATAGACAACAATGTGGATCCTACCGGCCTATCTCACTCCTGAACGGTGATGCAAAGATTTTAGCAAAAATACTTGCCCTCAGACTTCAGTCGGTCATCCTGTCCCTCATACCGCCGGACCAATCCGGTTTCATGCCTGGCAGGAGTACATTTGATAATATCTGCAGATTGTACTTACATGTCCATGAGGCAGCACGTGTGAAACGTTCTGGTTTAGTCCTGTCCCTGGACATATTGAAAGCTTTTGATACTGTGAGTTGGTCTTTCCTATGGGAAGCTATGACACGGATGGGTATTGGCCCAAATTTTATGCACTGGGTTTGATTACTATATGCTGACCCAAGGGCTAGGGTTCGCACAAACATTGACATTTCTGCACCATTTTCTTT
The DNA here is from genome assembly GCA_037953035.1 of Aquarana catesbeiana. Lineage (NCBI taxonomy): Eukaryota > Metazoa > Chordata > Amphibia > Anura > Ranidae > Aquarana > Aquarana catesbeiana. The sequence continues at coordinate 831,742 of JBBHAA010000218.1, forward strand.
GAACCGGGGTACTCGGCAGGGATGCCCTCTCTCTCTGCTGTTTGCAGTAGCCATTGAGCCATTGGCTCTGGCAGTGTGGCAGACGCCTGAGATTGGGGGTATCCATTCTGGCCCGCTAGAAGAGAAGATCTCTTTATACGCAGATGATGCCCTGGTATATCTGGATGGTAGGGAGAGCTCTTTTACTAAATTACTAAAGTGGTGGAGGAGTTTGGTGCGGTCTCGGGGCTCTGGGTGGGCTGGGAAAAATCTCAGGCCTTTGCTATCGGTCCCCCTTCTTCCTATGATTATCTACAGAGGTCATGTATTCAACTAACACCCTCCTTTAAGTACGTTGGTATTCAGATACATGCCGATCTCCCTAGATATGAAGATCTCAATATCGCCCCTATAGTCCATCAGATGATGGATAAATTCCATACTTGGTTGTCACTGCCCCTCAGTCTAATTGGTCGTATAAATATATTTAAAATGATTTTGCTACCGAAGTTTCTCTATAGCTTTAGGGCTTCCCCGGTTTTCCTCACCAAAAAATTATTTGCAAAACTTGACTCTGCCCTGTTTACTTTTATTTGGAACGGTTGCCAACCTCGTATAGCCAAATCCTCTCTACAAACGGGCAAAGCCGTAGGCGGCTTGGCTTGCCCGAACTTAAGAAATTATTTTCTCGCTTCCCAGCTCACCTATATCCATGATTGGCTGCACTCTGATCCCCAAACTCCTGCCACTGCCTTTCTTTTGACCTTGTTTGCACCTCCTACCTCTTTGAAGGATGAATTGCATAGATCAAGGAAAACAGGTGGCTCCAGATTTTCTTCCATTGAGGTTTGTTTTATGGCTTGGAGGGAGGGGGGAAAGACACTGACACAATCCCAAGTGGATATTTTGCCACAGGCTCCCCTATGGCGAAATCCGAATATTCCTGAGCTCTCTGGTCATCCGGACTCGACGTGGTGGGCTGTTTTGGAATCAGACACGTCTTTCATATATTTGAGGAGAATACCTTACTGCCTTTTGGATCCCTTAGACTTAAATATGGCCATGACAATAAATTCTTCTTCAAGTACCTTTTATTATGACATGCCCTTAGGACACAATTTGGATCATTGACCATAGAGCTCAAGGAATCCTCTATTGAGGACCTTCTGTCATTCCCAGAAATAAACAAACTAGTGACGACCTTTTATGGGCGCCTTCAGGTGATGGGTGCGGATCCCTTTCAGAATTCTCAACATAAATGGCAGATGGTTATGCCTGAGCTTTCTGAAGAGGATTGGGAAGAGGCAGTGGAAATATGCTTTCAGGATATCATCAGCATGGCTGATGTCCTGATACAATTCAAGTTTATACATCACTTACACTATACACCTGCTAGGTTGGTTAAAATGGGTCTGGGTCGAGATATTGCATGTGCTAGATGTAACATGATTGCTGCCGACTTTTTTCATATGTTTTGGACATGTTCTGGACTTACAACCTTCTGGAAGGATTTGTTTTCTTTTTTCAACCGTAAGCTGCATATGCCATTGCCTTATACTCCGGAGGTTGGACTTTTGGGGCATTGAATGATCATGTTCCTCGCACTCATGCTGGAATGTTGATATGTATATTGTTGTTTTACGCACGTAAAACAATTTTGTTACATTGGAAAGATACTGCTCTCTTCTCGGCCCAAGCTTTCTTCCGTATTGTTCATGGGACCCTCCCTAAATTCAAATTAATATATAAAAGTATGGCATGCCCTAAGAAGTTCACCAAAATATGGCAGCCATGGCTGGATGTCTCGGGGGACTTCTGGGGGATGTCCTCTCCTCACAGTTATCTCAATGATGTGGTATGTTGATGTGATCCAGTAAACATTATTTGACATATGTCTATATATGCAGTGGCATAGCGTGGGTTGTCAGCACCCGGGACAAGGCAAGTAATTTGCGCCCCCCCCCCCCCCCCCTAACCTGCAGACTTTTAGCTATCCCTGAGTCCCTTCAAATACAATAGTACTGACCTACCTGATTCCTATACTGACCACTACACTACATTGTCCACTACACTGACCACTATACTACACTGACCACTATACTATACTGACCGCTATACTAACCACTATTTTACACTGACCACTACACTGTCCACTATACTGACCACCATACTACACTGTCCACTATACTATACTGACCACTATACTGACCACTATACTATACTGTCCACTATATTACACTGACCACTACACTGTCCACTATACTGACCACCATACTACACTGTCCACTATACTGACCACTATACTAACCACTATACTACACTACACTGTCCACTATACTACACTGTCCACTATACTACACTGTCCACTATACTACACTACACTGACCACCATACTACACTACACTGTCCACTATACTACACTGACCACTATACTACACTACACTGTCCACTATACTACACTACACTGACCACCATACTACACTGACCACTATACTACACTATACTGACCACCATACTACACTGACCACTATACTACACTACACTGTCCACTATACTACACTGACCACTATACTACACTACACTGTCCACTATACTACACTACACTGTCCACTATACTACACTACACTGACCACCATACTACACTACACTGACCACCATACTACACTGACCACTATACTACACTATACTGACCACCATACTACACTGTCCACTATACTACACTACACTGTCCACTATACTACACTACACTGTCCACTATACTACATTACACTGACCACTATACTACACTACACTGACCACCATACTACACTGACCACTATACTACACTATACTGACCACCATACTACACTGTCCACTATACTACACTACACTGTCCACTATACTACACTGTCCACTATACTACACTACACTGACCACCATACTACACTGACCACTATACTACATTATACTGACCACCATACTACACTGACCACTATACTACACTACACTGTCCACTTTACTACACTACACTGTCCACTATACTACAATGTCCACTATACTACATTACACTGATCACCATACTACACTGACCACTATACTACACTATACTGACCACCATACTACACTGTCCACTATACTACACTGTCCACTATACTACATTACACTGACCACTATACTACACTACACTGACCACCATACTACACTGACCACTATACTACACTATACTGACCACCATACTACACTGTCCACTATACTACACTACACTGTCCACTATACTGACCACCATACTACACTGACCACTATAATACATTACACTGACCACTATACTACACTGTCCACTATACTACACTACACTGTCCACTATACTGACCACCATACTACACTGACCACTATAATACATTACACTGACCACTATACTACACTGTCCACTATACTACACTGACCACTATACTACACTGTCCACCATACTACACTGTCCACTATACTACACTATACTGACCACCATACTACACTGACCACTATACTACACTGTCCACTATACTACACTGTCCACTATACTACACTATACTGACCACCATACTACACTGACCACTATACTACACTACACTGACCACCATACTACACTGACCACCATACTACACTGTCCACTATACTACACTGACCACTATACTATACTGTCCACTATACTACACTGTTCACTATACTACACTGACCACTATACTACACTATACTGACCACCATACTACACTACACTATATTGACCACCATACTACACTGACCACTATACTACACTACACTGACCACTTAACTACACTGACCACCATACTACACTGTCCACCATACTACACTACACTGTCCACTATACTACACTATACTGACCACCATACTACACTGTCCACTATACTAAACTATACTGACCACCATACTACACTATACTGACCACCATACTACACTGACCACTATACTACACTACACTGACCACCATACTACACTGTCCACTATACTACACTGTCCACTATACTACACTATACTGACCACCATACTACACTGACCACTATACTACACTACACTGACCACCATACTACACTGTCCACTATACTACACTGTCCACTATACTATCCACTACACGAACCACTATACTGTCCACTATACTACACTACACGGTCCACTATACTACACTATACTGACCACTACACTATACTACACTGTCCACTATACTACACTATACTGACCACCATACTACACTGACCACTATACTACACTGACCACTATACTACACTGTCCACTATACTACACTATACTGACCACCATACTACACTGCCCACTATACTACACTACACTGACCACCATACTACACTGTCCACTATACTACACTGACCACTATACTACACTGTCCACTATACTATACTGTCCACTACACTAACCAATACACTGTCCACTATACTACACTACACTGACCACTATACTACACTGACCACTATACTACACTGACCACCATACTACACTGACCACCATACTACACTGACCACCATACTACACTGACCACTATACTACACTGACCACAATACTACACTGACCACCATACTACACTGTCCACTATACTACACTGACCACTATACTACACTGACCACTATACTACACTGACCACTATACTACACTGACCACCATACTACACTGACCACCATACTACACTGACCACCATACTACACTGTCCACTATACTACACTGTCCACTACACTAACCACTACACTACACTGTCCACTATACTACACTATAGTGACCACTATACTACACTATACTGCCTGCCATACTACACTGTTCACTACACTACACTGACCTCCATACTAAACTACACTATACTAACCAGTAGTGGACAGTATAGTGGTCAGTATAGTGTAGTGGACAGTGTAGTGTAGTATAGTGGTCAGTGTAGTATGGTGGTCAGTATAGTGGTTAGTGTAGTATAGTATACTTACATAGTTAGTCAGGTTGAAAAAAGACACAAGTCCATCCAGTCCAACCATAAAAAAAAAAAACAAAAAAAAAAAAAACGTACAATCCAATATACCCAATACTATACCCACAGTTGATCCAGAGGAAGGCAAAAAACCCCAGCAGAGCATGCTCCAATTTGCTACAGCAGGGGAAAAAATTCCTTCCTGATCCCAGAGAGGCAATCGGATTTTCCCTGGATCAACTTTACCTATAAATGTCAGTACCCAGTTATATTATGTACATACTTTCCTAAATGTACATAATATAACTGGGTACTGACATTTATAGGTAAAGTTGATCCAGGGAAAATCCGATTGCCTCTCTGGGATCAGGAAGGAATTTTTTCCCCTGCTGTAGCAAATTGGAGCATGCTCTGCTGGGGTTTTTTGCCTTCCTCTGGATCAACTGTGGGTATAGTATTGGGTATATTGGATTGTACGTTTTTTTTTTTTTTTTATGGTTGGACTGGATGGACTTGTGTCTTTTTTCAACCTGACTAACTATGTAAGTATACTATACTACACTAACCACTATACTGACCACCATACTACACTGACCACTATACTACACTACACTGTCCACTACACTATACTGACCACTATACTGTCCACTACACTAACCACCATACTAACCACTATACTACACTGACCTCCATACTAAACTACACTATACTGACCACTATGCTAACCACTATACTATACTACACTATACTGTCCACTACACTGCCCCCCATAGTGACCACTACACTACACTGACCTCCATACTATACTACACTACACTGTCCTGCCTACAGTCTCTCTCTCTCGCCCCCGGCCAGTAACAAGACTCTCACTCACCTTCTTATCCTGGCTGCATCGATCTGGAGGAGGAGAAGACAGCGGTGGCTCACATTTTTCTCTCCCCTGCGCTCTGCTTGCTGCCATGTTCAGTGTCCAGCGCCCTGTGATTGGGCGTATGGGGGGTCATGTGTGGAGGCGGGACTTCAGGAGCGATCGAGGACAGGCCAGCCCTATGCCTCACATGACCCCCATACACCCAATCACAGGGCGCCGGACACTTAACATGGCGGTCGGAGCCCGGGGACACAGAATTAGAAATTAGGAGGAGGCAGCCAGTGACACATACTGGCGCCCCCCTAAATATCGCGCCCGGGGCCACGGCACCCCCTGCACCCCCCACGCTACGCCACTGTATATATGGATAGAGATTCACATATGCTCTTAAAAAAGTTTACTCCCTCTGGGTTTCTGGAAATGTACTGCGCTAATGAGGTCGTGTGTGCTAGGTGTGTGAATGGGTGTGAGTGTGAATGGTTGTTTCTTTTCTTGTTTGGAGTATTAATGTTTTATACAAACGACCTAATCCGTGATCTTCTTTATATCAGAATTACATAGGTGAGGTTGAAAAAAGACACAAGTCCATCAAGTCCAACCTATGTGTGTGATTATGTGTCAGTATTACATTGTATATCCCTGTATGTTGCGGTCATTCAGGTGCTTATCTAATAGTTTCTTGAAGCTATCATTGCTCCCCGTTGAGACCACCGCCTGTGGAAGGGAATTCCACATCCTTGCCGCTCTTACAGTAAAGAACCCTCTACGTAGTTTAAGGTTAAACCTCTTTTCTTCTAATTTTAATGAGTGGCCACGAGTCTTGTTAAACTCTCTTGATTAATTAATGTGCTGTTTACAACATACATGTATGTACTGTCAGTCTGTACTTGTTTTTTTGTTTCTGTCCTTCTTTTGTTGTCTAAAAATGAAAATAAACACCTTTAAAAAAAAAAAAAAAATGTGTTGGCGGTGGGTGTAGTTTTCTATATTGTTTATTTATTTGAACTTGGATTATCAATAAAGATATTTAGCTTTCATCAGTTTGTCCTCTCTGATGAATTACTGTTGGGCCTTTCCTATATATATATATTTTTTTTTGTATGCATGACTTCTAATTCAGAGGACTACCACCCCTTGAGGTTTAACCCATTGTGCTATATACCTCAGGCTGACGGTGTAAACAGATCTCTAAATCGGTTAGGCAACTTCTAGGCCAATTTCTTTACCCCATCGGATCTGCGCTAAATTGGATGAGCCATAGGTCCCCTTCCTTTTGTTTTGTCTCTATTTTAGTAATTTAGGGATTTTACTTCCCTTCTGGACTTTGGATCTCCATTTCCTTACACACCCTTACCTCCAACTCATGTTTTAAATTTTTATTTTTAATTTGTACACGGGCGATCCCTTATTGTGGTTTGTTTTTTGCACTCACTGGTCCCTTTCTTTTTGAGTAGCTCTAGGCGATTCCCGAATATTGTACATTAATAGGGACTTTCTACATTTCTTACGTCATAGTATGGCGTATCTCCTGGATGAAGAAATCGACCTTGAGATACAATCAGCATTTTCTTGTGACTCATCGACTCCTTATAGCTGTAATGATAGCTTGAAAAAATTACTAAAGAATCATAAAAAAACTAACCATTAAATTCCTTAACAGAAAGTGGGACATCTCATCACTAAAATCACACATCGAGCATAAAATCATACCTAGGGGCTTGAGGGAAAAGGTCACTCCGGCAGGTCACCTACATACACCATGATTCCTCGAATTATGGAAAAAAAGTTGTCTGGAATGTGGCCTTGCGATCTTGAATATGATTGTGGATGAGGAACAAATACAACTTGATGAAATTAAAAAAGAAACAGACAGCAGCGTGCAGCTGTTGGAACCATATAAATCAGATCCGGAGTTCATTAAAAGTAACGATCTCCTTAAAAAAGAAGTTGAAAAAGCACAGAAAACCCTAAAGTCCACCAAACAGGAAAAATTTAAACAGAATCTCCTAGACTGGGAAAGTGGGGATATATTTGACCCTACAATCCCTAGAGGGAGAAGCAGGTCATGCAGAGGCAGAAAAAATAAATTTAACACTGCCCGCTCTAGACATGAATCCACTGACCGTGAATCTGGATATCAGGAAAAAGCTGTTGCTTTTTTAGAGCAGGAGGGGGACAGTATAGACGACCGGGTCTCCAGAAAGGGCAAACCAAAAACTACACCCACGGGCAGACCTCTCCCCCAAACCAACACGGGAGGGCAAGGAAAAGAGAAAGACGCAAAAGGAAATCAAAGGAAACTCAGATCAGGATCACGGAGAGTCTAGTAAAAACTACAGACAACTCCGATATTCATATTAGTGATAGGTCACACTTAGACAGGAAGGTGGTCAACCTGATTTCCCACTCAATCAGCATCACATCTCACTACAACAAAAGGGACTGTCATTTTCACCCACCGCTACGATGAGTGAATTTGAAGTATTCAAAGATGTTAGCCTCTTTCTGCGGAAAGTAATTTTTAGATACTGGCATTCGGAAAGAAAAAATCAAGCTGTAGAAACAGATGAACAAAGTAAAAAAGAACGCGAATCTCTCGATGCACTGATTGCACTTCTTGAGGAGAATCAAGATTTTGATTCTGGTACCGAAACTTTTAGTTCATCACAAATGTGTCCCCGTCCCTCTAAACTACCTATTAAATCCCTTAAAATGCCCCCCTATCCAAGCATAAAGGGATCCATCTATTCTTGGAACAGGTCACAAAAGACCTGTCCTAGATTGATTGGAAATACAAAGGGCTGGATAATCTTACTAAAGAGGAGAGGAAGGCACTCAGGGATTTGGAGGAGGCCTCTGATATCATTATAAAGGGTAGTGATAAAGGTGGGCAACACCGTTCTGCTTTCGCGGACCCTGTATGAGGGAGAAACTATGCGTCTCCTCCAAGATGGAACCACATACTAGAGGCTTTCTCTAAATCCCTTTACCAAAATTGTGGCTAGCCTCAATTTTAAACTAAATATGGCCCTAGAGGAACATCTTATTATTTGTAAGGAATGTAAATATCTCAGTGTCCAAGAGTTCAACACCCCCACCTTCTATACGATCCCTAAGCTCCACAAGTCCATGACTAACCCCCCGGGGAGGCAGATCGTTTCGGCCATCAAGGGCCCCCTGGAGAGGGTCGGAAAATATGTGGATGCTCTAATTAAAGAGCTGGTATGTGAACTCCCCTCTTTTGTACAGGACACATGTGATGTACTTAGGAGATTGGATAGGGTTTAATTACCACCGGGAGCAATCCTGGTGGGAATAGATGTTGAATCCCTTTACACATCTATTCCACATAATTGGGGCCTAAAAGTGGTACATCACTTTTTGGACAATACATTTCCTCTGCTGGGCACATAAAATTAATTCATTGTGGACCATTTCCTCTGCTGGGCACATAAAATTAATTCATTGTGGACCATTTTACAGTTCATGCTTGAACACAACTGTTTTCCATATCTTGGAACGTATTATCATCAGATTAGGTTCACCTCGATGGGTGCCCCTTGGGCCCCCTTGTATGCTTGTTTGCATTTGGGCTTATGGGAGATGGAATGTGTATACGTATACCCCTCGTCGATGTACCTCAGCCACTGTCATCTGTGGCTGAGGTACATCAATGACGTGATCATGGTCTGGGGGGGCTCACCCCTAGACCTGGTTTCTTTCATCGAGGAGCTGAACAATAATGATAGGAATATTAGGTATCTTATTCCTTTTGATCCTGCCGTTTTGCCCTTTCTGGGCCTCACTATTTACATCAAGGAGGGTAGACTCCACACTAAAACATTCAGAAAAGAAACGATGTGGAGAAAAAAAAAGAGAAGATGTGGATTTTTAATTTAAATAGCATGCAACCCCTTGGGTTGAATGATTGCAATCGATCTGTCTTCTTAGAGCAATAATTAGGGTATCTGGCGAGAACCTTTACTTCTATTAGTAGCTCATAATTTTCACCCTATTGATGTGTCACCTGGCCAACAGACATCTTACTTATGCGTAAGTGCCAGTTTCCTGGGTACCTGCACCATATTAATTCAGTTATGTTAAAACATGTTACACATTAAAAACCTTTCCTTCTTTCAATTCCTCCCTCCATAAAAAAAACCTATTTTACATTTCTTGTTGTGAAGGATTGGATAGGTCATATTCCTTCCCCAACCTCCAACCCATTGCATTTCTATTCACAGTACGTTTGCATTCATAAATGACAGGAGAGACTCCGGCAAAATGTTTCACAAGCCTCGTTGCTGGGCAAAGTCTTTCAGATTCAGCATTAGCGCTAAATTGTCCATAAGAAAAAGAAACCATATATTGCAAGTATTAATCTGAATATTTTTGTTTGTCCCCTCTCCCCTGAATGTTTATCAGAACTAATTTGCGGTGTGGTATGGCACAGACAAACTGCCAACGAGATGAACATCTTTCATCTCTGTTCCAGAAACCTCCAATCTCGCTCCACCAGGACTCTGGAAGTGAAAAAGTGAAAGAGCAGAATCAAATTCTTATCCACAATATATGCTCGCTTGCTATGTTTACTCATAGTTCCCTCCTTATTACCCAGGAACCTAATATTCCTGGCTTCTGCCACTCTGAACAAATTATCGAACACCCATGATTTCTTTACAGTGAACCCACTCTAAAATGGATCCCCATGGTAGAAGCAAAAAAATAAAAAATGAACGTGAATGTTGCTTCTCACAAATTCTCAATTTAAACGCAAAAAAAATACATTTATCTGTACCTTAAGACCTATGCACTAACTCACCATTTAGGTGGACCAAGCCTAAACCTTTTTATCTTTTTCCACCTGAATGAAAATAAAAACAAAATAAAAAAAACTACAATAACTCCAGGGGCTAGAATGGCTTCCTACCAACTCTTGTCTTAAACAAAATGTATTCAGCTGCTAATTGAGGACATATCCAATGAACCCCCTTTCAGGTGGACTAAACCCAACAATTTTAAAAATTGACAAAATAATAAAAAAATAAATAAAAATAAGAGGGGAAAAAAACATAATAATCATAACAGAAAAAAATAAAAATTATAACAATCCAGAGGCTTATCCTTGAAAATACTAAAAATATATCAAGGTCCTCTATAATTTTCCAAACATGAAGGGCAAATCTTTGAAACTCACATCTAAACCTTATTCATAGCAAAAAAACATTAACCAGAACATTCTTACCATCCATGCAACTTTCTAAGGTCTGCTAACATTGTTTCCCCCAGTGCTATATTTGAATGAACATACGGCTACCTGTCAGGTCACCTGTATCCAGGTGACAGATGCACCCTGTTGGGGTCAGGAGTGCACCCTAAGGCTGACTGCTGCAGATGGAACTCGGGGTGGTTCAGGAAGGCAGGCTCCCTGGAGAACCAACACGGATCCCACAGTGAGTTAGAGCATAGATTCCCCAGGGCGCAGAGTCTAAGAGCCAGTTGGTGTTCACCAGAGCCTCTAGTGGTGAGGATGGACTGGGCTGCAACTGGATCCAGGTCGTGGCCCCCAGGGTCTCCCAGCTCATGATCACGGTAGGCTACAGGAGGATGAAGAGGAAACAGCAGCCCAGGACAGCAAGGAATAGTAAGGAGGTAGCCAAATGTCGGGGCGACTAGCAGACAAGGATAACAGAGAACACGCCAAAAGTCAGGGTAACAGGCAAACAGGGATAGTCGAGAACGCACCAAAGGTCAGGGTTACAAGCAGACAGGAATAGTCGGGAACACGCCAAGATCGGTAACAGAGACAGAGACAAACTAGAGCAGACGGCAAACAGGAAGCCAAACACACAATATTGCACGGCAAGGCAGGCTTGGAGAATACGGTGTTAAATAGTGGTTCCTGTTGAGGCTAGGGTGGAGCCACACAGAGGGAAGATTACTTAAGCATGCAGGTGTGAGCGCACAAGCCTCAAGGCTGATACACAGACCAGGTAAGAGACAGATAGGTCATGAATGTATTACTGCAAGGTCATGACACTACCTCCATTTCGAGTTTATGCAACTGTTCTACATAGCGATGCCTTTCCTGTCTTAATTGACTATTTTCAGTTTGTAGTCTCGAATTTGGGTCTTAAAAAGGGAAACAGGTTTGATTACTATGGCCTCTATGCCTTGGATTGATACCACATCTCACAGAATAAAATTCATAATGCCTTGGTGTAGTTTTTGGGTAGTGCAACCTCCTTTGCATATCATTATTAGACATTAAACAATACCTAGCTTTGTGACCCCCCTTTTTACAAACAAAGCACTTGAGAGCTGGTCTCCCTGCATAGGCCCTTCTCTGAGCATATGGTGATGGAGACTCACATTGCTGCATTACTATGATTGGAATCAACAGATTTTACACTTTTATTGTCTGAGTATTCACTAGCAATGGACTCATCAGAAGTCTCTACTGTTTCAACTCCTGAATCAATTTCAAGCGCGGTTACCGCCCTTTTTTTAAATATTCCTCATTCAGATCTCCAACATTGATTCCCACCATAGCAACATCACTTGCATCAACACTAGCAATTGGCTTTTCTACATGTTGTTTCAGAGCCTCTATCTTTACTAAGCACTGAGTATGTGTGGAGGATAACTCCATAATGGCAGACTGGGCTTCATGTAATTCCTTTCTAAGCAGTATTATAATCTCTCTGATTCAAAGAGGCAATGCAACTTTCTCTTTGTTTACACATTTGCTCTAATTCATTCATTTTCTGTTCCAATACACATTTTTCAGTCACTAATTGTTCAATGTGATTACAACCATTTGCATCTGCCTTTGCAACCATTGTTAATATATTCTTAGTTACACTTTGTACCTGCTCCAATAAGTGCTTTCTGTCAGTACACCATTGGCATTCTTTCGCTATAGCAAGGTCTTTAATTTTCAATAACATGCATACACCATTGGCCATCCTTGCTTTCCTGCCTTTTTTCAAAGACATCTTATGTTTTATCTGATCATTATGAACATCACATTGTCTCAATAACTCATTAAATTGTTGCATTAAAGTGTTTTCTGGCATAGTGTTAAATTTAACACAGGCATGTTTTTTAAGAAAATCTTCAATAACCTCCATTGATATGCTAATTAGTCTACACTGAGGTTTTTCAGCCAGTCTATACACAGCAGCTGCTTAGACAATTCACACAGACAACACACACAGATAAAAGCTATTTAAAAGCTAACTTTTACTTGTAGTTCTACAGCACACAAGGCAGAGCACACTCCTAATCAATCCTCTACTATTACCACTGACTTTAGCCCCCTTAGATTGCAGGCCACATTAAACTTCTATTGGAATGGAGAGCTATTTCACTCTAACGTAGGGAAAAAAATAAACATGTAAAAATAAAAATAATAATAAAAAAATAAAAATAAATATTTCTCCCACTTTCTCCTCAAAGATGTGTGGTTTATGCCGTCAATCTGCAGGCTATCAGATAACCAAGGGTGATCAGCTTCTCACTTGCCGGCACAATTGACCAGCTACACAGGCCTCAAACAATTTGCATTAGCAATACAATAAAGGTTAACACATGCACGTATACCAGCCAAAAATCTCACCAGGTTTTGCGTGTCTGCACACTGATTAAATATTTCATAGAACTTTCAGGAACACTCACGCAGGGCTTCAGAATTCACAAACCAGCGCAAATCTTGTTCACAGTAGAGAAGGCTTTCAGTCCTGGGTGTAGTTGAGGACTCTTTAGCTTATAGGGACTCAAGACAAAAATACAATAGGGTTTGGGTTCTGTGCAGAAATAAATTCCACACACCTTCTGTGGTGCCAATTGAAATAAAAGCTAAAACAAATATTATTCAAGGGTGGTTAGAGTATTTTTGTGTTCACTAGAGGGGTATTCAAAGTCCTATCACTTATTCTGTTTTGCTATATACTTTTCTGGGGACAACCCATAATTTGTGATTTTCTTTCACTTTCAATGATAACGGTAAACGGGACAAATAGAGAGGGTGGTGAATCTTCCTAACAGGGGCACAGACCACAATAAAAACCTGACAGGGGTTCTAATCCATCTCCCCTCTATCCAAAACTATAAAAAAGTTTTGCCTTTAGTCATACTTAAAGTAAACCAGCCCCAATGATTCTGTGTTTTCCCATATTTAGGTTTCTATGCATTACTGTTGAGAGAACTCATCCAAAAATGTGGAGACTCCTCCAAATGGGTTATTATATTTTTACATTCCTTAACACTTCAGTCCTGGAAGGTTTTACCCCCTTCATGACCAGGCCATTTTTTGTGATACGGCACTGCGTTGCTTTAACTGACAATTGCGCGGCCGTGCGATGTTGTACCCAAATAAAATTGATGTCCTTTTTTTCCCCACAAATAGAGCTTTTTTTGCTGGTATTTGATCACCTCTGCAGTTTTAATTTTTTGCAGTAAAAACAAAAAAAGACTGACAATTTAAAAAAACAGTATTTTTTACTTTCTGCTATAATATACATCCAATAAAAATATGTACAAAATCGAATTTCTTAATCAATTTAGGCCAATATGTATTCTGCTACATATTTTTGGTTAAAACAATCCCAATAAGCGTATATTGATTGGTTTGTGCAAAAGATATAGCGTCTACAAATTATGGCATTTTTATGTTTACTAGTAAATGACTACAAATCAGCCATTTTTAGCAGGACTGCGATATTGCAGCGGACAAATCAGACACTAAGTGACACTATTTTGGGACCAGTGACACTAATACAGAGATCAGTGCTAAAAAAATGCACTGTCACTGTACTAATGACACTGGCAGGGAAGGGGTTAAGATCAGGGGCAATCAAAGGGTTAAGTGTGCACCTAGGGAGTGATTTCTAACTGTGGGGGAAGTGCTTAGCTGGAGGAAGAGAGAGATCACTGTTCCTGCTTAGCAGAAAAACAAGAGCTCTCTCTTCCTCTGACAGAATGATGATCTGCCTTGTTTACATAGGCAGACAGCCATTCTGCCTCTCCTGTTAACGATCGACAGGTCCCCGGTGGACATTGCATCTGCTGAAAAACGCTAATTGGCTCCCGCTGTGTCCACGTTGTTTAGCGCAGTTGGGCCGCCCTGATGTAGTATGTGTGGTGGGCAGTCCAGAAGTGGTTAAATACCGCATGCCTGGACCATTACTTAATTACCGCATGCATTTATTTATTTCCTTCTGTGAATGGATGTTAACACCATTTTATGGAGGTATTTACCGAGTAGTTTTGGTTTGTGAAGTAAATAAGTCATAAGGTGATAGTGAATTGACATTTTCAGAATGAGATAATTGGGCAAAATGTGTCACGTGATTCAATTATCTCATTTGATATTCTTTAGTGAATGGAGCCCCCTGCCACTAGTCACAGAACCCCTCTGCAGGCTGTGCAGTAAGGAGAATTTGGGGTGGATTTACTAAATGCAGAGAGACTGTGTACATTGCAAATGCAGTTACGCTAATTTTCTTTAGTAAATGTAAATGTTTTTAAAGCTTCACTTTAAGAATATCCAATAAGGTGCAAGAAACATAAAAAACTGCATTTTTTAAAATATAATTTGGATGATGGAAATCAGCAGAGCTTCACCACATTCACTGAGCTCTGGGGAAGGTGAGTGCAACTACACTTGCAGAGTAAACAGCAGTGGCGGCTGGTGCTGAAATTTCTTATGGGGGCAGTCCCCCCCAGCCAGTCATCTGACCACCACCAATAACCCCCCAAACCCCCCATTGCTTGATCAATCGCCGCTACCCTCCCACCACCCACCCCTCATCAATCGCAGCTTCACTCCCTTGCCCGTTGCCCACTGCCCGCCAGCCCCACACCTATTTTCATCCTTACGTCTCTCTCCCTGAGTCCCGGCGGTCTCTTACCGGCCAATCAGGAGTCCTGAAATCTGGCCAATGGGGTCTTAGGACTCCCGGCCAATCGGATCTCAGGACCCACTTCTTGATTGGCTGGGAGGAGGAACAGTATGACATTAGTGAATATTAATTAAACTAATGTCACACAACTGGGTGGGCTCCCCAGCTCAGTGCTCTGTGCCCCAAGCCCACCCTTTTTGAAGCCTATTAGAGCCTCAGACTCTAATAATCTCAGAGTGTCTGCTCAGCTAAGGACTGACAAGATAGCGGTTTGTACTTCTGCAATAAATCCTCCGCATTCAGTTTGAAGAAGTTTGTATTCCTTTCATTGTTAGATCTTTTGATTTCACACATGCTTAAAAAAACATTTTAGGCCTGAAGATTAGATAAAATCCCCAAAATTTAATATATTTTATGAAAATAGAGACCCTGGAGAATAACATAGTGATCGTTCTAGTTTTTATAATGATAGGTTACTTCCACATTTTACATTGTAAAGGTGGCTTCTCCTAGGTTTTATAATCTTCATATTGTCTTGTTCATTTATCAGGATGTTTGCTCCCCCAACATTGCAGCAAAAAGCTGATCACCATTTGTCATTATACAGCTCCATCATACAGATTCCACTACACGTGGAGGATATATACATGCAGCATAAGGAGAGGTACCTGATTATGGTGTCCATGTTTGCATGCTCATGTGTGATCCTTTCACTGAATATCTAGGATTCCGCTTCTATGGATGCATACAATGTATGAATATATTGCATATAAAATGCCAGTGATCCATTGTGATTGGTCCTTTTCCTATGGGGTCCAAAAAAGCTAAATATTCCAGTATACCTGTATACCCCACCGGTTGGGCATGGAAGCAGTCCACCATTATTTGAGTCAAGAATTGTCTCCTACTGATTTCCAGAGGAGTTATATTATCAAACTTTTAGAGTTTGCCACTAAACACAACTACTTCTGGTTCGATAATCACTTTTATCTTCAGCAGAGAGGCTTAGCAATGGAAGCTAAATTTGCCCCCAGCCTCGCCAATTTGTTTATGGCCAAATGGGAGGAGGATGTCGTCTATGCCCAAGACACACCATCCTTGGTTTTATGGGCCAGGTACATCAATGACATCCTCCTCCTATGGAATGGCAGTGCGGACTCTTTGAAACAGTCTCTTTGAACTCAAATAATAGAGGTATTTCTCTGTCTTACGAGTCCAGTCAAAGTAAAACTTTTTGGATCTCGAAACTGAAATTAGGGACCGACCGTTCAAATTTAAAACTTACTTTAAACCCACTGATCATAATTGCTTCATCCCCATCGATAGTTGCCATCACAGATCTTGTTCCATTACGCAGAAACTGTACTAAAACAGAGACCTTCAAAATGCATGGTTCTTAGACAGAGGTTTCTTGATAAAGGTTATCATTCAGTTGAAATAGACTGAGTTACAGAATATCTTAGATGTTGAGAGGGGTTCTTTATTGGTTGCAAAACCTTGACGCGAGCCAGATGATAATTATAAATAGTCTATGGTGATCTCAAAACAATTATGAATAAACTTTGGAATATTCCTAAAAGTGACCGTATTCTTAGTACAACATTGCCCAAACAAGCTAGGGTTATTTTTAGGGGTGCTCCTTCTCTACAGAGTAGAATAACACCCAGTATTATTAATCCACCAGTCCGTACATCCTTTTTTCATAATTTGTTCGTTTTTTCCCATGTAAAAAAATGTGGTGTTTGTCAATACAATATATTGGGAAGGCGCAAAACTGTTGAGTTTAAATCTTCCATAACTAATCGCGTGTATCCCATCAAACATTTTTGTACCTGTGTGACTAAACATGTTGTCTATTTGATCACTTGCTCTTGTGGCAAACAATATGTTGGCCAAACAATTTGAACATTTTCTATCAGAGTTAATGAACATATTGCCTTATTTAAAAGTGGGGACACCAAACATAGTGTGCCTAGACACTATAGACAGTGTCATAACTAGGGATGAGCCTGATTTTCGAGTCGAGCGTAAGTTTGACTCAAACATCGGGTGTTCACCTGTTCGCCAAACAGCGAACAATATGCGGTGTTTGCGGCAAATTTGAAAGCTGCGGATGTTAAAGTCTATAGGACACTAACATGAGAAATCAAAAGTGATAATTTTAAAGGCTTATATGCAAGTTATTGTCATAAAAAGTGTTTGGGGACCTGGGTCCTGCCCCAGGGGACATGGATCAATGCAAACATTTTTTTTTTTAAAAAGCCGTTTTTTCGGGAGCAGTGATTTTTTTAATGCTTAAAGTGATACAATAAAAATGAAATATTCCTTTAAATATTGTGCCTGGGGGGTGTCTATAGTATGCCTGTAAAGTGGCACATTTTTCCCGTGTTTAGAACAGTACCACAGGAAAATTACATTTCTAAAGTAAAAATTGTCATTTAAAACTGATCATGGCTGTAATAAATTGTCGGGTCTCAGCAATATAGATACAGATATTTGAAAAAAAAGAGCATGGGATCCCCCATCCATTACCAGGCCCTTTGGGTCTGGTATGAATATTAAGGGGAACCCTGAATCAAAATTTAAAAACAAATGCATGGGGGTCCCATAAAATCCATACCAGGCCCTTATCCAAGCACGCAACCTGGCAGGCTGCAGGAAAAGAGGGGGGACAAGAGAGCGCCCCCCCTCCTGAACTGTACCAGGCCACATGCCCTCAACATGGGGAGGGTGCTCAACATGTTGTTGGGGACAAGGGCCTCATCCCCACAACCCTTGCCTGGTTGTTGTGGGGGTCTGTGGATGGGGGGCTTATCGAAATCTGGAAGCCCCTTTTAACAAGGGGACCCTCAGATCCCAGCCTCCCCCCTGTGTGAAATGGTAACTAGGTACAAGTACCCCTACCATTTCACAAAAAGGTGTCAAAATGATAAAAAAGACGAGACAGCTTGGGACAAGTCCTTTATTAAGAAATAAAAAAAATAAAAATGTCCCACGAAGTAAGTTCATGCCGCCCGATGGACCGGAAAAAGAAAAACCCTGCAACCGATCCGCCTCTATGAGAGGCTCCCGCCGACTGACGTGTCTTCGCTGTGACATCTCTTATATAACTGAGGGCGGGTGACACCCCCTCTGATGCCACAGGGAAGGACTTGTCATGCTGTATTGTTATCACAAGGAATGCTTACATTTTTTGTGACAGCAATAAATTGATCACTTTTTTTAAAGAACAGTGTAAAATGTAATAAAATAAAAAAATATTTAAAAATATGTAAAAAGCCTCTGCTTCCCCGTGCTCACATGCAGTGGTGAACACATATGTAGGTCACACACAGATATGTAACCATTGATTGCACCACACATGTGAGGTCTCCATGCAAACAAGTGCATTAATTCTAGCACTAGACCTCTTCTGTAAGGCTAAACTAGTAACCTGTAGAGAATTTTAAAGTGTCGCCTATGGAGATTCTTAAGTACCATAGTTTGGCGCCATTCCACAAGCAATTTTAAAGCATGTCATGTTAGGTATTTACTCGCTGTAACATCATCTTTCACATTTTACAAAAAAATGGGGTATGCATAGTGTTTTGTTTTTTTTAGTTCATTAAAGTGTACTATTTCCCAAAAATTGCTTTTGAAAAACTTCTGCACAAAAAACATGTGACATAATAAAATTGTAATGACCGCCATTTTATTCCCTAGGGCCTCTGCAAAAAAAAAATATATAATGTTTTGGGGTCCTAAGTCACTTTCCAGCATAAAATACAGATTTTTACTTGTAAACAAAGCGTATCAGAAAAAGATCGGGTCTTTCAGTAGAATCGGGCTGTAGTATCAATTGAATAATTTGGCTGCCAGAGCAATTCTTTTTTGTTTTTGTACACACGTTTAAAAAATATTTAGGCCTGATTACTTAAAACCACTAAAACTCATATTTACAAAAAAGGAGAGACCCTGGATAATAAAATGGTGGTAGTTTCAATTTATTATGTAACACATTATTAGCACAAACGGTTTATCAAGCACAACATTTCAGTAGAAAACACGCTAGAGTTAATTTTAGGGCACAGAAATGCAATATGTTACCCGATTGTTGGTACAATATAAAAGATATAATATAATATATTATAATATAAATTTTATACAATATAAAAGATGAGATTGTGCCGAGTAAATGGACACCCAATGGGGTTGATTTACTAAAACTGGAGAGTGCAAAAACTAGGGCAGCCAATCAGCATCTAACTGATCCGTAATGTCAAGTCCTAAAACTGCAACAAACAACAAACTTCCATACTGTAAATTTTCCATAGGCAATGCTTTACTATTCCCTCCAGGTCATCAGTTTAGAGTTCACCGTTATCAATGATCCAATAATGATTGCTCTCTCCGGTGTGTGTGGTGATATGTAATGTGTAGAACATCACCGGCTTTTACAGAATGATTCTCTTTCTATGGTGTAGATCTGGTGACAGGGACACCTTACACCCATCACACATCTACATAACACACAATGGAACATGTGATGGAAAAAAAAAGCAAAAACATGCAGTAGATCCAGCAGTGGTGGCCCGTCCATTAGGGGCACAGGGGGCACCGCCCCCCTAATCCATGCACCCGCCACCTAATCTACATGCAGGACACTGGACGCATGGATTTCAATGGTGGTTTGTTTGCTGCCCCCCAAAAAATAGACCACCAGCCACCACTGAGATCCAGTAATACAGGAAGGTGAAGTCACGGAATCTTCTCCTTTCCTACAGACCTGGGCTTGGCCTTCTACATGGTATGAGCTGATGGTGCAGGCTTCATTTTCTTTTTTTATATTTGTATTTTTATTACATTTTTTAAAAGTTAATCAAGATGTAGAAACAAAGTCATATTAAAAGCAAAGATCACCACAAGTGCATCATCCCAATATACATAGAATGTGATGTTACAAATCATGTAATGCAGTATTAGAATTCACAAGGGGAATATTAGCAATTAAAGGGTATAGAAAGTCCAGATGTAAAAGGAGTGTAGAAATACAAGAAGCACACCAGGGATGTATATTCTAGCAGAGCATTGAAATGGTTAATGTGAAAAAGAACAAGATGGCGGGGGCAGGGATCCTAAGAGGAAGACCATATTCAGACCGGTCCCAAACCTCCCTTATTAAATTACAAGAGAGTATCGCCTACAGTGGCAGTAAGGTGTCCTTCCTGGGTTCCCTGGAAGAGTTCAGTAAAGGTGGCAGCGGGAGGGGAGACCCCCTTCCCCTGCCTGTAAAAGTAATCCAGCGACTCTATAGCCACTTGGATTACTTTTACAATGTGCAAAATCGTTGGCTAGAAAAAATGATATTGCAGGTGCAACAATGACTGAGATCTCACCCTTCCCATCCAAGGATGTACAGGTATGTCCTATGGGCAGGGAATGGTTAATTCTACTCATTATTTATTCCCAGGAAAAGTGATTATTTTCATTCTTGTTATTTTTTAGTTAGTTTTTTGTGGGGTGCAATTATGAGAGCAAAGATATATACCTATATGTTTTCATATAAAAATGCCTGTGACTGGACAGTGAAAGGAGAAGCAGCAGCGATAAGCTCATCTCTCCGTCACTCTGCTCTCTCCTCCTATCAGCATGCTCCTTGTCAGCACATTAACAGATTGGCTTCTTCTGCAGGAGAATAATACCAGGTCAGATTAACCACTTCAGCCCCCTTAATGACCAGGCCATTTTTTGAGATACGGCACTGCGTAATTTTAACTGACAATCGCTCGGTCGTGCGATGTTGTATACAAACAAAATTGATGTCCTTCTTTTCCCACAAATAGAGATTTCTTTTGGTGGTATTTGATCACCTCTGTGGTTTTTATTTTTTGTGCTATAAACAAAGAACAACAATTTTGAAAAAAAGAAAATTTTTATTTCTTTTTGCTATAATACATATCCAAAAAAATATATATAAAAAAACTAAATTTCTTCATCAGTTTAGGCCGATATATATTCTTCTACATATCTTTGGTAAATAATAGGCATATATTGATTGGTTTTCATTTACAAACTATGGGATAGATTTAGGGACTTTTATTTTTTTTATTGCTTTTACTAGTAATGGCGGCGATCTGTGATTTTTAACGGGACTGCGACATTGCGGCGGACAAATCTGACCCCAAATGACACTTTTTGGGGACCAGTGACATTATTACATTGATCACTGCATTTTTTATACCACTGATCAATGTAAAAATGACAGGCAGGGAAGGGGTTAACACTAGGAGGCAATCAAGGGGTTAACTGTGTCCCCTGGGTGTGTTCTAACTGTGTGGAGGATGGGCTGGCAGGGACATGACAGATCGCTGTTCCTGATGACTGGGAACAGAAGATCTCTGTCATGTCATCTGTCAGAATGGGGACCCACCTTGTTTACAAAGACAGATCCCCGTTCTGCCTCTGTGCTAGGCGATTGCGGGTCACCGGCGGACATCAAGTCTGCCGACCCGCGGGCACACTCTCGCAGCTTGCAATGGGCGCCCTCCCGCTATCATGCCTGCATGCGCCCCGTACAACTACGGTGATTTGCGTAGGAGAGCCGACCTGCCGCCGTATAACGACAGACTGGTCAGCAAGAGGTTACAATACTTCCATATAAAATACATTTAATAATATATTAATGATGACAGACTTGTATTCATTTATCTCTGCATGGATTGAGAACAAGCAGTTTATCTGTCTCTAGATTTTAGTTTTGGAAATATTATTATAAAAAATAAGGTTCCACAAAGATTTCAGTCTGCGGCAGGAAATGAATCCTCAGACATATTACATCCGAGGAATCTGGACAATATAGTAACCATTAGTGACAATGTATCTCTGTGTCTAGGTGTTCTGTGACATGACTGGGATTCAGATGTAGAAGAACTAAGACCGAGCAAAGAGATGGCGGAGAGATTGTCAAAATCCTTCACAAGATTGTTTAATAGAAGACCCAGGAGCTCCGGTAATCACTTTTTGTCTTTTATTTCTCTGATCAGTTTTAATGAAATATAACAAATTACCGTATTTATCGGCGTATAACACGCACCCCAATTTAGGAGGGAATTTTAAGGAAAAAAAACTTTTAGGAGGGAAGTTGAAGGAAAAAAAACTTACATTTAAATGCCCATCATTGCAGCCTTCTCAGTGCAGCCATGTCAGTGCAGCCTTCCCCAGTGCAGCCATGTCAGTACAGCCATGTCAGTGCAGCCTTCCCCAGTGCAGCCTTGTTAGTGCAGCCATGTCAGTACAGCCATGTCAGTGCAGCCATGTCAGTGCAACCTTCCCCAGTGCAGCCTTGTCAGTGCAGCCTTTCCCAGTGCAGCCTTCCCCAGTGCAGCCTTTCCCAGTGCAGCCTTTCCCAGTGCAGCCTTCGCTTCGATCCCCTGTCCTGAGCTTTAAAATCGCCGACCGCGATTTGAAAATGGCGCCGCCGGCGCCGAAATACACCGAGCCGGTCCTCGGCTCTTTCCGGCGGCTCTCGTTCACTTTCGGCTCCACTCGTAGTCCCGAGCGGAGCTATCCGAACCTAGCCGAGTAGGCGATTTTAAGATTGTGACAGCTCGGGATCGCATGGTATCGGCGTATAACACGCACCTGCGACTTTCCCCTGATTTTAAGGGGAAAAAAGTGCGTGTTATACGCCGATAAATACGGTATATGGAGCATCAAATACTGAATACTTCTACTAATCCATTTAATGTGTTGATATTTGATGGAAGGTCATCTATATTTTCGAATTGCTATGTATCGGCTTTATCCAATCAGGGTGTATTCAGGTTTCTTCAGGGGGTGCCTTAGTCAAAATGCCCAAAAATGATATACAAGCCAGCGGATGTTTCAAGTCTAATGATCAGTGTTGCCGGCTATGGCCGGTGGCTCTGATCATGCAGGAAAAACCCAACAGGCTGATTGTACACAAGTCGATTGATAGACCAGCTCGCCCATACATGGATCAATATTCAGCCAGTCCTTGCTGAACAGCTGGCATTATGATCCATATATGGCCGGCTTAGCCATAAAATGAGACATTTACCATACAATTTAGGCAAATGTGATTATTGTATTTCCAATTCCTACATGTCTATTAAAATGTATTTATTACAGTCCTTGATACAAAAAATTCTTTATCTATTCTCTCTTCTCCCTCAGCCAGACCCCTCTTATGATTGATAAGACTTCTCCATCACATCTCCATGTTATGATTACAGCTGATCAGACATCAACTTCGTTTCACTTCCGCTCTGCAAAACGCATACCGGTGTGTGTTATACGCCGACATCATACCTTGGAGGGGAAGGAGGGGAACGAATGATACTGGAATTCACAAACCGTCATCTCCTGTTTACTCGGCTCTCACACCACACACACAATCTGGCCTCCGCCACTGGCATTGGACCAGTGTTCTGTCTATCACATGATTGTGGAGGCGGGACTGTGTGTGAGAGAGCCGAGTCAGAGCCGAGTAAACAGGAGATGATGGCTCTGTGATTTCCTGCACTATCCAGGCTGCATCGATGGTGAGGCTGCAGATGAGCATTGAGGCTAAAAAGGGGCATTGATGAGATGGATGGGCATTGATCAGGCTGCATTGATGGGAGATGAGGAGGCTGCAGATGGGCACTGACCATTATTTTAATTCAAAGTTATTTATTTAAAAAATGTTTTTTTTCCTGAAACTCCCCTCTTAAAATTAGGGTGCGTGTTATACACCAATACTTAATATCTAATTGGCTTTTATCCATACAATTCCTGGTATATATATATAAAAAAAACACACAAGTAGAGAAGCGCCTGAGTGCAGTATTTTAGAAATAACGCTTTTAATAATAGATGTAGATCAACTTACATTTTGAAGGAATAAACAGGCCTGGTATTAATAATACAGTGACACATCCCCGAGTCCTGAGCAGTGTGGATTCCTTGCTGACAACTGTGAGATCTTCCGGCAGATGGAGGACGCCCCCGGAGAGCATCCTCAGAGCGAGGCGTGGAACGCACAGGACAGCTTGCTGCAGACGGATGACGTCATCAAATCTGGATGCGTTTCGAGCGCGTGTGCACTTGGCGATGTAAGCAAGTCACGCTCCTTTGTCAACAGATAGGAATCTCGAAACGTGTCCAGCTTTGATGATGTCATCCGTCTGCAGCAAGCTGTCCTGTGCGTTCCACACCTCGCTCTGAGGAAGCTCTCCGGAGGCGTCCTCCATCTGCCAGAAGATCTCACAGTTGTCAGCAAGGAATCCACACTGCTCAGGACTCTGGGATGTGTCACTGTATTATTAATACCAGGCCTGTTTATTCCTACAAAATGTGAGTTGATCTACATCTATTATTAAAAGCGTTATTTCTAAAATACTGCACTCAGACGCCTCTCTACTTATGTTTTGTTGCAGCTGAGGAATTGGTTTCTACCCTATCATGATGGCGGCCCTGTTTGCATTTTTTGGATGCTTTTTTTCCATTTTCACCATTCCTAAATAGACTCTTTTAGCCGATATTTTTATGGACTGACCAGACTATTTTATCATTACTTCCCCCTTTTTTTTTTTAGCAGATTTGTATCAGAATGTGTATGATGTCTGACTTGTTTTGCACCTATACTTGTTATATTCCTGGTATATATACAGATGGAATGGTTTATCAAGCACAAATTGTCAGTAAAAAGACACTAAAGTTAAAGTTAACCCTTTCCGGACCATCACATATATACTGTGGCAGGGCGGCCCATCTGCACAAAAACATGTACAGGTATGTGATTTTGGGCTCAAGATCCAGGGGGCATGCACACGCCACCGGAGTGTCGCTCCCGCTGTGATTGGACACAGAGCAGATCATTCAGAAGAAAGGGAGAACAGTGGTCTGCCTATGTAAACAAGGCAGTCCGCTGTTCTGTCAAGGTGTAAAAGAGAGATCTTGTGTTTCAGCTTAGCTGAGACACGGATCTCTTTTCCTCAAGTGAATCCCCCACAGTTAAAAAGCATCCCCTAGGGGCACACTTAACCCCTTGATCACCCCTGGTTTTAACTCCTTCCTGCCAGTGTAATTTATACAGTGACAGTGCATTTTTTAGCACTGATCACTGTATTGGTGTCACTGATCACCAAAAAGCATCACTTATTGTCAGATTTGTCCACTGCAATGTTGCAGTCCTGCCAAAAAAACCCCACCATAATCGCTGATCGCTGCCATTACTAGTAAAAATAAAAGGAAGTTCATAAATCTATCTCATAGTTTGTAGACGCTAGAACTTTTGCGCAAACCAATCAATATATACTTATTGGGATTTTTTTACCAAAAACATGTAGTAGAATACACATTGGTCCAAACTGATGAAGAAATTTGATTTTTTTTAGGGCTGTTACTGATTAAAATTTTTGTGTTCAATTGATCAATTTTTTTAAATTGATTAATGGACTAATTTCAATTAATTATAATGCACTTACAGATCCTGGATAAATGAGAATAGGATGTATTTGCTCATATTGTCCATCTGAAGGAGAACTTATTTTAAATTTCAATCATTTTACTGCAGTATTTGTAATTCATTGAACCTGATGAATACACCGCTGTTTTAGCTCCCCAGTTCTCAGCAGTCCAGGAAGACTGAACCCCCTGGGTGGTGTGTCGAAAGGAAGTGAGGTCAGTGGAGCACAACACGCACAGCGCCTGTGCCTCATCGCCTAACACTTCCTAATGGCTAGATAGCAAATGACAACAATCACGGAAGGACAAACCTCCATGATGACGCATCGGTCGGAAATGATGTCAGTGGAACGCAACGTCGATGTCCGTGACTTCACTCCCTGAAGACCCGGAAGCCGGCGGAGAGGTGAGTAACGATCAAAAGAAGTTTGATCAATCAAAAAAATGAATAGATTAATCAAGGAATTAATAGTTAATTTCCACAGCCCTATTTTTTTATTGGAAAGGTTTTATAGCAGAAAGGTTTTACTTCAACTGGGCTCATTACCTCTACCCCTGCAGGACTCTCAGCACTTCCCCCTAGTGGTACAAATCAGCATAAAGCCTGAATCTGGGACATACATATTTGCCATCCTGGATGCAACCAGGTGATTTTACCTGCCTGCTGTCACATAATGTACTAGTATGCATTATGACATTATCCTGTAGGAGCTCATTTATTGGGGTTTACTACCACGTTAGGACCTAATTAACCAGTCAGAGCATGGGAATAAAGATGAGGGAGAACATGGAAAGTCATTGTTAGGACTACAAGTGTTGTATCCTGTAAAGCAGACATGACTAGATATGTATGGACCTGCACAGAGAACACCAGGCTCAACACTAAATGGAAGTAAATGTGGTTTATTAGGGAAACAAGACAAGTGATGAGCACAACAAAAAGTACGCCGAGTACAAAACCCAGTGAAATTGATTACAACTAAGCAAAGCTATCTAAATTTAATCTGTTCATAGATGGTTTGAAATTTGTCTGGTTCAGCAAGAACCGGCAGACATTTGATCCATCTATGGGCAGGCTGGTTGTATTGAAGTCAATTTATTGATCAACTTCAATACAACCAGCTTGTTGGGTTTTCTTGTCCAATCACAGCTATAGCCACCAGAAGTGATCATTGTATTCTGCCAGTGGGGAAGGCTGCCTGTGTTCCCCTCCCGCACAACACAATAGCATTGTGGGATGGATTCCCCCATCTACACTGACTGTGTTGATGGAGGAATTGAGCAATTTTCTTTCTTGCAACCTGTGGTATGGCCTGCCTAGCTAACTAAGCTATGTACATATGGCAGGATAAATCGGGCAGAGAAGTAGCAGGAACATGATTACAGGTTATAAGAAGCAGAGCACATGGGGCACAGAGGAAAAGCAGTGAGGCACTGTAGAATACTAGCAGAGAAGCTAAATACCCTCCCAGCAACCAGCATCAGGTGGAAGTGAATAGCTTAATCTGTTGGTTACAAAAATACACCCGCTGGTGGG
Source organism: Aquarana catesbeiana (assembly GCA_037953035.1). Taxonomy (NCBI): domain Eukaryota; kingdom Metazoa; phylum Chordata; class Amphibia; order Anura; family Ranidae; genus Aquarana; species Aquarana catesbeiana. The sequence continues at coordinate 859,419 of JBBHAA010000218.1, forward strand.
CACCAGTATAGCACCCTTCATATCTGTAAACCACAGTGCCACCAGCAGGTGATCCAGTTAATGACAGTCACATTCCAACTAAAACCTTTCCTCTTTAGCTATAGATTAAACAACGAATACCAGAGCCTCTGACATGTTTTTATTACTGGCTTTATATGCACTAGGGAGATTTCCATTGCTTCCTGTCTAAGGGACCCCAAGTCATCAGGAAAGGAATTTAAAAAAGCACAGCAAATAGCGACACAGAGAGCAATGACCAGACAGTGATAAAACTCTGACAGAAGTCCTAACTCTCCTCAGTAGTTGGGGTTGCAATGTGTGTCACAGTGCTGGGCCAGTATGTGGTTTGGTATTACTGGAGGGGATCTGGGATGTGTTGTCCTTCAAGAGGGTATTCTTGGAAGATATTATGTAGGTGGGCCTTGTTAGGGTCTCAGCTGCTGCCTGTCTGGTAGTGATGGAAAGGCATTCAACAAGAGAGATTCAGATGGCATACTCAATATATAAATTACCATTTTTAATTACCAGCACACCACAGATCTTCAAAACCTTTCCAAAAGCTTTATTCAAAGTGATCAAATCACAATGAAGAAATGCAACATTTTGGGGCTGCAGTGGACCCCTTCATCAAGCATGTGATCACTGACTGATGAAGGGGTCCTGTGCATTCCTGAAACATTGAACTCTTCCTCTGTGATGTGATCACTTTGAATAAAACCTTTGATGTTTTTGAAGATCCATAGTGTGCTGACAGATATGTGCATTCATCTGGAAAGTTTCCAGTACCTATCTGCTTGTTGTTGCAGTGCCCCCTATCTTTAAGCCTGATCCATGATTATGTCTGACAGGAATATTGACATTGATATAGAAGATTGTCACATTTGAGGTTATTAATAAAAAGGAAGTAAAGACTGCCTCTTTTTTTTTGGTGACCTGTAAAGTAAAGGCATAATGTGCTAGTATGCACTGCATACTAGCACATTATGTAAAACGTACGAGCAAATGAAACCCTCGTCCCCGCTGAAGGCCGCATCTATCTTCACCCACCTTCCTTATGGGTCTGTGGACTGGCTGAAGTCACATGATGTCACTCCCACGCAGGCATGCGGGAGATGCTGGTTATGGCACAGGGCTCTAAAGAAATGGCACAGGCGGCCGTTCCTTCAGATCGCATGCGCCAATGACATCATCAGCGGCATATACAGTAAATATCTCCTGAATGGCGCATGTTTAGGAGATATTTACAGTACTTATAGGTAAGCCTCATTATAGGATTACCTATAGGTACATGGGAGTATGCATGGGAGTTTACTTCCTCTTTAAGGATGTTTATTGGAAATCACAGTCCACAGGTGATTATGAAAGCCAACATGTTTTCGGTAAGTGCTCCCTCTTTGTCAGGGCTGTGATGGTGGGTGTGGTCATCACTGACCTGGAACTGACCTGGAACTGAAGGTCAATTATGATAAAGCCTATACTGTAATACAGGCCATACAAACAGTTAATTTGCAGGAAAAAAATTAGCTTGATACCCCATTACAGTGTTGCCAACTGCCCGTTAGTTTACGGGCAGCCCATAAATTTCACCCCATTTTTGGGATTTTGTAAATGTCCGTTGTCATAAAAAAGTTGGCTGCAGGCCAACCATCCAACTGCGCATGCGCCATTCCAAAGCCTGCAGGACTCAGGAAAGATCGTACAGGCTTGGCCAGGTGGCACATGCGCAGTAACGTAATGTTGTCACCTGCCGCCATTTTTAAACGGAAGGCATTCGTTCTCTGCATTGCCGCAGCGGAGCAACGGTGCAGACACTGCAGAGAGGTAGTGGTTGGGGTGGGGGGGGTGTGAAGGGTGTTGTGGGAGCGGTAAGATTGTGGGTGAGGAGCAAGCTGAAGGAGGGGACTTGAGTGTTGGAGGAGGGCGGCTTTTGGATTATCTGCTGTTATTGACAGGAGATGAAGCAGGAGGAATGTAGGGCATGCATGGATGGGATGGATGGAGCAGGGCAGAAATGAACAATGAGAGAATTGCTATTAAGTGCTGGCAATGGGAAGAGGTGAGCTGGATGGTAGTTGGTGACAGGAATTACAATATACCAGGACTGTGGAGCTGTAGTAGGAGAGGGGAGGAGGGGAGCTGTCAGAACAATTGCAGTGTGAACACAAATGGACTGAAGGCAGAACTGAGTGTGAGGTTGGGGAGAGGGGTGTATTTGGGGGTTACGGCTGAGGGTAGGATAGAGGAGAAGGCTGTTTGTTGTTAAAATGGTGAGAAAGGAGAACAGTTTGTGTGAGCAGTACTATTTGGTAAACATGAATTGCTGACCATTCTGGTTGTACATGAATGAGGGGACTGAGGGAGAGAAAGATATTGGCTGGTGTGGGGGAGAAGGGGAAATGGAAGCCTTTTTATGGATAAGCTAATCCAGTGGTGACAGAGGAGGATAAGAAAAAGGGGCATAGGCCACAGGACTTAGGAGGACATTACTGGTGACATTACTGGGGGATGAAGCCGGCCCGGCAGAGGGGGACACTGATGTGCACAGTGTCAGTGCCTGACTGGAGAGGTGAAAGGGACACAGTGACAGAAGGCAGACACTGACTGATGTGGAGACAGGTATGGTAATATGAAGGGGGACAGAGGAGGAAACTACCATGTCCGCAGCTCCTAACCATCTGTTACTGTATCCGGTCAACAGCCTCTAACCATCTGTTACTGTATCCGGTCCACAGCCTCTAACCATCTGTTACTGTATCCGGTCCACAGCCTCTAACCATCTGTTACTGTATCCGGTCCACAGCCTCTAACCATCTGTTACTGTATCCGGTCCACAGCCTCTAACCATCTGTTACTGTATCCTGTCTCCAACCTCTAACCATCTGTTACTGTATCTTGTCTGCAGCCTCTGATCATCTGTTACTGTATCCTGTCTCCAACCTCTAACCATCTGTTACTGTATCTTGTCCGCAGCCTCTGATCATCTGTTACTGTATCCTGTCCGCAGCCTCTAACCATCTGTTACTGTATCCGGTCCACAGCCTCTAACCATCTGTTACTGTATCCTGTCTCCAACCTCTAACCATCTGTTACTGTATCCTGTCCACAGCCTCTAACCATCTGTTACTGTATCCTGTCCACAGCCTCTAACCATCTGTTACTGTATCCTGTCTCCAACCTCTAACCATCTGTTACTGTATCCTGTCCACAGCCTCTAACCATCTGTTACTGTATCCTGTCTCCAACCTCTAACCATCTGTTACTGTATCTTGTCCGCAGCCTCTGATCATCTGTTACTGTATCCTGTCCGCAGCCTCTGATCATCTGTTACTGTATCCTGTCCGCAGCCTCTAACCATCTGTTACTGTATTTAAAATAAGAAAAGTGCGTTTGCGCTAGGAAATAAAAATAAATAATAAAACATCAGTGAATGAAAAATAAAAAATATAAAGTATGTGAATGTCAGAAAGATGTACCTAAAACAATATTATAATCTGTGAAACATTATTTAGTGATACAGTAAATAAAGTGCAACATGCATAAAATACTGAAAATCCAAGCGCCAACTCAGGTTAGAAAGAGTATCCACTCCTTCAATAAAGTGATATATAAAATCCATGAACATTCATGAAAAATATATACAAAGTGCACAAATCCAGTGTCCATCAATAGTGATTTCCATCATGCTCATCCAAAACGTGCAGAACATACAACATGCTTCAGTGCTCTCCGGTGATCCCAAAAGCCTATGCGCTCACCTCAGATTGTGTGACACTGTACCCAAACTATGTCAAAACACGCTTGGGAGCCACTCCTGGGCTCTAACGATATGCAGGTGTTGACTTCCAACTTGCTCAATTAGTAGCATTCCAAATCCATTTTCTTCTGAATCACACACTAGAAAAGCACTGTCAAGCATTTCCTCTTCAAAGGGCAAATTGTCTGTTTGAACAAGGTAATTATGGGAACCTCAGATCAGAAATCCAGCAACCTCTCTCTGTAGGCCTCAGTCCTGTCTAGGCCTCATGCCTGACAAAGGGATCCTGCGTGGCTCTGAAACGTTGCACTACATCATTTTGTGATGTGATCTTTCTTGAATAAAAAAAAGTTTGGATGAAACTGATGATCTTTGGTGTGCTGGCCAATATCTACATATTGTACAGATTCCAGTATCCAGCTGGCGATCGCTATAGTATCCAGTACCTTAGGAGCACATTCCAGGAATGTGTGCGATGGGAATATGGACTGTGGGTGTGATATCAGGGGGTCTAAACAGACCTCTGATGTTTTATCTTGAAACAGAGAAATGAGATTGAGGACACAACCCACAATCTCCATTATTATTATTGTTATAATACAGGATTTATATAACGCCAACAGTTTGCGCAGTGCTTTACAACATGAGGGCAGACAGTGCACTTACAATACAAATCAATACAGGAGGGATCAGAGGGTACTGCTCATTAGAGCTTACAATCTAGAAGGGAGGGTCAAGTGGAACAAAAGGTGAAAACTGTGGGGGGTGAGCTAATGCAGAAAATGAAAATACAGTTGTTAGGTGTGGGTAGGGTAGGCTTTTCTGAAGAGAAGGGTTTTCAGGGTAAACACAGTTTACTATGCCTCAGTTATAAATGAACTGGGTCAGTGATCCCTGCAGATCACTGACTCTGTTCATTAGGACAAGGGAGGAGACGGTAAGATACACATTTACTGGCCCCTTCCCCACTCTTCATCCAGAAAGCATCCCCCGCAGCACCCAGGAAGGAGAGTGGAGGGGGGAACCCGGCAGGACTGTGGGGGATGAAGGGGGGCCAAAGAGTACACAGGAGCTTGGGGCAGTAGGTGGTGGATAGGGGAGGGCATATGGAGGAACCATCATTTTCCTCCTGCAACAGCTGAAAGGCTGCAGGAGGAAAATGAAGGGGATTGGTTCCTCTATTTGCCACCCCTCCTATCCAGGTGTGCAGGGGGCTGCATGGGAATCCTGGAGCATGCAATTGTGACCCCCTGCAACTCCTGTACACATGCCCCCTGCTGGTGGGATGAGATAAGTGACAGTGTAGGGGGGTGAGTTACAGTGCTGGGGGGATAGGATGAGTGAGATTGCTGGGGGGATGGGATGAGTGGCAGTGCTGGGGGGATGGGATGAGTGGCAGTGCTGGGGGGAGGAATAAGTGGTAATAGTGGGGGGTGGGATGAGTGTCAGTGCCGAGGGGATGGGATCAGTGTCAATGCTGGGGGGAGGGATGAGTGGCAGTGGTGTGGGGGTGGGATGAGTGTCAGTGGGGGGTAAGGATCAGTGTCAGTGCTGTGGGGGAGGGATGAGTGTCAGTGCCAGGGGGTGTGATGAGTGGCAGTGGGGGGGATCAGTGTCAGTGCTGGGGGGAGGGATGAGTGGCAGTGCTGGGGGGAGGAATGAGTGGCAATAGTGGGGGATGGGATGAGTGTCAGTGCCGAGGGGATGGGATCAGTGTCAATGCTGGGGGGGAGGGATGAGTGGCAGTGGTGTGGGGGGTGGGATGAGTGGCAGTGGGGGGTAAGGATCAGTGTCAGTGCTGTGGGGGAGGGATGAGTGTCAGTGCCAGGGGGTGTGATGAGTGGCAGTGGGGGGATCAGTGTCAGTGCTGGGGGGAGGGATGAGCGGCAGTGCTGGGGGGGAGGGATGAGCGGCAGTGCTGGGGGGGAGGAATGAGTGGCAATAGTGGGGGGTGGGATGAGTGTCAGTGCCGAGGGGATGGGATCAGTGTCAATGCTGGGGGAGGGATGAGTGGCAGTGGTGGGGGGGTGGGATGAGTGTCAGTGGGGGGGAGGGATCAGTGTCAGTGCTGTGGGGGAGGGATGAGTGTCAGTGTCGGGGGGTGTGATGAGTGTCAGTGGGGGGATCAGTGTCAGTGCTGGGGGGGAGGGATGAGTGGCAATGATGGGGGGTGGGATGAGTGTCAGTGCCAGGGGGGTGGGATGAGTGTCAGTGGGGGAGAGATAAGTGCCAGTGCTGGAGGGGAGATGAGTGGCAGTGGTGGGGGGGTGGGATTAATCAGCAGTGGTGGTGGTGGGGACTGGGTTCATTGGCAGCGCTGGGTGCCAGGATCAGAGACACTTACTTGCTGTCAGTGTCCACTTGGTTTCCCCTGCATTGCTTTGTGTCTCTCTAGACTCCCTCCACTCTACTCACATCTGTTAGGAGATGGGATCTCCTCACACAGCGGGCGCCACCTCCTGCAGCTCCTTCCCCATTACTGTACTGGGTCAGCTGGCACTCTTCTAGATTCAGTTCCCCAACTGCACACGCCACCATCAACCTGCGGCTGCAAATGGAATGGGCAGACCCAGCGGAGAGAGTGTGGGCGGTCCACTGCTGTGCAGTGAGTGTCCCTGCTCTGACCCGAGCATAACTAGAGAAGTCAGCGGGCCCCCCCACAATGGCAGAACACCAGGGCCCAGTCGCAAGTGCGACTGCTGCTACTCTGGTAGTTCCGCCACTGGCACTGATATATAGGTTCCCCCTATATTAATAACACCTCCTTACTTTAATGTATTCACTACGCAGAAGGTGGTCTCTGGTCACCAGAGTGCCCCCCACATCAGAGTTCCTAGCGTTCCCCTTTATATCAGAGTCTGCAGGATTCCTCCTTAAAGTGCAAGGGGGAACTCAGTGTGCAGACCCTGATGTAAGTGGGAACTCTGATGTAAAGGGAATGCAGTGGACTCTGATATAATGTGGTCTCTGATCACCAGAGCCTCCCCTTTCATCAGAGTTCCCCCTTAGATCACGATCTGTAGCATTCCCCTTTACACAAGAGTTCCCTTTCACTGTAAGTGGGAATCCTGCAGACTCTGATGTAAGGGGGAACTCTGTGCTGGCTGGGTTATAGTAACCTGACCTTCATTGTCAATGGAGAAATATAGTTTTTGATTTTTGTTTAACTTAAACACATTGCTAATAGCACTAGCTATATGTTTATAGTTTAAATATTGATATGTGCACTGTTTAGCACTGAAAACAGTCATTTTAGGTGTTTTGCCAGTAAATGTCATGATTTTTGTCAGTAAAAAAAAATTGGTGGTGTTTGTAAATGCGTCCTGCCAGTAAATTTCACTTTGGGGGGTTGGCAACACTGCCCCATTAACACACACGGTGTTGACAGGGGAATCCCTCCTGCCAAGCCATTGCATTCTCCCTGTGGGGGTGGGGGAAGCTGTCCCCACCGGGAGAAGACAGTGATTATTGCTAGGGACTATACCAGCCACTAATGATAATCATATGTAAAATCTGACAGGCTGGTTGTACCCAAGTTGATTGATCGATCAACTTGGTCCATTCAGCCTGCCTATACATGGTTTGAATCTCAGCCAGTTCCTTCTGAACTGGCAGATATTTTAACCATCTATGGCCAGCCTTTGGTGTTGTGGGTGCTGAATACATTGTCAGATGACAGAGAAGCAGCATTTATGATCCTCTATCATCTGACATCTTATCCATCACCCACACACCTAAGGGGGCTTTATTGTAATTGAATCTTTGGTTCCTGACCACACCCACCATCACATTCCTAATGAAGGGGGAGGCACTTTCTCAAAAACACATTGCCTTTGCTTGCCACCTGTGAACTGTGATTTACAATAAATATTCTACATAATAACTTCAAGTGTGAAAATCTTCTATACTGAGCATGCCTCTACACCCATGTGGGGTGAATCTGAGGGCAAATATCCCCAGCAGGGCACTTTTAACACTTTTTTAACACATTCTGGGGGTTAAGAGTGCCCTGCTAGCGGCACCAAAGTGCCACTATTACAGGGGTAAAGTGCCGCTAAAACTAGAAAAACTTTACCACCAACGCCCGCACCTCCCCAGTGTGAAAGGGGTCTAAATCTCCCCCTAGAGGCTCTACTTACAAAGCCAATACAGAAGGATAAGAAGACTTATTTTAAAAGGTGTCAGTTATCATAAGTCCATAGCTATAACTGAGAGCCTTATCCTTGTGTTAGTACTTTGTGAATTGAGTCTAATGCATGATAAAATCCTGACAGAGGATATAACCCTCTCCCTCTATAAAAAAATAGGGTTATATTTTAACTCTTGATATGGGACCTGCATGGAAAGTAATGTTAGAGATTAAATTATCATTGAAATGTTTACATACCATATTTTTCAGCAATTAACATGCACAGGCGTATAACACACACCTTAATTTTAAGAGGGAAGTTTCAGGGAAAAAAATAACTTTAAATAAAGAACTTCAAAGCAAAATAGGGGTCAGTGCCCATCAATGCAGCTTTATCAGTGCTCATCTGCAGCCTCACCATTGCCCATTAATACAGCCTGATCAGTGCCCATTAACTACTTGCCGACCAGACGCCGTCGTTATACGGCAGCAGGCTGGCTCCCCTGCGCGAATTGCCATAGCTGTATGCAGGGCACTTTAAGGGGTATAGGGGGTGTGAAATTGAACATATCCTATGCCTACATATGTTTGCTGGTAGGTGTCCCTCATTCCCATCTCAAAATGTTGGGAGGTATGCAATGGTCCTAAAAAAGTGTTAAGTGTCCAATCTGTCCACCACAATGTTGCAGTCCTGATAAAAATCGCAGATCACCGCCATCACTAGTAAAAAAAATAATAATAATAAAAATGCCATAAATCTAGTCTGTATTTTGTAGACACTATAACTTTTGCACAAACCAATCAATATCCGCCACCCCATTAAATCATTCCCCACATCTATTAGCTTTAGTACCACCACCCCCTCCCTTTAGAATGTCAGCTCTACGAGCCGGGCCCTCCTGTACTTTCTGTATTGAACTGTACTGTAATTGTGCTGTCCCCCCTCTACATTATAAAGCACTGCGTACACTGCTGGCGCTATATAAATCGTGTATAATAATATAATAATTGCAATTGTTTTACCAAAAATATGTAGAATACATATTGGCCTAAACTGATGAAGACATTTTTTGGGGATATTTATTATAGCAAAAAGTAAAAAATATATTATTTTTTTCGAAATTGTCGGCTTTTTTGTTTATAGCACAAAAAATAAAAACTGCAAAAGTGATAAAATACCATTAACAGAAAGCTCTGAGAGAAAAAAAGGATATCTATTATGTTTTATTACAGCATCACACGACAGTGCAATTCACAGTTAAAGCAATGAAGTGCCGTCTCACGTCTTTGGGCTGCCTCAGAGGCGAAGGGGGTACGAGCGCCGCCAGATTACACCGAGTGAGGATCTCCCATTTACTCAACGGCCTCTGTAATACAAAGTCTCACCTCCTAGACCGGCTCCTATGATAGACAGAACACCGGGCCAATGCCGGGATGTCTATCATAGGAGCCAGTCCAGGAGGTGGGACTTTGTATTACAGAGTAAACAGGAGATCCCCGCTCTGTGTAATCTGGTGGTGCTCGTACCCCCTTCCCCTCTGAGGCAGCCCAAAGAAAATATTGGCACACAAAAATGTATGTTATACACCGATAAATACGGTATTTCTATAATTCCAGACATATTCAATCGTATATGAATGTGCAACTTTTCATAAAATAATCCCTGGTGATCATGTCATGACAGTCCTTGTTGAGGCATTTCCTCCTATAAGGTGACACCACCCTGTTCCTGTCTCTTCATTGAGATCCTGTGTTGTCACAGATTTATAAATGATGAAAACACAATTGTATGAAAATAAAATGGTCGTTGTTTATGACACACATTGCTTAGCAAACTAAACTCAATCCAATAATATATTAGATCTATCCAAAACTCTATTTAATAAATTGGAGACCAGAATGAGGAGTTATTGACCTTTTTTTATAAGATATCAAATGGAGCATCATAACATAGTACAGCAAATCATCATATACTGTAAAATAGAATACACAGCTAATGAAATATATCTTTATATTCATCTGAGAAATAAACCTTAAAACCCAATTCCAGCACTCCCAATTTCCCTTCATCCCCTTTGGATATCATTTTTGCATTGTAAAAATCATTATATATCCCTTTATTCCTGGGCTCTATGTTCTGGTCCTCTTCTGTCCTCTGCAGTGGGCAGGTACTGAATGATGCAGAATACTCTCTTCAGCATTCTCCTGTAAGTCCAGAGGGGTCTGAGGTCACTCCCCAGGGGGACGGTCCTTGACACCCTGAGCCCATAGAAAATGGGATGAATGACACTGGGCATCATTCTACCTGGGAGAGGAGCACCATCTAGTGGTAAAAAAGGAAATACTGCAGGGGAGTATTTTAAATAAACTATTATTATTTTTATTATTATATAGGATTTATATAGTGCCAACAGTTTGCGCAGTGCTTTACAACATGAGGGCAGACAGTAAATATATATATACATATATATATATATATATATATATATATATATATATATATATATATATATATATATATATATATATATATATATATATATATATATGTTTTTTTTTTACTTTTTTATTAATCTGTAGTTAGGCTTTAAACGGTTAAAGCTCAAAGTTTTCTCAGTGAAGATTTAAAGCTAGTTAGCTTGTATGTGCAAAAATAATTTCCCAATTGCAACGCAATTAATTGATCCTTATAGTGATTCTCACCTCCAGTGCTCCTTTTCTCAATTGAAGGGATCTCCAGTGAGATAAAATTCATGCTTGAGATTAATTTTCATCATTTATAAATCAGAAAATGTATTTGTGTGTTTTCTAGAGGACATCAGGGGGTTCCGCCATCAGCTGTCATCATATGATGATCCATCACTGAGGAGGATATATGAGTATTATAAAGATGATCTGATCCACATCCTGGAGAACATGGCTCCTCATACTGTCCTGGTACAACTAAAATCTCAGAATGTCTTAAACACAGAGGTAAGAAAAATATATTTATATATATTCTATATATATTTTACAGCAATATGTTTATAAGTAAAGGGAAACTCTGATTCATATTTGCAAACAGTGGGGTTGATTTACTAAAGGCAAAAAGACTGTGCACTTTGGAAAGTGCAGTTGCACACGGCAAGAGCAGCTGCTCCAGAGTTTAGTACATGAGCAGAAGCTCTGCTGACTTTCATCAACCAATCATGTGCAAGCAAAAATTTTGTTTTTTTTATTTTCCTTGCATGTGATTGGGTATTCTTTGCAAAGTGAAGCTTTACCTCATTTACTAAGCTCTGGAGCAACTGCACTTTCCAAGGTGCACAGTCTATTAGCCTTTAGTAAATCAACCCCATAGAGTCCTTTATAATTGTACACCATATCACTCCATACTAGGGATGAGCCGAACACCCCCCTGTTCGGTTCGCACCAGAACATGCGAACAGGCAAAAAATTCATTTGAACACGCGAACACCATTAAAGTCTATGGGACTCGAACATGAATATTCAAAAGTGCTCATTTTAAAGGCTTATATGCAAGTTATTGTCATAAAAAGTGTTTGGGGACCCGGGTCCTGCCCCAGGGGACATGGATCAATGCAAAAAAAAGTTTTAAAAACGGCCGTTTTTTCGGCAGCAGTGATTTTAATAATGCTTAAAGTGAAACAATAAAAGTGTAATATCCCTTTAAATTTTGTACCTGGGGGGTGTCCATAGTATAGAGTGGCGCTACCCCCCTACAGTGGGGCTTGAGGTAGGTGACCACACCACCTCTAATATAATAAAAAGATCCTAAATCACAAGTTGAAAGTGGATTACCAATATTCAATAATAGTAGTCACACATAAACATCAATTGCTCAATGTGATAGTGATTCCTAATGTGATACAAATAACCTAAAAGTGTTGAACATAATATAGCATTACCTTAACATATAGTGACATGTATATTATTACAAGTGACACCCCGTGAACAGTGAAAAAACGGTATTGTGATACCACAAACATAGACCAATTAGTCATGAAATTAGGAAAAAATACAAAATACACAGATCATGTGCAAAATATACGATGGAAAAATATAGAATAGAACATGTGAGAACAAAAAAAATATTTATTACTTAATAAAAATTATATAATAAAAAATAAGTCCACATCTGTTTAGAATGATGAAAACCAATATATTGAATGGTGAAGAAAAAAGTTCAAAAAGTGCAAGTGTCTTCAATCTGCAAATGCTGTAGCACCGTGTACACCACACCTCAATGCCGTGATTCCACTCCCTTGTGAATTGCTCACTCACCAGCTGATAAGGCCTCACACTCTCGTGTTTGGCTGGCAAAACTCCTCAACCCACTATCATGGGGGTTATCATGCAGCCTACCGATATCCACTGTTAAGTGTGCCGAACACTTTTCCTTGAGAAAATGACTCCACACATAAGGGAAGAAATGCTCCAAATAGCATGATACCGTTTTTAAAACATTTAATCAAAAACTAAAAACCACACATATGCACTCACATGGTAACTAAAATCAACTCAGCACTTCACAGCAAATTGAACTGTATCACAGCAAAGTTTAACATAGCACGCAGTAACACTAGCAGGGACGGCCACAGCGGACCCAAGGAATGTGGACGCCGGCGATCGTATCACCCGTTCACCACTCACGTTCTCAGCTGGTCCCCACTCCGGGTTAGAGGATCATTTCACAAAAGAACTGTCAAAAATGACAAGAGACAGTTTTTGACAATTCCTTTATTTAAAGTCTTTTTTCCATCTTCTTTCTTCTATTTTCCTTCGGTTTCTTCCTCCATCTTCTTCTTCTGGTTCTTCTGGTTCTGTCTCCGGTGTTAAGTAACTGGTGACCCCGCCCCCTCTGATGTCACAGGGAAGTCCCCGTGCGTCAAAGGGGGTGGGGTCACCGGGTGGCCCCGCCCTCCATTATTTAAGAACCGTCAGAAGACGAGAAGCATCACACAGCGGGAGCCTCCCATCATGGATGCGGAGCAGCCCGAGAAGAAGAAGGGAAAAAGACGCCACGGAGGAAGATGCCGGACGAGAACACCGGAGGAAGAACCAGAAGAACCAGAAGAAGAAGCAGATGGAGGAAGAAACCAAAGGAAGATAGAAGAAAGAAGATAGAAAAAAGCAGACTTTAAATAAAGGAATTGTGAAAAAATGTCTGTCATTTTTTACAGTTTTGACAGTTTTTTTGTGAAATGGTAGGGGCACTTTTGTACCCCCTTACCATTTCACACAGGGGGGGCAGGATCTGGAAGTCTCCTTGTTAAAGGGGGCTTCCAGATTCTGATAAGCCCCCCGCCCGCAGACCCCCACAACCACTGGGCAAGTGTTGTGGGGATGAGGCCCTTGTCCTCATCAACATGAGGACAAGGTGCTTTGGGGGGCTACCCCAAAGCACCCTCCCAATGTGGAGGGCATGTGGCCTGGTACGGTTCAGGGGGGTGCTCTCTCGTCCCCCCCTCTTTTTCTGCGGCCTGCCAGGTTGCATGCTCGGATAAGGGCCTGGTATGGAATTTAGGGGGACCTCCTACGCCATTTTTTTTTTAAATTTTGGTTCAGGGTTCTCCTGTGGGGAAATCCCATGCCGTTTTTATCAATGAACTTCTATGTGTATTGTCGGACCGACAATTCATTAATAGCCGCGAGTAGTTTTAAGTTACTTTTCTTCCCTTTGAAATGTCATTTTGCTGTCAGACTGTTCTAAACACGGGAAACATGCGCCCCATTACAGGCATACTATAGACACCCCCCAGGTACGAAATTTAAAGATATATTACACTTTTGTTGTTTCACTTTAAGCATTATTAAAATCACTGCTCCTGAAAAAACGGCCATTTTTACATTTTTTTTGCATTGATCCATGTCCCCTGGGGCAGGACCCAGGTCCCCAAACACTTTTTATGACAATACCATGCATATAAGCCTTTAAAATTAGCACTTTTGATTTCTCCCATAGACTTTTAAAGGGTGTTCCACGGCTTTTGAATTTGCCACGAACACCACAAATTGTTCGCTGTTCGGCGAAATGGCGAACAGCCGATGTTCGAGTCGAACGTGAGTTTGACTCCAACTCGAAGCTCATCCCTACTCCATACTGATCATAAACAGCTGAACATAGAAGTCATCCCAATAAACATGACCATATCAAAACATCATTACATCCCGCAAAAAATATTGAAACCATTTACACAACTGCTCCCACCAGAATAAAGGGGGCTTTCTCCCACCAGAATGTAATAATGCACTAAGGGGTTGATTTACTAAAGGGAAATAGACTGTACACTTTGGAAGTACAGTTGCAATCATTTTTCCAGAGCTTAGTAAATGTGTTGAAGCTTTATTTTGCAAAGAATACCCAATCAGATGAAAGGAAAATAAACATTATTCTTGCACATGATTGGATGATGGAAATCAGCAGAACTATACCACATTCTCTAAGCTCTGGGGAAAATATGTTCTTCTGTACTTTCAAAGTGCACAATCTATTTGCCTTTAGTAAATCCACCCCAATTGCCTTTAAAATTGCTTCTGTAAATGTATCCAATTGTATCTACAGTATGTTATATTCATCTTCTTTTATATCCTTTTATTGCTAAAAATACCGTACTCTTCACATCACAGTAGTAAATGAATGTTCTCATAATACAAATCAGAGATTTCTTACTCCTAGCATAGTGTGCCATTCCTTGAATGACTTTGAATTTAGACAGTGTGTTTTATGTAAGTGTATGTGTGCTATGAGCTGGCTTACTGTATTATATACCGTATTTATCGGCGTATAACACACACTTTTTTCCCCTTAAAATAAGGGGAAAATCGTGGGTGCGTGTTATACGCCGATCCCCGCTATTTTGTGATCTGTCGGAGCGATCGCCGCCGACATTCACATAGCTTGTATTTTTAAACATGGCGCCGCGGAGTTCGGAGGGACTCGGCGGCGCTCGTTCAGCTGAACGAGCGCCGCCGAGGACACATTGACTGGGCGGAGCCGAGATACACATAGCCGAGGGTTCTCGGCTTTTCTCGGTGCCGTTCACAGTCACGCCCAGTCCCGCCATTGGACCTGTGTTATGTCCATCATAGGGACTGGGCGTGACTGTGAACGGCGCCGAGAATAGCCGAGAACCCTCGACTATGTGTATCTCGGCTCCGCCCAGTCACTGTGTCCTCGGCGGCGCTTGTTCAGCTGAACGAGCGCCCCCGAGTCCCTCCGAACTCCGCGGCGCCATGTTTAAAAATACAAACTAAACGTTTGTATGTCGGCGGCGACAAGGCTGCACGGACCACTGGGGACAAGGCTGCACTGGGGCAAAGCTGAACTGGGGCAAAGCTGCACTGGGGACAAGGCTGCACTGGGGACAAGGCTGCACTGGGGCAAAGCTGCACTGACAAGGCTGCACTGGGGCAAAGCTGCACTGACAAGGCTGCACTGGGGCAAAGCTGCACTGACAAGGCTGCACTGGGGCAAAGCTGCACTGACAAGGCTGCACTGGACACTGGAGAAAGGCTGCAGATGAACACTGATGAGGCTGCATTGATGGGCATTTAAATGTAAGTTTTTTTTCCTTAAACTTCCCTCCTAAAAGTTTTTTTCCTTAAAATTCCCTCCTAAACTTGGGGTGCGTGTTATACGCCGGCGCGTGTTATACGCTGATAAATACGGTATATAATGCCTGTATAAGTACATCATCCCCAATGTTACATTGCAGCTTTCACATCACACTCTCCCATCCATAACTATATATATATATATATATGTGTGTGTGTGTGTGTGTGTGTGTGTGTGTGTGTGTGTGTGTGTGTGTGTGTGTGTGTGTGTGTGTGTGTGTGTGTGTGTGTGTGTATATATATATATATATATATATATATATATATATATATATATGTTTATGGTCATGGCCCTAAGACCGAGACAAATGTGGATCACATAAGCACGCGACAAGACTCACAACATAAATAGACCTGAGGTGTGGCTTTTGGTCGTCTGGTAGGTATGGCAAGAAAAGGGGCCATACCCAAGATAAGTAATGGATGATTGTGGAGGAGAATTTGCTGAGAAGTGCTGTAAAAAGGGGAATGGGAGGGAGGGTATCGTTCACTGAAACTGACAAAGAGGAAGGGGAAGTGGTCAGCTTAAATACCCTCCGGGCTCCTCCCATAAATTCAGGCCAGCACACTGGCCTTCTAACTTATGGTCGTGGCCCTAAGACCGAGACAAATGTGGATCACATAAACACGCGACAAGACTCACAACATAAATAGACCTGAGGTGTGGCTTTTGGTCGTCTGGTAGGTATGGCAAGAAAAGGGGCCAAAAATAACCAGGTAGGGAAGTATCTTTATTGCCTCTAACCTCATTGAGCGAGCTTGGAGAAGGCAAGGACCATTTCCACTTGAGGGTTTGGAATGTACCTGGCGAAGCAGGTGGACTTCCCTCGGCCTAGCTTTTTGATCACATGGTCCGGTACTCCATGCTGAGATGCAGCTGAGGCTGCGCCGATCCTGAAGGAATGTCCAGAATATCGTCCGGGGTCTAGGCCTAAGTTGACCAGTAGGACCCTAACATGTTTGATAAACTGACTGCCACTCAGGGGGTTGACCGGAAAAGGCAGTAATGGGCTGGAGACTGACTGGCTGGGTAGGTGAGAGAGCAGGCGCAGGTAGATGGCCGCCTGGATGACTAGGCTGGGCAAGACTCCAAAGGTGGAACGTGTGAGCATTTTGGACATGCCCCTAAAGATATTGCTCGTGATGGGTAAGCGTTTGCCGTTGGTTGCGGGCTGCTGCTTCTGAATACCACACAGCAGGGCTTTTACTGTATGGGCTGTGAATACAGATGGCTTTCCGGGATCCTGCAAGGATAGAAAATGCTGAATACCGGCTAGGTACAGCCTGATAGTGTTATGAGCGAGAGCCAGCTGTGTGTGGCAATAAGATACAAAGGCTAAGACATGAGTGACATCGTCTGCTGTGGTCCTGGGGCAAGCGGCTAGGAACCTACGGTAGACGTTCCAGGCCATGCGATAAGCCTTTAGTGTGTTGCTAGACAGCGAGTGGTTGATGAGCCAGGTGGCATTGGCAAGTTGTGGCTTCCCTTTGGCAAGGTGTGGCATTGGCAAGGTGTGGCTGAGCCCTCCCTGGGTTTGTGCTCTGTACACGGGCAAAACTGCTCCTAAGGACCGGATGAGTGCAGGATAGAGCTCTGAAGAAACGCTTGCTGCCTCGCTTACATATGGCCACCAGTGGCGGCTGGTGCTCAAAATTTTTGGATGGGCGCAAACAAACTGAAAAATTCTGAAAAAAAACAAACAAAAATCAATTTCAGCCTCACTGTGCACATCAAACACAGCCACTGTGCACATCAAACGCAGCCACTGTGCACATCAAACACAGCCACTGTGCACATCAAACGCAGCCACTGTGCACATCAAACACAGCCACTGTGCCCATCTAACGCAGCCACTGTGCCCATCTAACGCAGCCACTGTGCCCATCTAACGCAGCCACTGTGCCCATCTAACGCAGCCACTGTGCCATCAAACGCAGCCACTGTGGCCATCAATTGCCGCCACTGTACCATCAAACATAGCCACTATGCCAAACACAGCCACTGTGCCCAAAAATTGCCGCCACTGTGCCAAAGTCAGCCACTGTGCCCATCTTATGCAGCAACTGTGCCCATCTAATGTAGCCTCACATGCAACTATATGTGCACAGGCATGTTTTTTTCAAAACGTAAAATGTTATATGTATAAATATATATACTGTCCTCTGTATGATGTGTCAGTCCGCTCCTCAACGTCCAACATACTTCAATTGGTAGCTCCTCTAACCCCCAACTAGGAGCTGTACACTCACTCTGCTTCCTAGTCTGAGTCACGTGGTGTGCACATCAATCCCAGCATGCTCCGCTCCTCTCCTCTCCTGCCTCATCCTTACTCAATGCAGCTCCCGCCCGTAGTATACTACGAGAGGAAGCCGATCAGCAATTTGGATTGCGCTGCAAGGCGAGTTAAAGGCCCGCAAATTAAGCGCCAGGTCTGAAATCTTGTGATTGAATTGATGTGGCGCTTCCCATAGTGCACTGTGTCCAGCGCCCAAACACAGTGCACTTAGTTAAAGGACATTTTTTTTTCTTAAAGGGGCCGTTTAAAAAAAAACATTTTTTGTGACTACAGGAGGGAAGAGGCGCCCGGGCGCCCCCCCTATGGATGGGCCCTTAAAGTGTTTGTGAACCATCAACTTGTAAAACAATCCATTCAGTTTAAATAGAAATGAAAGGCAAAGCATTTGTGTACAGATATAAAATACATCATAAATACTTTTTTCCCATAACCTCTGTTCCTCGCTGCATAAGGAGTTTAAAGCAGAGTTTTAAGGGGGGTGGTTAATTGCTCACAGGTGCCTATTTAACTGGGTATAGGACTCAGTCTGAGCTTGCTCAGTCTGAGGCTGTGGAACTCGGTGTAAGTGGAGCTGGTATAAGTGGGAGTGAAAAACCAGAGTTTAAAACAGGAGGTTATAACAGGGGTCATAGTACCTGTGTAGTGTGAGTATCTGAGTGTTGTCTGAGTAGTGTGTGTGGATCGTTAGTACTTGTGTATTGTGTACTGTATACTTGAGTATTGCGAGTGCACGTAGGTCTGCGACTGTTCTGCGATTGCATGTAGGTCTGTGTATTGTCTTGTTGTGTACCTGTGTATTGTCTTGAGTATTAGTGCCAGGAAGCTAGCTGTTAGGTAATTTGGACAGGGTAAAATCCCCAAATCCTCACTAAATTTAATAGGTACGATGCCCGGCGGGTGTGGAGAGGCGACTCTTTGTACATCTTGCCGCATGTATGCATTCCTTGATCATCAGATCGAGGGTGAATACTGCCGTGCAAAATGTAAGCACATTGTTTCCCTGGAAGCCCAGGTTCTGAATCTGGGGAAGCAACTGTCAGCACTGAGAAGTCCCTCCATACTAAAGGTGAGCCAGGAACGTACACGGCAGGTGCCGGCAGGGGCCAGCACAGAGGCCGGTGGAGACAAAGAGGTGCAGGCACTAGCAAAGAGTAGATGGGTGACAGTCAGGAGGGGTAGAGGGGGAAGTGCCAGAGAGGCCGATCCAGGACTGGAGCATCCCAATAAGTACGCTCCATTGAGTGACATTGGTGAAACCAGTCAGGGACCAGCACTGCTGGAGATGAGGGACTCTCCTAGCTGCCAGGGGAAGAACTCCTCCAGTGAGAGTGGGGGGGCAGCAAAGGGAAAGGAAAGACAGATTCTGGTAGTAGGGGACTCAATTCTTAGAAGGAAAGAGAGGGCAATCTGTAACCAAGACCTGAAGCGCCGAACAGTATGTTGTCTACCGGGCGCTCGGGTTCGGAACATCACGGATCTTGTGGACAGATTACTGGGAGGGGCTGGGGAAGACCCGGCTGTCATGGTGCACGTTGGCACCAATGACAAAGTCAGAGGCAGATGGTGTATCCTAAAGAACGATTTTAGGGACTTAGGTGCTAAATTGAGGAAAAGGACCTCCAAGGTAGTGTTCTCAGAAATACTACCGGTACATCGAGCCACACCAGAAAGGCAGAGGGAGATTAGGGAAGTAAACAAGTGGCTGAAGAGCTGGTGTAGTAAGGAGGGGTTTGGGTTCCTGGAGGACTGGGCCGACTTCTCAGTCGGTAACCGATACTATAGAAGGGACGGACTGCACCTAAATGAGGAGGGTGCAGATCTGCTGGGAATGAAGATGGCTAAAAAGTTAGAGGGGTTTTTAAACTAGGCGATGGGGGGGAGGGTCCAGAGACAGTGATAGCCAGCGCGGCAGATATTCCAGAGGGTAGTATTGGGGGCATTAGTGGTAGGTTAACCAAAGCACAAAAACAAAAGGTGAGTATAGTAGCAAGTCCTAGTTGCAATCTTGAAACACCCAATACGAGGACAATATGCGACCGGTCTAAACTATGTGCCATGTTCACCAATGCCAGGAGCATGGCGGACAAGATGGGTGAACTAGAGATACTGTTGTACGAGGAGGATTTGGATTTTGTGGGAATTTCAGAGACCAGCTCTCATGATTGGCTGGCAAACATTCAAGGGTATACCCTATACCGCAAGGATAGAGAGGGTAAAAAAGGGGGATGGGGTATGCCTATATATCAAGAATAATGTACAAGCGAATGTGAGAGATGACATCACTGAGGGAGCTAGAGAGGAGGTGGAATCCTTATGGGTAGAGCTCCAAAGGGATGAAGCTAAGGGGAAAATAATACTGGGAGTATGCTATAGGCCCCCTAACCTGAGGGAGGAAGTGGAGACGGATCTCCTATCACAAATTGGATTAGCAGCAAGGATGGGAAGTGTTATCATAATGGGGGATTTTAATTATCCAGACATAGACTGGGCGGAGGGAACCGCGCATTCATTTAAGGCTCGCCAGTTCCTTAATGTCTTGCAGGACAATTTTATGGGTCAGATGGTAGACGCACCAACTAGAAATAAAACATTACTGGATCTACTGATTACCAACAATACAGACCTGATCACAGATGTGGAAATACGGGGCAATTTGGGTAACAGCGATCACAGGTCAATTAGTTTCAGTATAAATCACACAAATAGGAAACATGAAGGGAACACAAAGACACTGAATTTCAAAAGAGCCAACTTCCCTAAACTACTAACCTTGCTAAAAGGCATAAATTGGGATAAAATATTAGGAACAAAGAATACGGAGGAGAGATGGGTTTGCTTTAAGAGCATATTAAATAAGGGCATTAGCCAATGTATCCCATTGGGTAATAAATTTAAAAGAGCGAACAAAAATCCTGGATGGCTTAACTCCAATGTAAAAATGCATATAAAAGCAAAGGAGAAGGCCTTCAAAAAATACAAGGTTGAGGGATCATCCTCAGCATTCAGACTTTATAAAGAATGCAATAAGAAATGTAAGGGTGCAATTAGGATGGCTAAGATAGAACATGAAAGACACATAGCGGAGGAGAGCAAAAAAAATCCCAAGAAATTCTTTAAGTATGTAAACAGTAAAAAAGGGAGGACAGACCATATTGGCCCTATAAAGAATGAGGAAGGACATCTGGTTACAAGGGATGGGGAGATGACAAAGGTATTGAATTTATTCTTCTCCTCAGTCTTCACGAGTGAATCGGGGGGCTTCAGTAACCAAAACTGCAGTGTTTATCCTCATGACACAACACAGGAAGCACCTCCATGGTTAACAGAGGACAGAATTAAAATTAGACTTGAGAAACTTAACATTAATAAATCACCGGGACCAGATGACTTGCATCCGAGGGTACTTAGGGAACTCAGTCAGGTGATTGCCAGACCGTTGTTCCTAATTTTTACAGACAGTCTATTGACTGGAATGGTACCAGCTGATTGGAGAAAAGCCAATGTAGCACCAATATTTAAAAAGGGCCCAAAAAACATCCCTGGGAATTACAGACCAGTTAGCCTAACATCAATAGTATGTAAACTCTTGGAGGGGATGATAAGGGACTATATACAAAATTTTAGTAATAAGAACAATATCATTAGCAGTAATCAGCATGGATTCATGAAGAATCGTTCTTGTCAAACCAATCTATTAACCTTCTATGAGGAGGTGAGTTGCCATCTAGATAAAGGAAGGCCTGTAGATGTGGTGTATCTGGATTTTGCAAAAGCATTTGACACAGTTCCCCATAAATGTTTACTGTACAAAATAGGGTCTGTTGGCATGGACCATAGGCTGAGTACATGGATTGAAAACTGGCTACAAGGGCGTGTTCAGAGGGTGGTGATAAATGGGGAGTACTCAGAATGGTCAGGGGTGGATAGTGGGGTTCCCCAGGGTTCTGTGCTGCGACCAATCATATTTAATTTGTTTATAAAAGACATGGAGGATGGAATAAGCAGTTCAATCTCTGTATTTGCAGACGATACTAAGCTAAGCAGGGCAATAACTTCTCCGCAGGATGTGGAAACCTTGCAAAAAGACCTGAACAAATTAATGGGGTGGGTGACTACATGGCAAATGAGGTTCAATGTAGAAAAATTCTCATAGTACATAGTAGCTGTAACCAAGAACCGTTCCTAACCGGCGCAAGTTTAAAGTATAAATTCTGGATATCTACAGTACAGGAGTCAACTTATCCTCCGGAGCTCCGGAGCGACAACAGTCCTACAGATAGCATGCATCGTGCAGCGAGACTTTACCCCACACAGTTTAGGGAACCAACACCATGAACACTGGAACTTTCTCCGGAACGTAATTGTTGCAGTCGAGTGGAGGCAAGAAGAATGGGGGACCATACTGCTCCTTTTGCAAGTAATTTGGCTGATACCCCTCATCCTATATAGTCTCCGGGTATTTAACCAGTTGTTCTACATTTTATTGGCAACCAAGAAATTGGACTGTTTCCCAGTTTGCAAACAGTTAAGGGATTATGCCCACACCAGTTTGGGTCAGTGTAGGGCAGGGAGGGGGGAGAAGGTTCAAAGGTTTATAGTTCGGTTACACTTGAGTGTGCATACTTGTCATGGAAAACAGGTAACATTTCATATGTCAGATTTATTGAAACGTACATACGTGTTGTGTGATACACGACTAAGGCAACTATGTCTGAGTATTAGAAACTTGTGTCCTTTCCGCATAGAAAGTAAATGGTTTTGTATAACTGGGTTATTAATGATTAAAAAGTTTGGCCTATGGTATCCCTGAAATTTCTTACGTGGAATGTGAGAGGACTGCGCGAGAAATGTAAGCGTGCGGCGGTCTTCGCATTCCTTAAGAAGCAACACGCTGACATAGTAGCATTAGTGGAAACACATGTTGAGGGGAGTGTACAGATGGCACTTCGCCGGCCATGGGTTGGGTGAGCGTACCATTCTACCCACACATCCCATTCCAGGGGAGTCTCCGTCTTAATAGCCAAATCGGTACATTTTGAATTATGTGAGTTATCCACTGACCCATTAGGCCGCTATGTTTTTATACATGCTAGGGTATATGGAGAGCCTCTGCTCATAATGGCTTTTTTTGTACCACCCCCATTTAATGTTTCTATAGTCAAGGAGGGAATATCATTCATGACCCGTCATTCGAATATAGCAGCGGTGTGGCTAGGTGACTTTAATGTCACTCTAAATCCGACTTTAGACAAGCTACAACTGGCTTCACCGGCCCATAATATTCCCACTGAGACTAGGTTTTCTAAACTTATCTCCGCCTTCCATTTAATAGATACATGTCGACACAAGTTCCCACAGGCTAGGTCATATTCATGCTTCTCGTCTTCTCATGGCTCCATGTCCCGTATAGATTTTATACTTATTTCCCACAGGTTGGCGCCAAGACTATTGGAGGTAATGTTTTGCCCTAGGGTACTGTCGGATCATAGCCCTTACTGGATTACGGTGAGTATTCCAGTGGCAAAACCACCAAGGTCGTGGCGTCTGAACCCATTTTGTCTCTCTCTTCTACCTGAAGATAACGAGCTTATAGATAAATGGAGAGCGTACTTTGTGGAGAATGATGAGTCAGCATCACCATCCGCAGTGTGGGATTCTTTTAAGTTATACGCTAGGCATACCTTAATAACCACTACTAATAAAATTAAGATGGACTCCTCCGGTACCCTCGGTAAGGCGCTGGAGGATATGTCCTCTGCTGAAAGAATATATGCCAACACTCCGACACCCATAAATGCAGACCAACTTAAGTTACAGACTAGAGTAGCTGACCAACTACAGTACCAGAAAGCCAGACAAAAAATGTTTTTCTCCAAACAGAAAATGTTTGAGCATGGAGAGAAGACAGGCAAGTTGTTGGCATACTTGGTGCATAGCAAGGATAGACCCCCGGTGGTTATCACGCTACATGGCCCAGGAGGCCAGCAAGTTACAGACCCTCCTAAAGTAACTTCAATGTTCAGGGATTTTTTTGCTGACTTATACACAACGACAGCCCCCACAGAGACCCAATCCATGTCCCTTTTCCTGGAAAAGGTGGCTTTCCCACAGTTGACAGATGAACAGATTGAATCACTGGAAGCACCGCTTACTGTAGACGAAATTTCAACTGCTATAGCTAGCTTTGCTAGGTCTAAATCTCCCGGAGCAGACAGACTCCCCATTGAGTTTTATTCCCAATTCAGTGAAATACTAACTCCCAAATTATTAAAGCTATATAGTCATCTCTTTGAAACTGGGACGTTACCCCCATCTATGACAGAGGCCACGATAGTCCTTATTCCTAAACCTGGAAAAGACCTGTGTTCCCAGAATCATATTGCCCCATATCGCTCTTACAGGTCGATATTAAAATACTAGCCAAAGTACTATCCATTAGGCTTAATCAGGTCATACTAACATTGATACATGCAGATCAGGCTGGTTTCATGCCCGGACGCAACACCTCGTTTAACCTTAGGAAACTATATATTAATCTGCAGGCTACACATGAAGAGGTAGGTTCACGGGTTGTTGTGACCTTAGACACGGCAAAAGCCTTCAACTCGGTAGAGTGGAGGTATCTCTGGAGATGCTTAGAGGGCTATGGGTTTGGCCCGAAATTTATTAAATGGGTTCAACTGTTATACCAGGCACCTAGGGCCAGAGTGGTGGCTAATGGGTGGTCGTCTCAACTGTTTGACCTCAGCAGAGGCACGAGACAGGGCTGCCCCTTGTCCCCATTGCTGTATGCCCTGGCGGCAGAACCCCTGGCGATATCCATCCGAGCGAACCCAGAGATTAAGGGACTCAGAATGGGCTCACTGATTGAAAAAATTAGCATGTATGCTGATGATACACTATTATATCTAGAAGATTCGGGCTCATCATTGAGTACTGCACTTCATGTGATAGAACAATTTGGAATATTCTCAGGGCTGAAAATTAATTGGGACAAATCCCAAATTTTACCAATTGACAGCTTCCCACCCCCAGAATCCCAAGCCAGGCTTCTGCTTCAGAGAGTAGATGCTATTAAATATTTAGGGATTCGTATAACCAGATCCCCTGCAGACTATATATCCCTAAATATAGATCCTCTCATTTCCACGATTAAAAATAAAATACGGGTTTGGTCCAAATTACCATTGGGAGTCTGGGGCCGTATAAATTTAATCAAAATGATCCTACTACCCAAAATACTCTATGTTTTATGGCACACCCCAGTTTATCTACCCTTGAAACACTTCAAATCTCTAGAGTCCCTTCTAAAGTCATTTGTGTGGGGTAATAATAGACATAAATTAGCATGGCAAACCCTTAAGAGTCCGACTGATCTGGGAGGTACCGCTCTCCCCGATTTTAATTTATATTACATTGCAGCACAGTTGTCTCAGCTATTCCACATAGATAAAATGGACAGTGAAAGATTTCTTATGCTACTATGTCCGAAGTGGGCGCAATACACTAAGGACCCGATATATGCAATAGCAGCGGGCTTAGATGGGATGGAACAAGGTGAAAGAAGGCACACTATGCTATACCATTACAGGAAAATATGGAATCTAGCTACATCTAGACTTGAAATTCCACAGTTCAACGATTATACACCATTGTGACATAACAAGAACCTCCCTGAAGTTAATAAAATACATGACACATTCATATGGTCTATACAGGGAGTATTTTACCTACACCATATACTAAAAGATGAACAGCTTAAAACCTTTGAACTACTCAAAGAAGAATTTACAATACAGAACCAGATGTTTTTCAGATTTTTACAAATCCGTCTTGCGATACAATCACAATTTCCTGACTACTGCCCAAGCCCTACACCTAATGTTCTTATAGCTATAATCAAGAGCACAGACTCTCATAAATTGATCTCAGCATTTTATAACTTACTTTTAACCCCTGTAGCTACCAAAATAGCATATGATCTCAAACCAAGATGAGAGAGAGAGGTGGGACCGATGGAGGACGAGGAGTGGGGGGAGATTTTGGAGTCCTGTAAAACTGTGTCTCCTAAACTATCAGATTGACTGACGCAGCTTTACATTCTCCACAGCGCATATCTTACACCCCTCAGAGTGGCAAGATATAAGCGTACACAAACCACTACATGTCAGATGTGCGGAAGAGAGACAGGCACTTTTTTTCATTTACTATGGGCATGCCCTAAGATAAAAGGCCTGTGGGAACAAATTGTAACATTTCTACATGACACAATGGGCTCACCTCTAGCTTTAGATCCCAAACAATGCCTTTTTGGTATAGTTCCTGACACAAATGACAAATACACCAAAACTTTTTTGCATGAAACATTATTTGCAGCAAGAAAGGTTATAGCCAAAAAATGGATGAGGCAGGAGGCTCCTAAAGTAGTGGACTGGAAGGTGGAGATAAACAATACATTACCGTACAAGAAATGTATATATGTTATTAGAGGATGCCCACCCAAGTACAATAAGATATGGGATAGATGGCTGCAAGAATCTTCTACATGTGTCTAACATAATCACGCAGATATGAAATGATTTAATGGACATAGGAATGGTTGCACAGGTTACATAAACCAATTATATACACCCAGAATATCATTGTATGTCAGGTATGTCTGTATTCAATACCATTTTTATTCAAGATTAGGGATGAGCCGAACACCCCCCCGGTTCGGTTCGCACCAGAACCTGCGAACGGACCGAAAGTTCGCATGAACGTTAGAACCCCATTGACGTCTATGGGACTCGAACGTTCAAAATCAAAAGTGCTCATTTTAAAGGCTAATTTGCATGTTATTGTCCTAAAAAGGGTTTGGGGACCCGGGTCCTACCCCAGGGGACATGTATCAATGCAAAAAAACTTTTAAAAACGGACGTTTTTTCAGGAGCAGTGATTTTAATGATGCTTAAAGTAAAACAAAAAGTGAAATATTCCTTTAAATATCGTACCTGGGGGGTGTCTATAGTATGCCTGTAAAGTGGCGCGTGTTTCCCGTGAACAGTCCCTGCACCAAATGTCATTTTTAAAGGAAAAAATCTCATTTAAAACTGCTTGCGGGTTTAATGTAATGTCGGGTCCTGGCAATATGGATGAAAATCAGTGAGACAAACACCATGGGTACCCCCCAGTCCATTACCAGGCCCTTTGGGTCTTGTATAGATATAAAGGGGAACCCCGCACCCAAATTAAAATAAGGAAAGGTGTGGGGCCACCAGGCCCTATATACTCTGAACAGCAGTATACAGGCGGTGCAAACAAGACAGGGACTGTAGGTTTGTTGTTAAGTAGAATCTGTTTGTCATTTTGAATGGGTACATTTTTAACGTGTTTAGCTCCAGCCAAAAAATCTTTTTTAAGCTTTTTGGAAAACATAGGGAAGGGTTATCACCCCTGTGACATTTGTTTTGCTGTCTTTCCTCCTCTTTAGAAGATTTCACCTCACTTTTTGTCCCAATGACAAATGCTTTTTGAGAATTTGGGGTTTTTTGTGGAACAAGGATTGGAAAGCATCAGTGGAAAGGAGAAATATTTTTCCCATATTAACTCTTACAGGAGAGAATT
Organism: Aquarana catesbeiana; assembly: GCA_037953035.1. Classification (NCBI taxonomy): domain Eukaryota; kingdom Metazoa; phylum Chordata; class Amphibia; order Anura; family Ranidae; genus Aquarana; species Aquarana catesbeiana. The sequence goes on from JBBHAA010000218.1 coordinate 886,822, forward strand.
TCCCTTCCTAGGGGTAGATTTCATCTCACTTCCTGTTGTCTCCTTCCGTTTGCAAGTAGGAGTCGTTTGTAAGTTAGATGTTTGAAAGTAGGGGCCTGCTCTATATACTCAGCAGAAATTTGGGCCTTAGGTGTTGTTGTGGCCACAACACTGTAAGCCCTCACAGGGCCCTGCTGTGAAATATTAGATCAAGAATTGTAATTACATGCCCCTGTTGAACAGGGGCAGAAAAACTGGGCCTTTGGTGGTGGTGGTGGTGCTGGTGCCACAACACTGTAAGTCCTCACAGACACTCTAGTTGGAACGCAGGAACGAGCCCTGCTGCAAAGTATTGCATCAAAAATTGTAATTACACGCCCCTGTTCAACAGGGGCAGAAAAATTGGGCCTTAGGCACTGGTGCCACAACACTGCAACCCCTCACAGACACTCTAGTTGGAACGCAGGAACGAGCCCTGCTGCAAAGTATTGCATCAAAAATTGTAATTACACGTCCCTGTTCAACAGGGGCAGAAAAATTGGGCCTTAGGCACTGGTGCTGGTGCCACAACAATGCAAACCCCTCACAGACACTCTAGTTGGAACGCAGGAACGAGCCCTGCTGCAAAGTATTGCATCAAAAATTGTAATTACATGCCCCTGTTAAACAGGGGCTGAAAAATTGTGCCTTAGGCAATGGTGGTGGCGCCCAGAACCAAAAATGTTCTTACAAGCTATCAGCATGATGATTGAGGAGGAAGAGGATAATTACTCAGGGATAGTCACTCAGCATCAGCATAGGCAGTTTTTGAAGGGATCTGAGATTTCAAAAAAAAATATTCGGTTACATCAGCATCAGGTGCTTGGTAGCTGGTGGTGATCCAAGACTGATTCATTTTTATGAAGGTCAGTCGATCGACCGAGTCGGTGGATAGACGCACCCTGTGATCGGTTACCACGCCTCCAGCAGCACTGAATGTGTGTTCCGAAAGAACGCTGGATGCAGGACAGACTAGTAGCTCAATTGCATACTGTGCAAGCTCTGGCCAGTTATCCATCCTCAAGACCCAGTAACCCAGAGGATTTTCGATGGGAAAGGTGTCCAAGTCTGATCTTGCCCCTAGGTATTCCTGCACCATGTAAAACAGACGCTGGCGATGGTTGCTGGAACCGATCATACCTTGGGGCTGCGGACCAAAAAATTGTCTGAACGCATCGGTCAGATGGCCACCTTCTCCACCACTCCTTCTTTGACTGACCGAAGCCTCAGCAACACGTTGTCCAGAAACAGGAGTTTGTAACCTCCCAGTCTCTGGGAACGCGTTGCACAGACCTTTCTGCAAGGCCTCCCGAAGATATTTCATCCTCTGCTCCCTCTGCAATGGCAAGATAAGGTCCGCAACCTTACCCTTGTAACGTGGATCAAGGAGGGTTGCCAGCCAGTATTGGTCCTTCTCCTTGATACCACGAATACGAGGATCCTTATGCAGGCTTTGCAGGATCAGGGAGGCCATGCAGCGTAGGTTTGCTGAGGCATTCGGTCCGGAGTCCTCTGGGTCATTAAGGACGACATGGTCCGCAGCCACCTCCTCCCAGCCACTGGCATTGGCATTATATGACCGGTGGAAATGCACACAGACTTTCCTGGCCTGCCTCAGGACATCCTGTAAGCCCGGGTACCTGCCCAAGAACCGCTGCACCACCAAGTTAAGGTCGTGAGCCAAACAGGGCACATGGGTCATTTGTCCCTGTCGGAGGGCAGAGGAGGTTGGTGCCATTGTCGCAAACCACCATTCCTGCCTTAAGTTGGCATGGCGTCAACCACTTCTGAACCTGCCCCTGCAGAGCTGACAGAACCTCTGCCCCAGTGTGGCTCCTGTCCCCCAAGCACACCAGCTCAAGCACCGCATGGCATCTTTTGGCCTGCGTACTTGTGTAGCCCCTTGAACAGCTACGGAGCACCGCTGGTTCTGAGGACAAAGCACAGGAAGAGGCCATGGAGGAAGAAGAAGAGGAGGGGGTGGAGGAGAGAGGTGTGTCACAATCATTAGCATTTTGGAGGCGTGGTGGTGGAACAACCTCCAACACTACTGCACCTTGTCCTGCATCCTTCCCAGCTGCCAGCAGAGTCACCCAATGCGCCGTGAAACTTAGGTAACGTCCCTGTCCATGCCTGCTGGACCATGAGTCAGCGGTAATATGCACCTTACCACTGACCGCCCTGTCCAGCGAGGCATGGACATTGCCTTCCACATGCCGGTAGAGAGCCGGAATCGCCTTCCATGAGAAAAAGTGGCATTTGGGTACCTGCCACTGAGGAACCACACATTCCACAAACTCATGGAAGGGGGCAGAGTCTACCAGCTGAAAAGGCAGCAGTTGAAGTGCTAGCAATTTTGCCAAGCTAGCATTCAACCGCTGGGCATGTGGATGGCTGGAAGCAAACTTCTTTCGGCGGTGCAGCAGCTGGGGCAGGGAAATTTGCCTGGTACAATCTGACGTCGGTGTACCAAAAGCAGATTGCCCACAAGTACTTGGCTGTGACACACCTAATTCTACACCTTCATTCATCTCAGTGCAGGTCTCAGAGAGGACTGAAGGTATAGTGGGGTTGGAAATCTCAGCTGATGAGGAGCAAGGAGAGGTCCTCTTTGTTCTTTGGTGTGGGTCTTTTAGATACGCTTGCCAACGAACTGCATGGCAGGTCAACATATGTCTGGTCAAGCATGTGGTACCCAATCGGGAGATGTTTTGGCCACGCGAGATACGCTTGAGACATATGTTGCAAATAGCAGCGGTGCGATCTGATGCACTCATCTCAAAAAAGGCCCACACCAAAGAACTTTTTGAATAACGTGCAGAGACTACAGTGCCCTGCACATGTGGAGCTTTGGGGTGTGATGCAGTCAATGTGCTGCCCTTAGGCTGGCCCCTGGAGGGCATCCTGCCTCGTTGGTGATGTGCCGCCTCCTCCTCCTCCTCTCTCCTATCAGGCACCCACGTTGAGTCAGTGACCTCATGATCCCCTCCCTCCTCATCACTGGAGCAAACCTGGCAGTATGCTGCAGCAGGGGGAGCATGACTGCCAGATTGCTGTCCTTCTTGGGCACCCCCTCTGTCCGTGCTCATGTTACTGCCTTCATTGAGCTCAGTATCATCATCAGAGCCTTCCAAACGCTGGGCATCCTCCTGGAGCATGTACCCAACACTGTGGTCAAACAGTTTGAGGGACTCCTCAGGAGGACATGGTGGGGCTAGGGAAGAGTCACTGATGACATTGAGCCGAGGGAAGAGGCCGCTGCTTTGCCAGACAAAGTAACCTGGGCATGGGTGAGAGAGGATGAGGAGGATGAGGACGGCTTGGTCATCCACTCGACCAAGTCTTCTGCATGTTGCGGCTCAACACGGCCAGCTGCCGAAAAAAAGGCCAAGCGTGTCCCACGGCCACGTGCTGATGAGGATGCACCGTCTCCACAACCAGCACTAGACACAGAGCCTGCTTGCCCTCTCTTATTGGCTTGTGACTGTCTGCCTCTCCTTCCTGGCCTTCCAGACATACTAATGGCCTGTAGCTGCACTAAGCTGGGATATATATATATATATATATATATATATATATATATATATATATATATATACATATATATATATGTACTGATACTGCGGCTAGCAAAATCAACTGCCTGCCTGTAGTATGAGAACACCACCAACCTTCTACAGGTAGCTTTAGCTGAACACTGTGCAGAGCTCGCAAAAAACTAACTTGTAGCTTTTTTAGCTGCCTGCGGTAGTGATAGGATCAGGAAAACACCACCAACCTTCTACAGGTAGCTTTAGGTGAACACTGTGCAGAGCTCGCAAAAAAATAACTTGTAGGTTTAGCTGGACACTGTGAGATGGATGCACCACACTAACTTGTAGTTTTAGCTGAACACTGTGAGCAGGACGCACTGCACTAACTGTAAATAGTCTAGCTGCCTGACTGTGATACTAATAGGATCAAAATAACACCAGCAATTTTATTCAGGTAGCTGTAAATACTGTAACAAGACAAGCCTACCTGTCGGTAAGAAGATAACAGGAACGGATCTAGCTGAACACTGTGAGCAGGACACACTGCACTAACTTGTAGCTTTAGATGAACACTGTGCAGAGGTCTCACTACACCAACTTGTAGGTTTAGCTGAACACTGTGAGCAGGACGCACAGCACTAACTTGTAGTTTTAGCTGAACACCGTGAGCAGGACGCACTGCACTAACTTGTAGCTTGAGATGAACACTGTGCAGAGGTCTCACTACACCAACTTGTAGTTTTAGCTGAACACTGTGAGCAGGACGCACAGCACTAACTTGTAGTTTTAGCTGAACACTGTGAGCAAAACGCACTGCATTAACTTTTGGCTGGAGATGAACACTGTGCAGAGGTCTCACTACACCAACTTGTAGGTTTAGCTGAACACTGTGAGCAGGACGCACAGCACTAACTGTAAATAGTCTAGCTGCCTGACTGTGGTACTAATAGGATCAGAAGAACACCAGTAATTTTCTTCAGGTAGCTGTATTTACTGTAACAAGACAAGCCTGCCTGTCAGTAGGAAGATAACAGGAACGGATCTAGCTGAACACTGTGAGCAGGACGCACTGCACTAACTGTAAATAGTCTAGCTGCCTGACTGTGGTACTAATAGGATCAAAAGAACACCAGCAATTTTCTTCAGGTAGCTGTAAATACTGTAACAAGACAAGCCTGCCTGTCAGTAGGAAGATAACAGGAACGGATCTAGCTAAACTGAATACAGTGTATATATATATATATATATATATATATATATATATATATATATATATGCAACACCTGGGATGCATATATATACACAATACACTGTAAGTGCAGCTAACTGACTGACTGTTCTGCCTAATCTAGCTAACTCAAATCAAATGTCACTGTCTGTCTCTCTTTCAATGAACGCTGGAACACACACTACACAGGGCCGCCGTGCAGGCGGCCTTATATAGTGTGGGGCGTGTACTAAATCCCCTGAGCCATAATTGGCCAAAGCCTCCTTGGCTTTGGCCAATTACGGCTCTCTGTTCAGACGGCGCTGTGATTGGCCAAGCATGCGGGTCATAGTGCATGCTTGGCCAATCATCAGCCAGCAATGCACTGCGATGCCGCAGTGAATTATGGGCTGTGACGCGCCACACGAATTTGGCGCGAACGGCTCATATCGTTCGCGAACGGGCGAACAGACGATGTTCGAGTCGAACATGGGTTCGCCTCGAACAAGAAGTTCATCCCTATTCAAGATATAATAATGATTGCATTGTTACAATGTCAAAATGCAAACTAATTCATGTTATGTATGCACAAGTTACTCAATAAAACTTTGATTAAAAAAAAAAAGTGTCAAGTGCATAAATGATGATGGGTGAACTCATATGTACATAAAGTCATATGACAGTGACTTTGGGTCAGTGGGTCAATCAAGCAAGAAATAATCGTTTCCAGTAGGCTCTCCAACCAGGGCTATTGCAGTTAGGTGATGTATACCTGCATCTGTCTCCAAAAGAATCGAGGATGACATGTTTCGAACAAACGTTCTTCTACTGGGGTATGCCCCTACCGTGAAAATCTACCATCGATCCGCTTGGAGACAGACCTCATAGGCTCTTTACCTAGATCGAAGAAGCAATGTGTCAAACCGACACACCGCACCACTAATCGTCGTGCTGGACACCATATGACTACAGTCAGGACAGTCGATCCCCGCTGTGGCCATCATTTTGCTATTGGTCAGGCGGGATGTGGTTAAATATATGTTTTTAATCCTATTATCACCCCCTGTAGTGAATGATATCAATCTGATCTTTTGTCCCTCTTGCCTGTGTTCCCTCAGATATGGCGACCCATCATATTTCGTAACAGGAGTGACATTCCGTCGCCGCCATCTTGGTACACCCAGCACTCATCCACAGTAAGGATACAGTGAGAAAACGGCAAGCGGACATCTTGTTACACCCAGCGGAGTCTTGCATTTTACACTTATTTATTTTTACAAGTAAACTCAGATTATATAGTCAAATTTTAAAATCCATCAGACTGTTTTGATGTTGATTTTTATAATCAGCAGTGTTCTATCATATTAGCAAACATGTGTGATCACCAGGCTCGCCGCTGCTTTTAAAATTCACTATGTAATCATTCAGACGGATTTCAAAATACTTAGGCTACTTTCACACTGAGGCGCTTTACAGGTAGGGATGAGCTTCGAGTTCGAGTCAAACTCATGTTCGACTCGAACATTGGCTGTTCGCAAGTTCGCCGAACAGCGAACAATTTGGGGTGTTCGCGGCAAATTCGAATGCCGCGGAACACCCTTTAAAAGTCTATGGGAGAAATCAAAAGTGCTAATTTTAAAGGCTAATATGCAAGTTATTGTCATAAAAAGTGTTTGGGGACCTGGGTCCTGCCCCAGGGGACATTGATCAATGCAAAAAAAAGTTTTAAAAACGGCCGTTTTTTCAGGAGCAGTGATTTTAATAATGCTTAAAGTCAAACAATAAAAGTGTAATATCCCTTTAAATTTCGTACCTGGGGGGTGTCTATAGTATGCCTGTAAAGGGGCGCATGTTTCCCGTGTTTAGAACAATCTGACAGCAAAATGACATTTCGAAGGAAAAAACTCATTTAAAACTACCCGCGGCTATTGCATTGCCGACAATACACATAGAAGTTCATTGATAAAAACGGCATGGGAATTCCCCAAAGGGGAACCCCGAACCAAAATTAAAAAAAAAAAAGACGTGGGAGTCCCCCTAAATTCCATACCAGGCCCTTCAGGTCTGATATGGATATTAAGGGGAACCCCGGCCAAAATAAAAAAAAAAAAAATGACGTGGGGTTCCCCCTAAATTCCATACCAGACCCTTCAGGTCTGGTATGGATTTTAAGGGGAACCCCGCGCCAAAAAAAAAAAAAAAAAACGGCGTGGGGTCCCCCAAAAATCCATACCAGACCCTTATCCGAGCACGCAACCTGGCAGGCCGCAGGAAAAGAGGGGGGGACGAGAGTGCGGCCCCCCTCCCTCCTGAACTGTACCAGGCCACATGCCCTCAACATTGGGAGGGTGCTTTGGGGTAGCCCCCCAAAACACCTTGTCCCCATGTTGATGAGGACAAGGGCCTCATCCCCACAACCCTGGCCGGTGGTTGTGGGGGTCTGCGGGCGGGGGGCTTATCGGAATCTGGAAGCCCCCTTTAACAAGGTGACCCCCAGATCCCGGCCCCCCCCTGTGTGAAATGGTAAGGGGGTACCCCTACCATTTCACGAAAAAAGTGTCAAAAATGTTAAAAATGACAAGAGACAGTTTTTGACAATTCCTTTATTTAAATGCTTCTTCTTTCTTCTATCTTTCTTCTATCTTCCTTCATCTTCTGGTTCTTCTGGCTCTTCTGGTTCTTCCTCCGGCGTTCTCGTCCAGCATCTCCTCCGCGGCGTCTTCTATCTTCTTCTCCTCCGGCCGCTCCGCACCCATGGCATGGGGGGGAGGCTCCCGCTCTTCTCTTCTTCTTTTCTTCTCTTCTTCTCTTCTTCATTTTCTTCTCCGGGCCGCTCCGCAATCCATGCTGGCATGGAGGGAGGCTCCCGCTGTGTGACGGCGCTCCTCGTCTGACAGTTCTTAAATAACGGGGGGGCGGGGCCACCCGGTGACCCCGCCCCCCTCTGACGCACGGGACATGACGGGACTTCCCTGTGGCATTCCCCGTGATGTCACAGGGAAGTCCCGTCAAGTCACCGTGCGTCAGAGTGGGGCGGGGTCACCGGGTGGCCCCGCCCCCCCGTTATTTAAGAACTGTCAGACGAGGAGCGCCGTCACACAGCGGGAGCCTCCCTCCATGCCAGCATGGATTGCGGAGCGGCCCGGAGAAGAAAATGAAGAAGAGAAGAAGAGAAGAAAAGAAGAAGAGAAGAGCGGGAGCCTCCCCCCCATGCCATGGGTGCGGAGCGGCCCGAGGAGAAGAAGATAGAAGACGCCGCGGAGGAGATGCTGGACGAGAACGCCGGAGGAAGAACCAGAAGAACCAGAAGAACCAGAAGATGAAGGAAGATAGAAGAAAGAAGAAGCATTTAAATAAAGGAATTGTCAAAAACTGTCTCTTGTCATTTTTAACATTTTTGACACTTTTTTCGTGAAATGGTAGGGGTACTTATGTACCCCCTTACCATTTCACACAGGGGGGGGGCCGGGATCTGGGGGTCACCTTGTTAAAGGGGGCTTCCAGATTCCGATAAGCCCCCCGCCCGCAGACCCCCACAACCACCGGCCAGGGTTGTGGGGATGAGGCCCTTGTCCTCATCAACATGGGGACAAGGTGTTTTGGGGGGCTACCCCAAAGCACCCTCCCAATGTTGAGGGCATGTGGCCTGGTACGGTTCAGGAGGGAGGGGGGGCCGCACTCTCGTCCCCCCCTCTTTTCCTGCGGCCTGCCAGGTTGCGTGCTCGGATAAGGGTCTGGTATGGATTTTTGGGGGGACATTTTTTTTAAATTTTGGTTTGGGGTTCCCCTTTGGGGAATTCCCATGCCGTTTTTATCAATGAACTTCTATGTGTATTGTCGGCAATGCAATAGCCGCGGGTAGTTTTAAATAAGTTTTTTCCTTCAAAATGTCATTTTGCTGTCAGACTGTTCTAAACACAGGAAACATGCGCCCCTTTACAGGCATACTATAGACACCCCCCAGGTACGAAATTTAAAGGGATATTACACTTTTATTGTTTGACTTTAAGCATTATTAAAATCACTGCTCCTGAAAAAACGGCCATTTTTAAAACTTTTTTTTTGCATTGATCCATGTCCCCTGGGGCAGGACCCAGGTCCCCAAACACTTTTTATGACAATAACTTGCATATAAGCCTTTAAAATTAGCACTTTTGTTTATTCATGTTCGTGTCCCATAGACTTTAACGGTGTTCGCGTTTTCGAACGAACTTTTTTCCTGTTCGCATGTTCTGGTGAGAACCGAACAGGGGGGTGTTCGGCTCATCCCTATTTACAGGTGCTACAGCGCTAAAAATAGCATCTGTAAAGAGCCTCTCCTGTGTCTCCAGTGTGAAAGCCCAAGGGCTTTCACACTGGAGCAGTGCGCTTGCAGGACAGCCAAAAAAATCCTGCAAGCTGCATCTTTGCAGTGCTGTAGGATCGGTGTATACACCACTTCTAAAGCGCCCCTACCCATTGAAAACAATTGGGCAGCACCACCAAACTGCCGCTGCAGCAGCACTGTGTCAGCGGTTTTAACCCCTTGCTAGTGGCCAAATAGCGCCACTAAAACAATGGTAAAGCGGCGCTAAAAATAGCGCCGCTATACTGCCGGCACACGCCCGCCCCAGTGTGAAAGTACCCTTAATTTGACTATATAAGCTGAGTTAACTGTTAAAAATAAGTGTGTAATGCAAGACTCCGGTGGGTGTATAAAGATGTCCGCTTGCAGCCTTCTCACTGTATTCTTACTGTGGGGGAGTCTGGGGTGTAGCAAGATAGCTGCAACAAAATGTCACTTCGTTACTAAATCTGATTGGTCACCATATCTGACGGAACACCTGCAGCTCTGGTAGTGTCCTATTACATCAAATTGTGATGGGAGAAATGACATGTGTCAGCAATACCCAGTATATCTTCCTTGTAACAAGATGTTCTTTTCTGAGTGGAATGTTCAAAGTACCCAGAATCATTTTATGTATTTATCCCAAAAAATGAAGTTACATTTTAACAGCAGATATGAAACAATAATAATATATATATTCCAGAAATACCAGCCAATGGAAAAAGACCCGTCTTCCTTCTCTCACACCTTGTTACAAGATATTCTGGATCAGGGAAGAAAAGCTGTGATTGGACTCTGGGAATGTCTCTATGCGCTGAAGAAATATCATCCTCATCCTAATTTATTGTCGGTTCTGGATGAGATCACACAGACAGGTAACAGGACTTTGTGTTTACAGACAACAATGTGATAAAATAACGAGTGATGCTAATTATCCCAAGTGTAACTCCATTGTCAGAGATAAACACAGTACACATACACCGCACTCCTCACCACTATCTTTGTTCTCTCCTTTTCTCTTTAGCAGATTCAGGGGCGTACCAAGCGGGGATCGGGGGGGTGGTCCACCCCAGGTGCCACACATTGGGGGGGTGTCAGTGGCCAGGTGGCATTTCTATGGGGGTGCGCTCTGCACTCAGTTGGGTGACACTGTCTAACAGAATCCCGAGGGCATCCCTGGCTCTGGCTCCTCTGTTTAGTAGTTTTTTTGTCAGCTGGAACACCCCCAGCGCCGTGGCCAAAAGTATGGTCTGATTACTGTTTTCCCCTGTTAGCTCCATCCACCACTGCTGAACAGCCAAGCTGAATGTGTCATCTTTCAGCATGGGGGCGGCTGCTGTTACACACTGTGTCCACACAGTCTTCTGGAGTCCAGACCTCCCCAGCTGAAGCTGAGAGCCCGAGGTGAGCTGGTGATAGGGGGTGTGTGTGGGTTGTGAGAAGAGGCTGGAGGAGTGTTTGTGTCTGCCCTCAAAGTCTTTGCTAAAAAAACTATTTAACAGACTTCAATAGATGATCATAATGATAGATGGTCAAATTAGAAGTTCAAAGGAAAGTAAAGTAGATATAGCGCCGTTCTATATCCGTGTTAAAAAACTCCCAAATAAATAAATTAATTAGTGAATATGTAAGTATTAGTGCAATTAACTTTACAGTGTCCTACTGAACAAATGAAATGTACATATGATATATTATCAAACTAATATAAACAAAATAAAATAAATGCCTCTGTGCTGATATACTACAATCAATAAATTCCCACAGAAAATTGCTATGAAATATTAAATGATTCCATTTGTGATTTAAAGTGCTTTTGTGCAAAAAGCTTTGTGGATTAAAAATGGAAAATTAGAAATACAATTAAAATTAAAAATAAAGAATATAATATTGCAGGTATATGTAGTCCCAAAATTTTAAGTATCCAAAAATAAGGTGCTTCTGTGCTGGTGAATAGGGATGAGCTCAACACTCCCCTGTTCGGTTCGCACTAGAACATGCGAACAGGAAAAAAGTTTGTTCGAACACGCGAACATCGTTAAAGTCTATGGGACACGAACATGAATAATCAAAAGTGCTAATATTAAAGGCTTATATGTAGGGATGAGCCGAACACCCCCCGGTTCGGTTCGCACCAGAACCTGCGAACGGACCGAAAGTTCGCACGAACGTTAGAACCCCATTGACGTCTATGGGACTCGAACGTTCGAAATCAAAAGTGCTCATTTTAAAGGCTAATTTGCATGGTATTGTCCTAAAAAGGGTTTGGGGACCCGGGTCCTACCCCAGGGGACATGTATCAATGCAAAAAAAACTTTTAAAAACGGCCGTTTTTTCGGGAGCAGTGATTTTAATGATGCTTAAAGTAAAAAAAAAAAAGTGAAATATTCCTTTAAATATCGTACCTGAGGGGTGTCTATAGTATGCCTGTAAAGTGACGTGTGTTTCCCGTGTTTAGAACAGTCCCTGCACCAAATGTCATTTTTAAAGGAAAAAATCTCATTTAAAACTGCTTGCGGGTTTAATGTAATGTCGGGTCCTGGCAATATGGATGAAAATCAGTGAGACAAACGGCATGGGTACCCCCCAGTCCATTACCAGGCCCTTTGGGTCTTGTATGGATATTAAGGGGAACCCCGCACCCAAATTAAAATAAGGAAAGGTGTGGGGCCACCAGGCCCTATATACTCTGAACAGCAGTATACAGGCTGTAGGTTTGTTGTTAAGTAGAATCTCTTTGTAATTTTGTACGGGTACATTTTTAACGTGTTTAGCTCCAGCCAAAAAATCTTTTTTAAGCTTTTTGGAAAACATAGGGAAGGGTTATCACCCCTGTGACATTTGTTTTGCTGTCTTTCCTCCTCTTCAGAAGATTTCACCTCACTTTTTGTCCCAATGGATTGGAAAGCATCAGTGGAAAGGAGAAATGTTTTTCCCATATTAACTCTTACAGGAGAGAATTTCCCTTCCTAGGGGTAGATTTATTCTCACTTCCTGTTGTCTCCTTCCGTTTGCAAGTAGGAGTCGTTTGTAAGTTAGTTGTTTGAAAGTAGGGTCCTGCCCTATATACTCAGCAGAAATTTGGGCCTTAGGTGTTGCTGTGGCCACAACACTGTAAGCCCTCACAGGGTTCTGCTGTGAAATATTAGATCAAGAATTGTAATTACATGCCCCTGTTGAACAGGAGCTGAAAAATTAGGCCTTAGGCACTGGTGCTGGTGCCACAACACTGCAACCCCTCACAGACACTCTAGTTGGAATGCAGGAACGAGCCCTGCTGCAAAGTATTGCATCAAAAATTGTAATTACACGCCCCTGTTAAACAAGGGCTGAAAAATTGGGCCTTAGGCACTGGTGCTGGTGCCACAACACTGCAACCCCTCACAGACACTCTAGTTGGAATGCAGGAACGAGCCCTGCTGCAAAGTATTGCATCAAAAATTGTAATTACACGCCCCTGTTAAACAAGGGCTGAAAAATTGGGCCTTAGGCACTGGTGCTGGTGCCACAACACTGCAACCCCTCACAGACACTCTAGTTGGAATGCAGGAACGAGCCCTGCTGCAAAGTATTGCATCAAAAATTGTAATTACATGCCCCTGTTAAACAAGGGCTGAAAAATTGGGCCTTAGGCACTGGTGCTGGTGCCACAACACTGCAACCCCTCACAGACACTCTAGTTGGAATGCAGGAACGAGCCCTGCTGCAAAGTATTACATCAAAAATCGTAATTACACGCCCCTGATAAACAGGGGCTGAAAAATTGTGCCTTAGGCACTGGTGGTGGCGCCCAGAACCAAAAATGCTCTTACAAGCTATCAGAGTGATGATTGAGGAGGAAGAGGATAATTACTCAGGAATAGTCACTCAGCATCAGCATAGGCAGTCTTTGAAGGGATCTGAGATTTCAAAAAAAATTATTCGGTTACATCAGCATCAGGTGCTTGGTAGCTGGTGGTGATCCAAGACTCATTCATTTTTATGAAGGTCAGTCGATCGACCGAGTCAGTGGACAGACGCACCCTGTGATCGGTTACCACGCCTCCAGCAGCACTGAATGTGCGTTCCGAAAGAACGCTGGATGCAGGACAGGCCAGTAGCTCAATTGCATACTGTGCAAGCTCTGGCCAGTGATCCATCCTCAAGACCCAGTAACCCAGAGGATTTTCGGTGGGAAAGGTGTCCAAGTCTGATCTTGCCCCTAGGTATTTCTGCACCATGTAAAACAGACGCTGGCGATGGTTGCTGGAACCAATCATACCTTGGGGCTGCGGACCAAAAAATTGTCTGAACGCATCGGTCAGACGGCCACCTTCTCCACCGCTCCTTCTTTGACTGACCGAAGCCTCAGCAACACGTTGTCCAGAAACAGGAGTTTGTAACCTCCCAGTCTCTGGGAACGCGTTGCACAGACCTTTCTGCAAGGCCTCCCGAAGATGTTTCATCCTCTGCTCCCTCTGCGATGGCAAGATAAGGTCCGCAACCTTACCCTTGTAACGTGGATCAAGGAGGGTTGCCAGCCAGTATTGGTCCTTCTCATTGATACCACGAATACGAGGATCCTTACGCAGGCTTTGCAGGATCAGGGAGGCCATGCAGCGTAGGTTTGCTGAGGCATTCGGTCCGGAGTCCTCTGGGTCACTAAGGACGACATGGTCCGCAGCCACCTCCTCCCAGCCACGTACAAGTCCATGTGTTTCTTGGGACTGATCCCTTAAAGACTGCTGCTGATGCTGAGTGCCAGGCTCCACCTCCATACTGACACAATCTTCCTCCTCCTCCTCCTCCTCTTCCTCCTCGTCCTCTTCCTGTGTGATCGGCAGGCACGCAGAAACACTGTCTGGATAAAGGGGGCCTTGAGAGCTAAGGAAGTCCTCCTCTTCCTGCCTCTGTTCTGCCTCAAGTGCCCTGTCCATTATTCCACGCAGCGTGTGCTCCAACAGGTGGACAAGGGGGACAGTGTCACTGATGCATGCACTGTCACTGCTCACCATCCTCGTGGCCTCCTCAAATGGTGACAGGACAGTGCATGCATCCCTGATCATGGCCCACTGGCGTGGGGAAAAAAAAACAAGCTCCCCTGACCCTGTTCTGGTGCCATAGTCGCACAGGTACTCATTGATGGCCCTCTGCTGCGTGTGCAGCCGCTGCAGCATGGCCAACATTGAGTTCCACCTGGTGGGCATGTCACAGATTAGGCGGTTCTTGGGCAGGTTAAACTCCTTTTGGAGGTCCGTCAGCCGAGCACTGGCATTATATGACCGGCGGAAATGCACACAGACTTTCCTGGCCTGCCTCAGGACATCCTGTAAGCCCGGGTACCTGCCCAAGAACCGCTGCACCACCAAGTTAAGGACGTGAGCCAAACAGGGCACATGGGTCATTTGTCCCTGTCGGAGGGCAGAGAGGAGGTTGGTGCCATTGTCGCAAACCACCATTCCTGCCTTAAGTTGGCGTGGCGTCAACCACCTCTGAACCTGCCCCTGCAGAGCTGACAGAACCTCTGCCCCAGTGTGGCTCCTGTCCCCCAAGCACACCAGCTCAAGCACCGCATGGCATCTTTTGGCCTGCGTACTTGCGTAGCCCCTTGAACGACTACGGAGCACCGCTGGTTCCGAGGAAGAGGCCATGGAGGAAGAAGAAGAGGAGGGGGTGGAGGAGAGAGGTGTGTCACAATCATTAGCATTTTGGAGGCATGGTGGCGGAACAACCTCCAACACTACTGCACCTTGTCCTGCATCCTTCCCAGCTGCCAGCAGAGTCACCCAATGCCCCGTGAAACTTAGGTAACGTCCCTGTCCATGCCTGCTGGACCATGAGTCAGCGGTAATATGCACCTTACCGCTGACCGCCCTGTCCAGCGAGGCATGGACATTGCCTTCCACATGCTGGCAGAGAGCCGGAATCGCCTTCCGTGAGAAAAAGTGGCGTTTGGGTACCTGCCACTGAGGAACTGCACATTCCACAAACTCACTGAAGGGGGCAGAGTCTACCAACTGAAAAGGCAGCAGTTGAAGTGCTAGCAATTTTGCCAAGCTAGCATTCAACCGCTGGGCATGTGGATGGCTGGGAGCAAACTTCTTTCGGCGGTGCAGCAGCTGGGGCAGGGAAATTTGCCTGGTACAATCTGACGTCGGTGTACAAAAATCAGATTGCCCACAAGTACGTGGCTGTGACACACCTAATTCTACACCTTCATTCCTCTCAGTGCAGGTCTCAGAGAGGACTGAAGGTCTAGTGGGGTTGGAAATCTCAGCTGATGAGGAGCAAGCAGAGGTCCTCTTTGTTCTTTGGTGTGGGTCTTTTAGATACGCTTGCCAACGAACTGCATGGCAGGTCAACATATGTCTGGTCAAGCATGTGGTACCCAAGCGGGAGATGTTTTGGCCACGCGAGATACGCTTGAGACATATGTTGCAAATAGCAGCGGTGCAATCTGATGCACTCGTCTCAAAAAAGGCCCACACCAAAGAACTTTTTGAATAACGCGCAGAGACTGCAGCGCCCTGCACATGTGGAGCTTTGGGGTGTGATGCAGTCAATGTGCTGCCCTTAGGCTGGCCCCTGGAGGGCATCCTGCCTCGTTGGTGATGTGCCGCCTCCTCCTCCTCCTCTTCTCTCCTATCAGGCACCCACGTTGAGTCAGTGACCTCATCATCCCCTCCCTCCTCATCACTGGAGCAAACCTGGCAGTATGCTGCAGCAGGGGGAGCATGACTGCCAGATTGCTGTCCTTCTTGGGCACCCCCTCTGTCCGTGCTCGTGTTACTGCCTTCATCGAGCTCAGTATCATCATCAGAGCCTTCCAAACGCTGGGCATCCTCCTGGAGCATGTACCCAACACTGTGGTCAAACAGTTCGAGGGACTCCTGAGGAGGACATGGTGGGGCTAGGGAAGGAGTCACTGATGACATTGAGCTGAGGGAAGAGGCCGCTGCTTTGCCAGACAAAGTACCCTAAGCATGGGTGAGAGAGGATGAGGAGGATGAGGACGGCTTGGTCATACACTCGACCAAGTCTTCCGCATGTTGCGGCTCAACATGGCCAGCTGCCGAAAAAAAGGCCAAGCGTGTCCCATGGCCACGTGCTGATGAGGATGCACCGTCTCCACGACCAGCACTAGACACAGAGCCTGCTTGCCCTCTCTTATTGGCTTGTGACTGTCTGCCTCTCCTTCTTGGCCTTCCAGACATACTAATGGCCTGTAGCTGCACTAAGCTGGGATATATATATATATATATATATATATATATATATATATATATATGTACTGATACTGCAGCTAGCAAAATCAACTGCCTGCCTGTAGTATGAGAACACCACCAACCTTCTACAGGTAGCTTTAGCTGAACACTGTGAGGTGGACGCACCCCACTAACTTGTAGGTTTAGCAGAACACTGTGAGCAAGACGCACTGCACTAACTGTAAATAGTCTAGCTGCCTGACTGTGGTACTAATAGGATCAAAAGAACACCAGCAATTTTATTTAAAATACTGTAACAAGACAAGCCTGCCTGTCAGTAAGAAGATAACAGGAACGGATCTAGCTGAACACTGTGAGCAGGACGCACCCCACTAGCTTGTAGGTTTAGCTGAACACTGTGAGGTGGACGCACCCCACTAACTTGTAGGTTTTGCTGAACACTGTGAGCAGCACGCACCCCACTAACTTGTAGGTTTAGCAGAACACTGTGAGCAGGACGCACTGCACTAACTGTAAATAGTCTAGCTGCCTGACTGTGGTACTAATAGGATCAAAAGAACACCAGCAATTTTCTTCAGGTAGCTGTATTTACTGTAACAAGACAAGCCTGCCTGTCAGTAAGAAGATAACAGAAACGGATCTAGCTGAACACTGTGAGCAGGACGCACCACACTAGCTTGTAGATTTAGCTGAACACTGTGAGGTGGACGCACCCCACTAACTTGTAGGTTTAGCTGAACACTGTGAGCAGGACGCACCCCACTAACTTGTAGGTTTAGCAGAACACTGTGAGCAGGATGCACTGCACTAACTGTAAATAGTCTAGCTGCCTGACTGTGGTACTAATAGGATCAAAAGAACATCAGTAATTTTCTTTAAAATACTGTAACAAGACAAGCCTGCCTGTCAGTAAGAAGATAACAGGAATGGATCTAGCTGAACACTGTGAGCAGGACGCACCCCACTAGCTTGTAGGTTTAGCTGAACACTGTGAGGTGGACGCACCCCACTAACTTGTAGGTTTAGCTGAACACTGTGAGCAGGACGCACCCCACTAACTTGTAGGTTTAGCAGAACACTGTGAGCAGGACGCACTGCACTAACTGTAAATAGTCTAGCTGCTTGACTGTGGTACTAATAGGATCAAAAGAACACCAGCAATTTTATTTAAAATACTGTAACAAGACAAGCCTGCCTGTCAGTAAGAAGATAACAGGAACGGATCTAGCTGAACACTGTGAGCAGGACGCACCCCACTAGCTTGTAGGTTTAGCTGAACACTGTGAGGTGGACGCACCCCACTAACTTGTAGGTTTTGCTGAACACTGTGAGCAGCACGCACCCCACTAACTTGTAGGTTTAGCAGAACACTGTGAGCAGGACACACTGC
The DNA here is from genome assembly GCA_037953035.1 of Aquarana catesbeiana. Taxonomy (NCBI): domain Eukaryota; kingdom Metazoa; phylum Chordata; class Amphibia; order Anura; family Ranidae; genus Aquarana; species Aquarana catesbeiana. Next base: position 904,499 of record JBBHAA010000218.1, read on the forward strand.
ACTAACTGTAAATAGTCTAGCTGCCTGACTGTGGTACTAATAGGATCAAAAGAACACCAGCAATTTTCTTCAGGTAGCTGTATTTACTGTAACAAGACAAGCCTGCCTGTCAGTAAGAAGATAACAGAAATGGATCTAGCTGAACACTGTGAGCAGGACGCACCACACTAGCTTGTAGGTTTAGCTGAACACTGTGAGGTGGACGCACCCCACTAACTTGTAGGTTTAGCTGAACACTGTGAGCAGGACGCACCCCACTAACCTGTAGGTTTAGCAGAACACTGTGAGCAGGACGCACTACACTAACTGTAAATAGTCTAGCTGCCTGACTGTGGTACTAATAGGATCAAAAGAACATCAGTAATTTTCTTTAAAATACTGTAACAAGACAAGCCTGCCTGTCAGTAAGAAGATAACAGGAACGGATCTAGCTGAACACTGTGAGCAGGACGCACCCCACTAGCTTGTAGGTTTAGCTGAACACTGTGAGGTGGACGCACCCCACTAACTTGTAGGTTTAGCTGAACACTGTGAGCAGGACGCACCCCACTAACTTGTAGGTAGGGATGAGCCGAACACCCCCCTGTTCGGTTCGCACCAGAACATGCGAACAGGAAAAAAGTTCGTTCGAACATGCGAACACCGTTAAAGTCTATGGGACACGAACATGAATAATCAAAAGTGCTAATTTTCAAGGCTTATATGCAAGTTATTGTCATAAAAAGTGTTTGGGGACCTGGGTCCTGCCCCAGGGGACATGGATCAATGCAAAAAAAAGTTTTAAAAACGGCCGTTTTTTCAGGAGCAGTGATTTTAATAATGCTTAAAGTCAAACAATAAAAGTGTAATATCCCTTTAAATTTCGTACCTGGGGGGTGTCTATAGTGTGCCTGTAAAGGGGCGCATGTTTCCTGTGTTTAGAACAGTCTGACAGCAAAATGACATTTTGAAGGAAAAAACTCATTTAAAACTACCCGCGGCTATTGCATTGCCGACAATACACATAGAAGTTCATTGATAAAAACGGCATGGGAATTCCCCAAAGGGGAACCCCGAACCAAAATTTAAAAAAAAAAATGACGTGGGGGTCCCCCTAAATTCCATACCAGGCCCTTCAGGTCTGGTATGGATATTAAGGGGAACCCCGGCCAAAATTAAAAAAAAAAAATGACGTGGGGTTCCCCCTAAATTCCATACCAGACCCTTCAGGTCTGGTATGGATTTTAAGGGGAACCCCGCGCCAAAAAAAAAAAAAAAAACGGCGTGGGGTCCCCCCAAAAATCCATACTAGACCCTTATCCGAGCACGCAACCTGGCAGGCCGCAGGAAAAGAGGGGGGGACGAGAGTGCGGCCCCCCCTCCCTCCTGAACCGTACCAGGCCACATGCCCTCAACATTGGGAGGGTGCTTTGGGGTAGCCCCCCAAAACACCTTGTCCCCATGTTGATGAGGACAAGGGCCTCATCCCCACAACCCTGGCCGGTGGTTGTGGGGGTCTGCGGGCGGGGGGCTTATCGGAATCTGGAAGCCCCCTTTAACAAGGTGACCCCCAGATCCCGGCCCCCCCCTGTGTGAAATGGTAAGGGGGTACATAAGTACCCCTACCATTTCACGAAAAAAGTGTCAAAAATGTTAAAAATGACAAGAGACAGTTTTTGACAATTCCTTTATTTAAATGCTTCTTCTTTCTTCTATCTTCCTTCATCTTCTGGTTCTTCTGGTTCTTCTGGTTCTTCCTCCGGCGTTCTCGTCCAGCATCTCCTCCGCGGCGTCTTCTGTCTTCTTCTCCTCGGGCCGCTCCGCACCCATGGCATGGGGGGGAGGCTCCCGCTCTTCTCTTCTTCTCTTCTTCTTTTCTTCTTTTCTTCTTTTCTTCTCTTCTTCTCTTCTTCTTCATTTTCTTCTCCGGGCCGCTCCGCAATCCATGCTGGCATGGAGGGAGGCTCCCGCTGTGTGACGGCGCTCCTCGTCTGACAGTTCTTAAATAACGGGGGGGGCGGGGCCACCCGGTGACCCCGCCCCCCTCTGACGCACGGTGACTTGACGGGACTTCCCTGTGACGTCACGGGGAATGCCACAGGGAAGTCCCGTCAAGTCACCGTGCGTCAGAGGGGGGCGGGGTCACCGGGTGGCCCCGCCCCCTCGTTATTTAAGAACTGTCAGACGAGGAGCGCCGTCACACAGCGGGAGCCTCCCTCCATGCCAGCATGGATTGCGGAGCGGCCCGGAGAAGAAAATGAAGAAGAAGAGAAGAAGAGAAGAAAAGAAGAAAAGAAGAAAAGAAGAAGAGAAGAAGAGAAGAGCGGGAGCCTCCCCCCCATGCCATGGGTGCGGAGCGGCCCGAGGAGAAGAAGACAGAAGACGCCGCGGAGGAGATGCTGGACGAGAACGCCGGAGGAAGAACCAGAAGAACCAGAAGAGCCAGAAGAACCAGAAGATGAAGGAAGATAGAAGAAAGAAGAAGCATTTAAATAAAGGAATTGTCAAAAACTGTCTCTTGTCATTTTTAACATTTTTGACACTTTTTTCGTGAAATGGTAGGGGTACTTATGTACCCCCTTACCATTTCACACAGGGGGGGGGCCGGGATCTGGGGGTCACCTTGTTAAAGGGGGCTTCCAGATTCCGATAAGCCCCCCGCCCGCAGACCCCCACAACCACCGGCCAGGGTTGTGGGGATGAGGCCCTTGTCCTCATCAACATGGGGACAAGGTGTTTTGGGGGGCTACCCCAAAGCACCCTCCCAATGTTGAGGGCATGTGGCCTGGTACGGTTCAGGAGGGAGGGGGGGCCGCACTCTTGTCCCCCCCTCTTTTCCTGCGGCCTGCCAGGTTGCGTGCTCGGATAAGGGTCTGGTATGGATTTTTGGGGGGACCCCACGCCGTTTTTTTTTTTTTTTTTGGCGCGGGGTTCCCCTTAAAATCCATACCAGACCTGAAGGGTCTGGTATGGAATTTAGGGGGAACCCCACGTCATTTTTTTTTTTAAATTTTGGCCGGGGTTCCCCTTAATATCCATACCAGACCTGAAGGGCCTGGTATGGAATTTAGGGGGACCCCCACGTCATTTTTTTTTTTTTAATTTTGGTTCGGGGTTCCCCTTTGGGGAATTCCCATGCCGTTTTTATCAATGAACTTCTATGTGTATTGTCGGCAATGCAATAGCCGCGGGTAGTTTTAAATGAGTTTTTTCCTTCAAAATGTCATTTTGCTGTCAGACTGTTCTAAACACAGGAAACATGCGCCCCTTTACAGGCACACTATAGACACCCCCCAGGTACGAAATTTAAAGGGATATTACACTTTTATTGATTGACTTTAAGTATTATTAAAATCACTGCTCCTGAAAAAACGGCCGTTTTTAAAACTTTTTTTTGCATTGATCCATGTCCCCTGGGGCAGGACCCAGGTCCCCAAACACTTTTTATGACAATAACTTGCATATTAGCCTTTAAAATTAGCACTTTTGATTTCTCCCATAGACTTTTAAAGGGTGTTCCGCGGCATTCGAATTTGCCGCGAACACCCCAAATTGTTCGCTGTTCGGTGAACTTGCGAACAGCCAATGTTCGAGTCGAACATGAGTTCGACTCGAACTCGAAGCTCATCCCTACTTGTAGGTTTAGCAGAACACTGTGAGCAGGACGCACTGCACTAACTGTAAATAGTCTAGCTGCCTGACTGTGGTACTAATAGGATCAAAAGAACACCAGCAATTTTATTTAAAATACTGTAACAAGACAAGCCTGCCTGTCAGTAAGAAGATAACAGGAACGGATCTAGCTGAACACTGTGAGCAGGACGCACCCCACTAGCTTGTAGGTTTAGCTGAACACTGTGAGGTGGACGCACCCCACTAACTTGTAGGTTTAGCTGAACACTGTGAGCAGGACGCACCCCACTAACTTGTAGGTTTAGCAGAACACTGTGAGCAGGATTCACTGCACTAACTGTAAATAGTCTAGCTGCCTGACTGTGGTACTAATAGGATCAAAAGAACACCAGCAATTTTATTTAAAATACTGTAACAAGACAAGCCTGCCTGTCAGTAAGAAGATAACAGGAACGGATCTAGCTGAACACTGTGAGCAGGACGCACCCCACTAGCTTGTAGGTTTAGCTGAACACTGTGAGGTGGACGCACCCCACTAACTTGTAGGTTTTGCTGAACACTGTGAGCAGCACGCACCCCACTAACTTGTAGGTTTAGCAGAACACTGTGAGCAGGACGCACTGAACTAACTGTAAATAGTCTAGCTGCCTGACTGTGGTACTAATAGGATCAAAAGAACACCAGCAATTTTCTTCAGGTAGCTGTATTTACTATAACAAGACAAGCCTGCCTGTCAGTAAGAAGATAACAGAAACGGATCTAGCTGAACACTGTGAGCAGGACGCACCACACTAGCTTGTAGGTTTAGCTGAACACTGTGAGGTGGACGCACCCCACTAACTTGTAGGTTTAGCTGAACACTGTGAGCAGGACGCACCCCACTTACTTGTAGGTTTAGCAGAACACTGTGGGCAGGACGCACTGCACTAACTGTAAATAGTCTAGCTGCCTGACTGTGGCACTAATAGGATCAAAAGAACACCAGTAATTTTCTTCAAAATACTGTAACAAGACAAGCCTGCCTGTCAGTAGGAATATAACAGGAACGGATCTAGCTGAACACTGTGAGCAGGACGCACTGCACTAAATGTAAATAGTCTAGCTGCCTGACTGTGGCACTAATAGGATCAAAAGAACACCAGTAATTTTCTTCAAAATACTGTAACAAGACAAGCCTGCCTGTCAGTAGGAATATAACAGGAACGGATCTAGCTGAACACTGTGAGCAGGGCGCACTGCACTAAATGTAAATAGTCTAGAAGATAACAGGAACGGATCTAGCTAAACTGAATACAGTGTATATATATATATATATGCAACACCTGGGATGCATATATATACACAATACACTTTAAGTGCAGCTAACTGACTGACTGTCCTGCCTAATCTAGCTAACTCAAATGAAATGACACTGTCTCTCTCTCTCTCTAAGCACACCGGAACACACTGCACAGGGCCGCCGTGCAGGCGGCCTTATATAGTGTGGGGCGTGTACTAAATCCCCTGAGCCATAATTGGCCAAAGCCTCCTTGGCTTTGGCCAATTATGGCTCTCTGTTAAGGCGGCGCTGTGATTGGCCAAGCATGCGGGTCATAGTGCATGCTTGGCCAATCATCAGCAAGCAATGCACTGCGATGCCGCAGTGAATTATGGGCCGTGACGCGCCACACGAATTTGGCGCGAATGGCCCATATCGTTCGCAATTCGGCGAACGATCGAACAGCCGATGTTCGAGTCGAACATGGGTTCGACTCGAACACGAAACTCATCCCTACTTATATGCAAGTTATTGTCATAAAAAGTGTTTGGGGACCTGGGTCCTGCCCCAGGGGACATGGATCAATGCAAAAAAAAGTTTTAAAAACGGCCGTTTTTTCAGGAGCAGTGATTTTAATAATGCTTAAAGTCAAACAATAAAAGTGTAATATCCCTTTAAATTTCGTAGCTGGGGGGTGTCTATAGTATGCCTGTAAAGGGGCGCATGTTTCCCGTGTTTAGAACAGTCTGACAGCAAAATGACATTTCAAAGGAAAAAAGCCATTTAAAACTACTCACGGCTATTGCATTGCTGGTCTGACAATACACATAGAAGTTCATTGATAAAAACAGCATGCGAATTCCCCACAGGGGAACCCCAAACCAAAATTTAAAAAAAAATGACGTGGGGGGTCCCCCTAAATTCCATACCAGGCCCTTCAGGTCTGGTATGGATATTAAGGGGAACCCCGGCCAAAATTAAAAAAAAATGACATGGGGGTCCCCCTAAATTCCATACCAGACCCTTATCCGAGCACACAACCTGGCAGGCCGCAGGAAAAGAGGGGGGACGAGAGAGCGCCCCCCCTCCTGAACCGTACCAGGCCACATGCCCTCAACATTGGGAGGGCGCTTTGGGGTAGCCCCCCAAAACACCTTGTCCCCATGTTGATGAGGACAAGGGCCTCATCCCCACAACCCTGGCCGGTGGTTGTGGGGGTCTGCGGGCGGGGGGCTTATCGGAATCTGGAAGCCCCCTTTAACAAGGGGACCCCCAGTTCCCAGCCCCCCCTGTGTGAAATGGTAAGGGTTTGTACCCCTACCATTTCACTAAAAAACTGTCAAAAATGTTAAAAATGACAAGAGACAGTTTTTGACAATTCCTTTATTTAAATGCTTCTTCTTTCTTCTATCTTCCTTCATCTTCTTCTTCTGGTTCTTCTGGCTCTTCTGGTTCTTCCTCCGGCGTTCTCGTCCAGCATCTCCTCCGCGGTGTCTTCTATCTTCTTCTCCTCGGGCCGCTCCTCACCCATGGCATGGGGGGAGGCTCCCGCTCTTTTCTTCATCTTCTTCTCTTCTTCATCTTCTTCTCTGCTTCATCTTCTTCTCTTCTTCATTTTCTTCTCCGGGCCGCTCCGCATCCATGCTGGCATGGAGGGAGGCTCCCGCTGTGTGACGGCGTCTCCTTGTCTGACGGTTCTTAAATAACGGGGGGGTGGGGCTTGACAGGACTTCCCTGTGACGTCACGGGGAATGCCACAGGGAAGTCCCGTCATGTCCCGTGCATCAGAGGGTGGCGGGGTCACCGGGTGGCCCCACCCCCCATTATTTAAGAACCGTCAGAAGAGGAGATGCCGTCACACAACGGGAGCATGGATGTGGAGCAGCCCGGAGAAGAAGATGAAGAAGATGAAGAAGATGAAGAAGAGAAGAAGAGTAGAAGAGAAGAAAAGAAGATGAAGAAGAAGATGAAGAAGAGAAGAAGATGAAGAGAAGAGCGGGAGCCTCCCCCCATGCCATGGGTGCGGAGCAGCCCGAGGAGAAGAAGATAGAAGACACCGCGGAGGAGATGCTGGATGAGAACGCCGGAGGAAGAACCAGAAGAAGAAGAAGATGAAGGAAGATAGAAGAAAGAAGAAGCATTTAAATAAAGGAATTGTCAAAAACTGTCTCTTGTCATTTTTAACATCTTTGACAGTTTTTTAGTGAAATGGTACCATTTCACACAGGGGGCGGGATCTGGGGGTCCCCTTGTTAAAGGGGGCTTCCAGATTCTGATAAGCCCCCTACCCGCAGACCTCCACAACCACCGGCCAGGGTTGTGGGGATGAGGCCCTTGTCCTCATCAACATGGGGACAAGGTGTTTTGGGGGGCTACCCCAAAGTAACCTCCCAATGTGGAGGGCATGTGGCCAGGTACGGTTTAGGAGGGGGGGCACTCTCTCATCCCCCCCTCTTTTCCTGCGGCCTGCCAGGTTGCATGCTCAGATAAGGGTCTGGTATGGATTTTTCGGGGGACCCCACGCTGTTTTTTTTTTTGGCTCGGGGTTCCCCTTAAAATCCATACCAGACCTGAAGGGCCTGGTATGGAATTTAGGGGACCCCCACATCATTTTTTTTTTTAATTTTGGTTGGGGAATTCCCATGCCGTTTTTATCAATGAACTTCTATGTGTATTGTCGGCAATGCAATAGCCGCGAGTAGTTTTAAATGGCTTTTTTTCCTTTGAAATGTAATTTTGCTGTCAGACTGTTCTAAGCACAGGAAACATGTGCCCCTTTACAGGCATACTATAAACACCCCCCAGCTACAAAATTTAAAGGGATATTACACTTTTATTGTTTGACTTTAAGCATTATTAAAATCACTGCTCCCGAAAAAACGTCCATTTTTAAAACTTTATTTTGCATTGATCCATGTTCCCTGGGGCAGGACTCAGGTCCCCAAACACTTTTTATAACAATAACTTGCATATAAGCCTTTAAAATTAGCACTTTTGATTTCTCCCATAGACTTTTAAAGGGTGTTCCGCGGCATTCGAATTTGCCGTGAACACCCCAAATTGTTCGCTGTTCAGCAAACTTGCGAACAGCCAATGTTCAAGTCGAACATACGTTCGACTCGAACTCGAAGCTCATCCATACTGGTGAAAAACAATATAGTTCACTTTGTAATGTGATCATAGCATGCGTGCTCTTTCTGTGCTCATTTGTGGCTGCACTCACCGGAACTTCCTCTGGGCATTCCATGGCCTCAGAAACTGTGATAGGCAGTGAAGAGTGAAACCAAAAATTTACACCCTTAGAAATCCTGGAGGCAGTGATTGGATTTCGGGGCCCCGTACGCGGCTAGGCTCCCAAAAAGTCTCACACATGTGGTATCCCCATACTCAGGAGAATCAGCAGAATGTATTTTGGGGTGCAATTTCACATATTCCCATGGCCTGTGTGAGCAATATATCATTTAGTGACAACTTTGTGCAAAAAAAAAAATTGTCACTTTCCTGCAACTTGTGTCAAAATATAAAATATTCCATGGACTCAACATGCCTCTCAGCAAATAGCTTGGGGTGTCTACTTTCCAAAATGGGGTCATTGGTGAGGGTTTTGTGCCATCTGGGCATTTTATGGCCTTCAAAGCTATGATAGGTAGTGAGGAGTGAAATCAAAAATTTACGCCCTTAGAAATCCTGAAGGCGGTGATTGGTTTTTGGGGCCCCGTACACGGCTACGTTCCCAAAAAGTTCCACACATGTGGTATCCCCATACTCAGGAGAAGCAGCTGAATGTATTTTGGGGTGCAATTCCACATATGCCCATGGCCTGTGTGAGCAATATATCATTTAGTGACAACTTTTTGTAATTTTTATTTTTTTTTGTCATTATTCAATCACTTGGGACAAAAAAAATTAATATTCAATGGGCTCAACATGCCTCTCAGCAATTTCCTTGGGGTGTCTACTTTCCAAAATGGGGTCATTTGGGGGGGGTTTGTACTGCTCTGCCATTTTAGCACCTCAAGAAATGACATAGGCAGTCATAAACTAAAAGCTGTGTAAATTCCAGAAAATGTACCCTAGTTTGTAGACGCTATAACTTTTGCGCAAACCAATAAATATACGCCTATTGACATTTATATATGCTTATTGACATTTTTTTACCAAAGACATGTGGCCGAATACATTTTGGCCTAAATGTATGACTAAAATTGAGTTTATTGGATTTTTTTTATAACAAAAAGTAGAAAATATCATTTTTTTTCAAAATTTTCGGTCTTTTTCCGTTTATAGCGCAAAAAATAAAAACCAAAAAGGTGATCAAATACCATCAAAAGAAAGCTCTTTTTGTGGGAAGAAAAGGACGCAAATTTTGTTTGGGTACAGCATTGCATGACCACGCAATTAGCAGTTAAAGCGACGCAGTGCCAAATTATAAAAAGTGCTCTGGTCAGGAAGGGGGTAATTCCTTCCTGGGCCGAAGTGGTTAATTCTCTGACCTTATTGCTGCCTCTCCAATGCAATTTGTATTTTTCTATAGCCCAGAATTTTAGCAGCACAGGATTTTTATTGTGGCATAGAGCAAAATGATGGGAAACACTATTTTGGGAATCCATTTTTGATGTTTTGTATACGCTCTTGTATCCTTTTCCACATAATGCATTTCGTTATTCCTGTGTATTGCAATGAGGATGGACATTGCGACACATACACCACTCCTTTAGTCCTACATGAAGAAAAGTCTTTTATTTGATAATCTTTATTATTACTGGTAGATTTAAAATTAGTGCATTTTGACCATTTTGCATAGTATTTTTACAAGCGTAGCATCTCTTGCATGGGAAAAAACCTTTTCCTTGAAAAAAAAGTGAACTTGTGCGATTTTTTTTTGGCGGATCCACAATATTTTTGACTATTAGATCTCTAAAGGTAGGTGCTTTCCTGTAAACAAAGTGAGGTTTATCCAGCAATACAGATATCAGTTGTTGATCCGCTAGAAGAAGTGACCAGTGCTTTTTAAATATACGTTCAATTTGTTAATGTTGAGCATTAAAATCCATAATTATAGGGATCTCATGATACTGTATTGGTTTCTTTTTTTGTCTTGAATTAATTAATCCCTTGAATGTTCTGATACCTCCTTAATTTTCTCTTCAATAAAGTGCTCAGTGTACCCTTTATGAACAAATTTGTTGCCAATTACTTTTGCTTGTTCCAAAAAAGTGCTTTTTTCTGTGCAGTTTCTTCTTAAACGTATCAACTGCCCTTTTGGGATATTAATCAACCAAGGATCAAAATGGCAGCTGTCAGCAGGTATGTAACTATTCCTTTCAACAGGTTTAAAAAAAGTTTTGGTTAGCAGTCCATTCTCAGTTAGTTGTATATCGAGATCTAAAAAATGTATAGATGTGTTGCTAATTTCATATGTAAACGTATTATTTTTTTGATTGTTATTTAATATTTCAAAGAAGTCAATGAGGGATTTTTCATCCCCATTCCAGATTAATATACAATCATCAATAAATCTATGATACATAACCAATTAAAAGAATGAAGGACCCACAAGCTATCAGAAAAGGGATCAAAGAATTAGAATGAAAACAAAAAATTGGTAGTAAGACCGGCTGATAAAGGTGGTGCAATTGTTATTTTATCTAAAGAATACTATAACAACTACAACATTACAATCAAGCCAGATCAGAAGTATTTGATAGCCACTGCAGACGTTGCATCGCTATACACAATCGTAAGCAACGAGGAAGCTATAAAAGCATCAAGATGGGCTCTGGATAAATTTATGACCATTATCTAAAAACAAAAAAGGTTTATTTTAAGGTGCCTTGCATATGGTTTACAGCACAATTACTTTTGGTACAATTTAGATTTTTATAGACAACTAAATGGCATTGCAATGGGCGCTAAGTACGCTCCAAGTGTGGCCAATATCTTTATGGCTGAGTGGGAGGAGGAAGCGGCATATCAAAACACCCCCACGCAATTGGTTATGTATCATAGATTTATTGATGATTGTATATTAATCTGTTATAGGGATGAAAAATCCCTCATTGACTTCTTTGAAATATTAAATAACAATCAAAAAAATAATACGTTTACATATGAAATTAGCAACACATCTATACATTTTTTAGATCTCGATATACAACTAACTAAGAAAGGACTGCTAACCAAAACTTTTTTTAAACCTGTTGAAAGGAATAGTTACATACCTGCTGACAGTTGCCATTTTGATCCTTGGTTGATTAATATCCCAAAAGGGCAGTTGATACGTTTAAGAAGAAACTGCACAGAAAAAAGCACATTTTTGGAACAAGCAAAAGTAATTGGCAACAAATTTGTTCATAAAGGGTACACTGAGCACTTTATTGAAGAGAAAATTAAGGAGGTATCAGAACATTCAAGGGATTAATTAATTCAAGACAAAGAAAAGAAACCAATACAGTATCATGAGATCCCTATAATTATGGATTTTAATGTTCAACATTAACAAATTGAACGTATATATTTTTTTCTCAACAAATTTTTATTGATTTTTATATTGTGCATAACAAAAAAAGGAAAAAACAAGAACATAAAGAATACATCAAATACAAAGAATATAATATAACAACAATTTGGCTGTGTAACATCTATGGCTTATTGTTTTTCTTTATATTTTTCATTGACATTGACTGCATGTCTACCTGTTGTTAATAAACTTCGGAATTTTTCCTGAAATAGCAGCATAGTGACTAGTTCGACTCCGTTGATCTCTCTATTTGGTCGCGGGGCCGGACCTTAACACCAAATTGTCACCTATAGTCCAAGCAATCAAGTTTTGCTTATGTGTATTCAAAAAATAGTACTTTGTAACAAGAAACACAACCTGTTTCCACATCAGTCTGTTAAGTATTTCAAGTCGGTTAGGGTGCCTCATCTCATGTTAATCTAATTTCTTACATTGATTCTTTTGAGTACCATTCAACCCAAGGCTTCCCTTTTTGATTCATTTTTTCATAGTTTCCTGTGGATGAAAAATGTAATTTTTCATATGTACCATGTGTATGTATGGCTTGTATTACTTCAGCAATATTTGGTATATTTGGGTCACTCCAATGTCTTAATATAAGGTATAGGGGGGGAGGTGCTGCGCTAAACAGAAGAAAGCTGTAAATCTCTGTCTGTGGTCAATTAATAAAATACATAAAATTGCATAATAAATCGCATAAATCGCATAAATAAGTGTTGACACTAAAAACATTCAAGTCTTAATAATCAGCATCATGTGTATGTGAAAAAAAAGTGCATAAAAAATCCTTTTCAATTGGTATATACTAAATGACAAAAAAATTGCATGTAAAATCGCAAAAATAAGTGTTGAAACTAAAAACATATAAATCTAGATAATCATGTGTAGGTGCACAAAGGGACATAAACACTACTTCATGTGAATAATTCTAAATAAAAATATAGAATAAATCAGAAATAACCATCAAAAAAATATCCTTATAAATGGTGCAAAACGTACAAAGTGCCAGTGCTTAAAGGTGATCTAGATATCGCAAATAAAACACATCAATCCAACGCAATATGGATAATAAATAATATAAATAAATGTCCCAATAATAGTGATATAAAATATATTGTTAATAATTAAATAAATTTTGCGCAATATTAAACTAAAATATAGTGTGTAGGTGAATATGCAAAGTGCATATTATAATGCAGATGTGGGGCACTGGTGACTTATTGCTATTAATACTAGGATCAATGATCTCTGTTTTGCAATATAGTAATCGCTGCTATTTGCCAATATAGTGATGCTATTCAAATAGTTGCAATGAAATGCTGGAATAATAAAAATGCCACCCTGTAATCAGCATGAAAGAATAAACAATGGCAATTCCTGGTGAAATAAAAAAAACAAAGAAATCTTCTAAAAACAATAATCAAATGTTAGAATAATATAAATGCCACCCTATAATCAGCATAAAAGAATATGTGCATAAAACATGGATACGTGCATAAAAAATGGTAATACCTGGTGGATAAAAAACAAATGAAATCTTCTAAAATCAATAATCAAAATGTGCAATCAAACATATGTGTAATCCTAAAAAATACACATAAAAATAGTGGTCATTAAAAAAAGTGAAAAAAAGTCAGTTTTAGTGCTACAGTAAAGTGCAGGTGTTCAGATAAAGAAGTGCTTTAAAAAAAGGTAAGTGGGTGCTATTATATAAAAAGTCTGTGAGTGATTCTTCTATTTAATCTTGAAAATTATGATTTGACAAATGTGTATTCTTCTGTTGCTGGTGTCTCCTAGTGTGGTCTCACAGAACCCTCACCTTCAATTGGTAGTAATCAGGCATTCAGTAGTATGCCTTTAAGGAGTGGGAGTGGTCTCTGGCAGCCTTTTCTTTCTTTGTTATTTTTCCTCCAACATTCCCTCTATGTAGCTCCGCTCTGGTAAACTTAGTTTGGGGGGGGATAAATAAAGAGGGAAGGGGGATAAAAGAGGCTCCACTAGTGCATTAAACTTTTAAAATCAAGGGGGGATATTTATTTAAGTAATGCTCTTACATCTCTTATAGTTAAAACAGGCAGGGTAAATGTAAAAAATGGTCTGGCGTTCTCAGCGCCCTCTCACTTATGCTTCAGATAGTGTGTATCGCTCCAGCCAATCCCTACGCGTTACGACACCGTCACGTGTCTTCATCTGGGGAACCGGATTGGCTGTTCTGTGTAGGCTTATATGTTGTAAAACCGGAAGTCTCGAAACCGCCATTTTACTTGTGGTCAATGTTAATTTCGCTCGGCGGCCATTTTTCTTTGGTTTTAGGGAAGTTTACTCTCCTCCATTTTATTGAAGGAAGTACTCTATAATTTAGACATTCATGTGTGCAGCCAATTTTTTGGTGGCAATTCTCTTGCATATTCAAGTATATTGCTGCTGTATAGTGTTACAGACGTGGTTATATTGTAAATATTTTAAATGGTGTAACTGCTAATGTCCATAAGGCATATGCTGCTGCTGTTTTATATAGCAATAAATATGAGGTATATATATTTGGTGATGCATTAATATTAAATTATAAATCAATGCAGTAGCGTTTCTGAATATATTAATTAATAATGAATCAGTTTAAAAATCCTTTTTAAATCATTTGCATATATGAAGCGAAGTATGAGAGTGCTCTGGTGACTAAACCAGTTGATCTTGTTTAAAATTAACTAAAAATACATACATTTTATTTAGACAATTATGAATTAATTATGGAACAGTTTGGACAATTATGGAATAATAAATTCAAAAAATAAAATAAATAAAACAATGTGCTTGATTTTAATAAATTCTATAAACCCAATATGGTGGAGACTGATTGTATGGTATGTGAGTGTGTTATTATTTTCCAGAAAATATAGTCCAACCTATATAATTTAAAATAACATTAAAAGTATCAAAAATCGGGGGCGTGGCTTGACGGCTCGTACGGATGGCTGCCTAGATCCACAGCTCCGCAGTATACCCAGCCACAGCGACAGAAATAGCGGCTACAGAGAAGGAGAAACCACTCCACAAGCTGCCTAATTGTCCCTACACAGCAAGCGACCATGCTGAAGAGGAGGAAAACATCCACACTCCCCAGGAAACTGACGGATTACTACCCCTCACCCTGCCTGACGAGCGGTCAAAATGGCGCCGGCAGCGGCCGGGAAACAACAGCGCGGCTCTCCTCACATCTCAGCCAGAGCCCCGCGCTGTCTCAGGAGCCTCCCCAACCCTCTGTCTTACAGGGTGAGTGTTCTCCCCCTAATTCACCCACGACATCCAGCCCTGCCAAGACTAGGCTCAGAACGGCTGAGCCTCAGCAGTCCCTGCCTGTCACAACTCCCTGCCTGTTCTCTCTCCCCCCTCCGCAGCAATCATCAGTATTAGATGCCTTTCCTGCCTCAGACCAGCCATTGTCTGAGAATACTATGAAGAATATGTTACTCTCCCTGAGGCAAACACTGTACAATGATTTATCTACTGCTGTCTCCTCTTTATCCATATCAGTAAACAAGCATGACCAAGCTATTACACAAATGGAGGCTAAAATGGGAGACATGCTTTATGCCCACAATGAGCTGGTGGATGGCTTTGCAGATCATGAAGATGAATTACAACTAATCAATCTGAAACTCGCAGATTTGGAAGACCGTTCCAGACGGAACAATATCAAATTTCGCAATATCCCAGAGTCAATCCAACCATCTGATCTAACACAATTTCTGCAATCCCTGATGCAGACCCTTTTGCCTGACCTGACAACTCGTGACATGGAAATAGACAGGGCACACAGACTCCCCAAGCCATCTCACCTCCCTGCTTCCACCCCCAGAGATGTTTTGGCCCGCATCCATTTTTTCACTGTAAAAGAAAAAGTAATGTACGCTGCCAAACGAGCAACAAGACTCCCTGACCCTTTCACTAATATCGCACTGTATGCTGACTTGTCCAAAACTACAATGGAAAATCGCAGACAGCTGGCGACTATAACAAAAGCGCTCCAGAACCATAAAATTCCCTATAAATGGGGCTTCCCTACTAAACTGCTCATTACGCATCAAAATAAAACTCACGCAGTGCGCACTTTACCTATGGGACTCACACTCCTGAGAAACTGGCATATCATCCCAGAAGAAACACCGCTCCCTTCAGATCAACCTCCAATCCTCATGGAAACCGGAGGAGACCCTCCAAACGCCTGACAGCCACATCCTATATCCTTCTCTAAACACACCTAATGGCTGGGAAACTGCAGCGCCTTTATTCAGTACCTGCCTGCCTCTTCAGAGATCCCTGTCCCACGTTGTGGACGTAAGATCTCTTGCCCCCACTGCCTGTTTGCAGTAGTATCTGCACATTGAGCCCAGACCCCTTCTGTTTTTTTCTTTCCTTTTTTTTTTTTTTTTCCTCCTCTTTGTTTCTGGGCTCTCCCTTTTTAAACAATCACCCTTTACCCAAACCCAGCACCAGCCAATCACAAACCACCTCTCCATCAAGCTACATCCGGATCCCTTTTCTTTTACATAAGCGACAACTCCCTCTATCCTTACCATTTAAAGCCGGACTAGCAGATTGTTCCACGCCTACTGCTCACCACCTTCACCTCAGGTCTACCCACACTACCTTTAATCTCCCGGAATGGCTTTCAAAATAGTCTCTATTAACGCAAGGGGCTTAAACTCCCCGCAGAAAAGATCTGCGCTTCTCAGAGAGGCTAACACCCAAAAAGCCGATATCCTCTTCGTCCAAGAGACTCATTTTGCCTCTGCTAAAACTCCCAGATTTGCCCTAAAAAATTACGACCAGGTTTTTTCAGCTTCAGGACAAAAGAAGAAAAATGGAGTCCTCACTGCCATACGGAACACAATACATTTTAAACTACATCAATCCATTGCAGACCCCCATGGCCGTTTCCTGATTCTTCTATGTGACATTAATCAAGTCACCTACACCCTGATCAACGTCTATGGCCCAAACAAACAGCAACTACGATTCCACCACCGACTCTACAAGAAAATTACACGACTTCGGAAGGGGAGGCTTCTTATGGGAGGAGACTTCAACATTATTGGAGACTCCACACTTGACACAACGTCCGAGACTAGAAACCGCCGAACTGTTCTAAACCCCTTTCTTCAAGCCAATGACCTTTACGATCCGTGGAGATGCCACCATAGCAACGAGCGGGACTTTTCATATTTTTCCTCTTCTCAACTCTCATACTCCCGAATCGACTTCTTTATTGTTGACAAAATCACCCTCCAGGACGTGACGAAATCCGAAAATGGAACCATCTCCTGGTCGGACCATGCACCTGTCTCCCTTACGGTGGGAAATTGCAGACCTAAGGCAACCAGATTATGGAGACTTGACGCCTCCCTCATCTCCGACCCAAACATTGTTCAGAAACTTAATACTGAGCACCACTCTTATTTTCAAATGAACAACCAACCAGACACTGATAGGTTTGTACTTTGGTCAGCATATAAAGCTTACATGCGTGGCATTTTAATTAAACTTCACAGTAATGTTAAAAACCAGAGGTCTAAGCGAGTTGACGAGGTCCTCTCCCAAATTACTCTATTAGAAAACCAGAATAAAATGACCCCCTCTCATAAACTAACCAGTGAGCTCTTAGAACAGCGACAAAAACTCCGCTCACTTTTGCTTTTTCAATTCGAGAACAACCTTAAATTGACCAAAGCCAAATACTATGCTTTAGGTAATAAAGCTGGCGCTTTACTAGCTCGGCAAGTCAAAGCCCAACGCATTAAAAGTAAAATAATATCCCTTCAACACCCTACCACCAAACAACTCCTGACAAACCCACAGGACATAGCTAATGCCTTTAGCGATTACTACTCTTCTCTCTACAACCTCTCACACGACACAGCTACTCCTCAACCAACTGATCAATCCATACAAAACTTCCTATCCACTATTGATCTCCCGAATATAAGCCACACACAACTAGAGGCTCTCTCCCAACCATTCTCAAATGATGAAGTCTTAAAAGCCATCAACACCCTTCCTCTCCACAAATCACCTGGGGAAGATGGTTACACCAACGAATTTTACAAAACATTCGCTAAACTTATCACCCCCCACCTTACTGACCTCTTCAACTCTGCTGCCACCTCTGGTTCTCTACCGCTTGATATGCTACGATCAATCATCACCACTATTCCCAAACCAGAGAAAGACCCTACTTCCACATCCAACTACAGACCCATTTCGCTTCTTAACACAGACGTGAAAATATTTGCTAAGGTCATTGCTTCTAGGTTGTTGAAATGTCTTCCCTCTCTAGTGCACCCAGACCAAGTCGGCTTTATGCCGAACAGACAAGCCCCAGACGCAACTAGAAGAGTCATTGATTTGATTCATCAGGTCACCCAAACACGAACGCCTTCTCTGCTGCTATCCCTAGACGCAGAGAAGGCGTTCGACAGGGTGCACTGGGGATTCCTGAGAGCAGTACTATCCAAATTTGGAATCACAGGCTGGTTCCAAACGGCCATTCTCTCACTTTACTCGAACCCCTCAGCTAGAGTGTTAACTGACGGAACCCTGTCTACACCATTTGGGATTTCCAATGGCACACGCCAAGGCTGTCCGCTCTCCCCTCTTATTTTTGCTCTAATAATGGAACCTCTTGCAGCAAAGATTAGAGGGGACAAGCTCATTTCAGGCATCAAACACAATGACATAGAACATAAAATCAGCCTATTTGCCGATGATGTCATTCTTATGATCACAAACCCAGCCCACTCCATGCCTGTAATCCAAGACATCCTCACTCAATTTAGCTCTGCCTCCTTCTACAAAATTAATTCTTCCAAGTCTCTAATACTACCGCTTAATCTAACACATAGACAACAGTCCCTCCTGGAGAGTACTCTCCCTTATTCATGGACGAAACAGTCTATCCCATACTTGGGGATAAAACTAGCCCCCTCGCTGCCTCTACTCTATGACCTTAATTATCGTGCCTTCCAAAAACTACTTCCTCAACTATTAAATCAACTGCGCACAACAGGCCTTTCTAAACTTGGACGAGTTGCATCCTTTAAAATGCTAATCCTCCCCAAGCTACTATACCTATTTCGCACAGTAATCTTACCTGCACCCCTCTCCTTTTTCACCTCCATACAAAAACAACTTTCCAGGTTTATATGGGACACTAAACCACCTAGATGCGCTCAATACATACTAACTAGACATCACAAAAAAGGTGGAGTAAGCCTTCCTCACATTCAAAGCTACTATTATGCTTCCATCCTGGACCAGCTATACTACTGGTGGCATCCAAGCCCCAATAAGGCCTGGTCAATCATAGAATCGTCATCCTTCAAACCAAATACTTTGCGCGACATACTCCTTGCAACGTCAGCGGGTCTCTCTCCTAACACAATGTCTACTCCTCCATCAATCACGGCCTCTCTAACAGTCTGGAAGAAATTCACCCAGACGTTAACCTCAGACCACCCGTCTCATATAATACAGACCCCTCTCAGAACATTGATGTCACAAATACCAAATCTACACTTACAAATCTGGCAGACACAAAAGATAACTACTATCTCAGATCTCTACAACACCAATAACACTCAAAAAACCTTTACAAATCTTCAACACGAATACAACCTCCCCCATACTGAAGCCTTTACATATATGAGGATCTCCCACTTCCTTCAAAAATCTAAAATCTCTACTGAGGCCAAAATTCCTGAACCAATACACAACTTCTACACACACACAACATACCCAAAACATGGTATCTCTACATTCTACTCTATACTTAGCGACAACCGGCCATACTCCCAAATACCTTCTCTCTCAAAATGGACAGAAGAACTAAACATTGATGCCACCCCCAACATGTGGACACGCGCCTTTAAGCACACCTTTACTGCCTCCCATTGCTCCAACCACTGGGAAACATACCAAAAAACAATTCATAGATGGTATCTCACACCCTACCGTCTCTCCAAAATCTTCCCTGGACATCCTCTTACCTGCTGGAGGTCCTGTGGAAGTTCTGGTACCATAGCACACATACTGTGGTTTTGCAAATCTCTAAGCTCATTCTGGAAACAAATATTTGCCTTAATCTCCGTCATATCACAGGTTTCAACAGCCCCTAATCCCTCACTAGCATTACTACACCTTGGAATAGACAAATTCCCGCCCAGATCGCGAGTAGTAATAGTCCACCTGCTACTCGCGGCAAAACTGAACATCACTAAACTTTGGAAAACCAATGAGTCTCCATCCATTGCCAACACAATTTCAGATTTGAACCTTCAATGTGCAATGGAGAGACTAGTTGCTAGGAAAAACTTACATATAGAAAAGTTTTTGTATAACTGGCATGTCTGGCTTACACACCCAAAATGTACTGTTACCACCTGATGTACTTTTCCTGTTACGAATCTCTCTCATTCTTCTATTTTCTCTTATTCTCCTATCTACTCCCTTTCTACGATGTAACTAGTCGCCTACTTAACTGGTGCTCCTTTCCATACACCCTCCCCCCGTCTGGAGTTATCAAGTTGTTTTGTTCTTCTGTTACAACGCTACGCATTACCCACCACTGTTTAGTCCGACTTGTGTGCTTATCTCAGCTTTACTTGACTCTAATTTGTATGCTTTAGTATTACTTGCTCCAGTCGGAACATCCGACTTATTGTAACAAAGGTATATCTTGTTCACTTTAATGAAAATAATAAAGAAATATTGAAATTAAAAGTATCAAAAATCGATATTATATCTGATTTTTAGGAGATAGATGGGCTATTGGTTCTCGTGTGCAATAAAATAGATATATGTATTAAAAATTATTTAAAAAACAATTTAAATCGAACTCTACGTTCAGGCCCCCTGGTACAAGGGTACGTAAGGTGTGAATCCATTTGGATTCTTTCTGACTAATGTCTCGAACCAGGTGACTACCTCTCCAGGATGGTTTGTGTTTTTCTATACCCCAGAATTGGAGGTGTGCAGGGTCTTTGTTGTGTACTAGTGCGAAATGTTTTGACACATTATGTTTGGGGAAGCCCGATTTTATATTTTGTACGTGTTCCTTAATGCGTGTTTTAAGTGCTCTTTTGGTACGGCCCACGTATTGCAAGTTGCAGCTACACTGCAACACATACACCACTCCCTCTGTATGGCATCCTATAAAATCTCTGATGTTAAAGTTTTGTCCTGTGCTGGTGGCTGTAAACTCTTTGCGCTTTCCCTGAAATTTTTTTGCATGGCGGCACGCATAGCAATTGCGACAGAGATAAAATCCTTTTCCAGAAAAAATGTATATGCAGGTGTTGAGGGAGGGTCAATTACTGACTTTACAATTAGGTCTCTTATAGTTGGTGCTCTTTTATATACTATGTTAGGTCTCTCTGGTAATATTTCTTTGAGGTCCTTATCATTTTTTAAAATGTGCCAATGCTTTTGGATCACTTTTGCCACATCTTTATGTTGTGTATTGAAATCCAGTATTATACTAGGTGCTTCTTGTTGGAATCTTTTTTTAGGGTGTTCTTCAAGCATTTTCTTTCTATCAATGAGGTTAACGTGTTCAATCTGGTTCTGTATCCAATGACCATCATATCCTTTTACTTTGAACCTCTCTCCCATCATTTGTGCTTGGTTCCGATAGTCCTCTTCTTTAGTACAATTTCTTCTGAGTCTTGTAAACTGGCCTTTAGGGATGTTATATAGCCACGGTTTGTAGTGGCAGCTGTCTATTAACAGATAGCTATTGGCATCCACGTTCTTAAAGTGTGTTTTGGTTACTATTTTCTGTCCCTCCAGGCTTATATTTAAATCTAGGAAATGTATTTCTTTGTCATCTATTTTCAATACCAGGTTTATATTTCTGTCGTTGTCATTTAATTTGTTTAGAAACATTTCCAAGTTATGCTTGTCTCCATTCCATACTATCACGTCGTCATCTATAAATCTTTTATACAACGTTAGTTCTGGGGGGGTATCTGTATATACCGCCGTTTCCCCCAATGTGCCATGAATGCATTTGCAACTCCTGGTGCAAATTTGGCACCCATGGCTATTCCTACTTTCTGTTTAAAGTAGGTTTGGTTGTGCCAAAAATAATTACATTTAAGGCAAAACCCAAGACATTTCATTAAATATTTCCTTTGTTTACAGATAAGGGTACTATGTTTTCTCAAAAGCCATTTGGTTGCTGAAATCGCATCATGGTGTTGTACTATTGTATAAAGTGATGTGACATCTGCGGTGGCCAGTAGGGTTCTCCCTTCTAGTACTGGTACTGTATCCAAAAGTTGCAGTATATGCTTGGTGTCTTTTAGATATGCTTGAGTTTGCTGGACCGCTGGTTGTATACAATAGTCAATGTATTGTCCCATTCTAGATGTTAAAGAGTCAATACTATTGACTATAGGTCTCCCAGGTGGGTTATCTTTATTCTTTTGGATTTTGGGGACTGTGTAG
The DNA here is from genome assembly GCA_037953035.1 of Aquarana catesbeiana. Taxonomy (NCBI): domain Eukaryota; kingdom Metazoa; phylum Chordata; class Amphibia; order Anura; family Ranidae; genus Aquarana; species Aquarana catesbeiana. The sequence goes on from JBBHAA010000218.1 coordinate 926,392, forward strand.
ATTATGGGTATTCTACAAGTTTCTGGTACCAGGTATTTTATTTCTTTTGAATTTAATATATTCTTCTTCATTCCTAGATTTACTATCGCTTCTAATTGTTTTTTATATTTTATAGTTGGATTCCGAAGTAGTCTAGTATATGTTGTTTCGTCTTGCAACTGTCTGTTCAATTCCGTAAGGTATTGTTCTTTTGACTGTAGAACTATTGCACCTCCCTTGTCTGCCGGCCTGATTATGATATCTTTTCTCTCTGTCAGGCGTTTTATACCCTTTTTCATGTGTATAGGGTCTGCAGCTTTTTTGATTTTTATAGAGTCGATGTCTTGTAAGACTAGATTTCTGAAGACTTCTATGTTTTGGTTGTTTGACATTTGTGGATTGAATAATGAAGCATTTCGTAATGTACTGTGTGCTTCTAGCTGTGTGGTATCAATCCTTGGAGTATTTGGCTTCCATAAATTGTTCATCACATATTTTTTAATATTGATTTTTCTAATGTATTTTTGTATCCCTATGTAGGTACTGAATTTATTTAGATTGTTTGTTGGTGCATGTTTGAGGCCTTTGTCAAGTACTGCCAGCTCTTCTGTTGTTATTTCTTTTCCACTTATATTCACTACGTTTTCTCCAACTATTCTCTTTTTCTTTTGGAGTTTCTTCCCTGATCTTCGTCCTCTCTTCGTTCTGGTGTGTTTCTTCTTTGATCTTCTTGGGGTCGTCTCCTGAGTGAATGATGTGTTTCTTGTGGTGGTCTCCGGGGGGAGTATTCTCTTCTGTCCCTCCCTAAAAAAGGCCTTTGTGTATTGTAGTTTTGTTGATTTCCATAGTAGTATGGGTTTTCATAATGTTGTTCTTGATAGTCCCTGATGGGGTCAAATCTGTTGTATGTGGGAATCGGAGTTCGTCCATATCCATCTCAATAGTCATGGTATGTTGGTGTTCTGTTTTCTCTTGGGTTTCTTTCGTTTTGTTGCCAATTTCTATTTCTAAACGGTTTCTTAAAGGGTTTCTTTCCTCCTCTTTTTGGGGTATGTTGTCCATATCCATAATTGTTTCTTTGGTTGTAATTGGTTCTTGGTGTGTCTCCATATGTGTCTCTTTCGTCCCTTCTCGTATGATTTGGGCCGTTAGGGTCAGGTCTATCTCGGTATGGCCGTGGTGTTTCTATGCGTCTTTCTCTTTCTTCCCATCTTGGTGGATTGAGTACATGTGATGTTGTGGGATCTTGTATTCTAACTTCCCTTTCCGGTGTGGAGTATGCGGATGCAGGAGGGGCCGGTTCTAATTTACTTTGCCACTTAAAAACTTGGTCCGTTTTATAATCTGTTATATCCCTTTGATATTTTTTAATTTTCCAATTTTGCACTTCTAAATCTTTGGCAATTAAGTCTTTATTTAGTTGTGTTGCCAGTCTCTTGAATTCTGTGGTTTTTTTTAGTGGTTCCAATTTTTGTTTGATTTCTTCTATTTGTTGTTCTATTATTGCGGTTTTCTTGAGTTTGCGTTCTAGTAGGAATTTTAAACCTTCTGTGCTTTTATTATTAAAAAACGCAAACCATTCTGCCATTGATTCTTTGTCGGTCAGTCCATCATTTGGTGGTAATTCCCACCTTAATCTCCTGGGAACTATATGCGATTTCAGCAACCAAATGGCTTTTAAGAAAACATAGTACCCTTATCTGTAAACAAAGGAAATATTTAATGAAATGTCTTGAGTTTTGCCTTAAATGTAATTATTTTTGGCACAACCAAACCTACTTTAAACAGAAAGTAGGAATAGCCATGGGTACCAAATTTGCACCAGGAGTTGCAAATGCATTTATGGCACAGTGGGAGGAAACGGCGGTATATACAGATACCCCCCCAGAACTAACGTTGTATAAAAGATTTATAGATGACGTTGTGATAGTATGGAATGGAGACAAGCATAACTTGGAAATGTTTCTAAACAAATTAAATGACAACGACAGAAATATAAACCTGGTATGGAAAATAGATGACAAAGAAATAAATTTCCTAGATTTAAATGCTGCCATTGTGCTCTTGCTGGGTGTCCAGTGTGCTCCTGTCCCTTTAAGGGGGCTTGGGCCGCCTCCAGGCTCACCTGTCTTACACCTATCCATTTAATGCATGTGCTTCCACTGTGGAGACACTTATAAATTTAGTAGTGTTAGGACTGCAAGTAATACAGGGTGCCTTGACGAGGCCTTGCAGCTTTCACATGCATTTGCAAATGTGTGCTAACTAAACCCCTGCTTTTAACAGACGGTTAGACAGGCTAATTTGGTTGGTCAGCAGACTGGTTGGTGAGTTGAGCTATGGAATTGTCTTTGTCTTACATGTATATGCCCTCCATGTGCTCCTTACTGTGAAGGCCAGTTATGGGTGTGGGCGGTGGCCAGTGTTTTGTTAGATTTAAATATAAGCCTGGAGGGACAGAAAATAGTAACCAAAACACACTTTAAGAAGGTGGATGCCAATAGCTACCTGTCAATAGACAGCTCCCACTACAAACCGTGGCTATATAATATCCCTAAAGGCCAGTTTACAAGACTCAGAAGAAATTGTACTAAAGAAGAGGACTATCGGAACCAAGCACAAATGATGGGAGAGAGGTTCAAAGTAAAAGGATATGATTGCCATTGGATACAGAACCAGATTGAACACGTTAACCTCATTGATAGAAAGAAAATGCTTGAAGAACACCCTAAAAAAAGATTCCAACAAGAAGCACCTAATATAATACTGGATTTCAATACACAACATAAAGATGTGGCAAAAGTGATCCAAAAGCATTGGCACATTTTAAAAAATGATAAGGACCTCAAAGAAATATTACCAGAGAGACCTAACATAGTATATAAAAGAGCACCAACTATAAGAGACCTAATTGTAAAGTCAGTAATTGACCCTCCCTCAACACCTGCATATACATTTTTTTCTGGAAAAGGATTTTATCCCTGTCGCAATTGCTATGCGTGCTCCCATGCAAAAAAATTTCAGGGAAAGCGCAAAGAGTTTACAGCCACCAGCACAGGACAAAACTTTAACATCAGAGATTTTATAGGATGCCATACAGAGGGAGTGGTGTATGTGTTGCAGTGTAGCTGCAACTTGCAATACGTGGGCCGTACCAAAAGAGCACTTAAAACACGCATTAAGGAACACGTACAAAATATAAAATCGGGCTTCCCCAAACATAATGTGTCAAAACATTTTGCACTAGTACACAACAAAGACCCTGCACACCTCCAATTCTGGGGTATAGAAAAACACAAACCATCCTGGAGAGGTAGTCACCTGGTTCGAGACATTAGTCGGAAAGAATCCAAATGGATTCACACCTTACGTACCCTTGCACCAGAGGGCCTGAACGTAGAGTTCGATTTAAATTGTTTTTTAAATAATTTTTAATACATATATCTATTTTATTGCACACGAGAAACAATAGTCCACTTATCTCCTAAAAATCAGATATAATATAGATTTTTGATACTTTTAATGTTATTTTAAATTTTAAATTATATAGGTTGGACTATATTTTCTGGAAAATAATAACACACTCACATACCATACAATCAGTCTCCACCATATTGGGTTTATAGAATTTATTAAAATCAAGCACATTGTTTTATTTATTTTATTTTTTGAATTTATTATTCCATAATTGTCCAAACTGCTCCATAATTAATTCATAATTGTCTAAATAAAATGTATGTATTTTTAGTTAATTTTAAACAAGATCAACTGGTTTAGTCACCAGAGCACTCTCATACTTTGCTTCATATATGCAAATGATTTAAAAAGGATTTTTAAACTGATTCATTATTAATTAATATATTCGGAAACGCTACTGCATTGATTTATAATTTAATATTAATGCATCACTAAATATATATACCTCATATTTATTGCTATATCAAACAGCAGCAGCATATGCCTTATGGACATTAGCAGTTACCCCATTTAAAATCTTTACAATATAACCACGTCTGTAACACTATACAGCAGCAATATACTTGAATATGCAAGAGAATTGCCACCAAAAAAATGGCTGCGCACATGAATGTCTAAATTATAGAGTACTTCCTTCAATAAAATGGAGGAGAGTAAACTTCCCTAAAACCAAAGAAAAATGGCCGCTGAGCGAAATTAACATTGACCACAAGTAAAATGGCGGTTTCGAGACTTCCGGTTTTACAACATATAAGCCTACACAGAACAGCCAATCTGGTTCCCCAGATGAAGACACGTGACGGTGTCATAACGCGTAGGGATTGGCTGGAGCGATACACACTATCTGAAGCATAAGTGAGAGGGCGCTGAGAACGCCAGACCGTTTTTTACATTTACCCTGCCTGTTTTAACTATAAGAGATGTAAGAGCATTACTTAAATAAATATCCCCCCTTGATTTTAAAAGTTTAATGCACTAGTGGAGCCTTTTTTTTCCCCCTTCCCTCTTTATTTATCCCCCCCCAAACTAAGTTTACCAGAGCGGAGCTACATAGAGGGAATGTTGGAGGAAAAATAACAAAGAAAGAAAAGGCTGCCAGAGACCACTCCCACTCCTTAAAGACATACTACTGAATGCCTGATTACTACCAATTGAAGGTGAGGGTTCTGTGAGACCACACTAGGAGACACCAGCAACAGAAGAATACACATTTGTCACATCATAATTTTCAAGATTAAATAGAAGAATCACTCACAGACTTTTTATATAATAGCACCCACTTACCTTTTTTTAAAGCACTTCTTTATCTGAACACCTGCACTTTACTGTAGCACTAAAACTGACTTTTTTTCACATACCGTATATACTCGAGTATAAGTCGAATTTTTCAGCACATTTTTTTGTGCTGAAAGTGTCCCCCTCGACTTATACTCGAGTCAAGGACTTTTCTGCAGCAAAAAATTTCATTTTCCGAACCGACTTTGGGGCCCCGTATCTCAGGGCCACTTGGTGCTAGGAACCCCAACTTTGGTGTACAAACCCAGTGAAACTGGTACCATAGCATATCCAAAGCTGGGGTTCCTAGCACTAAGTGGCCCCGAGATACGGGGCCCCAAAATCGGTTCAGAAAATGTCATTCTCTGCTACAGAAAAGTGCTTGACATTTTCTGAACCGAATGTGGGGCCCCATATCTCAGAGCCACTTGGTGCTAGGAACCCCAAAGTTTGTGTGCAAGCCCAGTGGAACTGGTGCCATAACATATCCAAAGATGGGGTTCCTAACACCAAGTGGCCCTGAGATACGGGGCCCCCAAACCGGTTTGGAAAATGTCATTCTCTGCTGCAGAAAAGTGCTTGACATTTTCTGAACTGATTTTTGGGGCCCTGTATCTCGGGGCCACTTGGTGCTAGAAACCCCAGCTTTGGAAATTGTATGGTGCTAGTTCCACTGGGTTTGCACACCAAATTTGGGGTTCATAGCACTAAGTAGCCCCGAGATACGGGGCCCCAAATTCGGTCAACTGTGTCTATCTGCAGCAATGTCATTTCGGGACCCTTTGGGTTCAGAGACCCCAAATTTTGGCTGCAGCTAGGGGGGCATCTAGGAACCCTTAACTACCGAGTTTGAAGTTCAGGGGACCTATGGCTGCAAATGGGCACAGTGATGCTGCAAATGGGCATTGTTGACCCTCTTTTCCACTTATAGTAGCTGTGCATTTCTCACCCTCGTCTTATACTCGGGTCAATAAGTTTTTCCCATTTTTTTTTTGGTAAATTAGGGCCTCGACTTATACTCGGAACGACTTATACTCGAGTATATACGGTATTTTAATGACCACTATTTTTATGTGTATTTTTTAGGATTACACATATGTTTGATTGCACATTTTGATTATTGATTTTAGAAGATTTCATTTGTTTTTTATCCACCAGGTATTACCATTTTTTATGCACGTATCCATGTTTTATGCACGTATTCTTTTATGCTGATTATAGGGTGGCATTTATATTATTCTAACATTTGATTATTGTTTATAGAAGATTTCTTTGGTTTTTTATTTCACCAGTAGGGATGAGCCGAACACCCCCCGGTTCGGTTCGCACCAGAACCTGCGAACGGACCGAAAGTTCGCACGAACGTTAGAACCCCATTGACGTCTATGGGACTCGAACGTTCGAAATCAAAAGTGCTCATTTTAAAGGCTAATTTGCATGGTATTGTCCTAAAAAGGGTTTGGGGACCCGGGTCCTACCCCAGGGGACATGTATCAATGCAAAAAAAACTTTTAAAAACGGCCGTTTTTTCGGGAGCAGTGATTTTAATGATGCTTAAAGTAAAAAAAAAAAAAAGTGAAATATTCCTTTAAATATCGTACCTGAGGGGTGTCTATAGTATGCCTGTAAAGTGGCGCGTGTTTCCCGTGTTTAGAACAGTCCCTGCACCAAATGTCATTTTTAAAGGAAAAAATCTCATTTAAAACTGCTTGCGGGTTTAATGTAATGTCGGGTCCTGGCAATATGGATGAAAATCAGTGAGACAAACGGCATGGGTACCCCCCAGTCCATTACCAGGCCCTTTGGGTCTTGTATGGATATTAAGGGGAACCCCGCACCCAAATTAAAATAAGGAAAGGTGTGGGGCCACCAGGCCCTATATACTCTGAACAGCAGTATACAGGCTGTAGGTTTGTTGTTAAGTAGAATCTCTTTGTAATTTTGAACGGGTACATTTTTAAACGTGTTTAGCTCCAGCCAAAAAATCTTTTTTAAGCTTTTTGGAAAACATAGGGAAGGGTTATCACCCCTGTGACATTTGTTTTGCTGTCTTTCCTCCTCTTCAGAAGATTTCACCTCACTTTTTGTCCCAATGGATTGGAAAGCATCAGTGGAAAGGAGAAATGTTTTTCCCATATTAACTCTTACAGGAGAGAATTTCCCTTCCTAGGGGTAGATTTATTCTCACTTCCTGTTGTCTCCTTCCGTTTGCAAGTAGGAGTCGTTTGTAAGTTAGTTGTTTGAAAGTAGGGTCCTGCCCTATATACTCAGCAGAAATTTGGGCCTTAGGTGTTGCTGTGGCCACAACACTGTAAGCCCTCACAGGGCTCTGCTGTGAAATATTAGATCAAGAATTGTAATTACATGCCCCTGTTGAACAGGAGCTGAAAAATTAGGCCTTAGGCACTGGTGCTGGTGCCACAACACTGCAACCCCTCACAGACACTCTAGTTGGAATGCAGGAACGAGCCCTGCTGCAAAGTATTGCATCAAAAATTGTAATTACACGCCCCTGTTAAACAAGGGCTGAAAAATTGGGCCTTAGGCACTGGTGCTGGTGCCACAACACTGCAACCCCTCACAGACACTCTAGTTGGAATGCAGGAACGAGCCCTGCTGCAAAGTATTGCATCAAAAATTGTAATTACACGCCCCTGTTAAACAGGGGCAGAAAAAATGAGCCTTAGGCACTGGTGCTGGTGCCACAACACTGCAACCCCTCACAGACACTCTAGTTGGAATGCAGGAACGAGCCCTGCTGCAAAGTATTACATCAAAAATTGTAATTACACGCCCCTGTTAAACAGGGGCTGAAAAATTGTGCCTTAGGCACTGGTGGTGGCGCACAGAACCAAAAATGTTCTTACAAGCTATCAGCGTGATGATTGAGGAGGAAGAGGATAATTACTCAGGGATAGTCACTCAGCATCAGCATAGGCAGTCTTTGAAGGGATCTGAGATTTAAAAAAAAAATATTCGGTTACATCAGCATCAGGTGCTTGGTAGCTGGTGGTGATCCAAGACTCATTCATTTTTATGAAGGTCAGTCGATCGACCGAGTCAGTGGACAGACGCACCCTGTGATCGGTTACCACGCCTCCAGCAGCACTGAATGTGTGTTCCGAAAGAACGCTGGATGCAGGACAGGCCAGTAGCTCAATTGCATACTGTGCAAGCTCTGGCCAGTGATCCATCCTCAAGACTAGGGATGAGCCGAACACCCCCCGGTTCGGTTCGCACCAGAACCCGCGAACGGACCGAAAGTTCGCACGAACGTTAGAACCCCATTGACGTCTATGGGACTCGAACGTTCGAAATCAAAAGTGCTCATTTTAAAGGCTAATTTGCATGGTATTGTCCTAAAAAGGGTTTGGGGACCCGGGTCCTACCCCAGGGGACATGTATCAATGCAAAAAAAACTTTTAAAAACGGCCGTTTTTTCGGGAGCAGTGATTTTAATGATGCTTAAAGTAAAAAAAAAAAGTGAAATATTCCTTTAAATATCGTACCTGGGGGGTGTCTATAGTATGCCTGTAAAGTGACGCGTGTTTCCCATGTTTAGAACAGTCCCTGCACCAAATGTCATTTTTAAAGGAAAAAATCTAATTTAAAACTGCTTGCGGGTTTAATGTCATGTCGGGTCATGGCAATATGGATGAAAATCAGTGAGACAAACGGCATGGGTACCCCCCAGTCCATTACCAGGCCCTTTGGGTCTTGTATGGATATTAAGGGGAACCCCGCACCCAAATTAAAATAAGGAAAGGTGTGGGGCCACCAGGCCCTATATACTCTGAACAGCAGTATACAGGCGGTGCAAACAAGACAGGGACTGTAGGTTTGTTGTTAAGTAGAATCTGTTTGTAATTTTGAACATTTTTAACGTGTTTAGCTCCAGCCAAAAAATCTTTTCTAAGCTTTTTGGAAAACATAGGGAAGGGTTATCACCCCTGTGACATTTGTTTTGCTGTCTTTCCTCCTCTTCAGAAGATTTCACCTCACTTTTTTGTCCCAATGAAAAATGTTTTTTGAAAATGTGTGTTTTTTTTGTGGAACAAGGATTGGAAAGCATCAGTGGAAAGGAGAAATTGTTTTCCCATATTAACTCTTACAGGAGAGAATTTCCCTTCCTAGGGGTAGATTTCATCTCACTTCCTGTTGTCTCCTTCCGTTTGCAAGTAGGAGTTGTTTGTAAGTTAGATGTTTGAAAGTAGGGTCCTGCCCTATATACTCAGCAGAAATTTGGGCCTTAGGTGTTGCTGTGGCCACAACACTGTAAGCCCTCACAGGGCCCTGCTGTGAAATATTAGATCAAGAATTGTAATTACATGCCCCTGTTGAACAGGAGCTGAAAAATTAGGCCTTAGGCACTGGTGCTGGTGCCACAACACTGCAACCCCTCACAGACACTCTAGTTGGAACGCAGGAACGAGCCCTGCTGCAAAGTATTGCTTCAAAAATTGTAATTACACGCCCCTGTTAGACAGGGGCAGAAAAATTGGGCCTTAGGCACTGGTGCTGGTGCCACAACACTGCAACCCCTCACAGACACTCTAGTTGGAACGCAGGAACGAGCCCTGCTGCAAAGTATTGCATCAAAAATTGTAATTACACGCCCCTGTTAGACAGGGGCAGAAAAATTGGGCCTTAGGCACTGGTGCTGGTGCCACAACACTGCAACCCCTCACAGACACTCTAGTTGGAACGCAGGAACGAGCCCTGCTGCAAAGTATTGCATCAAAAATTGTAATTACACACCCCTGTTAGACAGGGGCAGAAAAATTGGGCCTTAGGCACTGGTGCTGGTGCCACAACACTGCAACCCCTCACAGACACTCTAGTTGGAATGCAAGAACGAGCCCTGCTGCAAAGTATTACATCAAAAATTGTAATTACACGCCCCTGTTAAACAGGGGCTGAAAAATTGTGCCTTAGGCACTGGTGGTGGCGCCCAGAACCAAAAATGTTCTTACAAGCTATCAGCGTGATGATTGAGGAGGAAGAGGATAATTACTCAGGGATAGTCACTCAGCATCAGCATAGGCAGTCTTTGAAGGGATCTGAGATTTCAAAAAAAAATATTCGGTTACATCAGCATCAGGTGCTTGGTAGCTGGTGGTGATCCAAGACTCATTCATTTTTATGAAGGTCAGCCGATCGACCGAGTCGGTGGACAGACGCACCCTGTGATCGGTTACCACGCCTCCAGCAGCACTGAATGTGCGTTCCGAAAGAATGCTGGATGCAGGACAGGCCAGTAGCTCAATTGCATACTGTGCAAGCTCTGGCCAGTGATCCATCCTCAAGACCCAGTAACCCAGAGGATTTTCGGTGGGAAAGGTGTCCAAGTCTGATCTTGCCCCTAGGTATTCCTGCACCATGTAAAACAGACGCTGGCGATGGTTGCTGGAACCGATCATACCTTGGGGCTGCGGACCAAAAAATTGTCTGAACGCATCGGTCAGACGGCCACCTTCTCCACCGCTCCTTCTTTGACTGACCGAAGCCTCAGCAACACGTTGTCCAGAAACAGGAGTTTGTAACCTCCCAGTCTCTGGAAACGCGTTGCACAGACCTTTCTGCAAGGCCTCCCGAAGATGTTTCATCCTCTGCTCCCTCTGCGATGGCAAGATAAGGTCCGCAACCTTACCCTTGTAACGTGGATCAAGGAGGGTTGCCAGCCAGTATTGGTCCTTCTCCTTGATACCACGAATACGAGGATCCTTACGCAGGCTTTGCAGGATCAGGGAGGCCATGCAGCGTAGGTTTGCTGAGGCATTCGGTCCGGAGTCCTCTGGGTCACTAAGAACGACATGGTCCGCAGCCACCTCCTCCCAGCCACGTACAAGTCCATGTGTTTCTTGGGACTGATCCCTTAAAGACTGCTGCTGATGCTGAGTGCCAGGCTCCACCTCCATACTGACACAATCTTCCTCCTCCTCCTCCTCCTCTTCCTCCTCGTCCTCTCCCTGTGTGATCGGCGGGCACGCAGGAACACTGTCTGGATAAAGGGGGCCTTGAGAGCTAAGGAAGTCCTCCTCTTCCTGCCTCTGTTCTGCCTCAAGTGCCCTGTCCATTATTCCACGCAGCGTGTGCTCTAACAGGTGGACAAGGGGGACAGTGTCACTGATGCATGCACTGTCACTGCTCACCATCCTCGTGGCCTCCTCGAATGGTGACAGGACAGTGCATGCATCCCTGATCATGGCCCACTGGCGTGGGGAAAAAAAAACAAGCTCCCCTGACCCTGTCCTGGTGCCATAGTCGCACAGGTACTCATTGATGGCCCTCTGCTGCGTGTGCAGCCGCTGCAGCATGGCCAACGTTGAGTTCCACCTGGTGGGCATGTCACAGATTAGGCGGTTCTTGGGCAGGTTAAACTCCTTTTGGAGGTCCGTCAGCAGAGCACTGGCATTATATGACCGGCGGAAATGCACACAGACTTTCCTGGCCTGCCTCAGGACATCCTGTAAGCCCGGGTACCTGCCCAAGAACCGCTGCACCACCAAGTTAAGGACGTGAGCCAAACAGGGCACATGGGTCATTTGTCCCTGTCGGAGGGCAGAGAGGAGGTTGGTGCCATTGTCGCAAACCACCATTCCTGCCTTAAGTTGGCATGGCGTCAACCACCTCTGAACCTGCCCCTGCAGAGCTGACAGAACCTCTGCCCCAGTGTGGCTCCTGTCCCCCAAGCACACCAGCTCAAGCACCGCATGGCATCTTTTGGCCTGCGTACTTGCGTAGCCCCTTGAACGCCTACGGAGCACCGCTGGTTCCGAGGAAGAGGCCATGGAGGAAGAAGAAGAGGAGGGGGTGGAGGAGAGAGGTGTGTCACAATCAGCATTTTGGAGGCGTGGTGGCGGAACAACCTCCAACACTACTGCACCTTGTCCTGCATCCTTCCCAGCTGCCAGCAGAGTCACCCAATGCGCCGTGAAACTTAGGTAACGTCCCTGTCCATGCCTGCTGGACCATGAGTCAGCGGTAATATGCACCTTACCGCTGACCGCCCTGTCCAGCGAGGCATGGACATTGCCTTCCACATGCCGGTAGAGAGCCGGAATCGCCTTCCGTGAGAAAAAGTGGCGTTTGGGTACCTGCCACTGAGGAACCGCACATTCCACAAACTCACGGAAGGGGGCAGAGTCTACCAACTGAAAAGGCAGCAGTTGAAGTGCTAGCAATTTTGCCAAGCTAGCATTCAACCGCTGGGCATGTGGATGGCTGGGAGCAAACTTCTTTCGGCGGTGCAGCAGCTGGGGCAGGGAAATTTGCCTGGTACAATCTGACGTCGGTGTACCAAAAGCAGATTGCCCACAAGTACTTGGCTGTGACACACCTAATTCTACACCTTCATTCCTCTCACTGCAGGTCTCAGAGAGGACTGAAGGTCTAGTGGGGTTGGAAATCTCAGCTGATGAGGAGCAAGGAGAGATCCTCTTTGTTCTTTGGTGTGGGTCTTTTAGATACGCTTGCCAACGAACTGCATGGCAGGTCAACATATGTCTGGTCAAGCATGTGGTACCCAAGCGGGAGATGTTTTGGCCACGCGAGATACGCTTGAGACATATGTTGCAAATAGCAGCGGTGCGATCTGATGCACTCGTCTCAAAAAAGGCCCACACCAAAGAACTTTTTGAATAACGCGCAGAGACTGCAGCGCCCTGCACATGTGGAGCTTTGGGGTGTGATGCAGTCAATGTGCTGCCCTTAGGCTGGCCCCTGGAGGGCATCCTGCCTCATTGGTGATGTGCCGCCGCCTCCTCCTCCTCCTCCTCCTCCTCCTCCTCTCTCCTATCAGGCACCCACGTTGAGTCAGTGACCTCATCATCCCCTCCCTCCTCATCACTGGAGCAAACCTGGCAGTATGCTGCAGCAGGGGGAGCATGACTGCCAGATTGCTGTCCTTCTTGGGCACCCCCTCTGTCCGTGCTCATGTTACTGCCTTCATCGAGCTCAGTATCGTCATCAGAGCCTTCCAAACGCTGGGCATCCTCCTGGAGCATGTACCCAACACTGTGGTCAAACAGTTCGAGGGAATCCTCATGAGGACATGGTGGAGCTAGGGAAGGAGTCACTGATGACATTGAGCTGAGGGAAGAGGCCGCTGCTTTGCCAGACAAAGCACCCTGGGCATGGGTGAGAGAGGATGAGGAGGATGAGGACGGCTTGGTCATCCACTCGACCAAGTCTTCCACATGTTGCGGCTCAACACGGCCAGCTGCCGAAAAAAAGGCCAAGCGTGTCCCATGGCCATGTGCTGATGAGGATGCACCGTCTCCACGACCAGCACTAGACACAGAGCCTGCTTGCCCTCTCTTATTGGCTTGTGACTGTCTGCCTCTCCTTCTTGGCCTTCCAGACATACTAATGGCCTGTAGCTGCACTAAGCTGGGATAGAACACCTGTAATTTTCTTCAGGTAGCTTTATATACTGTAACCAGACAAGCCTGCCTGTCAGTAGGAAGATAACAGGAACGGATCTAGCTGAACACTGTGAGCAGGACGCACTGTACTAAATGTAAATAGTCTAGCTGCCTGACCGTGGTACTAATAGGATCAAATAGAACACCTGTAATTTTCTTCAGGTAGCTTTATATACTGTAACCATACAAGCCTGCCTGTCAGTAGGAAGATAACAGGAACGGATCTAGCTGTACACTGTGAGCAGGACGCACTGTACTAAATGTAAATAGTCTAGCTGCCTGACCGTGGTACTAATAGGATCAAATAGAACACCTGTAATTTTCTTCAGGTAGCTTTATATACTGTAACCAGACAAGCCTGCCTGTCAGTAGGAAGATAACAGGAACGGATCTAGCTGAACACTGTGAGCAGGACGCACTGTACTAAATGTAAATAGTCTAGCTGCCTGACCGTGGTACTAATAGGATCAAATAGGACACCTGTAATTTTCTTCAGGTAGCTTTATATACTGTAACCAGACAAGCCTGCCTGTCAGTAGGAAGATAACAGGAACGGATCTAGCTGAACACTGTGAGCAGGACACACTGCACTAAATGTAAATAGTCTAGAAGATAACAGGAACGGATCTAGCTGAACACTGTGAGCAGGACGCACTGCACTAAATGTAAATAGTCTAGAAGATAACAGGAACGGATCTAGCTGAACACTGTGAGCAGGACGCACTGCACTAAATGTAAATAGTCTAGAAGATAACAGGAACGGATCTAGCTGAACACTGTGAGCAGGACGCACTGCACTAAATGTAAATAGTCTAGAAGATAACAGGAACGGATCTAGCTGAACACTGTGAGCAGGACGCACTGCACTAAATGTAAATAGCAGGAACGGATCTAGCTGAACACTGTGAGCAGGACGCACTGCACTAAATGTAAATAGCAGGAACGGATCTAGCTGAACACTGTGAGCAGGACGCACTGCACTAAATGTAAATTGCAGGAACGGATCTAGCTGAACACTGTGAGCAGGATGCACTGCACTAAATGTAAATAGTCTAGCTGCCTGACCGTGGTACTAATAGGATCAAATAGGACACCTGTAATTTTCTTCAGGTAGCTTTATATACTGTAACCAGACAAGCCTGCCTGTCAGTAGGAAGATAACAGGAACGGATCTAGCTGAACACTGTGAGCAGGACGCACTGCACTAAATGTAAATAGTCTAGAAGATAACAGGAACGGATCTAGCTGAACACTGTGAGCAGGACACACTGCACTAAATGTAAATAGTCTAGAAGATAACAGGAACGGATCTAGCTGAACACTGTGAGCAGGACGCACTGCACTAAATGTAAATAGCAGGAACGGATCTAGCTGAACACTGTGAGCAGGACGCACTGCATTAAATGTAAATAGTCTAGATAGAAGATAACAGGAACGGATCTAGCTAAACTGAATACAGTGTATATATATATATGCAACACCTGGGATGCATATATATACACAATACACTGTAAGTGCAGCTAACTGACTGACTGTTCTGCCTAATCTATCTAACTGAAATCAAATGACACTGTCTCTCTCTCTCTCTCTATCTCTCAGCACACCGGAACACACACTACACAGGGCCGCCGTGCAGGCGGTCTTATATAGTGTGGGGTGTGTACTAAATCCCCTGAGCCATAATTGGCCAAAGCCACCCTGGCTTTGGCCAATTACAGCTCTCTCTACTGACGGCGCTGTGATTGGCCAAGCATGCGGGTCATAGTGCATGCTTGGCCAATCATCAGCCAGCAATGCACTGCGATGCCGCAGTGAATTATGGGCCGTGACGCGCCACACGAATTTAGCGCGAACGGCCCATATCGTTCGCAATTCGGCGAACGGGCGAACAGCCGATGTTCGAGTCGAACATGGGTTCGACTCGAACACGAAGCTCATCCCTACTCAAGACCCAGTAACCCAGAGGATTTTCGGTGGGAAAGGTGTCCAAGTCTGATCTTGCCCCTAGGTATTCCTGCACCATGTAAAACAGACGCTGGCGATGGTTGCTGGAACCGATCATACCTTGGGGCTGCGGACCAAAAAATTGTCTGAACGCATCGGTCAGACGGCCACCTTCTCCACCACTCCTTCTTTGACTGACCGAAGCCTCAGCAACACGTTGTCCAGAAACAGGAGTTTGTAACCTCCCAGTCTCTGGGAACGCTTTGCACAGACCTTTCTGCAAAGCCTCCCGAAGATGTTTCATCCTCTGCTCCCTCTGCGATGGCAAGATAAGGTCCGCAACCTTACCCTTGTAACGTGGATCAAGGAGGGTTGCCAGTCAGTATTGGTCCTTCTCCTTGATACCAAGAATACGAGGATCCTTACGCAGGCTTTGCAGGATCAGGGAGGCCATGCAGCGTAGGTTTGCTGAGGCATTCGGTCCGGAGTCCTCTGGGTCACTAAGGACGACATGGTCCGCAGCCACCTCCTCCCAGCCATGTACAAGTCCGTGTGTTTCTTGGGACTGATCCCTTAAAGACTGCTGATGATGCTGAGTGCCAGGCTCCACCTCCAAACTGACACAATCTTCCTCCTCCTCCTCCTCTTCCTCCTCGTCCTCTTCCTGTGTGATTGGCGGGCACGCAGGAACACTGTCTGGATAAAGGGGGCCTTGAGAGCTAAGGAAGTCCTCCTCTTCCTGCCTCTGTTCTGCCTCAAGTGCCCTGTCCATTATTCCACGCAGCGTGTGCTCCAACAGGTGGACAAGGGGGACAGTGTCACTGATGCATGCACTGTCACTGCTCACCATCCTCGTGGCCTCCTCAAATGGTGACAGGACAGTGCATGCATCCCTGATCATGGCCCACTGGCGTGGGGAAAAAAAACAAGCTCCCCTGACCCTGTCCTGGTGCCATAGTCGCACAGGTACTCATTGATGGCCCTCTGCTGCGTGTGCAGCCGCTGCAGCATGGCCAACGTTGAGTTCCACCTGGTGGGCATGTCACAGATTAGGCGGTTCTTGGGCAGGTTAAACTCCTTTTGGAGGTCCGTCAGCCGAGCACTGGCATTATATGACCGGCAGAAATGCACACAGACTTTCCTGGCCTGCCTCAGGACATCCTGTAAGCCCGGGTACCTGCCCAAGAACTGCTGCACCACCAAGTTAAGGACGTGAGCCAAACAGGGCACATGGGTCATTTGTTCCTGTCAGAGGGCAGAGAGGAGGTTGGTGCCATTGTCACAAACCACCATTCCTGCCTTAAGTTGGCGTGGCGTCAACCACCTCTGAACCTGCCCCTGCAGAGCTGACAGAACCTCTGCCCCAGTGTGGCTCCTGTCCCCCAAGCACACCAGCTCAAGCACCGCATGGCATCTTTTGGCCTGCGTACTTGCGTAGCCCCTTGAACGACTACGGAGCACCGCTGGTTCCGAGGAAGAGGCCATGGAGGAAGAAGAAGAGGAGGGGGTGGAGGAGAGAGGTGTGTCACAATCATTAGCATTTTGGAGGCGTGGTGGCGGAACAACCTCCAACACTACTGCACCTTGTCCTGCATCCTTCCCAGCTGCCAGCAGAGTCACCCAATGCGCCGTGAAACTTAGGTAACGTCCCTGTCCATGCCTGCTGGACCATGAGTCAGCGGTAATATGCACCTTACCGCTGACCGCCCTGTCCAGCGAGGCATGGACATTGCCTTCCACATGCTGGTAGAGAGCCGGAATCGCCTTCCGTGAGAAAAAGTGGCGTTTGGGTACCTGCCACTGAGGAACCGCACATTCCACAAACTCACGGAAGGGGGCAGAGTCTACCAACTGAAAAGGCAGCAGTTGAAGTGCTAGCAATTTTGCCAAGCTAGCATTCAACCGCTGGGCATGTGGATGGCTGGGAGCAAACTTCTTTCGGCGGTGCAGCAGCTGGGGCAGGGAAATTTGCCTGGTACAATCTGACGTCGGTGTACCAAAATCAGATTGTCCACAAGTACGTGGCTGTGACACACCTAATTCTACACCTTCATTCCTCTCAGTGCAGGTCTCAGGGAGGACTGAAGGTCTAGTGGGGTTGGAAATCTCAGCTGATGATGAGCAAGCAGAGGTCCTCTTTGTTCTTTGGTGTGGGTCTTTTAGATATGCTTGCCAACGAACTGCATGGCAGGTCAACATATGTCTGGTCAAGCATGTGGTACCCAAGCGGGAGATGTTTTGGCCACGCGAGATACGCTTGAGACATATGTTGCAAATAGCAGCGGTGCGATCTGATGCACTCGTCTCAAAAAAGGCCCACACCAAAGAACTTTTTGAATAACGCGCAGAGACTGCAGCGCCCTGCACATGTGGAGCTTTGGGGTGTGATGCAGTCAATGTACTGCCCTTAGGCTGGCCCCTGGAGGGCATCCTGCCTCGTTGGTGATGTGCCTCCTCCTCCTCCTCTCTCCTATCAGGCACCCATGTTGAGTCAGTGACCTCATCATCCCCTCCCTCCTCATCACTGGAGCAAACCTGGCAGTATGCTGCAGCAGGGGGAGCATGACTGCCAGATTGCTGTCCTTCTTTGGCACCCCCTCTGTCCGTGCTCGTGTTACTGCCTTCATCGAGCTCAGTATCATCATCAGAGCCTTCCAAACGCTGGGCATCCTCCTGGAGCATGTACCCAACACTGTGGTCAAACAGTTCGAGGGACTCCTCAGGAGGACATGGTGGGGCTAGGGAAGGAGTCACTGATGACATTGAGCCGAGGGAAGAGGCCGCTGCTTTGCCAGACAAAGTACCCTGGGCATGGGTGAGAGAGGATGAGGAGGATGAGGACGGCTTGGTCATCCACTCGACCAAGTCTTCCGCATGTTGCGGCTCAACATGGCCAGCTGCCGAAAAAAAGGCCAAGCGTGTCCCATGGCCACGTGCTGATGAGGATGCACCGTCTCCACGACCAGCACTAGACACAGAGCCTGCTTGCCCTCTCTTATTGGCTTGTGACTGTCTGCCTCTCCTTCTTGGCCTTCCAGGCATACTAATGGCCTGTAACTGCACTAAGCTGGGATATATATATATATATATATATATATATATATATATATATATATATATATATATATATATATGTACTGATACTGCAGCTAGCAAAATCAACTGCCTGCCTGTAGTATGAGAACACCACCAACCTTCTACAGGTAGCTTTAGCTGAACACTGTGAGGTGGACGCACCCCACTAACTTGTAGGTTTAGCAGAACACTGTGAGCAGGACGCACTGCACTAACTGTAAATAGTCTAGCTGCCTGACTGTGGTACTAATAGGATCAAAAGAACACCAGCAATTTTCTTCAGGTAGCTGTATTTACTGTAACAAGACAAGCCTGCCTGTCAGTAAGAAGATAACAGAAACGGATCTAGCTGAACACTGTGAGCAGGACGCACCCCACTAGCTTGTAGGTTTAGCTGAACACTGTGAGGTGAACGCACCCCACTAACTTGTAGGTTTAGCTGAACACTGTGAGCAGGACGCACTGCACTAACTGTAAATAGTCTAGCTGCCTGACTGTGGTACTAATAGGATCAAAAGAACACCAGTAATTTTCTTTAAAATACTGTAACAAGACAAGCCTGCCTGTCAGTAAGAAGATAACAGGAACGGATCTAGCTGAACACTGTGAGCAGGACGCACCCCACTAGCTTGTAGGTTTAGCTGAACACTGTGAGGTGGACGCACCCCACTAACTTGTAGGTTTAGCTGAACACTGTGAGCAGGACGCACCCCACTAACTTGTAGGTTTAGCAGAACACTGTGAGCAGGACGCACTGCACTAACTGTAAATAGTCTAGCTGCCTGACTGTGGTACTAATAGGATCAAAAGAACACCAGTAATTTTCTTTAAAATACTGTAACAAGACAAGCCTGCCTGTCAGTAAGAAGATAACAGGAACGGATCTAGCTGAACACTGTGAGCAGGATGCACCCCACTAGCTTGTAGGTTTAGCTGAACACTGTGAGGTGGACGCACCCCACTAACTTCTAGGTTTAGCTGAACACTGTGAGCAGGACGCACCCCACTAACTTGTAGGTTTAGCTGAACACTGTGAGCAGGACACACCCCACTAGCTTGTAGGTTTAGCTGAACACTGTGAGGTGGACGCACCCCACTAACTTGTAGGTTTAGCTGAACACTGTGAGCAGGACGCACCCCACTAACTTGTAGGTTTAGCAGAACACTGTGAGCAGGACGCACTGCACTAACTGTAAATAGTCTAGCTGCCTGACTGTGGTACTAATAGGATCAAAAGAACACCAGCAATTTTCTTCAGGTAGCTGTATTTACTGTAACAAGACAAGCCTGCCTGTCAGTAAGAAGATAACAGAAACGGATCTAGCTGAACACTGTGAGCAGGATGCACCCCACTAGCTTGTAGGTTTAGCTGAACACTGTGAGGTGGACGCACCCCACTAACTTGTAGGTTTAGCTGAACACTATGAGCAGGACGCACCCCACTTACTTGTAGGTTTAGCAGAACACTGTGAGCAGGACGCACTGCACTAACTGTAAATAGTCTAGCTGCCTGACTGTGGTACTAATAGGATCAAAAGAACACCAGTAATTTTCTTTAAAATACTGTAAGAAGACAAGCCTGCCTGTCAGTAAGAAGATAACAGGAACGGATCTAGCTGAACACTGTGAGCAGGACGCACTGCACGAAATGTAAATAGTCTAGCTGCCTGACTGTGGTACTAATAGGATCAAAAGAACACCAGTAATTTTCTTCAAAATACTGTAACAAGACAAGCCTGCCTGTCAGTAGGAATATAACAGGAATGGATCTAGCTGAACACTGTGAGCAGGACGCACTGCACTAAATGTAAATAGTCTAGAAGATAACAGGAACGGATCTAGCTAAACTGAATACAGTGTATATATATATTGTACAGGACGCCGTGGCTGGGTCCTGGAAGGACGCTATGTTTCCCCTCTGTTTGGACTGTGGTCCCTTTAAGGGAACAAAAAGGGTTAACTCACCTGTCAGAGGAAGTGGGTTTAAAACAAGACAGGAAGTTGGAGAGGGTGTGGAGGAGTGTAAAGGAGAATGTGGATGGTGGATGGTGTTTGTTGTGCAGCAACAAAAGTGAATAGCAGTGTCCTGCCTGGAAGTCTCCTGCCAGGGGAAGCTAGCTGCAACAGAAATTAAGGACTGTTTAACTGCGATAGCAGTTCTGGACTTTGCAAGTCGGTGAGACTAAAACCTTTTTCTTTTGTTTTGCTGCTGTAAAGCTATTTAAGTTCAATAAATCTCCTTTTGAGTGAAAAGCCTGTGTCCTGCGATCTAGCTGGTCCCCCAAACATTACAAGTGGTGCTCGAATGCGGGCAGGACAGAGTAACAGGCATTTTTCTTGCTGTTTTTTTTTTTTTTTTTTTTTGTGTATTGGACTTAAAACTGACATTTAAAGGGACAGTACAGTGGATTTATGTCCTGGGTTAAAGCCGCACAAACCCTGAAAGCTGAAGCAATGGAGGAGCTAATTAAACAGCTGTCCTTGGCTAATATACAAGCGCAGCCTCGCCATGAGGTACAGCAAGAAAACACTCGCCTGTTGGTGGCCCAGTTGGCAGCCCAGCAAGCGACCCAGCAAGAGGTTATGCAGGCTCAAGTGACTGCCTTAAAAGAAGTAGTGCAGCAGCTTTCTCAGGGCCGTGAGCAAGCGGCTGTTGCCCCTGGCAACCAGGTGACCGTGAGGGCAAGCCATTTTTTGCAGAAATTGTCCCTGAGTGATGATGTAGAGGCATTTCTTGCTACATTTGAGAGGACGGCAGAGAGAGAAGGGTGGCCCCAGGACCAGTGGGCCGGCCTAATTGCTCCTTTCCTAACCGGAGATCCGCAAAAAGCCTACTTCGACCTGCCACCAGATCACGCTAAAGACTATCAAAAATTAAAGGCAGAAATATTGGCTCGTTTGGGGATAACTACAGCTGTTCGGGCCCAACGAGTGCACCAATGGAAGTATCGTCCAGATCGTCCACCACGGTCTCAAATGCATGACCTGGTGCAACTGGTAAAAAAATGGCTGCAGCCCGAAATGTTGTCTGGCCTCCAAATCGTGGAGCGGGTCGTGCTGGACCGATACCTAAGGTCACTGCCAGACGACCTTCAACGGTGGGTCAGCCATGGAGACCCCAAAACAGTGAACCTCCTTGTCGAGATGGTAGAACGATACACAGTGGTGGAGGATCTGCTTGGCCCTACCAAGCGCCAAGGACCCAGTCTGCCACGGCCTATTCGTTCGACTGCTGCCCTTCGAAAGGACGTTCCCCGGAGCCCTGGAACCAACACCCCAGAAGGTCAAGAGTCACTCCCGATACCTTCTCAGCGACCTGTTCCTGTTTGGAGAGGAGGGGATGTACAATGTTGGCGATGTCATTCCTGGGGCCATACCCGGGCCCACTGCCCACTGCAAGAGGAGCCCATGGAATGCGGGGTTCTTCGGAGGGGGTCTTTTTATGCCCATAAAGCATTTACAACACATATCGATCTTGGAGAAGAGAAATTCGAGTGTGAAGTCCAAGTGAACCACTTCCCTGCCCGGGCTTTGCTGGACTCCGGAAGCATGGTAACCGTGATCCATCCTAGAGTGATTGGGAAGATCGGTCCGGTAAGAAAAACTTTACGGGTGGTGTGCATTCACGGGGACACTAGAGAGTACCCTCTCATCTCGGTGACCATCTCCGCAGCATGTGGCACTGGTACTCAAGAGGTGGGGGTGGTAAAAAACTTGGTACATGATGTGATCATAGGACGAGACTGTCCGTTATTTGCAAAACTGTGGGGACAAGGAGAACTACCTGAACGGTCCAGAGACTGGGGAGAAACTAGTCCCTCTGTTCCTGCGGTTGAGAGAAATAACCCTGAAATGCCGAATGTTCTTGAAAATGCTAATGATTTGGTTAATGGTGATGAAAGTAGTGCTGATGTTATTAAGGGTGTCAAGATGTGTGGTTCACAGACCTACCTGAACACTGAAGAGGGGGGGAACCTTTCCCACTTCAGGTAATGCTGGGGGAAGAGGACGAGGAAGTGGCCGTTACCCCTGCCCTGCCGGATTTGGGTGTTCCGCAGGGGGCATTTGGTACTAACCAGATGCAGGACCCCACTTTGGCCCATGCACGGGAACAGGTGGTAGTATTAAATGGGGTTCCCCAAGAGCCAGGTGCGAATGAGCGGTGGCCACACTTTGCAATATATAATGAATTGCTTTATCGGGTTACCAAAGTGAGAGAAAATGTGGTAGAGCAATTATTGGTACCCCAACAGTATAGACGCAAGGTCCTGGACCTGGCCCATGATGATGTTTTAGGGGGACACCTGGGAGTTGAAAAGACGGAGGCACGGATCACCGACCGGTTTTACTGGCCAGGTCTGAAAGCAGAGGTAAGGAGATACTGTACCTCTTGTCCCACCTGTCAGTTGACCGCTCCGGTGACCCACTTCCGGAATCCTTTGGTCCCTCTGCCCATAATTGAGGTCCCATTTGAAAGGATAGCCATGGATATAGTAGGTCCCTTGGTGAAGTCGGCTCGAGGTCACTCCTACATACTGGTGACTCTCGACTATGCCACCCGATATCCTGAGGCGCTACCCCTGCGAAATACCTCCTCTAAGGCTATTGCCCGGGAATTATTCCAGTTGTTTACACGGACTGGTTTTCCCAAGGAAATACTAACGGACCAGGGCACCCCGTTTATGTCGAGAGTTATGGCCGACGTGTGTAAGCTCTTCCGGATTAAACAGCTGCGCACATCGGTCTACCATCCCCAAACGGATGGGTTAGTGGAACGCTTTAATAAGACCCTTAAATCTATGCTTAAGAGAGTTGTACAAAGGGATGGGAAAGACTGGGACTGTCTGTTACCAGCTCTCCTGTTTGCTATCCGGGAAGTGCCCCAGGCCTCCACTGGGTTTTCGCCCTTCGAGTTGGTATATGGGCGGAGACCTCGCGGACTACTGGATTTTGTTAAGGAGGAATGGGAAAGTGAACCTAGTCAGCATAAGAGTGTTCTTGAATATGTTTCCCAAATGCAGGAGAGGATCCGAACTGTGTTGCCACTAGTCAAGGAACATTTACAAAAAGCTCAGGAGGCTCAACGACGAGTCTATAATAGGGCTGCTAAAATAAGGAATTTCCAAGTGGGGGATCGAGTAGCGGTGTTGATTCCCACTGTGGAAAGTAAATTCTTAGCCAGGTGGCAAGGCCCCTTTGAAGTTGTAGAAAAAGTGGGAGAGGTGAATTATAAAATCCACCAACCGGGTAAGAGGAAACCCTATCAAATATATCATGTAAACTTGTTAAAGCCCTGGACAGAGAGGGAACCAGTGACCTCCCTGGCTAGTGCAAGATTGGAGCCTCGGGTTGGGGTGGAGAGTGTCCAAGTAGCAAATACCCTGTCTAAAACCCAAAGCCAGCAGGCAAAGGAGTTCTTGCAGAGAAATAAAGAAAAATTTTCAGACTTGCCAGGGCTCACGAGTACCATAGAGCATGATATCATCACGGAACCAGGAGTCAAAGTTTTTGTCCGGCCCTACCGCATCCCAGAGGCCCAAAGGAAGGCTGTTTCAGAGGAAGTGAAGAAGATGTTAGACCTGGAGATTATTGAGGAATCGCAGAGTGAGTGGTCGAGCCCGATTGTGTTGGTACCGAAGCCCAACGGGACTCTGCGATTCTGCAATGATTTTCGGAAACTTAATGAAGTTTCACGGTTTGATGCCTACCCCATGCCCCGGGTAGATGAGCTTATTGAGAGACTAGGTCCAGCCAGGTATATCACTACATTAGACCTTACCAAGGGATATTGGCAAATCCCGTTGACTAAGGCTGCTAGAGAGAAAACTGCTTTTTCTACCCCAGAGGGGAGTTTTCAGTACAAAAGGATGCCTTTTGGATTGCAAACTGCTCCAGCCACATTCCAGCGAGCAATGGATAGGATTTTACGACCTCACCAGAAATATGCCTCAGTGTACTTGGACGACATAGTCATTTTTAGCAGAGACTGGGAATCACACTTGCCCAAAGTCCAGGCAGTGCTGGACTCTCTTTGGAAGGAGGGGTTTACAATAAACCCTGAAAAATGTGCTTTGGGAATGGAGGAGGTGAAATACCTGGGCTATATCGTGGGTAGAGGGGTGGTGAAACCTCAGGTCAGCAAGGTAGAGGCTATACAGAGTTGGCCCCGTCCCCTCACAAAAAAGCAGGTACGTGCATTCTTGGGCATGGTGGGATACTACAGGAGGTTTGTACCCAACTTTGCCACGTTGGCGGCTCCATTGACCGATCTGACTAAGGGTCGGAAATCGGTCATGGTGGAGTGGAATGCAGACGCTGAGAAGGCCTTTTTGGAGCTCAAGTCGGCACTGTGCCAACACCCTGTCCTGGTAGCACCCAATTTTTCAAAAGAGTTTGTTGTCCAAACTGATGCTTCTGATGTAGGATTGGGAGCGGTGTTGTCACAGGTTATTAATGGAGAGGAGCACCCGGTAGTCTTCCTCAGTAGGAAGTTAACACCAGCGGAAAAAAACTACGCTATAATTGAACGAGAGTGTCTGGCCATTAAGTGGGCTCTGGAATCCCTCAGATATTACCTTTTGGGGAGGAAGTTTAGGCTGATTTCTGACCATGCCCCTTTAACATGGTTGAGACAGGGTAAAGGGAATAATGCCAGGGTTACTCGGTGGTTCCTGGCACTCCAGGAATTTAAATTTGTAGTGGAGCATAGGCCCGGGAGACTGCATCAAAATGCAGATGCCCTCTCCCGAGTCCATTGTTTGAGCTCCACTGTTGCCTCCACCTCCATGGCGTTGGGGCACAGGGGGGGGATATGTACAGGACGCCGTGGCTGGGTCCTGGAAGGACGCTATGTTTCCCCTCTGTTTGGACTGTGGTCCCTTTAAGGGAACAAAAAGGGTTAACTCACCTGTCAGAGGAAGTGGGTTTAAAACAAGACAGGAAGTTGGAGAGGGTGTGGAGGAGTGTAAAGGAGAATGTGGATGGTGGATGGTGTTTGTTGTGCAGCAACAAAAGTGAATAGCAGTGTCCTGCCTGGAAGTCTCCTGCCAGGGGAAGCTAGCTGCAACAGAAATTAAGGACTGTTTAACTGCGATAGCAGTTCTGGACTTTGCAAGTCGGTGAGACTAAAACCTTTTTCTTTTGTTTTGCTGCTGTAAAGCTATTTAAGTTCAATAAATCTCCTTTTGAGTGAAAAGCCTGTGTCCTGCGATCTAGCTGGTCCCCCAAACATTACAATATATATATATGCAACACCTGGGATGCATATATATACACAATACACTTTAAGTGCAGCTAACTGACTGACTGTCCTGCCTAATCTAGCTAACTCAAATGAAATGACACTGTCTCTCTCTCTCTCTAAGCACACCGGAACACACTGCACAGGGCCGCCGTGCAGGCGGCCTTATATAGTGTGGGGCGTGTACTAAATCCCCTGAGCCATAATTGGCCAAAGCCTCCTTGGCTTTGGCCAATTATGGCTCTCTGTTAAGGCGGCGCTGTGATTGACCAAGCATGCGGGTCATAGTGCATGCTTGGCCAATCATCAGCAAGCAATGCACTGCGATGCCACAGTGAATTATGGTCCGTGACGCGCCACACGAATTTGGCGCGAACGGCCCATATCGTTCGCAATTCGACGAACGATCGAACAGCCGATGTTCGAGTCGAACATGGGTTCGACTCGAACACGAAGCTCATCCCTATTCACCAGGAATTGCCATTGTTTATTCTTTCATGCTGATTACAGGGTGGCATTTTTATTATTCCAGCATTTCATTGCAACTATTTGAATACCATCACTATATTGGCAAATAGCAGCGATTACTATATTGCAAAACAGAGATCATTGATCCTAGTATTAATAGCAATAAGTCACCAGTGCCCCACATCTGCATTATAATATGCACTTTGCATATTCACCTACACACTATATTTTAGTTTAATATTGCGCGAAATTTATTTAATTATTAATGCTTTTAAGTGTTGGTGTGAACACCCTCATTTTGCTGCAATATTATCACTTGTTTAATTTATCACTACCCACACACCTAACTATTTGGTGACTTCACTTTTTATTATCCACCAGCGCGAAAGACACTTTTTAATTTATAAAATATATTGTGCTGGCCTGCAAAACAAATGACCAATGACATGCCAGTGAGTGCAGCAAACTTAAAGTGCCAGTGTAAAAGTCATTGAAGGTGCAAAAGCAAGTTCTGGTGTATTCAACAAAACTACAGTGGGGTGTCTGGGATGCAATTCACTCAGTGTCCTCTTCGTGCATAAAACACTAATGTAAGCAGTGGCCCCTTACCTAGCGGTGCTAGGTCAACCGCATGAATTGTAGCTAAAACGCCAGGTCCTGAGCCTCCATCGCGTCCCTATATCCACGCTTGCCGGTGTTGGGTTATCCTAATGGCAGCTGATTACAAGTGGCTATGGTCCTATCAGGGGTCCTGGACCAGCGCGGGTCCTAGCTCAGCCTCCACATCTCAGGTATGTATGTACAGGAATATGCAGGACAAAGGTACTTGATAGTGAAGTATGTCTTAACCAGGTAATGCTTTATTAAAAATCTTTAAGTAGATGTACTCACATAAAAACAATGCAGAGCAAACCTCTCTCCTACGAGCAGCGAACTCGTTCTGTGTCTAGCAATGTGAAACAGCCTATTCCGTCCCTACGCGTGTCATCCCTTCAGAAGAAGTCACGTGATCGGTGATGACACGCGTAGGGATGGAATAGGCTGTTTCACATTGCTAGACACAGAACGAGTTCGCTGCTCGTAGGAGAGAGGTTTGCTCTGCATTGTTTTTATGTGAGTACATCTACTTAAAGATTTTTAATAAAGCATTACCTGGTTAAGACATACTTCACTATCAAGTACCTTTGTCCTGCATATTCCTGTACATACATAACTGAGATGTGGAGGCTGAGCTAGGATCCGTGCTGGTCCAGGACCCCTGATAGGACCATAGCCACTTGTAATCAGCTGCCATTAGGATATCCCAACACCGGCAAGCGTGGATATAGGGACGCGATTGAGGCTCAGGACCTGGCGTTTTAGCTACAATTCATGCGGTTGACCTAGCACCGCTAGGTAAGGGGCCACTGCTTACATTAGTGTTTTATGCACGAAGAGGACACTGAGTGAATTGCATCCCAGACACCCCACTGTAGTTTTGTTGAATACACCAGAACTTGCTTTTGCACCTTCAATGACTTTTACACTGGCACTTTAAGTTTGCTGCACTTACTGGCATGTCATTGGTCATTTGTTTCGCAGGCCAGCACAATATATTTTATATCACTAATATTAGGACATTTATTTATATTATTTATTATCCATATTGCGTTGGATTGATGTGTTTTATTTGCGATATCTAGATCACCTTTAAGCACTGGCACTTTGTACGTTTTACACCATTTATAAGGATATGTTTTTGATGGTTATTTCTGATTTATTCTATGTATTTTTATTTAGAATTATTCACATGAAGTAGTGTTTATGTTCCTTTGTGCACCTACACATGATTATCTAGATTTATATGTTTTTAGTGTCAACACTTATTTATGCGATTTTACATGCAATTTTTTTGTCATTTAGTATATACCAACTGAAAAGGATTTTTTATGCACTTTTTTTCACATACACATGATGCTGATTATTAAGACTTGAATGTTTTTAGTGTCAACACTTATTTATGCGATTTATGCAATTTATTATGCAATTTTATGTCATTTTATTAATTGACCACAGACAGAGATTTACAGCTTTCTTCTGGTTAGCGCAGCACCTCCCCCCCTATACCTCAGTTTGATTTTGGGCTTATGTCTGACCCTTGCTTTGGTGCATGCAGCTGTCCATTCGCATACGTGCGTTTTTACTATTTTTCTGAGTTCTTGTTTTCTTTTCTTTTTCCAATTGGGTAGCGCAGGAATATTCTTATTACAATGTCTTAATATAGTTAGACGTGCGGCCAGTAGTATGTGTGATACCACTATCCTATATTGTGAGGGAATATTAGTTAGTTCTAGTGAGAGTACTGCCATTCCTGGACTAAGCGGCACATGAAGGCCTGTGGTATTGAATATTAATCCCTCTATTTAATACCAGAGTGGTCGTAGGTTTGGACAAGACCACATAATGTGTAAAAGTGTTCCTCTAAGCCCACACTGCCTCCAACAGTCTGGTGAAGCCTCTGGGTATATTTTTGCAATACGGTAAGGAGTTAAGTACCATCTAAGAATTAATTTCTGTTGCATTTCCCATTGGTTTGTGCTCTTTGTGGAGTTGTAAATGAGACGGAGTATTTTTTCCCAATGTTGAGTTGAATATCTTGTCCCTATTTCTTGTTCCCAAGCTGTCATTGACTGGGACTTAGTACATATATTCTTTTCCTGCAGACCTGATTACATGATAGATATACCCTTAGCCCCAGGTGGATATTGCTGATAATATTGGGTTATGTTTTCTGGGAGTATTGTGCTTAATTGGGAGTTCTTCTTCTTAAGAAGGTGGGCTATTTGAGAGTATCTATATTGTTCTTGTGGTAATAAATGGTATTCTGATTGTAAAACTTTAAATTCTTTAATTCCTGAGCCCTCTAGTATGTCTTCTAAATAGGTAATACCCTTTACTAGCCATTGTTTAAGTTGCCATCTGGTATTATGTGATCTATTGATGAAATGGGGAGTTTTAACAGTGACGTTTTACCACTCCATTTTGGTATTTCCTAAAATGGGTCCATGCTCTTATTGATGCTAAAATAGGGGGAGAAAGTTTAAGATTTAGAGACATGTTCTGATGAATTGTCATTAGGAAGTCCCATAAGTTCCCTTTTGGGATTTGGGTTTGTTCTATCTCCTTCCACACTGGGTCAGATTCTGGCAGCATCCAATGTTGAATCTGCGTTAATATAGTTGCAAAATAGTAGTCTTGCAGATGAACGTGATCAATACCCCCTGCTTTTCTATGTTTGATTAATTTGCTAAATGCACATCTAGCCCTCCTACCCTACCATAAGTATTTGTTTAGGATTGATTGCAGAGTATTAAAGTATGAGTTGGGTAGTGTGATTGGTAATGTCCTGAAAAGATATAGCAGTTGTGGTAAAGTGTGCATCTTGAATGCTGACAATCTGCCTAACCATGACAGCTCAAGTGAAGCAAGGTTGTTCAGCTTGGTCTGTAATGTTTTATGGAAGGGTATATAATTAGCCGTTATGAGGTTTTCTAGCTTTGGAGTTAATATAATACCCAGGCATTTGATACCTTCTTCTTCCCAAACATACGGAAACTGTGGGGCTAGTTTTCTTCTAATTTCTTCTGGTATGCCTAAATTTAGAATATATGATTTGGCACTGTTTACTTTATAATATGAGACACTATTAAATGTTTGAAGTGCTTGATGAACTATT
Source organism: Aquarana catesbeiana (assembly GCA_037953035.1). Lineage (NCBI taxonomy): Eukaryota > Metazoa > Chordata > Amphibia > Anura > Ranidae > Aquarana > Aquarana catesbeiana. The sequence goes on from JBBHAA010000218.1 coordinate 955,991, forward strand.
GGTAAAGAGGTTTCTACTTTTGAGAGCATCAAATGATAGACTTATTGTATGGTGTTTCTGTCCTACCTTTATACCGGTTATCTGGGGGTGTGATCTTAGGAAGGATGCCAAAGGTTCCATTATTCAATTAAAAATCAATGGGGAGAGAGGGCATCCCTGTCTTGTCCCATTGGTGATATCAAATGGGGTTGACAGTGCCCCTGATATGTATACTTGGGCTGATGGGTGGGAATATAATGCCATAATGGCTGAATATATGGGACCACTAAAACTAAATCTAGATAGCACCTGGGCTATGAACTGCCAATGTATCCAGTCAAACGCCTTCTCTGCATCCAAAGCTAGGAGCAGAGAAGGCGTTTTATTCCGATTAGCCATATGTATTACGTTTATCAGGCGTCTGGTAGCATCTGTAGTTTGCCTGCCTTTTGTGAAACCTGATTGGTCCTTGTCTATAAGTGTGGGGATTATGTCCATCAATCTGGAGGCCAAAAGTTTAGCATATATTTTGACATCATTATTTAGTAATGATATCGGTCTAAAGTTTTGTGGGGTATCTGGCTCTTGCCCCAGTTTAGGTAAGGCGACTATCATTCCTCTAAACATTTCCGGGGGAAATGAGGAGGAGGCAGCAGCCGAACTGAAGATTTCCACCATTTGTGGAATCGGAGTATCCTGGAAAACTTTGTAGTATTCCCCTACTAATCCGTCTGGACCTGGGGATTTATTGGATGGTAGAGTCTGAATGACCTTGTTTATTTCTGAGTTTGTTATTGGGGAATTTAGCTTGTCAAGTTGTGTAGGAGTTAGATTGGGAAGTTTATTCTTATCCAAGAATGCTTATATGATGTCCGGAGATGGCTGAGGGATGTTTTTGTCATCTTTAAGATTATATAGTGATCCATAATATTGACTAAATGTGTCTGCTATTGCTTGAGGGTGGTATTGTTTGGTCAGGGTCTTGGGGTGTAATATGTATGGGATCGGAGTCTTGTATCTATGTCCTTTAATGCGATTGGCCAAAAGTTTCCCTGCTTTGTTGCCACTAGTGTAGTAAGATAATTTGAGTCTCCTAGATGCTTTTTCAAAGTCATCCAGGAATAGCGGTCTCAATTCATTGTGAGTGTTTGTCAATTTATCTGTCAAGGTTTGGGATGGTTGTTTCATATTTCGTCTTTCAAGAGCATCTATTTTTGATATCAATGCTACCGTTTGCTGCTGCCTCTTCCTCTTACAACTTGCCCCTTGCTGTATCAAAATACCGCTCATAAAAACCTTGTGGGCATTCCACACAGTGAATGGATCAGAAAACGATTCTCTATTAATTTAAAAAAATTCCTTTATCTGATTTTCTATTCTAGACTTAGTCAGAGCATCTTGGAAAAGTCTAGGATTTGCTCTCCATATATATGTAGGGTTGTGGGTAGTATGGTCTCCCACAACTAGTTTTACCGAAGCATGGTCCGACCAAGTGATGCTGTTAATCTGTACATTTTTGCATTTAAATAATAGCCACTTATCTACCAGAAATAGGTCGATCCTACTATATGATCTATGCCTATGAAAAATGATCAAAATCCACACATGTGCTATGTACAGGTTGCAGAATACACACATGTGCTATGTACAGGTTGCAGAATCCACACATGTGCTATGTACAGGTTGCAGAATCAACACATGTGCTATGGACAGGTTGCAGAATCCACACGTGTGCTATGTACATGTTGCAGAATCCACACATGTACTATATACAGGTTGCAGAATCCAGGCGTGTGCTCTGTACAGGGTGCAGAATCCAGGCGTGTGCTCTGTACAGGGTGCAGAATCCAAGCGTGTGCTCTGTACAGGGTGCTGAATCCAAGTGTGTGCTGTATATTGCTGTGTGATCACCACCCACCTATAGTAGCTGAGTTGTGAGCTAACATGGTAAGGGGGGTGTTGCTGTGTTCACCACCCAGGTATAGAGTAGATGAGCTGGTCTGATAAGGGGGGGGTGTCTGCAGCCCAGGTGTAGACATACATTGACCTACACCCACATCTTGCAGCCATCAGATCCATCTAGCAAGCAGCAGGTCACAGCAGCATCTTGCCATCTTCCCTGTGGCCATCAGATCCTCCTCAATGGTCCAGCAAGCAACACGCTATGTCAGCAGTTCAGTTCCAAAATCCGAATCAAATCATCAATGCCAATGATGCCATTGTCTGCTGATCCAGAGATTGCCATACAGTGGGATCTCTGGATCGGATCTGTCCCTGAGGACAGCAAATAATGCAAAGTATTGGCCATACTTTGTATTGTCAGCTGTCTCCCCGTCTCACTCGAATGTCTCCCTCATAGCAGCTCCAGTCCAGCTCTCCACTTCCCTAACGGTGGCACGATCTGTACAAAAATGTGGGATCTGCTCACACCTGAGTGACTGACTGCTCTGTCCTGTCCCATCTATTGTCACTGGCTGCCATGGATGAACAGCATCGGCTGTTATTACAAGGAGCGGGAGGAGATGTCCCCATCCCGCCACAGCTCCGCCCAGGTCTCCCATCCCACCTGGAGACCTGAGCCACCGGCCGGCTAGCCATAGACCCGAACAAAGCCGGATTTGCCTATGATCGGGTCTCTGATGTAGAAACCCGTAAGTGACAGCACAGTGTCACTTCCGGTTTACTCGGCGTCCAGCATTTAAAAAGAAAAAGAATTCAGAATTCAAGAACACTGATCTTGGCAGAAGAGGGTGTTTTTTGTGGGTGTTTTTACATTTTACAGGTGGGGGGTGCCAGATATAGGATGGGCCCCGGGTGCCAAATGCTCTAGGTACGCCCCTGAGCAGATTTGCTCTTGTTCCCATTTTCAAACAAATCCTCACTGTCAGATCAGAATTTGTATTTTTTTTAACAGCATAGATAGGATTTCTAATAATGTCTTTTTTATGGACTGTAAACCATGTGACCACATTACTCCTCCCCCTTTCTCTGGAACACCATGTCCAGTCTCCTAACTACTAAAATATTTCTACCTGAAAACTGATATTAGATTAGGAAACAACCTTGTTTTAGAAAATCATTCTTTACTACACATTGGAATGGGGAGGTTATAAAAATGGAAAGTGAATGTAAACCCTAAAAATATTAAATGTATCATTGGAAGTGATTTGTTATATCTAGTTTATTTGTACAAAAATATTGTGTAGCAAAGTTTATTTCCTTTGCAGAGTTGTGCACAATTTTAAAGGCCAAGTTCACTCTTTCTAAAAAATAGTCTATGCAGTCATGGGGTCCCAGTAGTTATTAACAGCTTGCTGGCCAGCCATCACAGTTGTACTGTGGCAGGTTGGCTCGGCTGCACAAATTGCCATCATTGTACGTTTGCCGTGTTCACACCAACCTGTGCCAATTCGCTAGCGGGGGAGCAAGCCAGCGGGTCCACCCGCAATTGCTCCAGAATGAGGCAGAATGGGATCTGCCAGTGTAAACAAACCAATCCCCATTCTTTTAGGGAAGTAGAGTGAGATCGTCTGTTCCTAGTGATTAGGAACAGCAATCTCTCTCCTCCTCCAGTCAGCCAAGCCCCCATACAGTTAGAAACACCTCTCAGGGAACACATTTAACCCCTTGATCACCACTAGTGTTAACACCTTCCCTGCCAGTGTCAATTACAGTACCTGACCGCGAGATTGTGTTTCCAGCGCGATAGCATCGCGCTGGTTCTCGGCGACAGGGTACTGTGCATGTCGCGCTGGCTCACTCATCGGGAAAGGAAAACTTTGTTTTCCTTCCGCGATGAGTGACAGGCAGTGCTGACAGCTGTCTGGTATGAATCCTGAGGCGGGAACACCGTGCCAAATTTTAAATGAAAAAACCGGCGTGGGTCCCCCCCAGGGGCATACCAGGCCCTTAGGTCTGGCATGGATTGTAAGGGGAACCCCCTATGCCAAAAAATTGGCGTGGGGGTCCCCCCAAAATCCATACCAGACCCTTATCCGAGCACGCAGCCCGGCCGGCCAGGAAAGGGGGTGGGGACGAGCGAGCGCCCCCCCTCCTGAGCCGTACCAGGCCGCATGCCCTCAACATGGGGGGTGGGTGCCTTGGGGGAGGGGGACGCCCTGCGGGGCCCCCCACCCCAAAGCACCTTGTCCTCATGTTGATGAGGACAAGGGCCTCTTCTCGACAACCCTGGCCGTTGGTTGTCGGGGTCTGCGGGCGGGGGTCTTATCGGAATCCGGGAGCCCCCTTTAATAAGGGGGCCCCCAGATCCCGGCCCCCCACCCTGTGTGAACGAGTTTGGGGTACATGGTACCCCTACCCATTCACCTAGGGAAAAGTGTCAATATAAAAAAAAACACAGTACACAGGTTTTGGGAGTAATTTATTAGTCAGCTCCGGGGTCTTCTTCCAACTTCGGGGGGTCTCTTTCTGCCTTCTCCCGGTGTTCGACCTCTTCTCCCGGTGTTCGGCCTCTTCTCCGGGCCCCGCCGCTATCTTCTTCCAGCTCTATTGCCAGCGAGGGGCCCGGTCTCTGCTGCCGCTGTCTTGTCGCCGCTGTCTTGTCGCCGCTGTCTCGCCGCCGCTGTCTCTTCTTCTCTTCTTCCCCGATGTTGACACGACGCTCTCTCCGGCTCGAATGCTGTGTGCGAGCTGCGGAGCCATTTATATAGGCGGTGACCCCGCCCTCTTACGACGTCATGGTCCCAGCATGCGCAGGGACTCTAGCGTCATAAGGGGGCGTGACCCCAGAGTCCCTGCGCATGCTGGGACCATGACGTCGTAAGAGGGCGGGGTCACCGCCTATATAAATGGCTCCGCAGCTCGCACACAGCATTCGAGCCGGAGAGAGCGTCGTGTCAACATCGGGGAAGAAGAGACAGCGGCGGCGAGACAGCGGCGGCGAGACAGCGGCGGCGAGACAGCGGCAGCAGAGACCGGGCCCCTCGCTGGCAATAGAGCTGGAAGAAGATAGCGGCGGGGCCCGGAGAAGAGGCCGAACACCGGGAGAAGAGGCCGAACACCGGGAGAAGGCGGAAAGAGACCCCCCGAAGTTGGAAGAAGACCCCGGAGCTGACTAATAAATTACTCCCAAAACCTGTGTATTGTGTTTTTTTTTATATTGACACTTTTCCCTAGGTGAATGGGTAGGGGTACCATGTACCCCAAACTCGTTCACACAGGGTGGGGGGCCGGGATCTGGGGGCCCCCTTATTAAAGGGGGCTCCCGGATTCCGATAAGCCCCCCGCCCGCAGACCCCGACAACCAACGGCCAGGGTTGTCGGGAAGAGGCCCTTGTCCTCATCAACATGAGGACAAGGTGCTTTGGGGTGGGGGGGCCCCGCAGGGCGCCCCCCTCCCCCAAGGCACCCACCCCCCCATGTTGAGGGCATGCAGCCTGGTACGGCTCAGGAGGGGGGGACGCTCGCTCGTCCCCACCCCCTTTCCTGGCTGGCCGGGCTGCGTGCTCGGATAAGGGTCTGGTATGGATTTTGGGGGGACCCCCACGCCAATTTTTACAATCCATGCCAGACCTAAGGGCCTGGTATGCCCCTGGGGGTGGACCCACGCCGTTTTTTTCATTTAAAATTTGGCGCGGTGTTCCCGCCTCAGGATTCATACCAGACAGCTGTCAGCACTGCCTGTCACTCATCGCGGAAGGAAAACAATGTTTTCCTTTCCCGATGAGTGAAGCATCTCGGCGCTGGCTCCTGCGACGGGGCTCGCAGGTGTCAAATCTCGCCGAGAAATGTGGCGAGATTGACACAATCTCTCGGTCACCTACTGTATACAGTAATCAGTGCATTTTTACATGGTCCCAAAAAAGTGTCAAAAGTGTCCAATTTGTCTGCTGCAATGTTGCAGTCCCACTAAAAATGGCAGATCACCGCTATTACTAGTAAAAAATAACAAAAACGCCATAAATCTATCCCCTATTTTGTAGACGCAATAACTTTTGTGCAAACCAATCAATATACACTAATGTGGATTTTTTTTACCAAAAATATGTAGCAGAATACATATTGGCCTAAATTAAAGAAAAATTTTTTTTTTTTACATTTTTTGGGGATATTTATTATAGCAAAAAGTAAAAAATAAATATTTTTTTTTTTTTCAAAATTGTCGCTCTATTTTTGTTTATAGCGCACAAAATTTAAAAAATGCAGAAGTGGTCAAATACCACCAAAAGAAAGCTCTATTTGTGGGAAAAAGGACATGAATTTTGTTTGGGTACAACGTCGCACGACCGCACAATTGTCAGTTAAAGCGACGCAGTGCCGTATTGCAAAAAATTAGCCGGGTCAGGAAGGGGGTAAATTCTTCCAGGGCTGAAGTGGTTAAAGACGGCCCTGGTAAAGGTCCCCATATTCTGACCATATATAAATATATAGAAGTGACCTGATTAATAGTGTGTTCTGACTGATTGTATGGAACATATATCAATAATATACCAGCCATGTTAGATCTTAGTGTATTAACCCTTTCACTGCCAGGGCTGTTTTTGCATTTTTTTTCATACATGGTAAATAAGAAAGCCAGTATGGTGGCCTGAATTTATGGGAGGAGCCCAGGGGGGAATTTAAGCAGACCACTCTCCCATGTTCCTTGTCAGTTCCAGTGTGTGATACCCCCCCCTTTTTCCCCCCTTTTCCCCCCTTTTCAGGGCACTTCTCAGCACATTTCTCTCCATGATCATTCATTACTTATCTTGGGTATGCCCCCTTTTCTTGGCATACCGGCCAGATGACCAAGGCACACCTCAGGTCTATTTTATGTTTTAAGTCTTGTCGCGTGTTTATGTCATCCACAGTTGTCTCGGTCATAGGGCCATGACCATTAATGGCACATTTTAGGCCTAAAGAACAGTTAAAATCTCCACACATATTTATTATGAAGGCAACAGCTTATCAAACATATTTTCAGTAAAAAAATATTTTAGTGCACAAAAACACAATATATTGCTCATTTTTTAAATAAAATATAAATGTTGTGGTATAGATACCCAAAGGGTCAAACCTTAAAACTAATCTCCAGCTTTACTTTAACTAATTTGTTTGGTCCATGCTGGCCCAAGTGCACTGTATAAACTCTACACAGAGCTTTGTTCTGGCTATGGAACTTGAACATCCAATTCCACATCATGACATCCACCCAGCTCTCCACCTCAGCCAATCAGAGGAAGCTTTGCATTTATTCATGCAGTTCACACAGTGTGCCCATCAGGTGCACATGTTAGTGTAGGAAAGCATTTCACAACCTTTTTCTAGTCAAGGCACCCTTGAAAAGTATTTTCAGTATCGCACCACCCCAATCTAAGGCTTGGCTCACAATGCTGCATGTCACAGAACGCTCACAAAATTGCACGTGTTCCTGACACACAGACAAACACACTGCTCATTACCAGATGTGCAGGGGTGACTGTGACGGACTTCCATACTCAAGAGGAGTATGTGCGCTGTATGAGCTTCCCTTGCCCGGTACCAGCATGATCCAAGATTCCTTAGCCCAACCAATTACTTGTCGAGACATCAGTGTAGGGTAGTGGAAAACATAAGACTGTTTATTCAAACACAGGTACAGAGAGATATACACTCAGGGGACAATCCCCCCTTCTTTGCATAATGACAAAGGGTGGGATAAACTACATCCAGTAACAAGAGACAAATAGACAGCCTTTAGGAAGGGCTGCAGGAGAAATTCCCCCTCCCCTCTCACAGCTAATCCACATACACATATACATCCCATAATACTTTGCTACCAAGGTAGACAGAAACAATAGAACAATGGGATACAGCCAATTAAAGAGGAACTGCAGTCTGCTCACATAATTTGTAATAAAACATCTTTGCCATTCTGAAGCTTCCCTCCAACCACTTTGCATATTATTTCATATATACTGTGATTCTGTACTTGCAAAATATGCTGCAGAAATCTCCCTCCACTAAGTCTGGCTGCAGCCATTTTACCTGTGGGCAGCTAAAGCTGCTGCCTGTCCACTTCCTGGATTTACACAGATCCACAGAGGCACACCTCCAGCTCTGCCGCCCTGCATTGGCCCTCATATGACTTCTCCCCCTCCCTTCCTGGCAAACTCTCACAAGAGTGAGCGAGAGAGCTGTGGATGATGTCATTAGCCTAGACTTCTTTGCCACACTTGATCTGCTTGTTGCAAAGTTTGCAGATTGTAACAGTGCATCGGCTGTACATGTGCTAAAAAAGGCCCAAACAGCTGAGCTGTGGGAAGTGAGCCAGGAGATAACAGCTCCATAATCTGATGGAATGGGGTGACTGTTCTCTACTCTTCCATGATGGCTGCCTCATTGGGGTTGTGCCTCCTCCTCAATTTCCTCCTCTGGTCTATACCCAAGTTGCATTAGTGACCTCATCATCATCATCCCCTTCATACTCACCATCAATTTAGCCAACTTGGCAATACGCTGCGGCTGTGTGAACATAACTGCTAATTTGTTGTTAACCAGTGTTCTCCCCTCTTTGTAGGCTCATGTTCCTACCTTCCTCAACCTCAGAACCAACATCTGGATCAAGTAATAGCTGTGCATCATCAAGGAGCAAGTGGCTGATGCTGTGTTCAAATAACTCAGCTAACTCCTCCATGTCTGATGTTGGGGCTATGGCAGGAGTAGCTGTGAACAAGGAGGCAAATTTAGCCACTCTGGCAGCTGTGGTGGACTGCGCACAAGTCTCTGCTTGGGTGATAGAGGATGAGGAGGATGAGGATGGTTTAGTAAGTCAGTCCACCACCTCCTCTGCATTTTGTGGCTGGATAGCAGGGCAACATCTCTAAACAGAGGACACACACAGTGCCATGGGAACGTTCGCTTCTTCTTGTTGGCCACCCAAACATGATGTGGGGCTTATTACTGAATTATATTAGAGACAGGGAAATTTGTACTTTGATGCACTTTAATCAATAGAAAGAGGTGTTTGGTGAACTTTAACTTGGTTAACAGACACACTCCACTTCAATTCCATTTGCACACAGTAAAACTTCACTAACACGGTGATGGGAAGAGGGGCCTCTGGAAATCAGGACTGAGCAGAGATAATAGTCCACAGAGATGGTGGTGTGAATCAGGCAAAGAGCAGGCTAGGATGGCACTTGAGCAGCACTCCAAGAGGGAAGCAAAAACTCTGGCAAATGAAAAACAAACAGAGGACATTTCAGTAACAGTAACACAAAGCTTAATTTATTGCCCAAGGATAGGCATGAGCTTCGAGTTCGAGTCGAACTTATGTTCGACTCGAACACTGGCTGTTCGCAAGTTTGCCGAACAGCGAACAATTTGGGGTGTTCACGGCAAATTCGAATGCCGCAGAACACCCTTTAATAGTCTATGGGAGAAATCAAAAGTGCTAATTTTAAAGGCTTATATGCAAGTTATTGTCATAAAAAGTGTTTGGGGACCCGGGTCCTGCCCCAGGGGACATGGATCAATGCAAAAAAAAGTTTTAAAAACAGCCGTTTTTTCAGGAGCAGTGATTTTAATAATGCTTAAAGTCAAACAATAAAAGTGTAATATCCCTTTAAATTTCGTACCTGAGCAGTATAGTATGCCTGTAAAGGGGCACATGTTTCCCGTGTTTAGAACAGTCTGACAGCAAAATGACATTTGGAAGGAAAAAACCCATTTAAAACTACCCGCGGCTATTGCATTGCCGACAAAACACATAGAAGTTCATTGATAAAAACGGCATGGGAATTCCCCACAGGGAAACCCCGAACCAAAATTAAAAAAAAAAAAATGACGTGGGAGTCCTCCTAAATTCCATACCAGGCCCTTCAGGTCTGGTATGGATTTTAAGGGGAACCCCGCGCCAAAAAAAAAAAAACCCGTGGGGTGCCCCCAAAAATCCATACCGGACCCTTATCCGAGCATGCAACCTAGCAGGCCGCAGGAAAAGAGGGGGGGACGAGAGTGCGCCCCCCCCCTCCTGAACCGTACCAGGCCACATGCCCTCAACATTGGGAGGGTGCTTTGGGGTAGCCCCCCAAAACACCTTGTCCCCATGTTGATGAGGACAAGGGCCTCATCCCCACAACCCTGGCTGGTGGTTGTGGGGGTCTGCGGGCGGGGGGCTTATCGGAATCTGGAAGCCCCCTTTAACAAGGGGACACCCAGATCCCGGCCCCCCCTGTGTGAAATGGTAAGGGGGTACTTACCCCTACCATTTCACTAAACTGTCAAAAATGTTAAAAATGACAAGAGATAGTTTTTGACAATTCCTTTATTTAAATGCTTCTTCTTTCTTCTATCTTCCTTCATCTTCTTCTGGTTCTTCTGGCTCTTCTGGTTCTTCCTCCGGCGTTCTCGTCCAGCATCTCCTCCGCGGCGTCTTCTATCTTCTCCTCGGGCCGCTCCGCACCCATGGCATGGGGGGAGGCTCCCGCTCTGCTCTTCATCTTCTTCTTCATCCTCTTCTCTTCTTCCTTCTTCTCTTCTTCTTTTCTTCATTTTCTTCTCCGGGCCGCTCCGCATCCATGCTGGCATGGAGGGAGGCTCCCGCTGTGTGACGGCGTCTCCTTGTCTGACAGTTTCTAAATAATGGGGGGCGGGGGCCACTCGGTGACCCCGCCCCCTCTGACGCATATATATATATATATATATATATATATATACATATATATATATATATATATATATATATATATATATATATATATATATATATATATATATATATAAAATATGTAGCGCAGGGGTTTTTGCCACCTAAGTTAAATATGTAAATAAGAGTTTGGCTCCCTCTAGCGTCCATTCTATTTAATGTTTCTAAGACCTTTATTTGGTTTCATTAAGTCATGATAGAAAGCATTGTGGGAGATGTAGTGAAGGAGGAAGTGACTCATATGTTAAAACTCAGTCAGCAAACTACTGACCCACAATGCCCACTTGCCTATCCACAAGGCCAAGTCACAGAATTGCCTGCTGGGTAAGCAAATAAAAGGGACAGGCGTGGCATGTTTCCGGCCTCTTGGGACGCCATTCAAAGTCTGCCTGCAGGGAAGTAGACATGTGCGCCATCAATAAATTTGCTTCGTTCCCTTTCCTATTAAAATTAATTTGTAATTCATGTCTGAAATTCAATTCGGATTCGTACGAAATGCGAATTTTCGTTAGATTCGTAAACTTTTCGTAACAATAACTTAAGTTCGTTATGATAATTTTATCATTATGAGGGGCTCCCACCATACCTGTGCTGTGCTGACTTCCTGGGGTTTTTAACTTTAAGTTTTGTTAACTTTTCGTAACAATAACGAAAGTTCGTTATGATAAATTTATCCGAAGTTCGTAAACGAAATTTCGCATTTCGTACAAACTTCGTATGCATAAAAATTCGTATTTTGGATCCTCACGAAAGTACGAATTTTTGGAAATTCGTACAAATTTGTGATTCGTACGAAATGAATTGCACATGTCTACAGGGAAGTCGGTGTGTGACCGACAGACTGCGACCTTGTCGTCACGGAGCGGAATCGTTTGGCCTCTAAGGAGCTCCAGATCACAGTCAGCGGGACCGGTGTGCGGATGGACCAGAGGATCCAAGATTTCTAAAGGTTTCCTGCACTACCGTAACATCAGCCATCAGAAGGAGCAGCGCGGTGTGACGGTGCCAGCTCAGAATGGCCAGAGACACCAAGAGAAGAGCCTTGCAAGCATCTGGACCTGTGTTGGTGAGTGAGCACTTGCCCAGATAAATACAGTGCACTGTTGCTATTTAAACTAGTTCCAGACTGTCGCTGGGATCTGTAGTCCCACAGGAGTAGTTCATTCAGACATAGACTGTGTACAGTACAATTTCAGGGTTGTTTTCCCTGAACTGCAAAGTAATATTGAGTTGCAACCTTTATTAAAGAAGAAGCTTTACCAGTGTGTTCTATGTGCAAACTTTCAGTTACCAGCACATCAGTTCTATTATTAATTTACTACCTACTAATTTCCTTACCTAGATTTACAAACACTGCAGTATAGTCTAATTAAGCTAGCTGAAGAGGAAGAAGAAAAGAGACTTTGTGTCATGGTTATGCAATAGAGTCTGTTTGTCAGCCTACCTGGTTCCATGTGTTCATCTCCAAAGACCAGCTGTCTCTCACCTGACTGCTTTTATTAACTCTCCTCTAGCATGGCTCCACCCCAGCTCCTATCAGAGAACTCTATATTAACCTCTGCACTGCAGGTCAGGCCTGCTGATCAACCTTTGTGTGTTTGGCTTCCTGTTCCTGCCTGCCGTGTGCTCTACATTTATCTCTGTTACTGACCTTGGTGTGTTCTATACTATTCCTGTCTGCTCATGACCCTGACTTTTTGGCGTGTCCCCGACTATCCTTGTTTGCCTGTGACCCTGACCTTGGCTTATTCCTTTACTATCCTTATCCATCTGTTGCCTACTGTGGGTGTGAGCTGGGGGGCCCTGGGGGTTGCGACCTGGAGCCAGTTGCAGCCCAGTCCATCCTCAACACTAGAGGCTCTGGTGAACACCTACTGGCTCTTGGACTCCGCGCCCCAGGGAATCCTACGCTCTAACCCCGGTGGGATCCGTGTTGGTGTTCCAGCAACCCTGCCTTCCTTATACCTGGACTCCCATCTGCAGCAGTCAGCCGTAGGGTCCACCGCCTTGCGGTGCACTCCTGATCCCAACGGTGTGCATCTGTCACCTAGCCTCAAGGTGACCTGACACTTTGTCATTTCCTATACAGCATCACAACTTCAGGTTCACAGAGCTGAACAGTGTACTGCAATCTAAGGGGAGCCCTTGAGTACATGATATGGACAAATGTATTGTATTTCACTGCTGCATGGTGCTTAATATTTTTCTGCAGGTTTGGTGTGTGCTCTGAGGTTGGATTAGGAAGGTGTTCAATATCAGGGCTTTATCATATTGAGCATAAGTCCCACTCTACCTGTCTGCATTTGCTCCTCAAGTGACCATTGAGTTTTTGATTTTCACATACACTTTGATTGTTATTACTTCCATTCTTTATATTGGAATGACCCCTGTGTCTAATGTGTTAAACAAGTTTCTTCAGTAAACTGTTTATGTGGCTGATTTGTGTGACTTGTGTGAGACTCTATCTCTTACTACAGTTGGTGGAGTGACGAAGACAAAGGTGACGGTAAATATACAGTATAGTGTGTTACTACTGTGTTTCTCTTTACCATTTGGGGCTTACACTAACATTACCATACAGTTGTGCCAAGGGGGTCGAGTTCATTTCTGGGGTTGGGAGGCAGAGTTCAGACCCAAACAATTATCAGCAGCTGCTACTGCTGATAATATATACGGAAAGAGAAATGCCCCAAAAGGGATAGTATGGGCAGGGAGCCAACACAGGATTGATAAACAATAGATGCAAAAAAGTATAAAAATACAAATTATATTCAGTATACAAAAATATCAACATCTAAAAGCATTGGTGAAGATGGGAACAAGGATATAGAAATGCAAGGGTAATGCTCATCTCGGCTGTGTGGCAATGATGTGCTTCACTTACCTGTATTAAATAGCCCGGCGATGGGAGGAAACAGCACGCTTTGTCTGAACCCTGAAGAAGGAAGTACAGTATCATGAAAAGAAATGAATCTTTTTGTGTTTTCCGAATCATGTAGGGTTGTTTTTGCAGCTACCAATTGCTTCTCACCTTGGCTTTCAGAATCATTGTTTGCTGCAGCATTTAGCAGCTGTATTTCTATATCCTTGTTCCCATCTTAACCAATGTTTTTAGATGTTGATATTTTTGTATACTGAATACAATTTGTATTTTTATACTTTTTTGCATCTATTGTTTATCGATCCTGTGTTGGCTCCCTGCCCATACTATCCCTTAGGATTAGTCTTACAAATAGTTTACTTTTCAATATTTATATATATATATATATATATATATATATATATATATATATATATATATATATATATATATATATATATATATATATATATATATATATATATATATATATATACACAGTATCTCACAAAAGATAGTACAGCTTGTATAACAGTGTAAATTTGCTGTCCCTTCAAAATAACAACACACTGCCATTAATGTCTAAATCCCTGGCAACAAAAGTCAGTACACCCCTAAGTGAAAATGTCCACATTGGGCCCAAAATGTCAATATTTTTACACAGTTATACAAGCTGTACACTCACTATATATATATATATATATATATATATATATATATATATATATATATATATATACACCATATTTATCAGCATATAACAGGCGCCGGCGTATAACACGCACCCCAAGTTTAAAAGGGAATTATAAGGGAAAAAAATTTTTAAGGAAAGAAACTTACATTTAAATGCCCATAAATGCAGCCTTGCACAGCGTTCATCTGCATGCTTGTCCAGTGTCATTTGCAGCCTTGGTGTCATTTGCAGCCTTGGTGTCATTTGCAGCCTTGGTGTCATTTGCAGCCTTGGTGTCATTTGCAGCCTTGCAGTCAGCAGCCTTGGTGTCATTTGCAGCCTTATCAGTGTCCATTTGCAGCCTTGCAGCTTTGTCAGTGCCGATCTGCAGCTTTGTCTGTGTCCATTTGCAGTCTTGCCCAGGCTGCAGTTAAACTGCAGTGACTTGTCAGTGTCACTGCAGTTTGAAAATGCGCCGCCGGCGCCGAAATACACAGAGCCGGTCCTCGGCTCTTCTCGGCAGCTCTCTGTCAATTTCGGCTACTTTCGGCTCCACTCCTAGTCCCGCCCGGGATGGGCGTGACTGTGAGCGGGGCTGAGCACCGCCCATATACAGATAGCCGAGTGTACTCAGCTAGGTTTGGCTAGCTCCACTCACAGTCACGCCCAGTCCCTGTGTCCATCATAGGGCGAGACTGGGCGTGACTGTGAGCGGAGCTAGCCAAACCTAGCCGAGTACACTCGGCTATCTGTATATGGGCGGCGCTCGAGTGGAGCCGAAAGTGGCCGAGAAGAGCCGAGGACCGGCTCTGTGTATTTCGGCGCCGGCGGTGCAATTTCCAAATTGGCTCCACTCAGTCAGCGGGGGATCGCAGGGGATCAGCGTATAACACGCACCCGCGATTTTCCTCTGATTTTAAGGGGAAAAAAGTGCGTGTTATACACCGATAAATACGGTATATATATATATATATATATATATATATATATATATATATATATATATATATTGTACTGTATTATATATACATATATAAATATATATATGGGATTCCATACTTCAGACACCTTGAGAGAAGTAGCACGCATAAATAAAAAAACTGGATATGTATGGATATATGTGTACATAAACGATGTCAGTATACTATACAATGCCTTGCAAAAAGTATTCATACCCCTTGAAATTTTCAACATTTTGTCATGTTACAACCAAAAACTTAAATGTATGTTATTGGGATTTTATATGATAGACCAACACAAAGTGGTAATTTTGAAGTGAAAGGAAAATGATGAATGGTTTTCAATTTTTGTTTACAAATAAATATGTGAAAAGTGTGGGGGGCATTCGTATAGAGCCCCCCGGAGTCTATACTTTGTAGAACCAGCTTTCAATGCAATTACAGCTGCAAGTATTTTTGGGGATGTCTCTACCAGCTTTGCACATCTAGAGAGGGACATTTTTGCCCATTCTTCTTTGCAAAATATCTCAAGCTCTGTCAGATTGGATGGAGAGCGTCTGTGAACAGACATTTTCAAGTCTTGCCACAGATTCTCAATTGGATTTAGGTCTGGACTTTGTCTGGGTCATTCTAACACATGAATATGCTTTGATCTAAACCATTCCATTGCAGCTCTGGCTGTATTTTTAGGGTCACTATCCTGCTGGAATGTGAACCTCTGCCCCAGTCTCAAGTCTTATGCAGACTCTAACAGGTTTTCTTCTAAGATTGTCCTGTATTTGGCTCCATCCATCTTCCCATCAACTCTGACCAGCTTCCCTGTCCCTGCTGAAGAAAAGCATCCCCACCACATGATGCTGCCACCACCATGTTTCACGGTGGGGATGGTGTGTTCTGGGTGATGTGCAGTGTTAGTTTTCTGCGTTTGGCTTTTAGGCCAAAAAGTTAAGTTTTGGTCTCATCTGACTAGAGCACCTTCTTCCACATGTTTGCTGTGTCCCCTACATGGCTTCTCGCAAACTGCAAATGGGACATCCTATGGCAGTGATGGCAAACCTTTTTGAGCCCGAGTGCCTAAACCACAAAACAAAACCTACTTATTTTCTTTCAAAGTGCCAACACAGAATTAAACCTATCAGCGGCTCTGTACAGAGGATGGGACTGATCATCCCTCTGAATGAGCCCTAAGGGACCAAAAATGTACAAATACAGTTCAGGAATGCATTGTGCTCAGAATACACAGTGCAACATACACTGACCTACCTGACACATGCACTGACCATTACACTCACCTACCTGACCATTACACTCACCTACTTGACACATACACTCACCTACCTGACACATGCACTCATGTACCTAACACATGCACTCACCTAACTGACTCATACACTCACCTACCTGACACATGCACTCACCTACCTGACCATTACACTCACCTACCTGACCATTAATCTCACCTACCTGACCATTACACTCACCTACCTGACCATTACACTCACCTACCTGACACATGAACTCACCTACCTGACACATGCACTCACCTACCTGACACATATTTCCTGCACTACTCACATCCCATCCCCTCACACACAGTACAATGTAGATTGGAGGATCCATCCTCCTCTTTACCTCTCCACTCCTTTATCATCCAGCTGTCCCCGGGCAGTATTGTAGGAGTCCCCGCCATCCAGCTGCTCCTCGATATCCCCACTGCCGGGAGGTCAGCTAGCAGCCACTGCACCTCTCCCATGGCCATGGATGATCTGCTCCGAGCACCACCCCTCCCCCTCTGTTGTTCCACAGGCTGAATCAGAGGGACAGACTGAACCAAAGTAGTCCTAAAGCAGGGGGAGCTGGAATAGGGTGCCTGCAGAGAGGAATGCCCGAATGCCTTACTGGAGGTGTAGGGGTCTGGGGGAGGCAATAAGCTGCAGCACAGACACTCTGGACGGTGGAGGAAGAATTTTACATCCCCCCTAAATATTGCACATGGGACGAGATAACTGGCTGCCCACCCCCGCCGACATCAATGCCACTGATGCATGGAAGGGAGCCAGCTCCTCCGTGCCTGCACCGCCAGTGCAAGTGACTGCCTGGATGGGGAATTCCCTTTGCATGCCCACAGAGAGGGCTCGGTGTGCCAGCTGTGGCACGTGTGCCATAAGTTCGCCATCACTGTCCTATGGCTTTCTTTCACCAATGACTTTCTTCTTGCCACTCTTCCATAAAGGCCAGATTTGTGGAGAACACGACTAATAGTTGTCCTGTGGACAGATTCTCCCACCTGAGCTGTGGATCTCTGCAGATCCTCCAGAATTACCATGGACCTCTTGGCTCTTCTCTGATGAATGCTCTCCTTGCCCGGCCTGTCAGTTTAGGTGGACATGCAATGTCGTGGTAGATTTGCAGTTGTGCCATACTCTCCATTTTCGGATGATGGATTGAACAGTACTCTGTGAGATGTTCAAAGCTTTGGATATTTTTTATAATCTAACCCTGCTTTATACTTCTTCACAACTTTATCCCTGACCTGTCTGGTGTGTTCCTTGGCCTTAATGATGTGGTTTGATAACTAAGATTTCTAACAAACCTCTAAGGGCTTCACAGAACAGCTGTATTTATACTGAGATTACATTACACACAGGTGGACTCTATTTACTAATTAGGTGACTTCTGAAGGCAATTGGTTCAACTAGATTTTATTTAGGAGTATCAGAGTAAAGGGGGCTAAATACAAATGCCCCCCACACTTTTCACATATTTATTTATAAAAAAATTGAAAGCCATTTATCATTTTTGTGCTGCTTTACAATTATGTGCTGCTTTGTGTTGGTCTTTTTTTTTTAATTCTTTATTTAAATTTTACATAATATAGATACAAAAACACCCATCGATTGAGGGGAAAAAACATACTACCAAATATACATATCTTGCAGAACAATTATAAAACCCCAAAATTGTCCCACTCCAAACCTCCCTCCCACCCCCCCGACCCCCCTGACCCCCCTGACCCCTCCCACCTCCCGCAGATTGTTCACTTACAAAATAGACCTGGCAAGTAAAAGTGCATCTATGCTTATATTACTGCATAATGACTTCAACAAAACTCTCAGATTTTTTAAAGGCTTCCCATCTGGCCCATCTGCCCCCCCTCTACTTGATCCCTATCTAAGGGATCTACTACATCAGATTCCTCTAGATTATAGATTTCATTTACTCTTGAGATCCAATCCCTAATCATGGGCCCCTCCACTTCCAGCCATTTCTTTGGGATTATGCTCTTTGCTGAGTTAAGAAACACCAGGATTAGTGAGGCTTTGTACCATCTATTTAATCCCTTAGACCCATGGAACAAACAGACCCATGGGTCAAACAGGATAGCCTTACCCGTTATCTCTTCTATCAACCTAATCACCTCCCGCCAGAATATTTAAATTTTTGGGCATTCCCACCATAAATGCACCATTGTTCCCGGGGCCGCACACCCTCTCCAGCAATTAGGTGATCTATCAGGAGGGAATTTGCTGATTTTGACAGGGGTCATATACCACCTGGCCAGACACTTATAGTTGCTCTCCGTCGTTTTCATATCGTCTGCTGTACCATGCGTTGCCCCCAGGATGCTCCCCACCGCACTTTTCTTGCAGATTACTCCCAGTTCTTCTTCCCATTTTTTAATGAATGGCGGTATTTCCAGTCCTCCACTACTTGATAGAATTTTGTATATTGCAGAAATATTCCTCTTTGCTATATCCCTACAGAATAATTTCTCTATCGGTCTATAATCTACTTCCTCCCTCAAGGAGCCAGGTAGACTTCTAACAAAATGCATGAGCTGGAAAGAATCATCCTCTCATTGGTGTAACATCAAGAATATATGCATTCCTTTTCACACATGCAAAACTGACATCTCCTAACTCCCCACTACGCCCGATACTGGGAACACCAGATTTCACTCCAGGTCACATGGACCCAGTGTTCAGATCTTTGTATGAAAGAGGATATTCTCAGTCTTCACATTTTGCAGCGAATGGGCGGTGGCCTACGGTAGAGGAGCTCATGAATCCAGAGGGGCAGTTCCGTCTGGACTTCTGGAGAGAACTTCAACTTAAACACTATCTTAGCATGTTACCTTCTCCTGAGGGCATCGAGCAGACCCTGACAACTTTTGAAGCTTTTTGCTCAGAGGAGGGAGTCTTACCTCACGCACTGTCGGCCACCTACCAGTTGCTGATTACACCACCAGAGAATCACCAGATACCCGCGTTAGGATCATGGGAAAGGGACTTACAATATACATTCTCACCACGACAAAAACAAAACAAAACATTATCCTCTTATTAGAACTTCCTATTGTTTCCAAGAGCCCATAAAGACCCCTGCAAATCAATATAAGTGGCACTAAATGACAGTGATGACACTATCTAGTGTTCAAAAAACTGTGCAAACCTTTATGCTAAAGTGATCTGGTGCAATAACAAAATAATAATAAAATAATGATAATATGATGTACCATGCGTGGAACAATCTATACCAAAGATCTAATCGATGTAAAATGTGAAAATATCGTGACAGTACATATAAAAATACCATACACAAATCAATTTCAATCACAAATTATATCAAAAGTGAGACTATGTAAATTAGTCCATAAAAAATCCATAGAGAGAACACCGTGAAAGAAATGTGCAGTTTCTGGAAACAGTCCACCACTTCACTCAGTGCCAGTGATTCCTCTCCCCTTGAATTCAGCACTCACCGACTCAATATGCCTCACACTCTCGTGTTTTGGCAATAAAGCATGAACATGTAGTTGGTCAGATGAAGGTGAAAGCTCCGAATTCCTTATTTACCCCAGTGTCACCTCATTGCATGAAAAATAAGAATGCTCAAAATAGTGTGATACCGTAAAACATGTAAAATTTATTCAATTTAAAATCTTCAATCATTGCACTCACAAAAAAGCCTCTTGAATCAAGCCAAAATGACACTGCAAATCAAAACTCAATCCTCCTCTGTGAAACGCCCAGCACCACTGTGAAATGAAGGTCGCGGCGGACCCAAGAAAAGCGTTGGATAGGTTCTCACCCCGCTCACTGACGCTCTGCAGATGTAGATCTCCTGCTAGCACACAAGCCCAAGGAGCAGCTCCTCTGAAGCGTTCGAAAGTCTCCCGCCGGTGCACGGAGATAGGCAGCAACGTCCCGTCCGTCACTATCTGCTAATGGTAGATGCCGTACAGCCACGCCCCAACATGTTTCGTCATACCTGACTTCCTCATGGGATTGGCTGTACGGTACGGCTCCTCCTACTCTTATACCTCTCACGTCTATCAACGTAACAGGTTACAATTACGCCTCCACATCCCCAGGTGTCCCCGCGGCCCTCAAAGCAGCAGCATTGGGCCGATCACATTCTCCAGGAAACACTTTCATTACAAAGCATCCTAAAACATGCCGGAACATGTATAAGTATAAATTATAGAGTGCCAGTCTCTAGATGAATGTTTATATAAGCTATATGGTGTATGATCTAGAAGTATGACGAATTTACATTGTCAGCTAAAATTCCATGAATAGCATTTATGATTGAGAGTGTTTTTCTTTGATTAAAATTTAGTTTATGCATTACACTTGTTTATACATGTTCCGGCATGTTTTAGGATGCTTTGTAATGAAAGTGTTTCCTGGAGAATGTGATCGGCCCAATGCTGCTGCTTTGAGGGCCGCGGGGACACCTGGGGATGTGGAGGTGTAATTGTAACCTGTTACATTGATAGACGTGAGAGGTATAAGAGTAGGAGGAGCCGTACCGTACAGCCAATCCCATGAGGAAGTCAGGTATGACGAAACATGTCGGGGCGTGGCTGTACGGCATCTACCATTAGCAGATAGTGACGGACGGGACGTTGCTGCCTATCTCCGTGCACCGGCGGGAGACTTTCGAACGCTTCAGAGGAGCTGCTCCTTGGGCTTGTGTGCTAGCAGGAGATCTACATCTGCAGAGCGTCAGTGAGCGGGGTGAGAACCTATCCAACACTTTTCTTGGATCCGCCGCGACCTTCATTTCACAGTGGTGCTGGGCTTTTCACAGAGGAGGATTGAGTTTTGATTTGCAGTGTCATTTTGGCTTGATTCAAGAGGCTTTTTTGTGAGTGCAATGATTGAAGATTTTAAATTGAATAAATTTTACATGTTTTACGGTATCACACTATTTTGAGCATTCTTATTTTTCATGCAATGAGGTGACACTGGGGTAAATAAGGAATTCGGAGCTTTCACCTTCATCTGACCAACTACATGTTCATGCTTTATTGCCAAAACACGAGAGTGTGAGGCATATTGAGTCGGTGAGTGCTGAATTCAAGGGGAGAGGAATCACTGGCACTGAGTGAAGTGGTGGACTGTTTCCAGAAACTGCACATTTCTTTCACGGTGTTCTCTCTATGGATTTTTTATGGACTAATTTACATAGTCTCACTTTTGATATAATTTGTGATTGAAATTGATTTGTGTATGGTATTTTTATATGTACTGTCACAATATTTTCACATTTTACATCGATTAGATCTTTGGTATAGATTGTTCCACGCATGGTACATCATATTATCATTATTTTATTATTATTTTGTTATTGCACCAGATCACTTTAGCATAAAGGTTTGCACAGTTTTTTGAACACTAGATAGTGTCATCACTGTCATTTAGCGCCACTTATATTGATTTGCAGGGGTCTTTATGGGCTCTTGGAAACAATAGGAAGTTCTACTCAGTTTTATATATAAAGTGGCAGCTTTGGATCAATTCCATTAGGGTATTTTTCACAGCCTTTTCAGGGGGCTAACACCCCTTTGCTTGGCATTGAGCGCAGTGGTGAGAACTCAGGGAGGGCGTATCGATTTGAGTTTTCATACTTGTCACAATTATCCTCTTATTGTTTAAATCTTCAATCTGCACAAAGATGCAGGAAACAAATTTCAAAATACTCTCTAGATGGTACAATACACCCACAAAACTGCAAATATTCTTCCCATCCACATCGGGGCTCTGTTGGAGATCCCGAGGGGACCGGGGTAGGATTATCCACATTTTCTGGAGCTGCCCTTTATTGGAACAATACTGGAAGACTATACAACAAACGATACAAAATTTCAGAGCGCCCCATCCCGTCGGATCCGGGCTTCTTCCTACTGCATGCGACAGACATGTCGAGCAAAAAATACAAAAAATCCCTGCTCAAACATTTATTGGATGCAGCAAAATCATGTATTCCATTACTGTGGAAGTCCATCAAACCCCCTACCATAGGCATGTGGATCAGGAAAGTAGAGGACATCAGGAAAATGGAGGATCTTATCCTCACGGCCCGACATAAAAGTGAGTTATACACCAAAACTTGGTCTCCCTGTTGACTTTTATATTCTCAAGTGAAGGACAGACTCTTCTGAAGGGTGACTGAAGTCACCTGCCTAGCTAATTGTGATACGTTGACCCCTTGTACGGGGTTGTCACCGCCTCCATGTGCCCTTACCCCCCTTCCCTCTTTACCTTCTTTCCCCTCTCCTTTATCTTCTCTATATCTACGCTGCTTACAATCTTATCTCTTCTATTTTATTTTTATTTTATAAAAAGAAAACAGGCAGGAGGAAGGGGTCACCCAGATAATTTCTAGGACGGCAGAAATTCTGTTTACTGTACTCATAGTTTTGCAGAATGTAAATGTTTTTGCATTAGAAGTAGATTCAGATGTATACTATGAGAGGCTGCATCCTCAAATTTTGCACTTATACATGTTATTACTTTAGGGCGTTGCCCTTTCTTGTGTCTAAATAAAAGTTATATTTGAAAAAAAAAATGCATGAGCTGGTCGTACCGCCACCCATTTACTTTCATTAAATCCCCTTGTGATGCTAATTCCTGGAATGTGCGAATTTTCCCTCTGTTGATAATGTCTTTTAATTGTGCTTCCCTATTCAAAATCCAATTTCCTCCCACTTCCACCATCCCCGGGGGAAAGTAGGTGTTGTCTTTTAAGTAAATTAAGGGAGAATTATACTCCCACTTCTTAGTGAGGTGAATCTGGTCCCATATTTTAAATGTGAGTGCGTTATAACATGTGTGTCTGGGCCTAAATTCCTGTGGTGAGGGGGATTCCAAATCATGTGATTCAATCGTGCATTGCTTAAACCCAATTCTAAATGAACCCATCTTTTTTTATTACTTCCTTTTGCCCAATCTAGTGCCCATGATATTAAAATCGCTTTGTAATAATTGCTAAAGTCTGGGATAGCCAACCCTCCCTGTGCTTTTTCTCTACTCAACACTGTGTACGCTATCCTGGGTTTCTTATTGTCCCATACATATCCACTTATTAAATCTGTTAACGCTCTAAAATAGGTAATAGAGGTAAGGGAAAAGGGAGCATTTGCATCTTGTAGAACACCTTAGGGGCTAGCACCATTTTAACTATGTTAATTCGCCCTATCCATGAGACAGGACAATGTGATATTCTTTTAATTTCAGATCTAATTTCATTTAGAAGAGGAATGAAATTCAGCCTATATAACTTCCTAATAGATCCTGCAAGCTTTACGCCCAGGTACTTTATATTATCTCTCCAGGGGAAGTGAAACACCTCACTGAGTCTAGCGACTTCCTGTTTGTCAATATTAATTTTTAAGGCTTCTGATTTCTCAGGGTTAATTTTATAGTTTGACAGCTCACTAAATTTCCTCAATGTGGACAGCAAATTGAGGATCGTAATTCTGGGTTTAGAGATATAAAGGAGAACATCGTCGGCAAAAGCAGCCAGTTTGTGCGCCTCCTTTCCCACTGAACAGCCACTAATATCCAGATTTTTTCGGATCGTAGCTAATAAGGGTTCTAAGGTTAGGACGAATAGAAGCGGGGACAACGGGCATCCTTGTCTGGTCCCGTTTTCCATGGAAAACTGTGCTGAAGGTAGGTTATTGAGCTTCATAAATGCTGTTGGTTGATTGTACAGTATTTTAATCCATTTTAGCATTGTTGGCCCTATTCCCATTACTTCAAGCGTTTTGAATATGAATCCCCAGTCTACTCTGTCGAATGCCTTCTCGGCGTCTATCGACAGAAATAGACCTGGGGATCCACTTGATTTAATAGCCTCCAATATGAAAAGAGACTGCACCCCGTTATCTCTACCTTCTCTCACTGGGATAAATCCCACCTGGTCCGGGTGGACCAGGTAGGGCATTTTTTCCTTGAGCCGAAGCGCCAGCACCTTGGCATATAATTTAATGTCAGCATTTAAAAGCACAATCGGCCTATAGCTAGAGCATAGGGTGCGGTCTTTCCCCTCTTTAGGAATTAGCGTCACTGATGCAGTTAACGCACCCCTACACATTTCTCCCTGCTTCCCAAGCCCATTACAAACCTGACAGAGCCATGGAACCAGGGAATCTTTAAATATTTTTTCCCCCTGAATTTCCCCCCTGGTAGATATCTTTTAGATGTTTGTTTCTTATTCTTATGTGACTCTTTTTCCAATAAGTCCCTCAGCTCTTCTATGTTGTGAGGGAAGAAAAAAGTCTGGACAGCCGCACACTAGGAGAATATAATCCAACTAAATTTCTTTATTGTAAAATCAGGAACAAATCATGTACAAAGCACCATGGATAGAATGTACAGATAATCAGCTAACGCATTTCACGCTCTGCGGAGCGCTTACTCATAGCCATCCCTCAACTCTTCTCTTTTAATTATCAGTTGCTGTCATACGGGCCTATCGTTTACCATAGAGGCTTTATGAAGTTGTTCTAGTTGGTGGATTTTAGCTATGACACTTTCTTTCCTTTTAGTTCTCTCTCTCTTCTCCCCCGCGCCAATGGATATTAAGACCCCCTTATATATGCCTTGAAGGCCTCCCAAATAACAGCCCCCAAGATCTCTCTAGTATCATTGTTTAGGAAAAAAGCATCTATTTCCTGTTGGATTTTCACAGCTATCTTATCTTCCTCAAGGAGTTTTTCAATTAAACGCCAAGTGAATGGAACCCTATGAAGCCCTTTTATCTTTACCTTCAACGTGACGGGGGCGTGATCTGACAGTGTCATGATTTCTATCTTCGACTCCTCAATAGAATCCAGTAAACTGTGGTCCACCATCATGTAGTCCAGCCTTGAATAGGTCCCATGCACCGGCGAGAAGAAAGTGTAATCTCTCTCCTTTGGATGCAGTACCCTCCATACATCCATCAGTTGACATTCATGCTACTTTCTCCCTAGGCTCAATAGCAGATTTTTACTTGCCTCCCGAGTTCTAGACAACCTATACAAGGCTGGATCTAAACAGAAATTAAAATCTCCTGCCAGTATCACTTCCCCCTCTTTGAATTCCATCAGTCTATTCAGGGTCTGGGATAGGTATTCAATCGGATCTCTGTTCGGACAATAAACATTAGACAATGTATAGATCCTATCCCCTAATTTTACCTTTAAAAATAAAAAACGGCCCTCTGGGTCCACCCTCCTCTCTAACAATGTGTATTTAGTCCGTTCGCCCGTTTGATGGGCGAATCACAATAAATCCAGACCAGGAAATTTCTTGAGTCAAGCTTGATACCCTCTTCCAAAACCAGGTGCGTCTCCTACAAAAAAAACAATATCTGCATCATAGAGCTGTAACTCTTTTAACACTTTGCGCCTTTTTCCGGGAGAGTTTAACCCTTTTACGTTATATGACAAACATTTAACTTCCATCCACCCAAATTTTCAATGATTCTCTTATTTCAATCACATACGCCTCAACTTTACCCAGTATTTGTGCCAAAAAAAGAACAAAGGAAAAAATCTGCGGGAATCCCTCTCCTCACCACGAGATCACTTTTATCTGTGGTGGGAGAGGGCCCCCTCCTGCCATGATCCAGTGCCCTCCGCCACTTACCGGAGCCGTCAGCAGTGGCGGAGGCAATCTCGTCTGTCCCCTTGCTGGTTATGGAGATGAGTGAGGGGAAGATGGCCCTCACCCATCTCCATACCATAGCAGGGTGGAAGTGATGTCAAAACGTCACTTCCGTCCATACCTCTAAAAGGCACATATTTTTGTTGTCATTTTTTTCAAATGACAATTTTTTTTTTTACTGCATTTAAGTCCAAATATGAGATCTGAGGACTTTTTGACCCCAGATCTCATATTTAAGAGGACCTGTCATGCTTTTTTCTATTACAAGGGATGTTTACTTTTTTTTTAAAAAAAGTGTAAAAATAAATAAAATCAAATAAAATAAATGAGAAAAAAAATTAAAATGCCCCGTCCCGATGAGCTTGCGCACAGAAGCGAACACATACGTGAGTAGCGCCCGCTAGACCTCCTCTGTAACTCAAAACATGCAACCTGTAGAATTTTTTTAACCTCGCCTATGGAGATATTTGAGGGTAAAAGTTTGACCACATTCCACGAGAGGGCGCAATTTTGAAGCGTGACATGTTGGGTATCAATTTACTCGGCGTAACATTATCTTTCACACCATAAAAAAAATTGGGCTAATTTTACTGTTGCCTTATTTTTTTATTCAAAAAAGTGATTTTTTTCCAAAAAAGTGCGCTTGTAAGACCGCTGCGCAAATACTGTGTGAAAAAAAGTATTGCAATGACCGCCATTTTATTCTCTAGGGTGTTAGAAAAAAACAATATATAGTGTTTGGGGGTTCTAAGTAATTTTCTAGCAAAAAAACATGTAAACACCAAAATCTCAAAACAAGGCTGGTCCTTAAGTGGTTAAGGTCATCAAGGGGGCACTCTTTTCGTCTGGAGGAAAAAGGATTTTATCTCCAAATATGGAAAGGTTTATTCACAGTTATGCCCTGTACACATGGTCGGATTTTCCGACGGAAAATGTGCGATCGGAGCTTGTTGTTGGAAATTCCGACCGTGTGTGGGCTCCATTGGACTTTTTCCATCGGATTTTCCGACACACAACGTTTGAGGGCAGACTATAAAATTTTCCGACAACAAAATCCGATCGCGTCAATTCCGACCGTGTGTGGCCAATTAAAATTGTTTAATGCAGCGCACTCTCTTCTTCTTTGTGAGTTCTCACAAACTTATTTCTTTATTATTTATCATGATTTCATCAAAATATTTTGATTTGTCACATCGGACAAAAAATGTATTTATTTATTTTTTTGTTTGTATTTTTTTTCAAGCCTGATCTTGTTTTTTTATTTTTTTTACTCCAGAATATTTTTGGGTGTGTTTTGTGTGTCAAGTTACCACAACATGATTATTATCTTGTATTATTTAATCTCAAGGAGGTTGCTTGGTGTTATTGTCTCTTGTTGATTTCACATTGTATTTTTGAAATGTACCTGCCTCCTCACAAACAAACTGTCCTTTTTGAAGGAAAACACATAGGCACGTATAATTGAAACAAAAATTCCTTTATTAAGGGGTCCTTACCAAACAAAGAGGGAGGCAACGCTGGAGAAACAGCAGAAATTGGCGAAGCCTTTGGCCCCCAGGGCAGACATCAATTATTTTACTTCAAAATTGGTGGCCTGAGGAGTTCATATCTAAGGGAGTGCAGTTTGGTCCAGAAGTCCAAGAGATCATGAACAGCAGCAGATGACATCTGTGTCCCCAGGCTGTGGTCATACAAGAGACTGCATCTTTGGTCAGACCAGACTGAACCCAGGCCATCACTCTCTGGTTTTCCTTCCACGCTTCCTTTCACGCTGTGTCTGTGGTGGTGGAGTTGTGGCAGGAGGAGGAGGATGGTCCAACTCACACAGATGGGTTTTGTGTGTGATTTCGCCCCTCACCCCTTTAGTTAACCACTTCAATACAGGGCACTTAGACACCCTCCTGCCCAGACCAATTTTCAGCTTTCAGCGCTGTCGCAGTTTGAATGACAATTGCGCAGTCATGCTACACTGTGCCCAATCTAAATTTTTATCATTTTGTTCCCACAAATAGACCTTTCTTTTGGTGGTATTTGATCACCTCTGCGGTTTTTATTTTTTGCTAAACAAATAAAAAAAGTTTTGCTTTTGTTTCTGTTAAAAAAATTGTAAATAAGTAAGTTTTCTCTTTCACTGATGGGCACTGATAAGGCGGCACTGACAGGCACTGATACGGCAGCACTGATGAGGTGGCACCAATGAGCGGGCACTGACAGGCACTGACGATGGGCACTGATATGCGGCACTGATGGGCACTGGTAGGCGGCACTGATGGGTGGCACTCATATGCAGCACTGATGGGCATTGATAGGCGGTACTGATGGGCACTGATGGGTGGCACTGATGGTCACTGATGGGCGACACTGATGGGCAATGAAAGGCGGCACTGCTAGGCACTGCTGGGCACTGATAGGGTGGTGCTGATAGGCGGCACTGATAGGCGGCACTGCTGGGCACTGATAGGCGGCACTGCTGGGCACTGATACGTGGCACTGATACGCGGCACTGATATGAGGCACTGTTGGGCATCCCTGGTGGCACTGGCAGTGGTAGGCATTGAAGTGGGCACTGACTGGCAGATGCCTGGGCACAGATTGGCAGCTGCCTGGGCACACAGTGGCATTTCCCTGGTGGTCTAGGGGCATACTTGGTGGTCCAGTGTGGATCGCTTCCCTGGTGGTCCTGGGCGGCTTCCCTGGTAGTCCTGGGTAGGATCCGAGGGGGGGCTGTGCTGATAAACAATCAGCACAGACCCCCCTGTCAGGAGAGCAGCTGATCGGCTCTCCTCTGCTCGCGTCTGTCAGACGCGAGTGAGGAAAAGCCGATCACAGGCTCTTCCTATTTACATCGTGATCAGCCGTGATTGGACACGGCTGATCACGTGGTAAAGAGTCTCCGTCGGAGACTCTTTACCTAGATCGGTATTGCAGGGTGTCAGACTGACACCCCGCAACAACGATCGCCGCGATGCGCGCCCCCGGGGGTGCGCAGCGGCTTGCTATTCCTGATCACGTCATATGACGTCCGATCAGGAATATCAGACCACTTTGCTGCCGTCATTCTGTAATAGGGCGGGCGGCAAGTGGTTAAGGCTTTATAAAGAATGTCCTCACACATGAGGCGTTGCCCTTCCTGCATGTCCATCAGTTTTGTGGCAGCCATGCAGGCAAAGGCCTCTTCACGAGTGGGGAAGGCTCTGAGGGACGCAGAAGCCTCCTGAATCAGCCTGAGTGCTGAATCCTGCACAATACTCCCCTTCCTGGGTCTTTTGTTTGGAAGGTGGAGGGGAGGAACCTGAGTTTCTCTGAGGCTCCTACTGGGCCCAGCCTTCTCCTGGCTGCTACTAACCCCCGCCTCCTCTTGGCTGCCACATTCCACAGCCTCCTCCTGTGTGCCACATTCCACAGCCTCCTCCTGGCTGAGGTCTTCCTGTGTATGAAAAAGGGACATAGTTTTAGTTTTTTCTTCATCAATCACACACAATTTTCACCTCATGACTGTTGCAAACTGAATGTTGACAAACAGATTATCATTCTGAGCCCAGCATTTTTCATTCTTGTCCCAATTATTTTTGCCCTTTACACTTTGCACTTTATTAAATCAGCAATTAGTGATCAATAATAAAATCTATTAAACATCATTTATTTCTTGACCAGAAATCTGTAGAACAATGCTATACCTGGCTCCAGCTGGGCTCCTCCACTTCTTCCTGGCTGGAAGTCCCCGGTTGGACATCGGAAGCCTCAGCTGGGGTGGAAGATAGGGTGGAAGGAAGGGTTGAGAGGGATTCCCTGACTTCAGTCTGGTCTGACAGAAATTGCAGTCTCTCATAGTACCACAGCCTGGTGACATAAATGTCATCCGCTGCAGCTCCGGATCTCTGGGAATCCTTGACCTTCTTGCGCTCCCTATGATAAGTGCTCCTCAGGCCACCAATTTTGGCTTTTAAATAGGGGAAGGTTGCTGTGGGGACCACCAGCTTCACCAACTCCAGCAGTTTCTCCAGCGCTGCCTGCCTCTTTTGTTTATTATTATACTGCGGGTGTTTGATCTGCCACAGACAGGGCAGATCCCTGTATTTGTCTATGAACAGGGGGAGGAAGTTGTGGTCATTGAAGCCATCCATTTTATCTGCAAGACTCAACACAAGACAAACCCTAATGTCAGACGAAACTCTCCTAATCATGTCACAATATAAGCCTCTATCTAGAAGCAGTATAGGCCCAAGTTTAAATCTTACCTTCGTTATCACGATCGGTGCCTCCGATACTCCTTCCTCCGCTCACAGATTGTACGTACTACGCACGCGTGTTACGCTTTATATACCCTGAAACTCTTACCGCCCCTGTTATTCTTTCTAGTCTATTCCCCGCCCCTTCTCATTCGGCGCAGTGGAGAAGAGCACATGGCAGAGGCACAGCAGGTGCATGCTAATTACAGCAACGAGGAGGAGGAAAGCCCAGAGCCAGAAACGTCAGGATCCCGGAGAAGACAATTTAAGGCCTCAAATGTGTCCTTTGGGGAGATGTTGGAAATGGTCGACATACTGAAGAGGGCCGACTATGATGGGAAGTATGGACCTTACCCCAACCCCAATGTCAGAAAGGTCAAGATAATGTCGAAAGTAGTCAAGAGTCTGCACCAGAATTTTGGGGTACAATGATCCAAGGATCAACTGAGGAAGCAGTGGTCGGACCTCAAATTAAGGGAGCACGAGCAGTACAGAAGAATCAGGAGAGTGCTGCAAAAAATAAGTAGTTGTGCTGTGTTCTCATTTGTTATTTTTATTATGTTTGTGCTGCTTCATGTACTTTTCTTAACTGTTGTACAGTTTAAAATGGCAACTTTCATGTTCATGGGCACATTATTCGTTCGTTCGGCCTAGAAAACACCATGTTTTTTCCAGGTGCAGTTCAAAACATTTTTCAGGCATACTTCTGTTAACTAAATTTTGTTGTCTAGATGGGTCAGCAACTAGAGTGAAATGCAAATTAGATTCTGTGTAAGGAGAGGACACTCAGCAGCCGTTTACACATCTGGACGCTGGAGCACTAGTGTGGGACACCAGAACGCCCTTTTTATTAGGGGGTCCCACACAGGTGCTCCAGTGTATACTATAGGGGTGTCTCCATCCGTGAAGCTTGTACAAAACAGGTAAGTATTCAAGCTTGACAAAGTGACAAAATATTTCTTCATCTTGGAACTCTGCCAAAATAGACAATTGTACCCCATTTCCAAGCAATGTTTTATATTCCTATTTCTGCCATAAAATATCTGTGTGCTAAGTATACCTATTTTTTTTTACATAGGGGAGAAAAGACTCGGAGGACACCCCTCATTAGAGGAGACCACAGACCCCACACCTCACGAAGAAGTGGAAATCCCCCAAAGCCAACAAGAGGAGCAGGAGGATGGAGACGTGGTAGAAATTGTTACAACAGGTGAGTGTCTGCGACCACAGGCTCAGGTAAGAGATGGATGCCAGCATATTTTTAACACATGGTGTGTTTTTTTTTATATATTTTGAGGTGATCGTGATGTTGTGGATCCAGGTCATTTCACCAGTGAAAGTGCCCAGATCCTGATTGGGGAGATCATGGGGTGTAATAGGGACTTGGAAAACATCAAGCAAAACATCAATGATGTTCAAAACAAAATGAAGAACATCATTGATGTTTTAGGGAGAGTTTAAAACACCTCCAAATCACTTACTTTGCTGTGCTTTTTTTACTGAAAACATTTTTCACATTTTTTGACATATTCGAGAAAAGCCAAATTTTGAAGATGCACATGTGTCAACATGTGCTATCTGCCATCAGGGGAGATCAGGGGAGATCAATGTAGGTACGTTTTGTGGGTGCAACCCCTTCCTCAATAATAAAGTAGCTGAGAGGAAGGGGTTGCAGCCCCAAAACATGTTCCTTGATCCCCCGTGATGGCAGCTAGCACATATTGACATTCGGCAATTTGTGTGCATCTTCAAAATTTGGCTTTTCCAGGGGTGACTTCACCCCATCTGAATGCAATATCAAACACAGTTTATAAATACTCATGTCTGATATTGCCTTCAATTTATAACAAAGTTGAACTTTGTAAGTTCCAGATTTGTGTATTTCTTGTTGGTTTTAAACATGCCTGTTTTACCTTAAATGGACATTTCTACTTTTATTAATGTGACCCAAAAAATTGTTATACAACAAACATGTTGGTTTGTTTTAAAAACCTTTTATAAATGCACATGTGATTGTGCTGGTATTAAAAAAGATTGATAATTAATAATGTGTGGATTCTTCTTTCAATGCTCTGTAACTTTTGGTGTATTAAAATTGGTGTTTTCTGGGACAATGGGGGTGATTTCCTAAGGGCAAATCCACTTTGCACTACAAGTGCAGTTTCTGTGCAGTCTCAAGTGAACTTGTAGTGCAATGTGTCTTTGCCTTTAATAAATAACACCGAACAGTGCTTTCTAATGTTACACAATCACGCCATTTTCAGGACTCCCCAAATTTATTCCAGGGTCAGTTAAAAGAATCACAAGCAGTAAATGTCAGCAAATATTTTAGTAGTTAAAATTTGTTTTTTATTTAAAAAATGTCTCAGACATTGTCTGGCATATTGATGGCCCCCTACCCGCAAAGTATTCAAGGTATCTTAGACGGACCTCGTGGGCACTCGGGGGGGAAAGCCAGGATGGCCAGATTCAAGCGCCATCAGGGTTGGTTAATTTACATGAATTCCAGATTCAGGCCCAACTGAGTCAGCAAGGTTCGCAGAATTTCATCCTGATGTGATTCAGTTTATACTCCGCCATGTGTATGGGTGTAAGAAATAGGCGGAACCAGCTGGCCATTGGTAATTAAAAACCCTCTGGTCCGGGGTGAGGGTCCTCATAGGGAATGGCCGCATAAGATGGTCCCCCAGTGTAAATGCTTCATCCGCAATGAAGACGAATCTTCTGGAGGTGGCAAGACCAAGCTGCCATTCTGGAGACGCCTGTAGAACTCCGTCTGGACGATGACTCCACCATCTGACATCCGGCCATTCTTCCCCATGTCCACATACAGGAACTCATAAGTAGCAGACACCACCGCCAACATCACAATACTATTGAACCCCTTATAGTTGTAATAGTATGACCCCAAGTTGGGTGGTGGGACGATGTGGAAGTGTTTCCCATCAATTACCCCGACGCAGTTAGGAAAGTCCCATCGCTGGGCAAAGTGGGGGGCCACAGTCTGCCATTCCTGTGGGTTGGAAGGAAACTGTGGAGTCAAAAAAGAAAAAGAAATTATTCATTTTGCACATAAACATGGAAAGCAGATTAGTCACAAACATTCTTGGCCAACATCAGTATAACATTTATTTTAGGGAGTATTTAAAGACAAAGGTATAAGGTCCACCTATCAGATTCCTCCCCCCTCTCATGGGCCATTTGAAAAATGTTATGGGGGGAGATGTTTTGGACAGGTAACCCTCTCCACTTCATTGAGGGATGAATGCATAAATAAGGTGTATTACTTTGGCCAGCCCCTCCTTACTTACACTATTGGCAGCCCACTGGATAGGTAAGAAGTGTCATAATACAAAGATATAAATACACACTGTACACATTTTAGCACATTTTTACATTCTGCTATTACCTATCAAGATAATAATAGGATACAAAAAACTTTAAACAGTACCATTTGAAAGTATTCAGGCAGGCCCTTGCCCTTGCTGAGTTAGCAGTTGGGGGAAGGGAGTGTTCCAAATGATTTTGTGAACCCCCCCAAAAAAAGCCTCTGGCACTCTGTCTAAATTTCAAGAACACATCACAATTTTCAACATTTTAGGGGGTATTAAGGCTAAAGCACTACTATGGAGCTGACAAAATATATTGTTAAGTGACTACACAAGGTGAATATAGGACCAGGAGAGCATGCAGGGGAGGTAAGGGAAGGCAAATATGTATGAAGGACAAAAAAATTACATAAAAATCCAGCATGCATGAGGACAAAGGGGACATTCACAGCATATTACAATCATGGTAATTAGGGAATGAGGAAAGAAATACATTACATTATCAAACATTAAATACAATAAAATGTGATGTTAAAGGATAAAAATCTTACCTTCATATACTACTTCTGCAGGACCTGGATGATGGCAGAACAGGTCTCTGGGATAATGATCCACAGAGCCTGGGGGGAGATGCCTGTCGAGAACTTGAGGACCTGCAGACTTCTCCCCGTCGCCAAGTACCGCAGGGTGGCGACTAGCCTCTGCTCCGGAGTGATGCCTTGCCTCATGCAGGTATCCTGCCTGCTGATATAAGGGGTCAGCAAAGCCAACAAACGGTGAAATATGGAGTCCATCATCCGGAGAAAGTTCCTGAAATCATCAGGATTATTCTCACGGATCTCACGGAGCAAAGGCATATGAGAGAACTGGTCACGCTGGAGCAACCAATTCTTGGTCCATGAACTCCTCCCCACCCTGTTCATGGACTGGGCTTGTGTCAAGGTAAGGACACCAACACCAAGCCCCCACACAGCACGAACTCTACGATGAGTACGTATATGCAACATGGCTAGAAAACGGTCGACTGCTCAGAACGAAGTAACAGAACGCATTGAAGAACAGCAAGGCCTGTGAAGAGCGACCTGAAAATCAGTAACGAACTAACAAGAACACAATGACAAGTCAAGGGTAACTTGCTGCACGCACTGAAGACCAGATACAAACCCACAAGCACAAACTGAACAGCAGAAATACGATCTGAAAACCACAAGTCTGAAAAAGCGTCAATCGTCTTCCACCAAACTTTTATTAACACAAGATTAGTAAAAGGAGCCCAAAGGGTGCCGCACTTGGTTCTGAACTGCCCTTTTATAGTCTCGTCGTACGTGGTGTACTTCACCGTGTTCTTGGCGTTCAGAAATTCTGACAACTTTGTGCGACCGTGTGTATGCAAAACAAGTTTGAGCCAACATCCGTTGGAAAAAATCCATGGATTTTGTTGTCGGAATGTTCGATCAATGTCAGATCGTGTGTACAGGGCATAAGAGCTGTGAAAATGTGGAATAGATTCCCTCCAGAGGTGGTTCTGGCCAGCTCAGTAGATTGCTTTAAAAAAGGCCTGGATTCTTTCCTAAATGTACATAATATAACTGGATACTGACATTTATAGGTAAAGTTGATACAGGCAAAATCCGATTTGCCTCTCAAGGGATCAGGAAGGAATTGTTTTCCCTGCTGGAGCAAATTGGATCATGCTTTGCTGTCTTCCTCTGCATCAACTGTGGGTGTAGGATTGTGTATATGGGATTGTATGTTTTTTTTTTTTTTTTTACTGCATGGACTTATGTAATATATTGCAGTGAACATACACAAACGCACCTCAATATACTGCAGTAAACGTGCACTAATGCACCTTAATATACTGCAGTAAACACGCCCTGAAACCCTAAACTATAAAAATGAATGATCGCATGACACTCACACTGCACTATCACTATTTTCACTCTACACTATAGCACACTAACTTGCTACTAGCAATGAACAGACCCCTTTTCTATCTCAAAAAACAAGAGATACAAAGAATTCTTCAATGAGGAACAAGCATGGTTAGCAAAAATATAAATGTTTAATATAGAAAATTAATTATATGAAATAATACCACATATACACCAGATAGAGTCATGAATAGACAATAAATAAACCAATACCAACTAATACCAATTAAAATTGACAACGTTGTCGGGAACAAAAAGCACAACATGCAGATGGCCACCACTACACATACATACACATGAAATTGGCCAGCTGGACTTTTGAAGTCTCTAATAAGTTGAGGCTGGATAGGAGTAGAAAGCCAATAAATAACAGTGTATGGCCTTAAATGGGAAGGAGTCCGCAGTATACACTGCCAATAGCAAGCCCAGATATGACTGCAGATGGATAGACACACTTTGTTGATGGTAGCACTGACAAGTGGAGGTCAACTGTGGCAAATAACATGCATAAACAGCTATGTCAGTGCTAAGCAAGGGTGCAGGGGATGATGGTGCACCTATGTGGCTATGGAAGTATAACAACAGCGTGTAAGAGGGAGCGATCTCACCAAGCCATGGAAATCCAGATACTGCAGGTAAGTGGGGCAGTCCAATCCTCCATGGATTTGATCATCATCTGGTCAGGATAGAGTGGCCGATAAGTCCAGACAGGTAGACGCCCGCCAGGTAAGTGGAAGTGAGGGGATAGAGTGGCGTGTCACCTGTTAGCGGGGTAGAGCGCAATGATATCCTGGTTACTTGCTGATTCCGTGCTGCGGGGCAATCACCGGACGATCGACCGGGCTTGAGTGACTTCAGCAGTGGCGAATCAAATCCCAGGGGCTAGTGGGTGGATCTGCACGGGTGCTACAACGGGCGTGATGGCGTCATGCTGACGCGTTTCATCCGTAAAGGATTTCCTCAGAGCATGCGCAGTAATTGCGGTAGGCGGCTTAAGTAGAGATGCCAATTAAAGACGTAAATACGTCAAGTAGCCGCTAATTAGGCGCCTGCGCAACAAATAGACAGCCATACAAGTGAAAAAGACACACACAACAACACATGATAATAGTAATAATAGTGAAGTGGGCCAGTCCATGGGTGCAGCACCACCACCAAGGACAGGATATGAAAGAGGAGAGGGGGAGGAAAAAAGAAAGGAGAAAATTATTAAACATGGAGAAGAAAAGAAGGAGGGAATATGGTAATCTGAACTTGAAAGTAGTGATCAACACTATAACAGAGAGACATGGGGATTTTTTCTCCAAGAACTAGGTTGTAAGGAATACTGATAAATTGCATTCATTATTTAACCCGTGTGGGGACATACTGTCAAGGGTATATATCCACATTTTTTCTTTCTGACAGAGAATTCTGTCGAAGTCACCCCTCCTATGAGGGAGGTTTAGTTTATAAATACCCTTGACAGTAAGTCCCGTGGGGTCCCCACCATGATGATCAAGGAAATGTAAGGGGATGGGGCGCTCGTCGTCTTTACTGAGGATGCTCTGCACGTGTTCACTGATCCTGGTCTTAAGTTTTCTTTTTGTTTTTCCCACATATTTTTTGCCACAGGGGCAGGTGATCATATAGACCACTCGTGTGGTATTACAGTTGATAAAATTATGAATTCTAAACTGTTTCTGACCATCAGAGTCAGTGAAGACGTCAGTGCGTTCCACATACTTGCATATACTGCATCTGCCGCATTTAAACATGCCTTTAAGAGGTGGAAGTTGAGTCAGCCAATTTTGGCTGTGTGACCTCAAGTACTCGGAGTGGATCAGATGATCCCTAAGGTTCCGGGAACGTCGAGCGGTGAGGAGAGGGCGTTCACCTACTATTTCACCCAATATAGGGGAATCTGTAAGGATGTGCCAGTGGTTATCAAGTATGGTCCGAATCTGTTTCCATTGAGAACCATACTTGGTAATGATCCTAGGGGGCCCATAGTCATTATTAGATGCCTTAGATTTTATTCTTTTTGTGAGGAGTTGTTGTCGATCGGTCTGGGCAGCTCTTTTCTTTGCTGTTCTAATGACCCCATGGGAATAGCCCCTGTCTCGGAATCTATCATATAAGTCCCTGGCTTCAATGTCAAAGTCTTGTTGTGTGGAGCAGTTTCTGCGGATACGCAGGAACTGGCCCACGGGTATCCCTCTGATCAGCGATCTAGGATGGTCACTTGTAGCCTGGAGGAGCGTATTGGCCGCTGTTGGTTTTCTATACGTTTTGGTACTAATCCTCCCATTGCTAGCGGTAAGGGCGAGGTCCAGGAAGGAAAGGGTATGCTGATGGGCTGTATAGGTAAGCCTAATGTTTCTATCATTGATGTTAAGTTCATCCATAAATAGCGCCAATTCCTGTTCTGTACCCGCCCACACCATAAATACATCATCGATGTACCTCAGCCAGACGCGACTATGGCTGAGGTACATCGAGGAGTGGTAGACACATTCCTCCTCCCACATGCCCAGATGAAGGCATGCATAAGATGGGGCCCACGGTGCACCCATTGAGGTGCCTCTAATTTGTCGATAGTAGGACCCCATGAACTGAAAACAATTATGCTCCAATAAAAATCTAAGCAAATCACAGATAAATTCATTTTGATGCCCCAGGTCAGGAAATTTCTTATCAAGGAAGAAGTGACCCTCAAAACAAAGAGGAAAGGGAAGCTTTGGATGCACTTGTTTCACTTCTAATAGAAAATGAGGACTCTGACTCGGACTCTGAGACGCCCCCTTTGCAGGTTGCCCATGCCCGCACCGCCAATCTACCTATTAAATCGAACAAAATGCCACCTCTATCCAAACACAAAGCCATTGAATTCTTCCTGGCACAGGTTAAAAGAGACTTATCCATGGTCAATTGGAAATATAGGGGCTTAGATAACCTCACCAGGGATGAGAGAAAGGCCCTAAGAGAACTAGAGGAGACCTCTGGTATCGTAATTAAGGGCAGTGACAAAGGGGGCAATATAGTCCTCCTTACTGAGGACCAATACGAAACTGAAGTACTTAGACTTTTAGGTGATAAACTCACTTATCACAAACTGGATATAAATCCCTTCCCCGGAATCATCAAAGAGCTTAATTACCAGCTGAGTCTGGCTGTGGAAGAAAAATTGATTACCAAAAAGGAGTTTAATTTTCTTAAGGTGTCCGAGTTTAATACACCTACCTTCTACATTATACCAAAGCTC
Source organism: Aquarana catesbeiana (assembly GCA_037953035.1). Classification (NCBI taxonomy): domain Eukaryota; kingdom Metazoa; phylum Chordata; class Amphibia; order Anura; family Ranidae; genus Aquarana; species Aquarana catesbeiana. Next base: position 994,768 of record JBBHAA010000218.1, read on the forward strand.
CATAAATCCCTAACAAATCCCCCCGGTAGGCCCATCGTATCGGCAGTGAATGGTCCCCTTGAAAAAACGGGCAAATTCATTGATGCACTAATCAAGGAATTGGTATCTGACCTGCCCTCATATGTACAGGACACTGGGCATGTACTATCCTATTTAGAGAACGTGGTCCTACCGGAGGGATCAATGCTAGTTGGGATTGATGTTGAATCCTTATACACATCAATTCCCCACACTTGGGGACTAAAAGCAACTCACTTCTTCCTTGATAAGAAATTTCCTGACCTGGGGCATCAAAATGAATTTATCTGTGATTTGCTTAGATTTTTATTGGAGCATAATTGTTTTCAGTTCATGGGGTCCTACTATCGACAAATTAGAGGCACCTCAATGGGTGCACCGTGGGCCCCATCTTATGCATGCCTTCATCTGGGCATGTGGGAGGAGGAATGTGTCTACCACTCCTCGATGTACCTCAGCCATAGTCGCGTCTGGCTGAGGTACATCGATGATGTATTTATGGTGTGGGCGGGTACAGAACAGGAATTGGCGCTATTTATGGATGAACTTAACATCAATGATAGAAACATTAGGCTTACCTATACAGCCCATCAGCATACCCTTTCCTTCCTGGACCTCGCCCTTACCGCTAGCAATGGGAGGATTAGTACCAAAACGTATAGAAAACCAACAGCGGCCAATACGCTCCTCCAGGCTACAAGTGACCATCCTAGATCGCTGATCAGAGGGATACCCGTGGGCCAGTTCCTGCGTATCCGCAGAAACTGCTCCACACAACAAGACTTTGACATTGAAGCCAGGGACTTATATGATAGATTCCGAGACAGGGGCTATTCCCATGGGGTCATTAGAACAGCAAAGAAAAGAGCTGCCCAGACCGATCGACAACAACTCCTCACAAAAAGAATAAAATCTAAGGCATCTAATAATGACTATGGGCCCCCTAGGATCATTACCAAGTATGGTTCTCAATGGAAACAGATTCGGACCATACTTGATAACCACTGGCACATCCTTACAGATTCCCCTATATTGGGTGAAATAGTAGGTGAACGCCCTCTCCTCACCGCTCGACGTTCCCGGAACCTTAGGGATCATCTGATCCACTCCGAGTACTTGAGGTCACACAGCCAAAATTGGCTGACTCAACTTCCACCTCTTAAAGGCATGTTTAAATGCGGCAGATGCAGTATATGCAAGTATGTGGAACGCACTGACGTCTTCACTGACTCTGATGGTCAGAAACAGTTTAGAATTCATAATTTTATCAACTGTAATACCACACGAGTGGTCTATATGATCACCTGCCCCTGTGGCAAAAAATATGTGGGAAAAACAAAAAGAAAACTTAAGACCAGGATCAGTGAACACGTGCAGAGCATCCTCAGTAAAGACGACGAGCGCCCCATCCCCTTACATTTCCTTGATCATCATGGTGGGGACCCCACGGGACTTACTGTCAAGGGTATTTATAAACTAAACCTCCCTCATAGGAGGGGTGACTTCGACAGAATTCTCTGTCAGAAAGAAAAAATGTGGATATATACCCTTGACAGTATGTCCCCACACGGGTTAAATAATGAATGCAATTTATCAGTATTCCTTACAACCTAGTTCTTGGAGAAAAAATCCCCATGTCTCTCTGTTATAGTGTTGATCACTACTTTCAAGTTCAGATTACCATATTCCCTCCTTCTTTTCTTCTCCATGTTTAATAATTTTCTCCTTTCTTTTTTCCTCCCCCTCTCCTCTTTCATATCCTGTCCTTGGTGGTGGTGCTGCACCCATGGACTGGCCCACTTCACTATTATTACTATTATCATGTGTTGTTGTGTGTGTCTTTTTCACTTGTATGGCTGTCTATTTGTTGCGCAGGCGCCTAATTAGCGGCTACTTGACGTATTTACGTCTTTAATTGGCATCTCTACTTAAGCCGCCTACCGCAATTACTGCGCATGCTCTGAGGAAATCCTTTACGGATGAAACGCGTCAGCATGACGCCATCACGCCCGTTGTAGCACCCGTGCAGATCCACCCACTAGCCCCTGGGATTTGATTCGCCACTGCTGAAGTCACTCAAGCCCGGTCGATCGTCCGGTGATTGCCCCGCAGCACGGAATCAGCAAGTAACCAGGATATCATTGCGCTCTACCCCGCTAACAGGTGACACGCCACTCTATCCCCTCACTTCCACTTACCTGGCGGGCGTCTACCTGTCTGGACTTATCGGCCACTCTATCCTGACCAGATGATGATCAAATCCATGGAGGATTGGACTGCCCCACTTACCTGCAGTATCTGGATTTCCATGGCTTGGTGAGATCGCTCCCTCTTACACGCTGTTGTTATACTTCCATAGCCACATAGGTGCACCATCATCCCCTGCACCCTTGCTTAGCACTGACATAGCTGTTTATGCATGTTATTTGCCACAGTTGACCTCCACTTGTCAGTGCTACCATCAACAAAGTGTGTCTATCCATCTGCAGTCATATCTGGGCTTGCTATTGGCAGTGTATACTGCGGACTCCTTCCCATTTAAGGCCATACACTGTTATTTATTGGCTTTCTACTCCTATCCAGCCTCAACTTATTAGAGACTTCAAAAGTCCAGCTGGCCAATTTCATGTGTATGTATGTGTAGTGGTGGCCATCTGCATGTTGTGCTTTTTGTTCCCGACAACGTTGTCAATTTTAATTGGTATTAGTTGGTATTGGTTTATTTATTGTCTATTCATGACTCTATCTGGTGTATATGTGGTATTATTTCATATAATTAATTTTCTATATTAAACATTTATATTTTTGCTAACCATGCTTGTTCCTCATTGAAGAATTCTTTGTATCTCTTGTTTTTTGTTATGCTCTCTAATTCAGAGGAACACATCCACTTATTATAATTTGGATGTCAGCAGTTATTAGCATATGTAAGCAGTCTCTATGTGGGTGATTCCCCTTCTGTTTACAGCTATTAGTTATCTAAGCAAAGTGTTAGTTTCATTATTTCTTTTGTTGTTTTACCCTTTTCTATCTCTCTCCACTCCAACTCTATTCCTTACACTTATTCAGAACAAAATCTTAATCAGATCACTACTGTATATTTATATATGGCCAGAATATAGAGAACTTTACTCTGACATGTTACATGTAACCTAGGATTCATTATATTCTGCTGCTTGGACATAATTGTAATGTGTAGTTATGTGTATGTGAAAGGTCGGCTTCAATCATACATGACTCAGAGCCATCATCTTATATTCCTCTCTATAGGTGAGGGTCTGCCGGATCAGATTCTGCTGGATGAACTCGGACATTCCCTGACTCTGGAGCTGAAAGGTAAATAAAACCTGTAGTGTATCTATCATAGGAATCACTTTGTGTAAGGTGCGTAGATTATTCTGCAACCCCAGTGTCATATGCGAGGATATGAATAAGGCCAGATAGCTTAACTCGCCTTCCTATCAAAGCACAACAAAGTCCTTTAACTTTCTTAACTTTATTTGTGAAATAACAGCAGAGATTTTGTAGATGAGTTTGTAGATGTTGCAGGGTGTTAAGAGAGAGCTTCTCTATGGTGTCCGTTTATGAAGCAGTGATCAGCGGTGATCCCAAGGATCACCGCTGATCACAGTCCATAAACAGTTTATGAAACAGTGATAATCGGGGGAGAACATGTTTGAACTTGTTCTCCCGCCGATTATCTCTACACACGGAGAATTCTCATGAATGACACAGTAAGGGCCAGTTTATGAAGCGGTGATCTCACCGCTTCACTGGCAATCTGAGTCAGAATTCACACTCCCAGGTTCACCAGCTCAGAGGTGGTGAATCGGGGAGTGAAGAGGAAATCTGGGGGGATCTGAGGGGGAAGGAGGAAGATTTTTAACTTCCTTATGCCTCGTTCAGACCCCCCAACACTGTTAGCATGTCCCCCTGTCATATTTATGTGTATACATATATATACATATAATGTGTATATATATATATATATATATATATATATATATATATATATATATATATATATATATATATATATATATAATGTGTGTGTGTATATACATGCATATATAATGTGTGTGTGTGTGTATACATATAAAATATTTTATTAACATTAATCGTCCGTGTATTGAGCGGTGATAATTTATCACCGCTTAATAAACTGACATCTCTGTATTTCTGGTGCTGTAATCTCGTAAAGTCTCACGAGATTCCAGTATCAGGGGCCGTTCTCCACTGTTTGAAGCATTTGTAGATCTCTTCACTCCTCCAAAGGTGAAGCGATCTACAAAGCTTCATAAACTGGCACACAGAGGAGAAAAATCTTCACTGTGAATGCCAGAGAACGAAGCAGTGAATAGATTTCACTGCTTCATAAACGGACACCTATGTGGAGTGCTTATCCAGGGAAGGAGGTAAAAAAAAGAATGCTTATTGCAAGGTTTGCCAGCTTGTACTTACAGAGTCTTCCATAAGTGAAAAAGACCAGAGGTCTGGCTAAACAGGAAAAGGAACAGGGAGAAACCAACTAATGAATTTAGACAGGGAGAGTGGGCTAATCCATTCTCTCTACCAGAGAATTGAAAGGTTACTATGGCAACCAGACTCTAGTTGATCAGAAAAGTAAACACTGTGAAAAGAGAGACAGGGCAAACAAACTAGGGACTCTTGTTCCATGATACTCCCCGTCTGGTATCTGGAGATACCACTATTACTAACTATGTGGTACATATGTGAAAACAAAACAACAGTTCATAACATCATGTACACATAATAATGCAATATCAAGTCTCCAAAGTCCCTTCCAGCAATTGAGGCCAGCGGGGTGCACTGTTCGGGATGCTTGAGAGCACCACAATGCCTTTGAAGATTCCCAGAATGGGTGTTCAGTCCTTTTCTTTGTTATAGTCCGCTTTGGCCATTAAAAGGATGGTTTCTGTACTGGGCCTTGTAAAGATTTTCACAGTCCCTTGTCTGACAATTTTTACTTCGAGTTTGCGGACCTTCCCATCTGCACTAGGGATGGATTTAATGATGAGACCTATAGGCCACTCATTTTGTAGCACCTGCTTGTCTCTTAACAGAACGACATCTACTTCTTGAATGTTCTGTTTGACAGCTTGCCATTTGCGACATTCCTGAAGTGTGACAAGATATTCGCGCCTCCAACAGTCCCAAAAGGTGCCAGCGAGGCACTGCACCTGTCTCCATTGGCATTTATACAGGTTTTTTTAATTGAAGTCCCCGACTGGAGTGGGAATGTCACCTATCTTCTGTGTGAGGAGCATTGCTAGGGTCAGAATGCTTGGTGATTCTGGATCTGTTGATACTAGAATCAAAGCCCTTGCATTGACAATGGCTAACACTTCGGCCATAAATGTGGTTAGCACTTCATGGGTGAGTCGAGCTAAGCTAGTAGTCATCATCATAGAGTTTAAAATGCGTTGAGTCACTCCGATCATGCATTCCCATGCTCCACCCATGTGAGAGGAATGAGGGTAGTTGAATATCCACATGCACCATTGATCACGCAGATACTTTTGGATGCTGGAATCTTCAATGTCTTCAGTGTCTATTTGTAATTCCTTACATGCTCCAATGAAATTGGTTCCACGGTCAGAACATATTTGTTTGACTGGTCCCCTGATTGCAAAGAATCTTCTGATATGTCAACTGTGGCAGTTGATTGTTTTGAGATGTTGGCGAGTAGGGGAGTGGGATCTCAAGTTGTTCAAGGAACTTTAAAGAATCCTTCCATGTTTCCCATTCTTTTTGTCTTTCTGGAGGCAATGAGAAGTCCCAGCTACCCGATTTGTCTTTGTAGAGCTCCTTGTCCATCAACCTCAGGGATTCCCTATATTCTATTGAAGGTGCTTGTTTTTTATCGTCCCTTGTAGCCTAGAACACTGTGCACCCTAGGTTATCAGTGCATTTCTCTAACCCAGGAAGCTCTCGTTGTGCTCCGATGACATGCCTATGTCTCCCTTTGATCCCGAGCATCTCCTTAACATGAAAGTGGTTCAGACTTGGCTCAAAGATAGATGCACGTTTTCCAGCAAGTTTGTACATAGGGTTTCTACATTGTCAAGCCTGCGTGTCTTGTCAATGCATACTTCGCCTACTATCACCCATCCAAGTCAAGCCTCTCGGTGCATGGGTCATCATGTTCCCCATCCCGTTGTTTGCTGATTTTATGAGCTCTCATAATGTCCCCACCGAGTAGCAGCAATATTTGGGCGCTTTCGTCTAGTAATGGGATGCGGTCAGCTATTGCCTCGAGATGAGGGTGGAGGCGTGCCACGTCTGGTATCGGGATTTCACTCCTATCCTCTGCCATGTGATTACACTCGATAAGTGTGGGGAGTGGCATCTTTACCTTACCATCCAGGGAACATATGATGTAGCCATTTACTCTCCTCCCTGTTGTCTCTATTCGTCCTGCGCACATTCGGAGCATGTAAGGGGAGGCGTTATCTTGTATGTTGAATAGGTTAAAGAATTCCGATCTAACCAACGATCGATTGCTCTAATCATTGATGATAGCATACATTCTTACAGCTCTTTCCAGTTGTCCCTCTGGGTGCACTGTAACAAGGCATATCTTCGAACAAGATCTACCTTCGCCTCTATCTCCGCAAATCTCAGTACATTTAGATGTTACTGATGAGGGAGGTGTCTTAACCACTTGCCGACCGCCTCACGCCTATATACGTGAACAGAGCGGCACGGGCAGGCAAAATCACGTACCTGGTACGTGATTGCCTTCCCGCGGGCGGGGGATCCGATCGGACCCCCCCGGTGCCAGCGGCGGTCGGCATTTGGCTGGGAGCGTTGAGAGACGAGGGGGAGGCCATCCGATCGTGGCCCCCCCTCGCGATTGCTCCCAGCCAATGAGAAACATCCCCTGCCTCTGTATAGTACACAGAGGCAGAGGATGTGATGTCATCTCTCCTCGGCTCAGCAGTTTCTGTTCCGTCGCCGAGGAGACATGACATGTGAGTGAGTGCACAACATTACACAACACAGTAGAACATGCCAGGCACACTAAACACCCCCGATCCCCCCCAATCACCCCTCCCCCCCCATCACAAACTGACACCAAGCAGTTTTTTTTTTTTTTTTACTGCATTGGTGTCAGTTTGTGACAGTTAGAAGTGTTAGGTCAGTTAGGGTTAGCCCCCTGTAGGTCTAGGGTACCCCCCTAACCCCCCCTAATAAAGTTTTAACCCCTTGATCACCCCCCATCACCAGTGTCACTAAGCGATCATTTTTCTGATCGCTGTATTAGTGTCACTGGTTCCGCTAGTTAGGGACGTAAATATTTAGGTTTGCCGTCAGCATTTTATAGCGTCAGGGACCCCCATATACTACCTAATAAATGTTTTAACCCCTTGATTGCCCCCTAGTTAACCCTTTCACCACTGATCACCGTATAACTGTTACGGGTGACGCTGGTTAGTTCGTTCATTTGTTATAGTTTCAGGGCACCCGCCGTTTATTACCGAATAAAGGTTTAGCCCCCTGATCGCCCGGCGGTGATATGCGTCGCCCCAGGCAGCGTCAGATTAGCGCCAGTACCGCTAACACCCACGCACGCACCATACACCTCCCTTAGTGGTATAGTATCTGAACGCATCAATATCTGATCCGATCAGATCTATACTAGCGTCCCCAGCAGTTTAGGGTTCCCAAAAATGCAGTGTTAGTGGGATCAGCCCAGATACCTGCTAGCACCTGCGTTTTGCCCCTCCGCCCGGCCCAGCCCAGCCCACCCAAGTGCAGTATCGATCGATCACTGACACTTACAAAACACTAAACGCATAACTGCAGCGTTCGCAGAGTCAGGCCTGATCCCTGCGATCGCTAACAGTTTTCTTGGTAGCGTTTTGGTGAACTGGCAAGCACCAGCGCCTAGTACACCCCAGTCGTAGTCAAACCAGCACTGCAGTAACACTTGGTGACGTGGCGAGTCCCATAAGTGCAGTTCAAGCTGGTGAGGTGGCAAGCACAAGTAGTGTCCCGCTGCCACCAAAAAGACAAACACAGGCCCGTCGTGCCCATAGTGCCCTTCCTGCTGCATTCGCCAATCCTAATTGGGAACCCACCACTTCTGCAGCGCCCGTACTTCCCCCATTCACATCCCCAACCAAATACAGTCGGCTGCATGAGAGGCATTTTTATGTCCTCCCGAGTACCCCTACCCAGCGAACCCCCCCAAAAAAGATGTCGTGTCTGCAGCAACCGCGGATATAGGCGTGACACCCGCTATTATTGTCCCTCCTGTCCTGACAATCCTGGTCTTTGCATTGGTGAATGTTTTGAACGCTACCATTCACTAGTTGAGTATTAGCGTAGGGTACAGCATACGCACACTTTCACAGGGTCTCCCAAGATGCCATCGCATTTTGAGAGACCCGAACCTGGAACCGATTACAGTTATAAAAGTTAGTTACAAAAAAAGTGTAAAAAAAAAAAACACAAACAAAAATAAAAAAAAATAGTTGTCGTTTTATTGTTCTCTCTCTCTCTCTATTCTCTCTATTGTTCTGCTCTTTTTTACTGTGTTCTATTCTGCAATGTTTTATTGTTATTATGTTTTATCATGTTTGCTTTTCAGGTATGCAATTTTTTATACTTTACTGTTTACTGTGCTTTATTGTTAACCATTTTTTTGTCTTCAGGTACGCCATTCACGACTTTGAGTGGTTATACCAGAATGATGCCTGCAGATTTAGGTATCATCTTGGTATCATTCTTTTCAGCCAGCGGTCGGCTTTCATGTAAAAGCAATCCTAGCGGCTAATTAGCCTCTAGACTGCTTTTACAAGCAGTGGGAGAGAATCCCCCCCCACCGTCTTCCGTTGTTTTCTCTGGCTCTCCTGTCTCAACAGGGAACCTGAGAATGCAGCCGGTGATTCAGCCAGCTGACCATAGAGCTGATCAGAGACCAGAGTGGCTCCAATCATCTCTATGGCCTAAGAAACCGGAAGCTACGAGCATTTTATGACTTAGATTTCGCCGGATGTAAACAGCGCCATTGGGAAATTGGGGAAGCATTTTATCACACCGATCTTGGTGTGGTCGGATTCTTTGAGGGCAGAGGAGAGATCTAGGGTCTAATAGACCCCAATTTTTAAAAAAAAAGAGTACCTGTCACTACCTATTGCTATCATAGGGGATATTTACATTCCGTGAGATAACAATAAAAATGATTAAAAAAAAAAATGAAAGGAACAGTTTAAAAATAGGATAAAAAAGAAAAAAAATAATAAAGAAAAAAAAAAAATAGCACCCCTGTCCCCCCCTGCTCTCGCGCTAAGGCGAACGCAAGCGTCGGTCTGGCGTCAAATGTAAACAGCAATTGCACCATGCATGTGAGGTGTCACCGCGAACGTCAGATCGAGGGCAGTAATTTTAGCAGTAGACCTCCTCTGTAAATCTAAAGTGGTAACTTGTAAAGGCTTTTAAAAATGTATTAATTTTGTTGCCACTGCACGTTTGTGCGCAATTTTAAAGCATGTCATGTTTGGTATCCATGTACTCGGCCTAAGATCATCTTTTTTATTTCATCAAGCATTTGGGCAATATAGTGTGTTTTAGTGCAGTAAAATTTAAAAAAGTGTGTTTTTTCCACAAACTTTTTTTTTTTTTCCAAAAAAAAAATTAAACACCCACCATTTTAATCTGTAGGGCATTTGCTTTAAAAAATATATAATGTTTGGGGGTTCAAAGTAATTTTCTTGCAAAAAAAAAATATTTTTTTCATGTAATCAAAAAGTGTCAGAAAGGGCTTTGTCTTCAAGTGGTTAGAAGAGAGGGTGATGTGTGACATAAGCTTCTAAATGTTGTGCATAAAATGCCAGGACAGTTCAAAACCCCCCCAAATGACCCCATTTTGGAAAGTAGACACCCCAAGCTATTTGCTGAGAGGCATGTCGAGTCCATGGAATATTTTATATTGTGACACAAGTTGCAGGAAAGACAATTTTTTTTTTTTGCACAAAGTTGTCACTAAATGATATATTGCTCAAACATGCCATGGGGATATGTGAAATTACACCCCAAAATACATTCTGTTGCTTCTCCTGAGTATGGGGATACCACATGTGTGAGACTTTGTGGGAGCCTAGCCACGCACGGGACCCCGAAAACCAAGCACCGCCTTCAGGCTTTCTAAGGGCGTAAATTTTTGATTTCACTCTTCACTGCCTATCACAGTTTCGGAGGCCATGGAATGCCCAGGTGGCACAAACCCCCCCCCAAATGACCCCATTTTGGAAAGTAGATACCCCAAGCTATTTGCTGAGAGGTATAGTGAGTATTTTGCAGACCTCACTTTTTGTCACAAAGTTTTGAAAATTGAAAAAAGAAAAAAAAAATTTTTCTGGTCTTTTTTCGTTTTCAAAAACAAATGAGAGCTGCAAAATACTCACCATGCCTCTCAGCAAATAGCTTGGGGTGTCTACTTTCCAAAACGGGGTCATTTGGGGGGTTTGTGCCATCTTGGCATTTTATGGCCTTCAAAACTATGTTAGGTAGTGAGGAGTGAAATCAAAAATTTACGCCCTTAGAAATCCTGAAGGCGGTGCTTGGTTTTCGGGGCCCCGTACGCAGCTAGGCTCTCAAAAAGTCCCACACATGTGGTATTCCCGTACTCAGGAGAAGCAGTTAAATGTATTTTGGGGTGCAATTCCACATATGCCTATGGCCTGTGTGAGCAATATATCATTTAGTGACAACTTTTTGTAATTTTTTTTTTTTTTTTGTCAATATTCAATCACTTGGGACAAAAAAATAATATTCAATGGGCTCAACATGCCTCTCAGCAATTTCCTTGGGGTGTCTACTTTCCAAAATGGGGTCATTTGGGAGGGTTTTGTACTGCCCTGCCATTTTAGCACCTCAAGAAACGACATAGGCAGTCATAAACTAAAAGCTGTGTAAATTCCAGAAAATGTACCCTAGTTTGTAGACGCTATAACTTTTGCGCAAACCAATAAATATACGCTTATTGACATTTTTTTTTACCAAAGATATGTGGCCGAATACATTTTGGCCTAAATGTATGACTAAAATTGAGTTTATTGGATTTTTTTTATAACAAAAAGTAGAAAATATCATTTTTTTTCGAAATTTTCAGTCTTTTTCCGTTTATAGCGCAAAAAATAAAAACGGCAGAGGTGATCAAATACCATCAAAAGAAAGCTCTATTTGTGAGAAGAAAAGGGCGCAAATTTCGTTTGGGTACAGCATTGCATGACCGCGTAATTAGCAGTTAAAGCAACGCAGTGCCAAATTGTAAAAAGTGCTCTGGTCAGGAAGGGGGTAAATCCTTCCGGGGCTGAAGTGGTTAACCTCTTCTTCCTCCCCATCCTGCCTTATTATAGGGTTAGGGGTCTTGACTGTTTTAGGTTTAAATGTCTGGGTGTAGAGCTGTCACATGCCTATCACTGTTACACTCGGTGCATTTTATGGCTTCTTTACATTCCTTGGATAGATGTCCTGTAGAAGCACAGCATTTAAAGCAAGCTCCCAACTCTCATAGTAAGTTTTTGCGCTCCTCTATGGATTTAATCCTGAACTTGATGCACTTGTTAAGCGGATGTGTTTTTTTATGTATGGTACATTCTTTGTTTATGTCTCTCTGCTTCTGGACTCCAGCAGCCGACTGGTCAGGGCTTGTGTGGGTTGTGGGGGACATGTCCGTCCTGCGAACTGAGAGGGATGTTCTAGCACTGCCATGTGTTGCCATTGGTCTTTCATCCTTCAGGCTACTTGTACTGAGTGTGGTCTGTGCACCCACAATGAAGCTTGGATCATTCTCTGTGCAGGCTGCTTTGCGAATGAAGCTCAAGAAGAAAGAGAAGGGGGGTAGGTGACCTGCTTCTCCCTTTTGTATTAGGAGCCTTGCAAAATCCATCTTTCTTGGAGGTTGTAGGGTAGCTGCTCCAAGATTGGTCTCACTCCACGAGCGGAGTCCAGGACGTTGAGACCTGTTAGGGATTGATCTGTTCTTGCAGACTGCAGCTCCTGCAGCAAATCCCTGAGTTCTCATAACTTTGTATAGTCTTTGGCAGTAATTCTGGGAAAATTTTCGACCCTCTTGAAGAGTGCATCTTCAACTGACTCTGGGCTACCATAGCACTCCTCTAGCCTTTCCCATACTAAGTCCAGACCTACTTGGGGGTGGTTCACGTTGGCTGCCCTGAGACTCTTAGCATGTTCCACGGATTCTTTCCCCAGCCATTTGGTCAGCAGGCTGAGTTCCTCCCTGGTGGAGAAGCCCAGACTCTTAATAGCGTCCTTGAATGTGAACTTCCATATCCTGTAATTCTCGGGATGGTCGTCAAAGTTGGTGAGTCCCGTCTGCACCATGTCATGCCGGATCATATACTTCCCCATGTCGGTCAGGCCTGATACATTGGTGTGCTGATCTTGTTCTGTCGTGGTTCCCTGGAAGGGTCTTGTGATCGCCTCTTCTTTGATGCAAGTGTTTGATGATTGCTGGCCAGTGTGTATAGCTGTATCTCTCTGTGTTAGTGCAGCCACATGGCGAGCCTATGGTGGTGCATTCATGAGCATATTGGCGTGTGGATGATTTCTTTGACTGCTGTTATCCCAGGCACTTAGTACCCTTGGAGGAACAGCATCTTCTCTCGGGTCTAGCAAGTCTTTGGTGTCAGATATGTCGCCCTCACTGCACTGAGATGCACCGGTGTTGAAACAGAGAAGGCTCCTCACATTATCTGCCGTACGACTGCCTGCAACCTCTGGCAGCATCAGGTCATACTTTTGCTCCCCGCCGTCCAGTTGCACAGCTGCTTCCAAGACTTCGGCCTGGGCTATGGAGGCTGCTGCGTCCTCTTCCTTACTTAGGGCTTCTAAGGTTGCATCCAATTCAGCCTTTTTACGTGAAGGGCAGTGACTGCTTTGGCGGTGGCTGTCTGCTCCTCCTCTTCTATCCGTGCTCTCTCAGCTCTTATGACTGCCTCTTTCTGGGCATATTTGGCCCTAGCACATGCAGCCTCTGTGGTGGCTCGAGCCTTGATAGCACTTGCGCTTGCATTGGATGCATTTGACTGCACTGATTTGCCTGACCTTGAGGAGTGTCTGGATGTGCTATAGCGCAGTGACACTGTCTCCAGGAGGAGCTCCTTTCTTTCTTTTTTGCGCTTTTGTGATGGCGGTCTCCACAATGCCTTTGCGCTCCAGATCGATCGCTTTTTTCAGGTCACATTATTGCAGGCTGTCGTTTGTGTTCGTTCTAGTCAGATAGGTGAAGTAAGTCTGTGACAGTGCTACGTAACGTCCATGGCATGACTCAATCTGAGTTATGGTTTGCATTATCTGTTCTTCTTGACTGGTAGCACCTGTGGCATTACATATTTCAAATATTGTGTCTTCCCAAGCCCTTTCTAACTTGGTGCGGTGCGTGTCAGTGATTGTTCGTTTAGGCACTGCACCTTCTTGCGTTGCTCGCAGTTGTGTAATGGTCTCGGTGTCCAAGTTATCACTGTCCTGTGCGGTGTCTAGTGAGGGTCTGTGTTCTGACATGCTGCTGGTGTGTGTAGGCCTTTAGCCAGCGTGTGTGGCGTGCAGTCTGTTACCTAGTCAGCGATGGGCGACAGTCTCGGATGTTGCCTTTCAGTGTCCTGCAACAGTCAGCGTAGAGGTAGCTGAACTCACAGGTATCCTGGTGCTTGACCCTTATCCTGGCAGCTGAATGGTGGCGTGCACAGGGTAGGTAAGATGGCTGCTCCTCACTGTTATGCCCTGTACACACGGTCGGACATTGATCGGACATACCGACAACAAAATCCATGGATTTTTTCCAACGGATGTTGGCTCAAACTTGTCTTGCATACACACGGTCACACAAAGTTGTCGGAAAATCTGATCGTTCTGAACGCGGTGACATAAAACACGTACGTCGGGACTATAAACGGGGCCGTAGCCAATAGCTTTTGTCTCTTAATTTATTCTGAGCATGCGTGGCTCAGAATAAATTGTGCGTCGGATTTAACCGATCGGATTTTGTTGTCGGAAAATTTTATAGCCTGCTCTCAAACTTTGTGTGTTGGAAATTCTGATGGAAAAAGTCCGATGGAGCCCACACACGATCGAAATTTCCGACAACACAATCCGATTGAAAATCGGACTGTGTGTACAGGGCATTACACTATGCTGAGAGAGGATTCCGGAAAGACAGAATTGTTGTAAGGTTGCTTGCAGTCCCTTTGTCAGAGAGCTCTGTCACTGTTGCTTGTTCCTAGCATAAGGACTGTGTGAAGCTGGAGCTTTCTGTGCTGTTTTTCAAAGCACAGCAATCTGTTTTTTACTATTTTGCAACCCCAGTGTCATATGCAAGGTTATTATGGCAACCAGACTCTAGTTGATCAGAAAAGTAAACACTGTTAAAAGAGGGCAAACAAACTAGGGACTCTTGTTCCATGATAGAGATGGTGTAATAATTACACTTCATTTGTACCATCTACTCCACTGAGGACTTCTAGATCTGAATCTTTAGAAATTATGATGATCTATGTACACCGATTATATTGGATCTGGGGTCTGTCTTCTGTTACCAGGTTCATAGTTCTTGAACACTAAATTGTATTCCATTTTATTCCACTGCCAGAAGCTCATTGCAGGAAATGGATCTATAAAACATGTTCTTACCAATGGACTACTGTATTGCCCTTTAAAAACTGTAGCCTGCCAACTTCATATGTCAAAATGCTTCTATCTGTGTGAGGTATTGTGACATCATAACCCAACAGATGTGTTTGTGAATAATACTATATGATCACCATGTGAGAGATTTCATAGTGATCACAGGACTGGGAATCTTGATGATTTGTTCCTGAATAATGGAGGAGATTTGGATGTCACTTAACCACTTCAGCCCAGGACCGTTTGGCTGGCCAAAGACCAGAGCACTTTTTGTGATTCGGCACTGCATCGCTTTAACTGACAATTGCGCGGCCGTGCGGCGTTGCTCCCAAACAAAACTGACGTCCTTTTTTTCCCACAAATAGAGCATTATTTTTTACTTTTTGCTATAATAAATATCCCCAAAAAATATATAAAAAACATTTTTTTTCCTAAGTTTAGGCCGATACGTATTCTACATATTTTTGGTAAAAAAAAATCGCAATAAGCATTTTTTGATTGGTTTGCGCAAAAGTTATAGCATCTACAAAATAGGGGATAGTTTTATGGCATTTTTATTAATATTTTTTTTTACTAGTAATGACGGCAATCAGCGATTTTTATCGTGACTGCAACATTATGGCGGACAGATCGGACACTTTTGGCGCTATTTTGGGACCATTCACATTTATACAGCGATCAGTGCGATTAAACATGCATTGATTACTGTGTAAATGTGACTGGCAGTGAAGGGGTTAATCACTCGGGGGCGCTGCAGGGGTTAAGTGTGTCCTAGGGAGTGATTCTAACTATGGGGGGAGGGGCTATGTGTGACACGACACTGATCACTGCTCCCGATTACAGTGTCCTGTCACTAGGCAGAACGGGGAAATGCTTGTTTCCATCAGCATTTCCCTATTCTTCTTCTCCGTGAGACGATCGCGGGTATCAAGTCCGTGGGATCCGCGATCACACTCACAGAGCTCGCCGAGCTTGCGGTGCACACGCGCGCCCGCAAACCACTTCTTAAAGGGCAACGTACAGGTACGTTAATATGCCTGTATGTGCCCTTCTGCCGACGTATATCGGCGTGAGACGGTCGGCAAGTGGTTAATAATCAGGAACATACAAAGATGTACATTCCTAGTTCTCATTTGTAATATCACTTAAAGTGGTTCTAAAGGCTTTAAGGCTACCACTTTGTTTACCTTCTTGCATTCTATGAAGATAAAGGAAGATTTCTCTTATGTTCATTGACGGCCTCTTCTTTATCCATGACCAAACAGGGTTTTATAGCAACACCTACAGGAGTAGAACACAAGGCAGAAAAAATGTTGGCACCTCCTATGGACAGTCTTCCCTGGACTTAAAACCCCTTCTCTACTATAAGCTTCCAGTCATTGTGCCTAGTGCCAGGAGTATGGATGTATTGTTTTATGCTGGGAATGGTGGTCTTATAGCTTTCTTATTTTTTCCTTTTCTTTTCCTGGGATTTTTTCATGTGGAGATCTTCTATCAACAGTCGGGTCACCCCAGTTTGACCAGCGAGAGCACACAGACTGCTAGCTTTGCTCTCAGTCAACAGCGACTATGCCCCATCCTGGACTGGGGTGGCCAGTGAGTTAAATGTCTTATGTGGACACATAAGACTGGGCACCTATAGTCTGTGTTACAGTGTTACCCCTGGCCGACAACCCCCCACTTCAGTGGAAAGGAGGATCTCTGGGTCCAGCATAGGTTCATATGGCTGCCATGTGTCTATTTTTGGCCGACAGCTATTTTCCCAGAGCCACAGCCACCATTTTACCTTCTCTTTTGGAGACATCCTGCATTTGCCATGCTCAGCAGCCATTTTCCCTAAGACCAAGTGCCAGTATGGGCTGAGAGAGCTGGCTCAGGGTGGTCATGAATCACCATTTTCTTGTAGCTCACAGCAGTGGCCTTCCCTTGGCTTCTGAGGGTCAGAGGATGTGCAAGTGGTCCCTAGCACCTGGTGGTGGAGTCCTGAGTTGTACACAGTGGCAGAGACACGTTGCTGACTTCTGGTAGCATATGGCAGCCTGTGGTGAGTCCTCCCCTGGTATCCCTCTATCTTCCTCTCTGCTGGGCAGCCTGGGGGTGGTCTCTTTCCTTTACCTTGGGGTCCCTAGTTGCAGCAGCACCTGTCAGGTAGTGCTGTCCCTATGGAGTCTCAGGGGCTTGCTACCCCCTGGACCCCCTCCTGAAGGTGGCAGTCCTGTTCCTGTAGACGTGCTGATGGATAATCTCACTTGTGGATGTGGCTGTTGCATACCTTGTGTCAGAGCCTGACATGTAGAGGGAGGCCTCTCATACAGCCCCGGCTCTAAGAATACTGATGTTGCTACATTGCCCGTGATAGCATGGGGGGAACCTCCCTTCCCTGTTATGGTGCTCTCCACCAGGGTGGTTAGTGGCTCCTAAGCATTCCAACATCAGGCATCTGTTTCTCAAGTTTTTTTTTGTAAATCACTGTAAAATCCCTTTCTCTGAGTTCAACGATGGACACCGCACCCACCCGTCTATGCAGTTTTATCCTTGACACTGCTTGTGACTGACTGGAGGCCTATAGCAGAGAGGGAGTTTAATACCTAGAGAGGACTGTCCATAGGAGGTGCTATAAAACCCTGTATGGTCATGGATAATGAAGAAGATGCTGTGTCCATCAATAAACTCAGAGAAAAGGATTTTACGGTAACAAAAAATCTAGATTTTTGCGTACTTCATGATATTTGTGCATCAAATAGTAACTGATTTGTTTTTTTATGTATCTATGCATTGAACCTGCATTGATTAAAGCAGTTAAACACAGCTCACCTGTTATGACGTGAATGAGCCCCAGCATTCATAGTCTGGGTACAGGTGCACTTTAAAGTGGTTGTAAACCTCTGAAATGAAAAATGAATAACGTATATCCCTCTATAGTGTGTACTTGCTTCAGTCCAAAGCACTTAACTGGATTTCTGTCTGCTGTCTCAGGCTGGGTTCACATATGAGCCGCATGCGGCTCACAGCAGGGGTCCGGTGCATCCTGGTTCACTGTTTCGGGTCTGATTTCAGCCTGAATTTTGGGCTGAATTCAGACCTGAAACAGACCAAAAGACGCACATCATTCTTCTGCAATAGCTCCTGCTAATGTGAATTCCCCACATCCAATTTGCAATGGTGTGAACTGAGCCTCCTTCCTCTTCTATCTGCATCAATCACTTCTGACAGTCTCTAACTTGATACCACAGAATCCCAGGAGGGGATGACTCCACCCCCCATAACACACCACAGCTGTTTATGTGTCCCTATGTGTTTGTGAAGAGGGGGTGCTTACTCTTTCCACTCAGGTCTCAAATTTCAGTCAGCTATTCTTTTTATGCTGTGTCATGCAGTGACATCAGATTCCTACCACTTTCCTTCTGGAACTGACAAAAAGCTTTTGTTCTGTGTGTTTTAGAAGACTGTAGAGAAGATTGGGCAGAAGATAAACAGGTACGACTTGTTGGAGATACAACAACTTTCAGCTTAGCCTATTGACTGCAGTTCACAAACAGGACACTAGATGTTGCTAATGCTCAGTGATATGCTATGCTATGCATTTTTCTATGATGTGTTGTATTTCCTATACATAGTGTTGTACTTGTTGGTTTCTTTTTCCTGTCTGTGTACTTCTTACCAGTTATGTTCCAATAAAGAAGCCAGTTCCTGTTACTCCAAAACGTCTGATCTGAATTGACTCCACTGCACCCAGCAATCTTACTCTGCAACAGGTTATGGGCCCAGTGTCCGGATAAAGTTACATAACCAGGTGCGGCCCAGGCAGAACAAAGCCGGGAGACAGTGTGACTGATGCGGAGATCCGCATAAGGAAGTTTTCCAGTGACATCTCCTATATACAAGTAAGACTGTTCATATATAAAGGAAGAAATGAAAAGATGGCCAGAAACTCAGAGCTTAAACTCTCAGTGGCCAAGCTGAACAATGACAATTATCAGCTATGGAAGTTCAAAGTGGAAATGCTATTATCCAGAGACGAATTGTGGGAGGTTACCACCACAGAGAGGACACAGGACAATAATCAGGACTGGGACAAGAAAAACAGACAGGCACGGGCCACCATAAGCTTACTAGTGGAGGATGATCAGCTCATTCATATACGTCATGAGGACACAGCGAAAGGCATGTGGGGGGTAATGAAAAGACTGCATGAAAGATCTAGTTTAAACAGAAAGCTGTTTCTGCTGCGGAAACTTTACAAAATGAGACTTGGCAGAGAACAGGACATGCAGGAGCATATAAACGCAATGCTGGAAGTGATTGTGCAACTCAGATCAATCGGGGAGAATATAACAGACAGTCACACTGCAGCCATGTTGTTATGCAGGTTGCCCGATACCTATACTGCACTAATCAATGCACTGGAGACACGACCTGAGACAGATCTGACGCTAGCATTTGTAAAAACCAGGCTCATAGATGAGTATCAGAGAAGAAAGGAATTAGTGCATGACTCCACAGAAACCGACACCAGAACCGCTCTTAAAGTTACAGACACAAGGTTACACAGGAAAGAGACCAGAGTGTGTTTCAGATGCCACAAACAGGGACACATAAAGACTGTACTATATGGAAAGCAGAGAAAATGAGACAGCATCCCTCTTATGCTAAACAAAAGGTCAAAACCATAATCAATGATCCATGGGAAGGAAACTGGAATGCCACATTTAAAACGTCAGGCAACAATAAATGCCAAGGCTGGTGCATCGATTCGGGGGCAACCAGTCACATGACGAGTGATAGAAGTTTCTTCACAGAACTTGATCTGAACAACAAAGAAACTATTTATCTTGCAGATGGAAGCAAAATACATGCAGAAGGATATGGGCATGGAACCCTTGTATGCCCGGATGATGCGGGACACAATTTAGTCATGCCAGTGAAAGATGTGCTTTATGTTCCTAATCTAGAAGGAGGACTCTTATCTGTGAAGCATCTAACAGCTACAGGACTCACTGTAAAATTCCAAGGTGACAAGTGTTCTATTCTAAACGGCAAACAGACAATAGCAAGTGCCAAGCTGAATGATCAGGATTTCAATATTTATGATCCTATTGTCACCAAATACATTGTGCTGTACATTGTTCCCAACTACGGGCACTGTCCGCTATGTTTTTTAAACTTACTTCATTTTATATTGTAATCCAGGGTATGTCCTGACTCTATAGGTCAGAATTGATTTGTTTTATACCATTTATTGTATTAATAAAATTCCGTTTTGATCACGCACTTTGTACTCATTGGCTGCTTTAAAGCCCCGTTGGGGGGTTTCTGTACATTTTTTATGCATCTTTTTGGGGTGCGCAGCCCGCTTGTCAGTGCTCATGTGAGTGTCTTTTGTTGATTATTCTTAGAAATATTGAGTGGTTAAACACCCCTCCCCCATTGCTTTTGCTGACACTCGAGTCACGACATGAACTGTGAACTGGTTTCGAGGTGTTGTATATGATCCTGGTACATGCTTCTTTTTTTCTTTTTCTCTCCTTGCTTTTCTTTTGTTGGTGGTTTCAGATTTATTCTGCTCCCAGGGAGGCTGTAATATTCTTATCTAGGATGAGTAAATTTATAGGGGCTGACTCAATATGAGGACTCCTTTGGACAGGGAGATCAAAAAACTCTATCCATTGCATCACTATTCCAAAAATTAACTAAGGTACTTGAAAGAAAATCTGCCCTCTTTTGGCATGTCAAAACATTTGGCAGATATATCGATGAGCAGATTAATCCTTTCGGACTGCGTGTCCAAATTTTTCCCAACGTCGACCTAATAAGCGATGAGTGTAAAACCGAATGGGAGGCCAATCTTAAACTGTGTTCCCGGGAGATGATGTTCATCCTGTCCCGGGAATACAATAAACAAATTGCCCTTCTAGATGTTGTTATCAACAAACTGGAACAAACACTGACTCAATATGCCCAACACCCCCTATTCTCCAAATCTCAGACCATCTTGGAGGAAAACTTATCAGCCTTCAACAAAAACATCCTACATAACAAGGAAATGCAATTTTGGAGAGACAAACACGCCTTTTTGGAGGGACGGGCCTATAGATGGAAAAATTATGGGTCTCCATCAAATAATCATCCGCGTCGGGAATTTAAGGATAACACCCAAATTGCAAAATCTCGGACACCTTCTGTCCCTGTATCTGAGCATAAAAATTCTTCCCAACGCGGTCAAGCGCGCAATAAACAACAACAAAAAAGAGACCGTAGTTTCAGGAACTCTCCTGAACATGACTCCAAGAAACGGGCAATGGACACCGTTTCTGCAGAATTGGTTCCTCATGATGTTCAATCCGACCATGTGGTAATTAAAGAACATCCTAATGATGTAGGTCAGACAGTTGTTTCTGAACCCAACATCAGCACCCCATCGTCACAGGAACCCCATAAACATCCTAATTCTTCCCTAGGCCCAACCAAAGCAGCCCCACAAAAAGCTTTAAACGTGGCTCGAGGACCTGGGTCCCCGCAAACCAACAAAACAGGCAAGGGCTTGGACCCCTTTGTGGTACGGATTCAACAAACCACCTAAGTGTGATTAACTTATCTTCTATGAATCTGTCACCAACGGAGATACAACTTCTTTCCCGTGGACTAACTTTTTGCCCAGAGCAGAACTTTGATGTTTTTGAAACAATCACTGATCTACAACTGTTCGCATGCAGGCTATTATTAAAATACCTGCATGCGAAGGATGACTCTGATGATGACACTGTGGAGGGACCCCCCCTCAGTATGAGGGAATGTAAAGCCCTACCTGATTTAACACTTCTCTATCAAGAAAACAATACGGTGGACCTAATAGACCAAATCGATCTGGGCGCCTTACTGCAGAAGGCCGACAGATCGACTTCGAATCCCCTATTGATGTTCAAAAAGGCCTCTACGACATTTCCCTCTTCGAGCATTAATCCCAATATAGCTCCATTCTTAAAACAGACGATTCAAGACATATGTAAACTACCACAAACCAAATCTAAGCCTAAAAATCTCTCATATGATGAAAATCAAGCCCTCCATCGCTTTACAAAAAATCCTAAAATTGTAATAAAACCCTCGGACAAAGGGGGCAATGTGGTCGTCATGAACAACGACGACTACGTTTCCATGTGCTTGGGGATTTTAAAGAACAAGGAGTGGTATAATCCAATTTCAGCCCTCAGCATCAACCAATATAACTCTAGCTTTTACAACATGGTTGACCGGGCATTTTACACAGGAGCAATTACTAAAAATACTTATGAGTTTATTAGGATTTCACACCCCAGGGTAGCTACTTTTTATAGTCTACCCAAGATTCATAAAAACTCCACCAAACTTACAGGTCGCCCCATTGTCTCTGGTAATGGGGCCATATCTGAAAACCTGAGTCGGGTTATAGATGCTCACCTGCAACCCCTTGTTCTGTCTTTGCCCTCTTTTGTTAGGGACACAATACAATTTTTACACCTTATCAACGATTTAAGGATACCAGATAACGCTATTCTGGTGACTATTGATGTTGAGGCACTGTACAGCAGCATTCCCCACTCTTTGGGTCTAGCTGCAGTACAGAAGGCTTTACAACAACAATCTCAGTACGATCCGGCATTGATCGGGTTCATTCTGAAAGGTTTACATATTACACCACAACCATTTTTGCTTTGACAACTCCCACTACCTCCAGGTACAGGGTGTGGCTATGGGGACCTGTTGTGCCCCCTCGTACGCCAACCTGTACCTGGGGAGTGGGAGAAGTCCCTCCTAGATGACGAGGGCCTTGTCGTATACACCAGCCATGTAATAAAATGTCTGATGTATATTGACGATGTCTTCGTCATCTGGGATGGACCCGAGGCTAAATTAATCGAATTCCTGAATCGGATTAATTCAAATGAGCTTAACTTGAGGTTTACAATGACCTATGATCCCCACAGTGTCACTTTTCTAGATGTCTCTGTTTCTGTTAATGCCGAAAGAAAGCTATCTAGCACCCTGTTTCGCAAGACAACTGCTGGCAATACGGTCCTACACTCGGACAGCTTTCATCCGACACCACTTAAGATTTCAATCCCCTATGGACAATATTTGCGCCTTTGTCGCAATTGTTCAAATGATGCTCTTTTTAAAAAAGAAGCTGAGGGGCTTCAAAGCCGACTGCTAGCAAGGGGATATAGCTGATCTTGCCTTAAAAAGGCCTACAACCAAGCTATAGGCCAATCTAGATCTCAGCTGCTATTTAGGTCAAAGCCCCCAAAAGCCTTGAGGGCAATTCTACCCGTATCATCATGCGCTATTTGCGACAACACAGAAGTATTAACAAGATCATAAAACGTCATTGGAGCATCCTGACGGATGATCCCAAATTGCGTGAGTTTGTCCACGAAAAACCTACTATAACCTACAGAAGAGCTATGTCACTACGGGACAAGCTTGTCCAGAGTGAATACATCAATGAAAATGGGTGATTAAAACCCTGTTCCGTAGTAGGCTCGTTTCCTTGTGGACATTGTTCCTACTGCCCACTTATCAAAAAAGACAAAACCTTTGTCCTTCCCAATGGAAACACATTTACACCCACACAATTTGTGAATTGAAACACACGTGGAGTAGTATATCTCATGGAATGCGAATGTGGTGCTTATTATGTGGGGAAAACCAGGCAGAAATTTTGGAAGCGCATTTCCCAACATGTATACAGTATGCAAGTGGGGAACCCATACCTCCCCATTGGGAGGCACGTAATCTCAATACACAACTATAGGGCCCCAAAAGTCACCTTTGTGGCCCTCTGCAGGATGCATATTCCAACTATAGGTGGCGATTGGAAGAAGACTCTGCTACAGAAAGAGCAGAGATGGATATTCCATTTACAGGCCACCTCTCCGCCAGGCCTCAATGAATCCATCTCATTTGCTCCTTTTCTTCAGGGGTTCTCCTCTGGTAGAACACAATGAACAAATTAGAGCCCTGGCAACAAATCCTAGATCAAGGGAAACCATGGTTTATCCCTGTCTGGGCTACCGCATCACCAGTAAACTGGCTATGAGCATTTTGAAGATTCACAATAATGTGACGTACTCTTCTGTTTTTGAGCATAATAGTAGGTATCTGTCTAATTCTCCCATTCCAAGTATGACACAGCCTTGAAAAACAGTTCATAGTTCTCCTTATTTTGTTTTATTTATGTTCTCATACTATGCATATCTCTTGTTAAGTACTTCTTATGTTGTACTTTGTTCAATATTATGACGTATTACGTTATTGTCATAGAACCACTTTAAATGTGACAGTGATACTGTATAGCACAGTGTATACTATTATGGCTAACAATAGGATCCAGCATACTCCACATAAAGTGCCTGGTTAGCATCGGTTGTTGGCAGATGTGGATTTTTTGAATGCCATTGTCTATTTCCAATCACTCTGTTTCCCCTCCTGTGTCTATTCATTTAATTTCCTCCCACTGATTGGCCGTGCTCGTCCAATAGGGGGCGGGGTTACACCACATATGCCTTCTTGGCAGGACAAGAGTGGAGACGCCTGGGCCCTGCATCTCCTTAATGCACCCACTAGGTGTCAGCACCTTGTATTGGGCGCTTCTTGCCTGCCAGCGGCGTCCCAGATCCCTTCCGGACTGTGTGCGCACGCGCGTGCGATCTAGTGCATGTGCGTGTGACGTTATGGCGCCTACGCGGTTGCGGCGGAAGTGACGGGGGACCCGAGAGTTCATTCTCCTCCGGAACACCTGGGGGGCATGCAGTGAGCGCACTTATGTGCCACTCTTCCCCTCTATGGGGGAGGAGGGAGAAGGGGGGTTAAATGAGCACCCTGCACCTGATGTTGATGAATTAATCAGCAGTCCTTTTTAAGGCATTGAATTTCAGGGGAGGCTCACTGATCCTCTCCTCACTCTGGCAAATGCATGTATGCAACCACAGTTCTTACTGATTGGTAAGTACTTTTAAAATGTTTGGAAATGCCTTCTCTTATGCATGGTTTAGACCACTGCTATAAGAATACTTTTTTGCAATATCTCGTTTTTATTCAATGATGTCTGATGCTGACATTATACCTTCCAGAATCCGGGGCTAATTGATTTGAGTTTTCCTGCTCCTCAATATTAGGTAACAGGCACTGCCGGCACCTTATGCACCTCTGTATTTCACTGTTTGGTGTCCATGCACTTTGCACGGCTTGGTTTTGCTTTGTTTTTTTCACCCTCTTTTGCGGCTTCTTTGCGTTGTTGGAGGGCTATAGTCACACCATTCGTGTCTTTGTATTCCCTGTTTTACTTTCTTTTATGTCATCTTTTTCTTTTTTTCTTTTTCTCTTTTTTTTTCTTTTTTCTTCTTTTCTCTTTTCTCTCATTTCTTCTCTTTCCTTTTCTTTCTTTCTCTTTTTCCTTTTTCTTTCCTTCTCTTCATGATCATCACTGCACCATTCTTTTCATCTTTCATCTCTTTTCCTTTTTCCAGCTTTTGCTGGTCTTTCTCACTTTACACATTGATTCTCTGCACTGGTGTACGGCTACCATTACTAGTTTCAATATTTGTATTACTGCACGGGTTTGCAAGGGCAGCAGGGGACTCATATTCTGGTTGTTTGTTTGTCCCACACTGTCACTCATTCACTCATCTCATTCACATCCTTATTTTTCTGTTCCCCCTCCCCCCCTCTTCCCCCCCCCTCCCCCCCTCTTTCCCCCCCCTCCCCTTCCACCTCTTCCCCCCCTCCCCTTCCACCTCTCCCCCCTCCCCTTCCTTCCCTCACTCCCTTCCCTTTTCTTTTCTGCTCCTTTTCTCCTCTTGTCGTATTCCTGCCCCCCCCCCCTGCATGCCCTTGCATTCATATTCTATTATCAACAAAATGCTCTGAATTAGGGGAACCATCATCTCCCTTGGAGAATTAATTACTTCCTGCCTTCATTCTGATTTTAGCATTACCGCAACTCCATCCTGGGCGCAGTGCACCCTTTGCTGCCCATTTGTCCTTTTTTCCCCCCATGTGTGTGGGGGGGGTAATATATGCGTGCTCCCTCGTAAGGCATGACTGGTCTACCACTCGCTCTCTGAGGAGTTGACCTATCGCTGGGGAGGTTAAAGACACAGGAGGGATTGTATTTTCTTCATCATGAACACTTAGAAATATTGGGAACTTGTGATTGGTAACTATACAATTTTTGTAGATATGCTGTGTTTTATATACAAGTTTGTCACTGCTACGGTATACAGTTTGTTTGATATATGCTTGTATCCCTACAGCGGACAATTATCCTCTGAAGAAGACCCAGTTAGGGTTGAAACGCGTCAGTATTTCAATATTTATGACCCTGTTGTCACCAAATACATTGTGCTGTACATTGTTCCCAACTACGGGCACTGTCCGCTATGTTTTTTAAACTTACTTCATTTATATTGTAATCCAGTTCATGTCCTGACTCTATAGGTCAGAATTGATTTGTTTTATACCATTTATTGTATTAATAAAATTACATTTTGATCACGCACTTTGTACTCATTGGCTGCTTTAAAGTCCCGTTAGGAGGGTTTCTGTACATTTTTTATGCATCTTTTTGGGGTGCGCAGCCCGCTTGTCAGTGCTCATGTGAGTGTCTTTTGTTGATTATGCCAAGCTGGATGATCATCTATATCACCTCGACACAGTGAAGGAAAAGGTGAGACTATGTACACACAAGCACAATGACTGTATACATTTATGGCACAGACGTCTAGGTCACAGACACCCAGAATGCATACAGGAACTACAAAGGAGGAATCTGACAATGGATCTAACAGTATCCCCTTGTCTAGTTACTGTTAAGTGTGAATGTTGCATTAAATCCAAAGCTACAAGAGCAACACTTCCCAAAGTCAGTCAGAAGAGAGCTTCAAGACCACTTGACTTAGTTCACAGTGACGTGTGTGGTCCCCTAAACCCACCTACACCTGGAGGCAACAGGTACAAAGTGACTTTTATAGACGACTATTCAAGATACACAGTCACCTACCTAATGCAACACAAGAGTGAAGTTTTCGACAAATTACAAGACTATATAATAAAGACCAGTAACAAGTTTCAGAGGAAGCCTCTCATACTTCGGAGCGATAATGGAAGTGAATTCACAGGAGGTAAGATACAAGAGTACTTAAGACAGAATGGAATAGAACATCAAAAGACAGTCCCGTATACACCAGAACAAAATGGAGTAGCTGAAAGAAAGAATAGAACTCTGACTAAATGATCAGATGTATGCTGACAGACTCTGGACTACCATAAAAATACTGGGGTGAGGCAGCCATGACAGCTACATATTTGCAGAACAGACTTCTTTCCAGAACAGTGGAGAAAACCCCATGTGAACTATGGCACAATGAGAAGCCAAGTGTAAAACACCTAAGAGTTTTTGGATGCAAAGCATTCATCTACATACCTGAAGAAAAACGCACTAAACTCCAGAACAGAGCGTTTGAAGATATCTTCGTTGGATACAGTGACAATGTTAAGGGTTACAGAATCCTAAATCCCAAAACAAACAAGGTTACCATTAGCAACAGCATAACTTTTGTTGAAGATTTAAGAGACAATGTAATGACAACAGTAGAAGCAAGAATAGAAGAGAAAACTGACATTGACCAGCCCATCTCTGTGGAACGAACAGTTGAAGTGAGTGCAGACTCAACCAGTACTGAAGAACAGACACAAGAAGGCTCAGACACAAAAACAAGACGTTCAACAAGAGAAAACAAGGGTAAACCACTTATACGTCTCTCATACAAAGCAAGTACTACCAGTATCAACGAACCTGCAAGCTGGGAAGAAATATCTCAGCTTTCAGAACAAGAAGCAAGTAAATGGATAAAGGCTGCTGAGGAAGAGATAAAATCCATGCATGACACTAAAACATGGACACTTACAGAACTACCACCCGGAAGGAAAGCCATAGGCTGTAAATGGATTTTTAAAGTGAAATACTATATGCTTTTTTATGTGGATGATATCCTGATTTGCTTTGAGCAAGAAAGGGATGAAGCAGAAATACTGGAAAAACTAAATCAGCACTTTGACACCAAAGACCTTGGCAACATAAAGAATTACCTCGACATCCAGATCGAGAGAGAGGAAGATGGCAGCTTTCTTCTGACCAAAGGCACAAAATACAAGAAATAATTGAAACATTTGGAATGGAAGACGCCAAACCAGTAAAGTCTCCCATGGAAACCAACTACCTAAAGGAGATGAATTGTCAAGATAACCCATTACCTACTAATACTCAATACAGGTAAGCAATAGGGAAATTTCTGTACCTTACTACTGCTACAAGACCGGACATTGCAGCAACTGTTGGAATCCTGTGCAGAAAGGTTTTGACGCCAAGTAAAAAGGACTGGAATGCTGTAAAGCGAATCATTCGCTTTCTTAAAGGGACTTCGCACTACAAGTTAAAGTTACCAGCAAGTGATAAAAGGACCTAAACAGGATATGTGGATGCTGACTGGGCAGGAGACACCAATGACAGAAAATCTACCAGCGGCTACTTATTCTTTCCATCAGGTGGTGCCATCAGTTGGACTAGTAAAAAGCAACTCTCTGTTACACTGTCGTCTACTGAAGCAGAATACGTTGCTGCAGCACAGGCAAGCCAAGAAGTCATATGGCTAAGGCAGCTATTAACAGACTTGGGTCAACCACAGTTGGGACCAACAGAAATCTATGAGGACAATCAAGGATGCCTTGTACTTGCACACATGGAAGGAGTGAATTCAAGAACCAAGCAAAATGATGTAAAGTTCCACTTTCTTAGAGATCTTCAAGAGCAAGGTCTTCTTGAGTTACTTTATTGCCCAACTGAGGATATGACAGCAGATATGTTTACAAAGCCCCTGACCGCTGAAAGACATTCAAGGCTTACAAAGAAGATGGGCTTAACAGACTAAGCCTTAGCTGTTGAGAAGGGGTGTTGGAGATATAACAACTTTCAGCTTAGCCTATTGACTGCAGTTCACAAACAGGACACTAGATGTCGCTAATGCTCAGTGATATGCTATGCTATGCATTTTTCTATGATGTGTTGTATTTCCTATACATAGTGTTGTACATGTTGGTTTCTTTTTCCTGTCTGTGTACTTCTTACCAGTTATGTTCCAATAAAGAAGCCAGTTCATGTTACTCCACAACGTCTGATCTGAAATGACTCAACTGCACCCAGCAATCTTACTCTGCAACACAACTTATATAGGAATATTTGTTTAATCTCTGTGTATATGTAAAAGTTTACAACCACTTTAAACTTATATTTATCTTATAAAGGTGTGTTATATGACTCAGAGAGAGAGACTTAAGTAGAATCTACTAAATGAACAAAAATATATTGCTTAAAGGAGAAGTATGGGAATGCAAAAAAAGGTAGTACATGTTACCCTCATACCTGAATTGCATTTCTTTCTTTCCCCAGTCCTTTAGTGTTTGCAGTATAGTCTTTTGAAGAGTCCAGAATCAGCCTCTAACATTCTCTCTCAGTTCAAAATTTTCCAGGGGGTGGATACTGCTCCTCAATCCAGCCCCTCCTTCAGTCCCTCATTCTCTTGGATATGTGGGTGTGCTTGGTGAAGAGGTGCACACCCAAGCTGCTATCTAGAGCAAGCACGTTCTTCACATGACTCTGTTTCCATGGCAGCGTGTCCCCAGCTAAAACCTGGAAGCAGAGGCAGCGTGACACAAGCAGTGAAGTGTTTTCACCTCCCAGCAGCAAGCCTCCAACATCTCCTTCAGTGGGCTTTGTCATTCCTGTGTCCTACAAAATCCCTCCACCCTTCCCCTCACTCTGGGTAGTTCAAAGTCTGTGTCAGTGTCTCCTCCAGCCAATGGGGGAAAAGTGTCACTGAGTCATCCCCATCCCCTGTACTCCTATAAAGTCCCATCATCCCCATCCCCTGATTTTCTATACAGTCCCATCATCCTCATTTATTGTACACCTTTACAGTCCCATCATCCCCATCCCTTGTACTCTTATACAATCCCATCATCCCCATCCCCTGTACTCCTAGCAGTGTAAAACCAGCCTAAGCATCTATACATGGAAGGCTCCATGACCTCAATCACATAGAACAATCTGAATAGCCAATAAAATCATAATATACACAATACTCTAATTGCTTTACAGTAAATGCAGGCAATGCTGACAAAAGCCAGTGTTGTATTTTACTTTAAAAATGTATTATTTGCATTATCATTTTAGCAGGAAAGTAGAATATAATATACTGTACAGAGCACTATCACCAGGGCCACTGATAGAAAACATGGGGCCCCGTACAGCCAACCTGACGGTGCTCCCTTCAGCCCCACCCTGGTCCTGCCCCTGGCCCCTCCTCCAGCCCCACCCTGGCCCTGCCCCTGGTCGTGCCCATGGTCCCTTCTTCAGCCCCACCCCTGGCCCCTCCCCAGAAGGTCAGAGACTGCAGACATAGTACAGTAGACAGTCAGAGACTGCAGACATAGTACAGAAGACGGTCAGAGACTGCAGACATGGTACAGGAGATGGTCAGAGACTGCAGACATAGTACAAGAGACGGTCAGAGACTGCAGACATGGTACAGGAGACGGTCAGAGACTGCAGACATGGTACAGAAGATGGTAAGAGACTGCAGACATGGTACAGGAGATGGTCAGAGACTGCAGACATGGTACAGGAGATGGTCAGAGACTGCAGACATGGTACAGGAGATGGTTAGGGATCGCAGACATGATTCATTCAGGAGATGGTCGGAGACTGCATTTATGGCTGAACCCAGTGTACAAGTATATAGTATCACAGGGCTGATCCACTCTATTTAAACCATCTCTGCAAGATCAAGTCAGTGATTTTCCTTTGAAAGCACAACCAAGTGACAGAAGACAGCATCACATCCAATTTCCAAAATACAAATTTTCTTACAAACAGTGAACTGGTCAGGATTAGTGGAGGACAATAACCAGTTAATGGGGCTGTGAAGTTTCTAGCCTGATCCAGGAGTAAATCCTCCAAAAAACAAACAAACAAAAAATCCCAAACAATCTGTGGAGCACACACAGGGCTCTGGCTAAATAGCTGATTATAAGCTGAAATTGTTTACAGCTGCTGCAGAGTCTTCCAGAGATCGTCTCAGTGTGATCAGGCAATGTGCAGGTCAGGTTAGGCAGATTAAAAAAAATAGTAACCAACAAGACAAGAGGGAGGGGAGGCTGATCAGTAACCTGTACACTACCTGATCACATAGATATTTGGAAGACACTGCAGTCGGCCAGCAACATGTTACTGTGCTCCCAACAATCCTGTTTCCATTCAGCCACAGCTGTGTGTCCCGCAGAGCCTGTATTACTACTGTAGTCATACCTCCGTGTGTCTCCCTCCTTGCTCCCCCATTGAGCCCCAATCCAGCACTGTTTACAGTCAAATGTGAGTGGCTGGAGGAGAGGGAAACACTTTTTTTTAATTACTTTGCATTTTTTCATTCACTGTTTATATTGCCTGCCCCCCCTGCTGGCCGGGCCAGTTGTACTGGCTTATCAGCGGCCCTGACTGTCACTGACTTCTACACTCACTAATGCCTGCTGCTTTCCTGAATGTGTGCAGAGATCGTTCTGTTTGCAATAGGGAGGAGGGGAGGAGGAGAACAGCTGTTTGTTGTGTTTAGTCTCCGGAACGAGCAGGGAGCCCAGAGCTGATGTCATCACATAGATGACAGGTAGAGGGTGGATCCACACTCCCCATTGTCAGTATGACACTTCAAGAAAGTCTGCAAACCCTCCCACAGGTAATTAACACTATTTTAACAGAAACGGTGCACTTCTCAGAGGGCAGGAAAGATTTGTAGATACTAGCAGCTCATAAGGATAAGGATTAAGCAGAAAAAAGGAAACCCATATTTTAAACAAACAAGGAAAATCAGGTCCAAGGTTCAAGACAAACAATCAAACTCTAACCTTTTTACAATCACCACCATATATATTATAGCCATGGCAGTGGCGTTACTAGGGTTGGTGTCACCCCCGTCTGCCAACTATAGTCCCCCTTCAGTACAGACCACCCTCCCTCAGTACAGACCCCCCCACTAAGTACAGACCCCCTTTCCTCAGTATAACCCCCCCACTAAGTACAGACTCCCTTTCCTCAGTATAACCCCCCACTAATTACAGACTCCCTTTCCTCAGTATAACCACCCATTAAGTATAGACACCCCCTCTGTGTGGACCCCCATCAGCTTATACCCCCCTCTGTGCAGACTCCCCCATCAGCATAGACCCCCCCCTCAGTGCAGACCCCCCTCCATAAGCATAGATCCCCCTCAATGCAGACCCCCCTCCATAAGCATAGATCCTCCTCAGTGCAGACCCCCCTCCATCAGCAGAGAACCCACTCAGTGCAGACCCCGCCCTCCATAAGCATTGACCCCCCTCAGTGCAGACCCCCACTCCATAAGCATAGACCATACACTGTGACAATCCGGGGTGATTAAGCTCTAGTGGTGCATCCGAGTTGAAGAAATCGTGTCAGTCCCGACTGCATTTTCAAAGGCATGGCAGCCCATTTTTGTTCAAAAATAAACATCAGATTCCCTTGCAGCACTATTCAGCATTACAGTCCTGCTTCAGAACAACCAGCATTCAGCCTTCCTGGCTTAAAACATAGCACTCCTGCTCAGGCCTCACACCTTAGGCCTTGGTCTGTCTTGGTCTGTCTTCCCCAGACCTGACATTTTTTCAGCTTCGTGCTGCACTGGCTCCCTCCTGACTCCTAGGCCATAACTCCTGTCTGCCAGGCGGAGCTGTCACCATAGATGAGCACTAGGAATGAGCTTTGAGTTCGAGTCAAACTCATGTTTGACATGACCAGAAATCCTTACTAGCAGTCACCAGGGTAACACCGGCCTACAGGCTGTTCAGGAAGCAGGGGCATGAATATGTCATTCTCTACAGGATATACAGTCAGGTCCATAAATATTGGGACATCAACACAATTCTAATCTTTTTGGCTCTATACACCACCACAATGGATTTGAAATGAATTGAACAAGATGTGCTTTAACTGCAGACTTTCAGCTTTAATTTGAGGGTATTTACATCCAAATCAGGTGAACGGTGTAGGAATTACAACAGTTTGTATATGTGTCTCCCACTTTTTAAGGGACCAAAAGTAATGGGACAATTGGCTGCTCAGCTGTTCCATGGCTAGGTGTGTGTTATTCCCTCATTATCCCATTTACAAGGAGCAGATAAAAGGTCCAGAGTTCATTTCAAGTGTGCTATTTGCATTGGAATCTGTTGCTGTCAACTCTCAATATAAGATCCAAAGAGCTGTCACTATCAGTGAAGCAAGCCATCATTAGGCTGAAAAAACAAAACAAACCCATCGGAGAGATATAAAAAACATTAGGTGTGGCCAAATCAACTCTTTGGAACATCCTTAAAAAGAAAGAACGCATCAGTGAGCTCAGCAACACCAAAAGACCCGGAAGACCAGGGAAAACAACTGTGGTGGATGACCGAAGAATTCTTTCCCTGGTGAAGAAAACACCCTTCACAACAGTTGGCCAGATTAAGAACACTCTCCAGGAGGTAGGTGTATGTGTGTCAAAGTAAACAATCAAGAGAATACTTCACCAGAGTAAATACAGAGGGTTCACCACAAGATGTAAACCATTGGTGAGCCTCAAAAACAGGAAGGCCAGATTGGAGTTTGCCAAACAACATCTAAAAAAGCCTTCACAGTTCTGGAACAACATCCTATGGACAGATGAGACCAAGATCAACTTGTACCAGAGTGATGGGAAGAGAAGAGTATGGAGAAGGAAAGGAACTGCTCATGATCCAAAGCATATCACCTCATCAGTGAAGCATGGTGGTGGTAGTGTCACGGCATGGGCATGTATGGCTGCCAATGGAACTGGATCTCGTGTACTTATTAATGATGTGACTGCTGACAAAAGCAGCAGGATGAATTCTGAAGTGTTTTGGGCAATATTATCTGCTCATATTCAGCAAAATGCTTTAGAACTCATTGGACAGCGCTTCACAGTGCAGATGGACAATGACCCGAAGCATACTGCGAAAGCAACCAAGGAGTTTTTTAAGGGAAAGTAGTGGAATGTTATGCCATGGCCAAGTCAATCACCTGACCTGAATCCAATTGAGCATGCATTTCACTTGCTGAAGACAAAACTGAAAGGAAAAAAGCCCCAAGAACAAGCAGGAACTGAAGACAATTGCAGTAGAGGCCTGGCAGAGCATCACCAAGAATGAAACCCAGCATCTGGTGATGTCTATGCGTTCCAGACTTCAGGCTTCAAGGATTTGCAACCAAGTATTAAAAAGTGAAAGTTTGATGGATGATTGTTAATCTGTCCCATTACTTTTGGTCCCTTAAAAAATGGGAGGCACATATACAAACTGTTGTAATTCCTACACCGTTCACCTGATTTGGATGTAAATGCCCTCAAATTAAAGCTGAAAGTCTGCAGTTAAAGCACATCTTGTTTGTTTCATTTCAAATCCATTGTGGTGGTTAGGGATGAGCCGAACACCCCCCGGTTCGGTTCGCACCAGAACCCGCGAACGGACCGAAAGTTCGCACGAACGTTAGAACCCCATTGACGTCTATGGGACTCGAACGTTCAAAATCAAAAGTGCTCATTTTAAAGGCTAATTTGCATGGTATTGTCCTAAAAAGGGTTTGGGGACCCGGGTCCTACCCCAGGGGACATGTATCAATGCAAAAAAAACTTTTAAAAACGGCCGTTTTTTCGGGAGCAGTGATTTTAATGATGCTTAAAGTAAAAAAAAAAAAGTGAAATATTCCTTTAAATATCGTACCTGGGGGGTGTCTATAGTATGCCTGTAAAGTGACGCGTGTTTCCCATGTTTAGAACAGTCCCTGCACCAAATGTCATTTTTAAAGGAAAAAATCTCATTTAAAACTGCTTGCGGGTTTAATGTCATGTCGGGTCATGGCAATATGGATGAAAATCAGTGAGACAAACGGCATGGGTACCCCCCAGTCCATTACCAGTCCCTTTGGGTCTTGTATGGATATTAAGGGGAACCCCGCACCCAAATTAAAATAAGGAAAGGTGTGGGGCCACCAGGCCCTATATACTCTGAACAGCAGTATACAGGCGGTGCAAACAAGACAGGGACTGTAGGTTTGTTGTTAAGTAGAATCTGTTTGTAATTTTGAACATTTTTAACGTGTTTAGCTCCAGCCAAAAAATCTTTTCTAAGCTTTTTGGAAAACATAGGGAAGGGTTATCACCCCTGTGACATTTGTTTTGCTGTCTTTCCTCCTCTTCAGAAGATTTCACCTCACTTTTTTGTCCCAATGAAAAATGTTTTTTGAAAATTTGGGTTTTTTTGTGGAACAAGGATTGGAAAGCATCAGTGGAAAGGAGAACTTGTTTTCCCATATTAACTCTTACAGGAGAGAATTTCCCTTCCTAGGGGTAGATTTCATCTCACTTCCTGTTGTCTCCTTCCGTTTGCAAGTAGGAGTCGTTTGTAAGTTAGATGTTTGAAAGTAGGGTCCTGCCCTATATACTCAGCAGAAATTTGGGCCTTAGGTGTTGCTGTGGCCACAACACTGTAAGCCCTCACAGGGCCCTGCTGTGAAATATTAGATCAAGAATTGTAATTACATGCCCCTGTTGAACAGGAGCTGAAAAATTAGGCCTTAGGCACTGGTGCTGGTGCCACAACACTGCAACCCCTCACAGACACTCTAGTTGGAACGCAGGAACGAGCCCTGCTGCAAATTATTGCTTCAAAAATTGTAATTACACGCCCCTGTTAGACAGGGGCAGAAAAATTGGGCCTTAGGCACTGGTGCTGGTGCCACAACACTGCAACCCCTCACAGACACTCTAGTTGGAACGCAGGAACGAGCCCTGCTGCAAAGTATTGCATCAAAAATTGTAATTACACGCCCCTGTTAGACAGGGGCAGAAAAATTGGGCCTTAGGCACTGGTGCTGGTGCCACAACACTGCAACCCCTCACAGACACTCTAGTTGGAACGCAGGAACGAGCCCTGCTGCAAAGTATTGCATCAAAAATTGTAATTACACGCCCCTGTTAGACAGGGGCAGAAAAATTGGGCCCTAGGCACTGGTGCTGGTGCCACAACACTGCAACCCCTCACAGACACTCTAGTTGGAATGCAGGAACGAGCCCTGCTGCAAAGTATTACATCAAAAATTGTAATTACACGCCCCTGTTAAACAGGGGCTGAAAAATTGTGCCTTAGGCACTGGTGGTGGCGCCCAGAACCAAAAATGTTCTTACAAGCTATCAGCGTGATGATTGAGGAGGAAGAGGATAATTACTCAGGGATAGTCACTCAGCATCAGCATAGGCAGTCTTTGAAGGGATCTGAGATTTCAAAAAAAATTATTCGGTTACATCAGCATCAGGTGCTTGGTAGCTGGTGGTGATCCAAGACTCATTCATTTTTATGAAGGTCAGCCGATCGACCGAGTCGGTGGACAGACGCACCCTGTGATCGGTTACCACGCCTCCAGCAGCACTGAATGTGCGTTCCGAAAGAACGCTGGATGCAGGACAGGCCAGTAGCTCAATTGCATACTGTGCAAGCTCTGGCCAGTGATCCATCCTCAAGACCCAGTAACCCAGAGGATTTTCGGTGGGAAAGGTGTCCAAGTCTGATCTTGCCCCTAGGTATTCCTGCACCATGTAAAACAGACGCTGGCGATGGTTGCTGGAACCGATCATACCTTGGGGCTGCGGACCAAAAAATTGTCTGAACGCATCGGTCAGACGGCCACCTTCTCCACCGCTCCTTCTTTGACTGACCGAAGCCTCAGCAACACGTTGTCCAGAAACAGGAGTTTGTAACCTCCCAGTCTCTGGGAACGCGTTGCACAGACCTTTCTGCAAGGCCTCCCGAAGATTTTTCATCCTCTGCTCCCTCTGCGATGGCAAGATAAGGTCCGCAACCTTACCCTTGTAACGTGGATCAAGGAGGGTTGCCAGCCAGTATTGGTCCTTCTCCTTGATACCACGAATACGAGGATCCTTACGCAGGCTTTGCAGGATCAGGGAGGCCATGCAGCGTAGGTTTGCTGAGGCATTCGGTCCGGAGTCCTCTGGGTCACTAAGAACGACATGGTCCGCAGCCACCTCCTCCCAGCCACGTACAAGTCCATGTGTTTCTTGGGACTGATCCCTTAAAGACTGCTGCTGATGCTGAGTGCCAGGCTCCACCTCCATACTGACACAATCTTCCTCCTCCTCCTCTTCCTCCTCGTCCTCTTCCTGTGTGATCGGCGGGCACGCAGGAACACTGTCTGGATAAAGGGGGCCTTGAGAGCTAAGGAAGTCCTCCTCTTCCTGCCTCTGTTCTGCCTCAAGTGCCCTGTCCATTATTCCACGCAGCGTGTGCTCCAACAGGTGGACAAGGGGGACAGTGTCACTGATGCATGCACTGTCACTGCTCACCATCCTCGTGGCCTCCTCGAATGGTGACAGGACAGTGCATGCATCCCTGATCATGGCCCACTGGCGTGGGGAAAAAAAACCAAGCTCCCCTGACCCTGTCCTGGTGCCATAGTCGCACAGGTACTCATTGATGGCCCTCTGCTGCGTGTGCAGCCGCTGCAGCATGGCCAACGTTGAGTTCCACCTGGTGGGCATGTCACAGATTAGGCGGTTCTTGGGCAGGTTAAACTCCTTTTGGAGGTCCGTCAGCCGAGCACTGGCATTATATGACCGGCGGAAATGCACACAGACTTTCCTGGCCTGCCTCAGGACATCCTGTAAGCCCGGGTACCTGCCCAAGAACCGCTGCACCACCAAGTTAAGGACGTGAGCCAAACAGGGCACATGGGTCATTTGTCCCTGTCGGAGGGCAGAGAGGAGGTTGGTGCCATTGTCGCACCACCATTCCTGCCTTAAGTTGGCGTGGCGTCAACCACCTCTGAACCTGCCCCTGCAGAGCTGACAGAACCTCTGCCCCAGTGTGGCTCCTGTCCCCCAAGCACACCAGCTCAAGCACCGCATGGCATCTTTTGGCCTGCGTACTTGCGTAGCCCCTTGAACGCCTACGGAGCACCGCTGGTTCCGAGGAAGAGGCCATGGAGGAAGAAGAAGAGGAGGGGGTGGAGGAGAGAGGTGTGTCACAATCAGCATTTTGGAGGCGTGGTGGCGGAACAACCTCCAACACTACTGCACCTTGTCCTGCATCCTTCCCAGCTGCCAGCAGAGTCACCCAATGCGCCGTGAAACTTAGGTAACGTCCCTGTCCATGCCTGCTGGACCATGAGTCAGCGGTAATATGCACCTTACCGCTGACCGCCCTGTCCAGCGAGGCATGGACATTGCCTTCCACATGCCGGTAGAGAGCCGGAATCGCCTTCCGTGAGAAAAAGTGGCGTTTGGGTACCTGCCACTGAGGAACCGCACATTCCACAAACTCACGGAAGGGGGCAGAGTCTACCAACTGAAAAGGCAGCAGTTGAAGTGCTAGCAATTTTGCCAAGCTAGCATTCAACCGCTGGGCATGTGGATGGCTGGGAGCAAACTTCTTTCGGCGGTGCAGCAGCTGGGGCAGGGAAATTTGCCTGGTACAATCTGACGTCGGTGTACCAAAAGCAGATTGCCCACAAGTACTTGGCTGTGACACACCTAATTCTACACCTTCATTCCTCTCACTGCAGGTCTCAGAGAGGACTGAAGGTCTAGTGGGGTTGGAAATCTCAGCTGATGAGGAGCAAGGAGAGATCCTCTTTGTTCTTTGGTGTGGGTCTTTTAGATACGCTTGCCAACGAACTGCATGGCAGGTCAACATATGTCTGGTCAAGCATGTGGTACCCAAGCGGGAGATATTTTGGCCACGCGAGATACGCTTGAGACATATGTTGCAAATAGCAGCGGTGCGATCTGATGCACTCGTCTCAAAAAAGGCCCACACCAAAGAACTTTTTGAATAACGCGCAGAGACTGCAGCGCCCTGCACATGTGGAGCTTTGGGGTGTGATGCAGTCAATGTGCTGCCCTTAGGCTGGCCCCTGGAGGGCATCCTGCCTCGTTGGTGATGTGCTGCCGCCTCCTCCTCCTCCTCCTCCTCCTCCTCCTCCTCCTCCTCTCTCCTATCAGGCACCCACGTTGAGTCAGTGACCTCATCATCCCCTCCCTCCTCATCACTGGAGCAAACCTGGCAGTATGCTGCAGCAGGGGGAGCATGACTGCCAGATTGCTGTCCTTCTTGGGCACCCCCTCTGTCCGCGCTCATGTTACTGCCTTCATCGAGCTCAGTATCGTCATCAGAGCCTTCCAAACGCTGGGCATCCTCCTGGAGCATGTACCCAACACTGTGGTCAAACAGTTCGAGGGAATCCTCATGAGGACATGGTGGAGCTAGGGAAGGAGTCACTGATGACATTGAGCTGAGGGAAGAGGCCGCTGCTTTGCCAGACAAAGCACCCTGGGCATGGGTGAGAGAGGATGAGGAGGATGAGGACGGCTTGGTCATCCACTCGACCAAGTCTTCCGCATGTTGCGGCTCAACATGGCCAGCTGCCGAAAAAAAGGCCAAGCGTGTCCCATGGCCACGTGCTGATGAGGATGCACCGTCTCCACGACCAGCACTAGACACAGAGCCTGCTTGCCCTCTCTTATTGGCTTGTGACTGTCTGCCTCTCCTTCTTGGCCTTCCAGACATACTAATGGCCTGTAGCTGCACTAAGCTGGGATAGAACACCTGTAATTTTCTTCAAGTAGCTTTATATACTGTAACCAGACAAGCCTGCCTGTCAGTAGGAAGATAACAGGAACGGATCTAGCTGAACACTGTGAGCAGGACGCACTGTACTAAATGTAAATAGTCTAGCTGCCTGACCGTGGTACTAATAGGATCAAATAGAACACCTGTAATTTTCTTCAGGTAGCTTTATATACTGTAACCAGACAAGCCTGCCTGTCAGTAGGAAGATAACAGGAACGGATCTAGCTGTACACTGTGAGCAGGACGCACTGTACTAAATGTAAATAGTCTAGCTGCCTGACCGTGGTACTAATAGGATCAAATAGAACACCTGTAATTTTCTTCAGGTAGCTTTATATACTGTAACCAGACAAGCCTGCCTGTCAGTAGGAAGATAACAGGAACGGATCTAGCTGAACACTGTGAGCAGGACGCACTGTACTAAATGTAAATAGTCTAGCTGCCTGACCGTGGTACTAATAGGATCAAATAGAACACCTGTAATTTTCTTCAGGTAGCTTTATATACTGTAACCAGACAAGCCTGCCGGTCAGTAGGAATTTAACAGGTACGGATCTAGCTGAACACTGTGAGCAGGACGCACTGCACTAAATGTAAATAGCAGGAACGGATCTAGCTGAACACTGTGAGCAGGACGCACTGCACTAAATGTAAATAGTCTAGAAGATAACAGGAACGGATCTAGCTGAACACTGTGAGCAGGACGCACTGCACTAAATGTTAATAGTCTAGAAGATAACAGGAACGGATCTAGCTGAACACTGTGAGCAGGACGCACTGCACTAAATGTAAATAGCAGGAACGGATCTAGCTGAACACTGTGAGCAGGACGCACTGCACTAAATGTAAATAGTCTAGAAGATAACAGGAACGGATCTAGCTGAACACTGTGAGCAGGACGCACTGCACTAAATGTAAATAGCAGGAACGGCTCTAGCTGAACACTGTGCGCAGGACGCACTGCACTAAATGTAAATAGCAGGAACGGATCTAGCTGAACACTGTGAGCAGGACGCACTGCATTAAATGTAAATAGCAGGAACGGATCTAGCTGAACACTGTGAGCAGGACGCACTGCACTAAATGTAAATAGCAGGAACGGATCTAGCTGAACACTGTGAGCAGGACGCACTGCACTAAATGTAAATAGCAGGAACGGATCTAGCTGAACACTGTGAGCAGGATGCACTGCACTAAATGTAAATTGCAGGAACGGATCTAGCTGAACACTGTGAGCAGGACGCACTGCACTAAATGTAAATAGTCTAGAAGATAACAGGAACGGATCTAGCTGAACACTGTGAGCAGGACGCACTGCACTAAATGTAAATAGCAGGAACGGATCTAGCTGAACACTGTGAGCAGGACGCACTGCACTAAATGTAAATAGCAGGAACGGATCTAGCTGAACACTGTGAGCAGGACGCACTGCACTAAATGTAAATAGCAGGAACGGATCTAGCTGAACACTGTGAGCAGGACGCACTGCACTAAATGTAAATTGCAGGAACGGATCTAGCTGAACACTGTGAGCAGGACGCACTGCACTAAATGTAAATAGTCTAGAAGATAACAGGAACGGATCTAGCTGAACACTGTGAGCAGGACGCACTGCACTAAATGTAAATAGCAGGAACGGATCTAGCTGAACACTGTGAGCAGGACGCACTGCATTAAATGTAAATAGTCTAGATAGAAGATAACAGGAACGGATCTAGCTAAACTGAATACAGTGTATATATATATATGCAACACCTGGGATGCATATATATACACAATACACTGTAAGTGCAGCTAACTGACTGACTGTTCTGCCTAATCTATCTAACTCAAATCAAATGACACTGTCTCTCTCTCTCTCTATCTCTCAGCACACCGGAACACACACTACACAGGGCCGCCGTGCAGGCGGCCTTATATAGTGTGGGGTGTGTACTAAATCCCCTGAGCCATAATTGGCCAAAGCCACCCTGGCTTTGGCCAATTACAGCTCTCTCTACTGACAGCGCTGTGATTGGCCAAGCATGCGGGTCATAGTGCATGCTTGGCCAATCATCAGCCAGCAATGCACTGCGATGCCGCAGTGAATTATGGGCCGTGACGCGCCACACGAATTTAGCGCGAACGGCCCATAACGTTCGCAATTCGGCGAACGATCGAACAGCCGATGTTCGAGTCGAACATGGGTTCGACTCGAACACGAAGCTCATCCCTAGTGGTGGTGTATAGAGCCAAAAACATTAGAATTGTGTCCATGTCCCAATATTTATGGACCTGACTGTATTTTGGAGATGTTCAGCTTTTGGGTCCTAAAGAAGGTTTCCAGGTGGTACGTGTTGGAACAGTATGGACCCCTATAGGGACGATTACCCTGACCTGTGCCTACAGAACTAATCTGGCTTTTATGTCTACTCTTCAGTTTGAGAGGACTCAGCCCATCATGGGGATTATTATTGATCACTTTGTTGACCGACCTTTCCCCAGCACCTCACACATGCATCCCTGCAACTACAGGGCATCTGAGGAGCAGGGAACCATATACCCATCTGTGGAGGATTCCCAGGATGTCTGCGCTACGTCTTTTTATACGTCCCCACCATCGCAGATGATGGTACCAGGAAAAGAGGGCGATTACCCAACATCACTGCCCAGCCTGCGCATGGTACTCAAGCTGAACGTGATCGGGTTCTCCTGACCTTACCATCTAATGTAACAGGCACCACTTCCAGCAGCGAAGGAAGCAACACTGCTGGATGAAGCGGCTCACCAAACAAGACCCCTCACATCCTCTTCACCCGAAAATAGGGGCCTTTGTGGACAAGTCCTCCCCGCAGGTCACCTATGCCAGCACCGATATTCCTTTTGCTGTGTTTGCACCCAAGCTTGCTGAACTTGAGGAGCATGACCCCATGGTGATGTGTCCTGACAGTCCAGAGGAGGTGTCACCAGATGCTCGAAGCTTGCAGAGTTCCTGCTCCAGCAGTGAGGTTCCTCAGGATGACTTTGTAATGGTGGACTTTCGACCAGCCTTCTCCAAATATGTCCTGCAACTGAGTAGCTTCTCCATAGACATCGCTGTGCAGTCAATGGCAGAAGATCTGGATTACTTGTCAGAGAAGTTGGCTATGCATGAAAAGAACATGGAAGAGTTTGATGCTTTTGTTGAATCTTTACAGGAAGATGAAGGACCCTGACCTTGGGAGGTTGTTCTGGATGCTCTTCCATTGCCTGACCCCTCTTCTAAACTCAAACACTTCCCTGTTGTGCCTTGTCCTGTAATTCATTAGGAGCACCTTCCAGTCTTCTATAGGGGCATCCTTGCAGCCTGGCTGCTGACTTTAAGCTTTGAGCAGTGAAACATAGCAAAGCTTTTTACAGCCTGCCTTGTATGCTGAAAACAGACTATTTCTAAAACAAGGGTACAAGAGCCAGGTCCAAGAGTTGTACTGCTGGATATGGAGGCTAAATGAAAGCCAGAAGATAGAGAGCTGTATGGTGTACCAGCCCTTAGTGATCAGAAAAGCACCTCTTATATCTGTGCAGTCTATTTGCTGTAATTATAACGTCACAGACTTCCCCGCACCTTATGTCCTACATGCATAAGTACCATCCGCATTACGGTAGCACTACAACTGTCCCTCCTCCATCCCTTCTCATTTGTTCTTTTCTCAGTGTAGCGCCCCCCTGAGTATACTGGGAACAAAGAGACACCTCCAGATAACAGGAGCGGGCTTGCATTCACCCCAGGGCTGAGTCCATGGCAATAATGGGAAGTGAGAACAAATACGGGCGCCAGTCACTGTAGTATTTTTCAATGCTTTAATGAAAAACTTGAAAGAAGTAGTAGTACAGAGGTTGAGGGGAGGTTGCAGATACCTTTTTTGTAGCAGATCACTTACAGACTCTTCAGAATAGAGGACAAAACACAGTTTTCTCTCTGTAAATCTTGTATTGCTGAGTAGGTCTCTGCCACAGACCTAACAAACATTACAATGTCTGGATAAGCCTCTCTCACAGGACTTAGCAGCCAGCGGATACCTGGATAAGTCTCTCTCACAAACTTAGCAGCCAGTAATGTATTACCTTGATTGAATTGTAGAACAGCGTCACAGTACCAGCACCTTTATGCCATCCGGCGATACTGTAAGGGTAGGTTAGAGATAGAACAGCTTATTCGCAGTACTAGAACCTTTAAGCAATCCCGGCAGTACTGTAAGGGTAATTTGAATATAGAACAGCTTCTTCACAGTACCAGAACCTTTAAGCCATCCCGGCAGTACTGTAAGAGTAGGTTAGAGATAGGTGCGTCCTCCAAGTAAGTCACCAGACCCTTCTGAGAGACCAGCCTTCATCCTGGCTCTCTCCAGCAAGGGTCTTCCCCTGGATCTCCTCAGCTTGGCTCGGCTTCCTCCACCCAGGCAAGGCAGCCTAAGGACCACCTGTGCGGTAGTAGGCCCCAGACAGGCTTCTGGGCCTACTTGCACAGCTGCAGTAATGCAGCCCTCCAGCCTGGAGGGCCACGAGGTAAGAACTGATCCCTAGCACATGGCATCTGTCCCATAAATACTCTCCCCCAGAATTCACAGCAGCAAGAACCTCCCACTGGGCTGTTTCTGAAAGAAGAATATTCATTAAAGTTTTACTAAGTTGTTATTCACACACTGTTCCATGGTACCAGTGACACCTACTGGCAACAGTGGGAAACGGCACAACCAAGTAAATTCCACTACAGACCCAGTAAACTATACACTAAATCTGAGCTGGTTACAGCTCAGCCAAAAACTAAATTTACCTACGATCACCTGATCAAAAAGGAGCAGAGTGCTACATCAGGAATATCAGAAAAAAAGTTTGTTTCCCCCTCCAATGCTCACAAAGTGTAGCATATCCACACATGTTAACGCCAATGCTTTCTTCTCTGTGTCCCTCTGATGAAGGCAGGCCATAGATGATGCAATTTTCTTTTCTGCAACCAGGGTTTGCAAAATTGCTTGATCTCCCCATCAACACAGTCAGTGTTGATGGGGGAACCCCTCCTATGGAGCCATTGTGTTCTCCCAGTGGGGAGGGAGCCGTTCCTGCTGAGAGAATACAGTGAATTTTGCTAACAGCTATATCAGCTGACAATAATCGCCTGTACAAATACGACATACTGGTTGTACCCAAGTCAGCTGATGAATCTACTTGGGTACAATCAGCCTACTCATAGATGGTGTGAATCTCGGTCAGTTTATCATGGACTGGCTGAGATTTGAACCATCTATGGCCAGCTTTAGTTTCACTTTGTAAACCTCAAATTGCACAGTAGAAGCACATTTGTTTTACTTTTTTTGTTTTATTTACTTTTTTTAGCTGCTTCTCCTTCTAGCAGTGATTTACAGCTTATACTGCGTCATAGGGCCTGCA
Organism: Aquarana catesbeiana; assembly: GCA_037953035.1. Taxonomy (NCBI): domain Eukaryota; kingdom Metazoa; phylum Chordata; class Amphibia; order Anura; family Ranidae; genus Aquarana; species Aquarana catesbeiana. The sequence goes on from JBBHAA010000218.1 coordinate 1,039,660, forward strand.
GCTACAGAGGTCAGGGAGTTTTAAATGCAGAAAAATAATAGACAAAATAGGGTGTGCACAGTGTATTCAGCTGATCTGTGCAGTGATCCCTATTTTTTTTTTTTAATGGTTCAATTAAAAAAAGTGAAAGCAGCACATGATTTATGTTATTGTGAATTGAACCTAGCTTGTAACGTCAAATGGGACAAGAGCAGATTCCAGCTGTTTCAGCTGTCATTTGCAAATCTGAATCTGATTGGTTTGTGAATGGGCACCACGTACAGTTATAAGTTCCTCAACTTTGATAAATGTGATTTATTGTAGTAGCCTCGCTGCCCCCTAGAGGCTGACATTATAACTACAGCCCAGCACTGTCATCACACTACTCAATGCTGCCTGACTGCATTTGGCAGCACTAGTTCCTCTCTCCCTGATGCTTTATTCTTTTTGGCAGTTTAAACTTTCAATGTATATATTAAAGGGGTTGTAAAGGTAAAAGTTTTTTCACCTTAATGCATTATATGCATTAAGGTGAAAAAACTTCCGACAATACCGCCACCCCCAGCCCCCCCTTTTTACTTACCTGACCCCTCGAAAGTCCCGCGCTCGCTCCCAACATCCATTTCGCCGCTCAGCCTGGCCGCTGATTGGCTACAGTGGATGGATTGAAAGCAGCGCAGCCATTGGCTCACGCTGCTGTCAATCACATCCAATGATGCGGCGCGCCAGGGGGCGGGGCCGAGTGATACAGCGAGCGGCTATAGCCGCCGGCTGTATCACGGGAGCGAGCCCGCAAGAACTAACCACCATGCGAGGGAGCTCGCATTAAGGTGGTTAGTTCTCTCAGGGAGGAGCTGAAACAGCCACCGAGGGACCCCAGAAGACCAGGTTCGGGGCCACTCTGTGCAAAACGAGCTGCACAGTGAAGGTAAGTATAACATGTTTGTTATTTAAAAAAAAAAAATTACCTTTACAACCCCTTTAAATACACTACATGTAATAACTAATAGCGATGAAACCATGATTGCCCAAAATGGTGACAGCAGAAAGCCTTCTCAGTTTGTACATGGATCTTAGGGAGCTGCCATGTACACTGTAGGGTAGAGAAATCTGCAGGAGTTAGGTTACCAGTCACACACATCATTTAAGTATTTTGTAGGACTCAGTGGGGGGTTTAATGCTGCTAACCCCCCCATATACCAATCTCATACAGTGAGGGGAAATTCAGCATTGTTGTAATAAAACAGATGTAGTTCAGAACTGTATTATAAAATTAAATATATGTATTTAAAGTCCCCCTGGTGTATTTTGCATTTCGGGCATAAGAGGGAGTCTCTTCTTCCCCACCTATGTAATTGTTCTATGTAGGATAAATAGTTGTGACAGTTTATGGGCTGCAGATACAGATACCACCGGTATAGATTCTAAAGCCATGTCCAATGTCTCATTGGTCCCTGTCTATATCCCCTACATCTTCCACCCACTTATTTCTACTTTTGAAGGAGGCATGGTCTTGGACCGAGGACAACATAACTGTGTAGATCCTGGATATCAGTCCTCTCCGGGCCACAGCCCAGAGGACTTCCATCAACAATGGCGATGATGATATTGTCAAGGAGCAGATTTTCTGTTGTGCCCGAAGGGCATGTTAGAGTTGAAGATATTTATAGAAGCCCCTAGGGGTTAATTGGTATCCCTGACATAATTTTTCATATGTTTTTAACACCTCTCCCTCATATAACTGTTGAAAGAACCAGATCCCTCTCTCCTTCCAGGGGGTAAACTCCTGCAGATCTCTAAGCTCTAGATATTTAGGGTTATTCCACACTGGAGTGAAGGGCAGTGGACCCTCTATCTTCAAAAGCTCCCGTAGATGTCCAATGACAAAACATGTAGGGCGTGGCCTGACCAACATCGTGCATCATCTCCCAACGAATATAGGATTGTTTGACAGTTAAACTCAGATCTTTTATGCTTGAATTGAACTTTTACAATGTGAGTACCATTCTGTTGCTTTTGGAATGAAGGTTTTAAATGTTTTTACGCTATGGGCACCCCTTCTCTTTTATGTTAACATAACACGATCCGGGATTGCCAGGAACTGCTACACAGTGGCATAGACTGTGACTGCGCAATACCCCTGCAGGGGTGAAAGTATCCGATGAGTGTTTGCACAGTAAGAGCACGAATATCAAGCACTGTCACTAATGAACACTGGAATAAGAAGATTGTATTGAATAATATTGTTTACCAAGAGGAATAAGCTTTCCAGCACAACTATCACCTGCGCACTCTAATTAAGACTATTCAAAGCAACATTGTTTTTTCTGATTAACACTTGTTGTTTTGAGCACAAGTCACTTTACCATTGACTGGATTCCCCCCCCCCTTTCCCTTCCATCTCCCTTTCTCCTCTCCCCCCTTCCTTTTTCCTTCCCACTCACCTTAGCACTTCAAATCAATGTACGGTATGAATACATGGGCATATTTTGATATAACAGCACCACATGGTAAACAGTGAGTTGCATAGGATCAGCCACTGTTTGAAGCAAATTACATACACATCATTTTCTATTTTTATGCAAAATCACTTTTGATTGTCACTCCATTTTTGGGATAAAGTTTTTTCAAGAATTTTTATCAACCAACATTTTCATACTTTCACTCACCTATCAGAAGTGACTTTAATATGTTATCACAGTGTCATAACACTTTGCCATAAAACCACTTCGGTGGTGATTGCATTTGTGGAGGCAGCAGTTCTGAATCACTTTTTTACCTACCCCCATTGCGCGGATTCATCATTATTTTCCTATTTAAACTTATCCTGGCCACCTTCTTCTTCCAGATCAAATCTCGCATCATGGAGTCAATTCTTTTAAACCATTTGTTCAAAATCCACATAGGTGAATTATGAAAAATGTACAGAAGCTGCGGGGCCCATACCATTTTTATTAAGTTCACCCGTCCCACCACTGATAGGGGAAGCTTACACCAACTGGAGCATTTTACTTTTTGCCTATCTAAGAGTGGACCCAGGTTCAGCCAAAGGTATTCGGCCGGATCTGGGGAGACCATCACCCCCAAGTATCTAAAGCTGTTTACTATGGCAATCTGCTCTGCTCCCGCCGGCAGGGGCTCCGTCGGCGGGTCAATAGGCATTATGGTTGATTTGGACCAGTTTAGGGAGAAGCCAGAGAAGCCCCCAAATTCTGGTATTATCCCCATCACTGCTCGCAGAGAGGCAGCGGAGTCACCCAGATAAATAAGTGCGTCATCCGCATATAAAGAAATTTTGTCCTCCAGCTGACCTCTGCAGAACCCAACCACCTCTGTCGCAGCGCATATATCAAGATGGCCAATGGCTCCACTGCCAAATTGAACACTAATGGGGACAAAGGGCACCCTTGCCGAGTGCCTCTGTGCAACTCAAATGGAGACGAGAGATTATTGTTTATGCAGATCCTGGCTCTAGGTCTAAAATACAGAACCTTCACCCATGTGATAAACTGGTTCCCCAGTCTGAACCTTGCCAGGATTTCCAGGAGGTAGGGCCACTCCACACTGTCAAAAGCCTTTTCGGCATCCAGCGATAGAATGGCCCTACCCCCCAGGATTATCCACCGGCACCTGTAGGTTCATATACAGCCGCGAAATGTTATCGGCCATAGAGCGATTGGGGATAAAGCCTGACTGGTCACGATGGACCAGCCTACCTATTACCCGAGAAAGTCTTGTGGCCGAAACTCTAGCCAGAAGCTTGACATCAGCATTTAATAATGAGATCGGGTGATAGGAGTTTGGCAGAAGCTTATCCTTACCTGGCTTGGGGAGTACTATAATTATTGCCTCCTGCATGCTATTAGGTAGGCAGCCCGTCTCAGCAGCTTCAGTTAAGGCCTGTAACAGTGGAGGTAAAGGACTTCACTATAACGGGAGTACACCTCCACTCGTAAGCCATCTGAACCAGGTGATTTATGGTGCGGGGCTCCTTCCAAAGCATCCGTCAGTTCTGTCAGAGTGATTGGAGTATTTAGCACCTCCCTCTCAACCTCCAAGAGCTGGGGAAAGGGGCAGTCTTGTTAGAACAGGGCCAGGTCTGATGGAGTATAGGAAGATTTAGATGTATACAAATCATTATAGAACTGATGAAAATTGTTTAAAATATCAGAATTGAGTATGTGTCTCCCCAACTCTTCCCTTATGGCTAAGATGTTAGAGGACTCCCTTTGTTCCCTGGCTACAAGAGCCAGGAGGTGACCGGTGTTTTCTCCCTCCTCAAAGTAGCTCTGCTGGTGAAAGTATCTTCTCTTCTCTGCTGCAGATAGCAGAACAGAGTTGTATAGGGATTGTGCCTTGGTCCAAGAGTCATGATTGGATTAGGAAGGGTCTGCAACTAATGCCTGTTCTCTAGCTCTCATTTCATTCCGTACTCCAGTCCCTGGAGTGGTTTTTAATGTTATTGATTTCTCTGATGAGGCAGCCCCTCAAAAAAGCATTGAGCGTATTGCACACCAAAGTCGCATTAGCAGATTCCCTATTATTTTGCAGGAACTCCCGTAGTGCACCCGTGACCCTGTCGGGAGACGGGAACAGGGTTAGCCAAAAAGGATTCACTTTCCATAGTGAACGGCCCGTCACCGCTGTGACATCTAGTCTTACCCAGAATGGAGAGTGATCGGATAATAGACGTGGCTCATAAGCCGAGTCCCTCACCTGCTGCATTAGTGTTTCATTACCCAGCCCCAAATCAATACGGGAGAGTCCATCATGTGTGGCAGAATGACACGAATAGCACCTGTCGTCAGCATGCCTCTCGCACCACACATCATGGAGCCCCATTTTAGAGAGAAAAGAGGCAAAAGCCGTCTTCCCCTCTGACAATCTCACCGTTCTGAGAGCCAAAGGCATTCTGTCCAAGAGAGTCCAGGGCATTATTAAAATCACCCAGGGCTAGCACCAGGATATTTGGAAACAGAACCATAAATTGTGCCAGACTTCTAAGGGGATCTGCCGAAAATGGTGGAAGAATGTACATTGCAGCAATGATACACATTAACTCGTTGAGCTTACACAGCAAGTAAACAAATTTGCCCTCACTGTCCACCCTCTGCTGAATAAACTCAAAAGAAATAGTAGCAGAGATCAACACACTGACCCCCCTGGAATAGGAGGAATGCGTGGAATGAAATTGCGTTGGATATTTACGGGAGCTCTGCATATGCGTTTCCTGGAGACATATTATCTGTGGCTGCAGTCTACCAAGGTATTTAAACATTGCATTTCTTTTGACCTTATCCCCTAAGCCTCTAACATTCCATGACATAAATACTATACCCTTATTAGTTACATCAGCCATTGGGGAGAAAAAATTATTAAATGCACATAGGTTAGTAAAAATAAGAAGGACCTATTCATCCTACCCCATTCTATTAATATACCCTTCATGGCTATTAATGCCAGTTTGAGGTACTGTAAGTATGTATGTAGAGCAAGTCTGAGTTCAACCATATTAGCAAGTAGTTAAAGACAGCATTCTTGCACCACCTAGTGGCCATTTGAAGTTTGGACAGCAAAATCTGGATCCTCAGATATATTTCCTGCAGAAATAAATGTGGCATGTGCAGGGGGAGAGATAAGAGCAATGCGACCGGGAATAGGTCAACACTTTCCGTGGCCAACAGGGCCCAGATGAGAACAAAAAAACATCCCAACACTGATGAGGGGAACAGTCCTCGCAGGACCAACTTGTGGGGGTTCAATAGCAGCTGTGAGGCAATTAGGCTTCTCATGCCAGCTAACTCAGAGCACAGTGAACGTAACCAAAATAAGGCTCTGTGTGGCATAAGTATCAGACTGCTCTGATGCTCCCCGCTGATCTAAGAATCCTCAAAAGCACCTTTGAAGGGAGTTGTAGATATCTGTAAATTACACTATTTTACTAGGGCGGATGCTGTGCCAGCTGCCTCTCCTCTCTGTCAAGCCAGTGCATTGCAGCCTTAGGATTATCAAAGAAATGGGAGTTGCCATTGGCGATGACCTTCAATTTTGCAGGATAGAGCATGAAGTACTTGACATTTAAATCATGTAGCCTCCGCTTAATATCCATGAACTTGTAGCGTTGCCTCTGTACTTCTGCAGAAAAGTTAGGAAACAGGGATACTTTTGCATTATCAACTTTGAATGTGCCAGCCATCCTGGCCTTATTCAGGATGGCATCTCTGTCTTTGTAGTTCAGGAGGCGGAACAGGAAGGGTCTTGGTGGTGCGCCCGGTGGTGGGGGTCTTGCAGGGACCTGGTGCGCCATGCTTCAATAAAAGCCACTGTATTTTTGCCCTCCGCCCTCTCTGGTATTCCCACCGCATGTATGTTTTTTCTACGTAAGCGGTTCTCCATGTCCTCCAAACGGGCTGCATTGGCGGTGGCCACTAATTGTACATGACTAACATCTCTTTGCAGGGCTCCCATTCCTCTTCCAATGTACCCAAACGACCCTCCAGGGCAGACGTGCGCTCCCGCAGCTTCTGTATGTCATGCCTCACTAGGGATATCTCCACCTTCATGCCCTTTACTTCCCCTGTCAGATCAGCTATGGATGAGGTACAAGTGGTGAGAGCAGTAAAAATGTCCCGCAATGTGGGCTCTGGGTCAGTTGCACTCATGTATGAGGCCGCCGCCATGTTGGAGGCCTGAGGCCTATCACTTACTTACTGTGAGGCCTGGTTTACATCCAGGAGCCTGGGGACGCCATCTATAGATCCCATCTCCAGATTGCTCTGCTCATCCCACGGGTCCGGTTGCTGGGAGAGTGCCAGGTCTTTTGTGGCCAGGTTCTTGCCGAACAGCTGCTGTGCGGCCTCTTTCGCTGAACGAGGCGGGAGGCCACCATCATGGCCTGGGGCGTCTGGCAGTGCTATAGCTCCCGTTCCTCTCCTGGACATGTCCGCTCCAAGAAAAACGCAGCCGGGTGTTGTAAATCAGCCGCGGTACCTAGTGTAGGCAATCCTGGGTTGTTGTTGTGTCGGATGGCGGTGCTTAGAACAGGATTAAGCAAGATACTCAGTGGAGCTCTCACAGGCACGTCCTACTGCATGCCCCACATAGCCACGCCCCTCCACACCAGTTTTTACCATTTCTGTTAATGCTGGTATTTCCGATACCTCTGCCTTGTCTAACAGAGCTCCAGAGTGCCTCTCATACACAACCTTTGTATAAAGCAATCCAGCACACTGTGAGACCACTTTCCACAGTAGTACAAAACATTGCATTAAACAATTCCACCATTTGCGATTTCTACACAGTACAGCCTGCAATATCCAGCTCCAATCAGCTGTATCCCATGGTACCAGTTCTCCAAGCACAGGAGAGGACGGCAGGACATACACTGGCTGTACACTACATGATTTTAACATATCCTTAAGCATGAACTGATTGGTCTATTGTTCCCAAGGGCCCATGTGCAGCTCTTGCAAATCAATAAAAGTGGCGCTAAAGGCCAGTGTTTAAACTACCACGTGTGCAAAACAGCTCTATAGGCTAAAGTGATCTGGTGCTGTAAATGCTACATAAACAATACAAAATTAGTACATAAATTTGCAAACGAAATCGTGACAGTGCCTCTGAAAGTGTCCCATACACGAAGCAATATTAAATCGTGCACTGATATCAATAATAAAATATAAGTGATTTAGTCCATAAAAAAATCATTAGACAGGCCACCGTGCAGGAAATGTGCAGTCTCTGGAGACAGTCCACCAATTCACTCAGTGACAGTGATTCCTCTCCCCTTGAACTCAACACTCACCAGCTCAATATGCCTCACACTCTCGTGTTTTGGCAATAAGGCATAAGTATAGTTGGTCAATGGAAGGCGGAAGATGCAGATTCCTTGATAAATCGAAGTGTCACCTCAATGTATAAAAGAACTCAAAATAGTGTGATACCGTAAAACATGTGAAATTTATTTAATTAAAACCTTCAATCATTACACTCACAAGAAAACTCCTTGATAAAAGCCAAACTGACACTGCAAATGCAATCCAAACACAATCCTCCTCTGTGAAACGCCCAGCACCACTGTGGAGATGACGGTCACGGCGGACCTCAAGGGACAGCGTTAGATAGGTTCTCACCCAACTTCGCTGACACACTCCTGGTATGAATATCCTGCTGTTAGGCAAGCCCAGGGGGCAGCTCCTCTGTCACCCTCGAACTCTCCCGCCGGTGTGCGGAAGTATGCAGCCACGTCCCGTCCGTCACTGATTGTTACTGGTAGATGCCGTACAGCCACGCCCCGACATGTTTCGTCATACCTGACTTCCTCATGGGATTGGCTGTACGGCACGGCATCACCTCCCCTTATACCCCTCACGTCTTTCGACGTAGCTGTATGCTAATGAATCTTCCCAATCCCAGGTGTCCCCGCGGCCCTCCAAGCAGCGATGCTGGGCCGATCACAGATTTCAGAGAGCATAATCATTATACAATGTCCTCATTGTTAGCAGAACATATACATCCCAAATATATTGCATAGATCGGATAGCGACAATTCAAAAAGGGTATACATAAAATTGCAAAACAATCATTCCAAGGGGATGTACACTGGATAGGAACTTTTAATCATAATCTTATTCGTAAGGTACTAATTGACCGTACATACATCCTATTTATTAGACAACTCCCGAGGACTTATTCGCCTAGAGCTGTTACCTAGTGGCCTAGTCCTGATACTCTGTGACATATGGTCAATGCGTACACTCCATACATTGACCGATCTAGATCTAAAAACTGACTTTAATGACTTTAAGTGGTCACGGGGGATGGTAATTGTGCGGTTCAATTCTATTTAGTTTTACTCTAATTTTATTTAACTTTGGGGAAACTGAGAAGTTACTTTCTCACTTTCACCACTAGGGGGCTATGATGGTGGTTAACAACATTAAGGCTCTCTATTAACTTTTAAGGATTCACTTAGTGCACAATAATAATAATAATAATAATAATAATTTTTTCACTTATCATAGATATACAATAGATAGGTAGGAAAGGAGTTTTTCATATTTATTTAGTTCCCCTATTATGAGTTAAGGGTAATTAGGGGCATATCTAGGGAAAGGGTCCCGGTTTTTAGATCTAGATCGGTCAATGTATGGAGTGTACGCATTGACCATATGTCACAGAGTATCAGGACTAGGCCACTAGGTAACAGCTCTAGGCGAATAAGTCCTCGGGAGTTGTCTAATAAATAGGATGTATGTACGGTCAATTAGTACCTTACGAATAAGATTATGATCAAAAGTTCCTATCCAGTGTACATCCCCTTGGAATGATTGTTTTGCAATTTTATGTATACCCTTTTTGAATTGTCGCTATCCGATCTATGCAATATATTTGGGATGTATATGTTCTGCTAACAATGAGGACATTGTATAATGATTATGCTCTCTGGAGTCTGTGATCGGCCCAGCATCGCTGCTTGGAGGGCCGCGGGGACACCTGGGATTGGGAAGATTCATTAGCATACAGCTACGTCGAAAGACGTGAGGGGTATAAGGGGAGGTGATGCCGTGCCGTACAGCCAATCCCATGAGGAAGTCAGGTATGACGAAACATGTCGGGGCGTGGCTGTACGGCATCTACCAGTAACAATCAGTGACGGACGGGACGTGGCTGCATACTTCCGCACACCGGCGGGAGAGTTCGAGGGTGACAGAGGAGCTGCCCCCTGGGCTTGCCTAACAGCAGGATATTCATACCAGGAGTGTGTCAGCGAAGTTGGGTGAGAACCTATCTAACGCTGTCCCTTGAGGTCCGCCGTGACCGTCATCTCCACAGTGGTGCTGGGCGTTTCACAGAGGAGGATTGTGTTTGGATTGCATTTGCAGTGTCAGTTTGGCTTTTATCAAGGAGTTTTCTTGTGAGTGTAATGATTGAAGGTTTTAATTAAATAAATTTCACATGTTTTACGGTATCACACTATTTTGAGTTCTTTTATACATTGAGGTGACACTTCGATTTATCAAGGAATCTGGATCTTCCGCCTTCCATTGACCAACTATACTTATGCCTTATTGCCAAAACACGAGAGTGTGAGGCATATTGAGCTGGTGAGTGTTGAGTTCAAGGGGAGAGGAATCACTGTCACTGAGTGAATTGGTGGACTGTCTCCAGAGACTGCACATTTCCTGCACGGTGGCCTGTCTAATGATTTTTTTATGGACTAAATCACTTATATTTTATTATTGATATCAGTGCACGATTTAATATTGCTTCGTGTATGGGACACTTTCAGAGGCACTGTCACGATTTCGTTTGCACATTTATGTACTAATTTTGTATTGTTTATGTAGCATTTACAGCACCAGATCACTTTAGCCTATAGAGCTGTTTTGCACACGTGGTAGTTTAAACACTGGCCTTTAGCGCCACTTTTATTGATTTGCAAGAGCTGCACATGGGCCCTTGGGAACAATAGACCAATCAGTTCAATTTTATTTTATTTTAAAGTGGCAGCTCAGCTTAATACGTTTTTTAATATTTGTTCTCTAGGGGGGTAACACCCCTGCACCGGGCAGTGGTGGAAACTCGGGGAGGGCGGCATATCTTGAGTTTTCTCATTTGTTACATATCCTTAAGCATGACTGTCACAAAATACACGTTTCCCTTTATGCATTGTGGATAAACTTTCTGCTGTGCGTTTACACTCGCTTTGACCTTCAGTCATGAAAGGATTAGTCTCTGCAACAGCCCTTGCACCTTGGGCTATAGGCTTTTCTGCAGATGCCTCTCCTGGCCTAGCAGCCATAGTGTCCACTACTCTTTTAGCCACAGAATTTTCTTCCAGCATTGCTCTTAGTCTCTTGGCCAGTCATCCCAATAGTTGTTCACAATAGTTTATGCTCCTCAGCACTGCATCCGCACAAGGAGGCATAAGCAGACCAAGAGACTCAACAGCATCTGAAACACTGCTCTGGTCAGTTTTACACTTCTCAACATTAAACACATCACTTTGTTTTACCCTGCATTGTGGCAACACATTTTTAGCCACACCATGTTGCAGTACCCCACCCTCACCACCGTGAGCAGATGAAGTTTCATTCCAGACATCAAGTTTTGCATTATCACACATGTCATTTTTGATTTTATCATTTGCCTCCTCACTGAACAGAGCACTGCAGCAAGGCAAGTCTTTTTTAGCACAAACAGGGGATCTCCCATTTGGGGTCACTTCCACTCCCATGTGCACAGCCATAGTCAGCCTGTTACTCTCTCCTGCTGTATTTCCCTATATGGTTACCGGGTGAAATGAAAGACTCTCTGGCTTCTCAGCCCTCTTTGTGGGAATAGTGAGCCACCTCTTCATAGGAGCCCCATCATCCCAATGACTTTTCTTGGGCATCCAAGACCTCTGTGGGAACAGTGAGCAACCTCCTCATAGCAGCCCCACCATCCAGATGACACTTCATCGCTGGTTACCATGGGAGACCGCACTCTCCCTGCAGAGCTTCTCCAGCCCTCTCCAACTGGCTGTAACAGTTCCACTTGAGCCCACCAGCCAGGACTCTCATCAGGATCATTCCATCATCCACCATAGGTCTCACGACCGACCTTGCCTTTGTTGCTACAGGCAACAACATGCATCTTTGCAGCAAAAGACGCATAGTTCCTTCAGAAAATTGTTTGGCGTACTGTCTCCTTACACCTGAGACACAGCAACCCTCACTTTGCTTGACACAGCAACAGCAATACACACAGTCTCTGACACTCACAGTTTCTGGCATGTGAGGATCTGGACCAGCACCATCCTTGCCCACTGCCAATTTCTCCATCCGGGGTGATTAATCTCTAGTGGTGCATCCGAGTTGAAGAAATCATGTCAGTCCCGACTGCATTTTCAAGGGCATGGCAGTCCATTTTTATTCAAATGAAACAAAGTTCAAAAATAAACATCAGATTCCCTCGTATTCAGCATTACAGTCCTGCTTCAGAACAACCAGCATTCAGCCTTCCTGGCTAAAAACATCAGCACTCCTGCTCAGGCCTTACACCTTAGTCCTTGGTCTGTCTTCCCCAGACTTGACGTTCAGCACCTCTGTGCTTGCAGCTTCGTGCGGTCCTGGCTCCCTCCTAGGGATGAGCCGCTCACCCCCCGGTTCGGTTCGCATCAGAACATGCGAATAGGCAAAAAATTCATGCGAACACCGTTAAAGTCTATGGGACACAACATGAATAATCAAAAGTGCTCATTTTAAAAGCTTATATGAAAGTTATTGTCATAAAAAGTGTTTGGGGATCCGGGTCCTGCCCAAGGGGACATGTATCAATGCAAAAAGAAGTTTTAAAAATGGACGTTATTTCAGGAGCAGTGATTTTAATAATGCTTAAAGTGAAACTATAAAAGTGTAATATTCCTTTAAATTTCGTACCTGGGGGGTGTCTATAGTATGCTTGTAAAGGGGCGCATGTTTCCCGTGTTCAGAACAGTCTGACAGCAAAATGACATTTCAAAGGAAAAAAAGTCATTTAAAACTACTCGTGGCTATTAATGAATTGTTGGTCCGACAATACACATAAAAGTTCATTGATAAAAACTGCATGGGATTTCCCCACAGGGGAACCCCGAACTAAAATTAAAAAAAATGCGTGGGGGTCCCCCTAAATTCTATACCAGGCTCTTCAGGTCTGGTGTGGATATTAAGGAGAACCCCGCACCAAAATGTAAAAAAAAATGGCTTGGGGACCCCCTAAATTCCATACCAGGCCCTTCAGCTCTGGTATGGATATTGAGGGGAACCCTGCTCCAAAATTAAAAAAGAAATGGTGTGGGGTCCCCCCAAAAATCCATACCAGACCCTTATCCGAGCACGCAACCTGGCAGGCCACAGGAAAAGAGGGGGGATGAGAGAGCGCCCCCCCTGAACCATACCAGGCCACATGCCCTCAACATTGGGAGGGTGCTTTGAGGTAGCCAAAAGCACCTTGTCCCCATGTTGATGGGGAGAAGGGCCTCATCCCCACAACCCTTTCCCGGTGGTTGTGGGGGTCTGCAGGTGGGGGCTTATCAGAATCTGGAAGCCCCCTTTAACAAGGGGACCCCCAGATCCTGGCCCCCTGTGTGAATTGGTAATTACCCCTACCATTGCACAAAAAAAATGTCAAAAAGGTTAAAAAACACAAGAGACGGTTTTTGACAAGTCCTTTATTAATTTCTTCTTCTTTCGGCTTCTTCTTCCTTCTTCTTTCTTCTGGTGTTCTTTCGGTGTTCTTCTTCTTCCTCCATCTTCTTCCTCATCTTCTTCTTCTCCATCTTCTTCTTCCTCCGCTCTTCTCGTCCTGCATCTTCCTCCAGGCTTCTTCTCCGCTCCGTCCACACGATCCGCCTCAGTGGGAGTCTTTAGCCGTGTGACGCTTCGCTTCTTCTGACACTTCTTATATAACTGAGGGTGGGGCCATCAGGTGACCCCGCCCTCCTCTCACGGGAGTTCCCTGTGGCTTTCCCTGTGCTGTCAGAGGGGGCACCCCCCTTGGTTATCAGACCAGCACAGGACGCTAGACATAAATACTCCTCTCAGTCCCACACTAGCTCTCAGGTGTAACTGGGTGGAGTGCCGACACCATGGCAACCCCCCCACCTCACCCTGGGCCGGCGGTGGGCCCCCTTTCAATGAAAGCTGACACCCTCCCACCCGTTACAGCACCAGCTCAGGGGCAGGGCGGGCGGCTAGGTAAACTGTAGTACACCCGTCCCGGGCGGCAGCTGGAGTGGAGAGAACAGTGTGCAGCTGCACTGCCCAGGCGGAGATAGTGACACATGTGACAGGCTCAGCAGCAGGGAAGTAGGAGGAGGAAGAAGGACACAGACCAGGGCAGCATGGCTGCGGCACTGGAGATGTTTCGGCCAGGACAGTTGAAAAAAAACCCCAAAAACAAGGCTTTACTCACCCTTGGGAGAGTCGGGATAGTGTCCCCCCTCTAGCGGGTGTCATCCGGGTGTGGACTTCACCCCCACACCCTCCAGCAATGCCACTGAGCCATGGCAGCGGGGGGTTTACACGAACGTCAGTGGCTGCAGCTCCTGGGAGTGTGTGTAAATCTGACAATCCAGCTGTTATTGGTCAGATGGTAGTGATCTGATGACTGTGTGGCTGCCCAATCATTTCCACACACCCCAATAAGTGCCAATCACCCCCGCACATACCCCTGCCATGCTTTTACTCTTGAGCCTTGTACACACAGTATGATTGTTGGCCAACCGAGCGTCTGATTTTTGTCAAAACGGTGTGTGCCAGGATCTTGTCTTGCATACTAACGTTACACAATTGTCGTGCCACAAACATGAACATAGTGACGTACTACGAGGAATTTCAGCTCTTGAGCACCACCCTTTGGGTCCCTTCTGCTAATTTCATCCACCGCAAATTTACTAGCCTGTCATCCAACATTTGTTGGCCGAAAATTGGAAAACAATTGTGTAAAGGAGCATACTAACGGTAAGAACTTAGGACAACAGTCTGTCAACAGACATTCCCCTTCCAACAATGGAACCGTGTGTACGAGGCTTAAGGAACTGTGACAGAGAGAGACCTTGGATGAGGTATTCAGGATGAGCACTTTTATAGTGAATTATGGTGTTCCTGTCATTAGGATTTGTGTAAAGTCAGCTGTTCAATTTTTGATCATTTACTCCAAGAAAGGTAATACTGTGTGTGAAATGTCAGGGCTGAATACGGTGTCATTGAAAATACCATTCAATAAGGTTACACATTCAGAGAGCAATGACAAACACATCATCTACATATATAGTGTACCCACATATAGACAATGATGGAAATAGAGCAGAAGAACAGATTAAATGTTCTTAAAAAAACCCCACAAATAAATGAATAAACGCTGATACAGCAGAACCGCCCATAGCTGTGCCTTTAACCATTTCCAGTCCTGGCCAATTATATTTCTCTCCTCCATGAAAAAAAAAATCATAATTTTTTGCTAAAAAAAAAACTGTCCCATCAAATTGCCCCATCCTACTGCCCCCATCATACTGCCCCATCAAAATTGCCCCATCATACTGCCCCATCAAAATTGCCCCATCATACTGCCCCATAAAAATTGCCCCATCAAAACTGCCCCCATCAAAATTGCCCCATCAAAACTTTCCCATCATGCTGCCACCATCAAAATTGCCCCATCATCAAAACTGCCCCATCATCAACACTTCCCCCATCAATTTGCCCCATCCTACTGCCACCATCAAAATTGCCCCATCATAGTGCCCCATCAAAACTGTTAAAAAACTATCAAAACGCCCCCATCATATTGCCCGTATCAAAATTGCTCCATCATACTGCCCCATCATACTGCCCCATCAAAACTGCCCATCATATTGCCCCATCAAAATTTCCCCATCATACTGCCCCATCAAAACTGCCCCATCAAATTGCCCCATTAAAATTGCCCCTTCATACTGCCCTCATCAAATTGACCCATCAAAACTGCCCCATCAAATTGCCCCTTCAAAACTGCACCATGAAAACTGCCATCTATCCTTTGATCACCAGTGGTGAGAAGAACTAGAAGATATCTCTATATTGAAGCTCTTATTTGGTGTTGGGATCTGTCACATTGGACTTTCTATATTGCTTTGTATTATTTTTTGTTACTGATTTTGGAAATCTATTATTATGTTTTTCCACTGAAGACATAATTTTATATCTGTAATCATATCAAGATATTTATTTATCACTGAGCGCCATTTCCTTTCTTTCATGGTTTTCAGGTAATAGAGTATAGAAAACCTGAACTGTCTAGGGCTGTGTGTTCTCTGTCATAAGAGGTATTTAGGGGACAAGTACCGTATTTATCGGCGTATAACACACACTTTTTTCCCCTTAAAATCAGGGGGAAATCGTGGGTGCGTGTTATACGCCGATCTCCGCTGATTTTTCCTGATTGCGCCGACATACACATCCGAGTGTACAGATTCAAATATGGCGCCGGCGGACTCGGCGGAGCAGACCATATTTGAATCTGTACACTCGGATGTGAATGTCAGCACGATCGCAAAAAATCAGCGAAGATCGGCGGGGATTGCAAGGCTGCACTGGGGCAAGGCTGCAATGGACACTGGGGAAGGCTGCACTAACCAGGCTGCACTAACAAGGCTGCACTGACATGGCTGCAAGCAGGGGCGGACTGACCATTGAGCCACTCGGGCACTGCCTGAGGGCCCTGGGCCACTAGGGGGCCCCATCAGGGTTGCCAGCCTCAGTAAAACCAGGGACAGTATGTATAAATCTGTGTTTTTTTTACATCTGTCTGTGTATACTGTGTACATGTATGTGTATACTGTGTGATTGTATACTGTGTGTGTGTGTGTATAATGTGTGGCTCCATAATCTCTGATTGCCTGGGGGCCCCATAATCTCCTACTGCCCGGGGCCCCATGAGTTATCAGTCCACCCCTGGCTGCAAGGCTGCACTGACAAGGCTGCACTGAGAAGGCTTCAATGACACTGATAACGCTGCATTGATGGGCATTTAAATGTAAGTTTTTTTCACTTAAACTTCCCTCCTAAAAGTTTTTTTCCTTAAAATTCCCTCCTAAACTTGGGGTGCGTGTTATACGCCGGCGCGTGTTATACGCCAATAAATACGGTATATCCGGTATTTTTCTGTACTTGTCATGTCTTTATGAGGATAAAAAGTGTTTATATATTGCTGAGAAAATAAATCTCTGTTCTCCAGTAATATGGATGACCACACAAAGTAATCTGTATTGTAATCATTTCACATGAAAATGTAGTAATGATAAAACCATACTAATATTATGATCAATACAGAAGAAAATGATATCAACATTCTTGACTTCTCCTGATCCATAAAATATTTCCATTATATTTCCAGATATTCAGGAAAAGCACAAACAATATCTAATGGAGAAGACTGAGACTCTGGTGGAGCATAGACCCCCAGGAACTACCGTGGAACCACAAAGATTCCTCATCAATGATCGTTATGTGGATCTGATTGTAGTCTCCACTGATCAGTTCAGGGAACGTTCCCAGAATGAGATAATACAGACTGGGGTAAAACATGAGAAATGCTTGAAGGAAACACAAACTAGACTGGAACACATTTCCCCCAACAAGCTGTTCCGATGGAACTCCCAGTCACAATGTGTACCACATGTAGTAATGGTGAGCGGAGTGCCAGGAATAGGGAAGACCACACTGATGCAGAAGTTTGTCTATGACTGGGTGACCAGAAAACACTACCAGAGATTTGCCTTTCTCTTCTTCTTCAGATTTCGGGACCTTAATAGACTGGGAGAGGTCAGCTTGGAGGAGATGATTCTTCATCAATATCCATATCTGGAGAGTCAGATTGGAGATATTTTACAAGATCCAGAGAGACTTCTGTTTATATTTGATGGATTAGATGAAAGTAATCACCAAATGGATTTCAGATCAAGTAAACTCTTCGCTTACAGGACAGAATATGGTGAGATTGTGGTCAGTTTGGTGAGGCAGAGTCTTCTTAGGGGTTGCTCTGTACTGATAACCAGCCGTCCAACCAGAGTGGCATCAGTGGATACCCGTGTTTTCCAGAGAATAGCTGAGATCATGGGATTTCTCCATGGAGACAGACGGCTCTTCTTCAGTAATTTCTTTGGAAATGAGGAATTATCAGAGAAGTCTTTTCATTATGTGGAGGAGAATGACACGCTGTACACTTTCTGTTATATCCCATCATACTGCTGGATCATCTGTACTGTGATATCAATGTGCTTCAGATCCCAACCAACAATCACCGATCAGCTGATGACATCATTACCCAAAACTGTGACACAACTCTTTGTGACTTTTGTCTCCAACATTCTGGCCAATCACAACCAGGATAAAGGTGGTGGTCCCAGCACCCGGGAACTGCTGACCTCTATTGGGTGGATGGCAGAACATGGAGTCATGAATCACATGATTGTATTTGATGATCGTCATCTGGAGTCATTCAGTGTGAGAAATGATAATCATGTCTTTTCATCTTTCATGATGGAATCTGGTCACCCTCCCGATGTGGATTACACCTTCTTACATCTCACTCTTCAGGAGTTTTTTGCTGCTTTAGTCCACTTTATGAACAATAATCCTGAAAGATTACAGAAAACACTTGATGAGGCTGAATCTTACAAAGACGGCCGTGCTGAAATATTCCTCCGTTTCCTCTGCGGTCTCTCAGACTCTTCTACTAGATCCATGTTAAAGTATCATGTGGGAGAATTGTCTACTCAGGCTGCCAGACATGTCATCACCTGGATCCAGAAGAAAATACCAGAACAAGGACCTTACAAATCTAAAGAAGACAAGAGAGAGCTTCTTAATGTATTCTACTATCTCTATGAGAGCAGGAATAAGACTCTGGTGGCACAATGTATTGGATCAAACAAAGTTGACTTTTCTTATGTCCCCCTCAGCCCTCTGGACTGCTCTGTGCTGTCTTTTATCCTTCAATCCTGCAGAGAGACAGAAGTAAATCTATTTTCATGTAATATTCCGAGTGAAGGATTGAGGAAACTTATACCGGCTCTACACAATATCAAGAGTTTGAGGTAAATATTTAATCTGAATAATCACATTGCTGTAATAATTTGGTATTTTCAGGTGTTTTTTCCAGAGAAATGACTAATTATCGGTGTGATTTGTTTTCTGTTCTATGCAGACTGTACACATCTATTTATCTGAATACATCAGATAAGACTTAAAGTGAATGTAAACCCTTACATATACTCAGTGAAGGGAACAGCCTCAGATGATACACAGAGATGAAACAAATCCTCCTACATACGTTGTACATGTATATCTGCTGTCTCCAGCTTTATACACGGTTTAGAAAGTGAATGTTGTGTTAGATTGTTTTCTTCCTGTTCCAGCACTGGGTGTGGAGTCTGGGCCTACACTGTGTGTGAGATGATTGGAGGAAAGGCACACACCCCCCTCCACATAGGCAGAGGAAGGAAGAAACATGCAAAGCTGTTCTGTGAATAGACAAGCTCTCTGCTAATCTATTTATAGCACTCGCCCCGACACAAATTTCCAGCTGCTTTTATATCCTGTGTCAAAGAGCTTGTCAGAAGTTGTCATGCTGATAACAGAGGAATGAAGCAGAAGAAAGACACTGGACAAGGGGCCTTGAAGAGAGATAAGTAAACACTACAGATATATGTTCCCTGGTCAATTTTCAGGAATGGGGTTTACATCCACTTCAAAGTAGAACTAAAGGCAATAACCTTTTATTTTTTTTATTTTTGGATACAGCAAAGGAAGGTTAAAGGGTGGGAATACCACCAACAACCCTCTCCATCTAATGCTGACAGCTATGTACTGTAATTTGGGCCTACAACACCCTCTGGAGGTAGCATGTGGTAGGTCGTTGTAACCAAAAGAGAAATACATTTCTTATGAAATTTTGAATGTTACCCAGAAAGAAGAGATGAATGAAGTTGGGTTTTTACCTTTTGATTGATAGAAAACCAATCAGGGTGGGTTCAGTGCATGTTAAAAAGTGGGTGTGAATGAATATATGTGAATAAACCAGTGTGCTTTAGGTGACTTTCACACTGCTCTGTATCAAAAACATGCAAAAAATGTGTATGAGTTTTTGCTGCATTTTTGCAGTGGTTTTCCTGTATTGTTACATTTAACATAACACATGATGTGTTTTTGCCACGTTTGTGTTGTGTTTTCCCCATATCACTTCCCACTATTCAAATACAATTCCCAGTGTGACTATGCAGTGCTACTTGCTTGCATGTTTGATGTGACTTTGATGCAACTTCAATGCTAACTTAGAAGTTCTCAAACCTGGGTTCACATATTGTATGACAAGGGAAATCGCATTATATTCAATGATTTCCCTCTGATCATCTCAGCACAGTGCAATTTTGGAAAAGGTTCCTGGTGGACTTCAGTGTGAATTCAGCCCCATAGCCTTTTATATTACATAGTTACATAGTAGGTGAGGTTGAAAAAAGACACACGTCCATCAAGTCCAACCTATGTGTGTGATTATGTGTCAGTATTACATTACATATCCCTGTATATTGCGGTCATTCAGGTGATTATCTAATAGTTTCTTGAAGCTATCAATGCTCCCCGCTGAGACCACCGCCTGTGGAAGGGAATTCCACATCCTTGCCGCTCTTACAGTAAAGAACCCTCTACGTAGTTTAAGGTTAAACCTCTTTTCTTCTAATTGTAATGAGTGGCCACGAGTCTTATTAAACTCTCTTCTGCAAAAAAGTTTTATCCCTATTGTGGGGTCACCTGTACAGTATTTGTAAATTGAAATCATATCCCCTCTCAAGCATCTCCTCTCCAGAGAGAATAAGTTCAGTACTCGCAACCTTTCCTCATAACTAAGATCCTCCAGACCCTTTATTAGCTTTGTTGCCCTTCTTTGTACTCGCTCCATTTCCAGTACATCCTTCCTGAGGACTGGTGCCCAGAACTGGACAGCATACTCCATGTGCGGGCGGACCAGAGTCTTGTAGAGCGGGAGAATTATCGTTTTATCTCTGCAGTTGATCCCCCTTTTAATGCATGCCAATATTCTGTTTGCTTTATTAGCAGCAGCTTGGCATTGCATGCCATTGCTGAGCCTATCATCTACTAGGACCCCCAGGTCCTTTTCCATCCTAGATCGCCCCAGAGGTTCTCCCCCAGTGTATAGATTGCATTCATATTTTTGCCACCCAAATGCATTATTTTACATTTTTCTACATTGAACCTCATTTGCCATGTAGTCGCCCACCCCATTAATTTGTTCAGGTCTTTTTGCAAGATTTCCACATCCTGTGGAGAAGTTATTGCCCTGCTTAGCTTAGTATCGTCTGCAAATACAGATTGAACTGTTTATCCCATCCTCCAGGTCATTTATGAACAAATTAAATAGGATTGGTTCCAGCACAGAAACCTGGGGGACCCCACTACCCACCCCTGACCATTCTGAGTACTCCCCATTTATCACCACCCTCTGAACACGCCCTTGTAGCCAGTTTTCAATCCATGTACTCACCCTATGGTCCATGCCAACGCACCTTATTTTGTACAGTAAATGTTTATGGGGAACTGTGTCAAATGCTTTTGCAAAATCCAGATACACCACGTCTACGGGCCTTCTTTTATCTAGATGGCAACTCACCTCCTCATAGAAGGTTAATAGATTGGTTTGGCAAGAACGATTCTTCATGAATCCATGCTGATTACTGCTAATGATATCATTCTTATTACTAAAATCTTGTATATAGTCCCTTATCATCCCCTCCAAGAGTTTACATACTATTGATGTTAGGCTAACTGGTCTGTAATTCCCAGGGATGTTTTTTGGGCCCTTTTTAAATATTGGTGCTACATTGGCTTTTCTCCAATCAGCTGGTACCATTCCAGTCAATAGACTGTGTGTAAAAATTAGGAACAACGGTCTGGCAATCACCTGACTGAGTTCCCTAAGTACCCTCGGATGCAAGCCATCTGGTCCCGGTGATTTATTAATGTTAAGTTTTTCAAGTCTAATTTTAATTCTGTCCTCTGTTAACCATGTAGGTGCTTCCTGTGTTGTGTCATGAGGATAAACACTGCAGTTTTGGTTACTGAAGCCCCCCGATTCACTCGTGAAGACTGAGGAGAAGAATAAATTCAATACCTCTGCCATCTCCCCATCCTTTGTAACCAGATGTCCTTCCTCATTCTTTATGGGGCCAATATGGTCTGTCCTCCCTTTTTTACTGTTTACATACTTAACCACTAAGCCACCGCCCACCGTCATATGACGGCGGGACGAGGCTTCTGTTGTTCTGGGCGGGCGTCATATGACGTCCTCGCCCTCCCGAGCCACTAGGGGGTGCGCGCGCACCGCCGGCGGCGCGCGCCCGCTGCGTCGCTCGGGACCCGGTGCGCGTGCCCGGCGGCCGCGATGTCCGCCGGGCACCCGCGATTGCCGGGTAACAGAGCAGGAGAGTGGATCTGTGCATGTAAACACAGATCCACGTCCTGTCAGAGAGGAGAGGAGACCGATGGCGTGTCCCTTGTACATAGGGACACCGATCGGTCACCTCCCCCAGTCAGTCCCCTCCCCCCACAATTAGAATCACCTCCTTAGGTCATACATTAACCCCTCGATCGCCCCCTAGTGTTAACCCCTTACCTGCCAGTCACATTTACACAGTAATCAATGCAATTTTATAGTATTGATCGCTGTATAAATGTGAATGGTCCCAAAAATGTGTCAAAAGTGTCCGATGTGTCCGCCGCAATATCGCAGTCACAATAAAAATCGCAGATCGCCGCCATTACTAGTAAAAAATAAATAAATACTAAAAATGCTATAAATCTATCCCCTATTTTGTAGACGCTATAACTTTTGCGCAAACCAATTAATATACGCTTATCGCAAATTTTTTTTACCAAAAATATGTAGAAGAATACATAATGGCCTAAATTGAGGAAAAAATTTGTTAAAAAAAAAATAAAATTGGATATTTATTATAGCAAAAAGTAAAAAATATTGTGTTTTTTCAAAATTGTCCCTCTTCTTTTGTTTATAGCGCAAAAAGTAAAAACCGCAGAGGTGATCAAATACCACCAAAAAAAAGCTCTATTTGTGGGGAAAAAATGATAAAAATTTCATTAGGGTGCAGTGTAACATGACCGCGCAATTGTCATTCAAAGTGCGTCAGCGCTGAAAACTGAAAAATGGCTTGGGCAGGAAGGGGGTGAAAGTGCCCTGTATTGAGGTGGTTAAAGAATTTCTTGGGATTTTTTTTGCTCTCCTCCGCTATGTGTCTTTCATGTTCTATCTTTAGCCGTCCTAATTGCACCCTTACATTTCTTATTGCATTCTTTATAAATTCTGAATGCTGTGGATGATCCCTCAACCTTGTATTTTTTGAAGGCCTTCTCCTTTGCTTTTATATGCATTTTTACATTGGAGTTAAGCCATCCAGGATGTTTGTTCGCTCTTTTAAATTTATTACCCAATGGGATACATTGACTAATGCCCTTATTTAATATGCTCTTAAAGCAAACCCATCTCTCCTCCGTATTCTTTGTTCCTAATATTTTATACCAATTTATGCCTTTTAGCAAGGTTTGTAGTTTAGGGAAGTTGGCTCTTTTGAAATTCAGTGTCTTTGTGTTCCCTTCATGTCTCCTATTTGTGTGATTTATACTGAAACTAATTGACCTGTGATCGCTGTTACCTAAATTGCCCCGTATTTCCACATCTGTTATCAGGTCTGTATTGTTGGTAATCAGTAGATCTAGTAATGTTTTATTTCTAGTTGGTGCGTCTACCATCTGACCCATATATTATCTCACAAAAGTCACATCAGCAAAAATGAGAAGCATTCCTATACACTTTGACGGATCAGTGTTTTTCTAACCCTCACCTCTCCTCCCTGGTCATCCATTGATTTTGATACAGCTGCGATTTTGGATCCTTCCCTGGATCCTTCATTCGACCCTTTGAAAAAACCCTCCGCTCTGGTTGATCTATGTACATTGCAGGGATTGTAACAAACTTTGTTGCAGATTCATAGCTTTTGTTATTCTGAAGAAATTGTTGTTTGTCCATGTGCAGAGTGAATGTGAATGGGAGTGATTTTATAATTATCAATCAGCTGCTGCACTTGCAGGGCTCTAATAAGGAAAGTGGCAGGGTCTGCATCTCTTTAGACGTAATTTCCCTTTGGCAGTGTCTCACCAAAAATGACATTTTAGTTGCGGGGATGCCCAAATCTGACTTGTATCTTAGTGCAGACTTCTGGGAAAATTAGTGAGCCAATCACACAAGCAGGACATGACATTTTCAGGGGGCGTTCTGTACACCATCTGTGTACACCATCTCTCTATACCAGGGGTAGGAAACCTTTTGAGCACAATGTGCCAAAAAATATTTTCAAAGAAATTGAGAGTGCCGACTTCACACACTCAATCACGAAAAGGATTTTTTATAAAGTAGATGCTGTAAATGACTTGAATAGTAGGGAGAAGTTAACATCCTGCACTCACGCCTCAGATCAGCTCCAGTTGTTGCACCTTCACACCTCAGATCACTGTCCCCCCTGCAAATCTATCCCACCACTGTAACCCCCTGAACATCTGCCCCACCACTGTAACCCCCTGCACATCTGCCCCACCACTGTAACCCCCTGCACATCTGCCCCACCACTTTAACCCCCTGCACATCTGCCCCACCACTGTAACCCCCTGCACATCTGTCCTACCACTGTAACCCCCTTTCTCATCTGCCCCATCACTGTACCTCCAACACATCTGTCCCACCTCTGTTCCCCCTATTTATCTGTCCCACCAATGCACCTCTTTTCACATCTGCCCCACCGCTTTACCCACCTGCTCACCTGTCCCACCACTGTAGCCCCCTGCTCATCTGCCCCACCAATGTTCCTCCTTTCTCATCTGCCCCACCACTGTACCTCCCTGCACATTTGCTCTACCGCTGTACCCCATGCTCTTCTGTCTCATCGCTAAGCCATCTTCTCATCTGTCCTAACACTGAACTTATCTGCTCATCTGCCCCACCACTGCAACCCCCTTTCTTATCTGCCCCAACACTGTACCTCCTGCATATCTGTCCCACCTCTGTTCCCCCTGCTCATCTGTCCCACCAATGTACCTCCGTTCTCCTCTGCCCCACCACTGTACCCCCTGTACATCTGCACCACCTCTGTAACCCCTGCTCTTCTGCCCAACCAATGTAACCCCATGCTCATCTGTCCCACCAATGCACCTCCTTTCACATCTGCTCCACTGATCTACCCCTTGCTCTTTTGTCCCACCGCTGAACCCCCTTCTCATCTACCCCAACACTGAACCCCCCTGCTCATCTTTCCCACCGCTGAACCCCCTTCTTATCTGCCCCATCACTGTACCCCCCTGCTTTTCTGTCCCACCGCTGAACCCCCTTGCTCTTCTGTCCCACCACTGTTACCCCGCTGCTCATCTACCTCATTAAAGTACCCCTTTTTCTCATCTGCCCCACCACTGTACCTTCCTGCACATCTGATCCACCGACGTATCCCCAGGCTCTTCTGTCTCACTACTGAATCACCTTCTCATCTGTCCTAACACTGAACCCATCTGCTCATCTGCCCCACCACTGTAACCCGCTTTCTCATCTGCCCCACCAATGTACCTCCTGCACATCTGTCTCACCTCTGTACCCCCTGCTCTACTGCCCCACCTCTGTTTCCCCTGCTCATCTGTTCCACCAATACACCTCCTTTCAGATCTGCACCACTGCTCTACCCTCCTGCTTTTCTGTCCCACCACTGAACCCGCTTCGCATCTGGCCCAACACTGAGCCCCCCTGCTCATCTGTCCCATCACTGTAGCCCCCTGCTTTTCTGTCCCATTGCTGAAGCTACTTATGTTGTACCCTCCTTCTCATCTGCTCCACCGCTGTACCCTCTTCTCATCTATGACATGCGTGATATACAGAGTGGTGAAAGGAAGCAGACATGAGACACATCTACCTGTCCTGACACACTCATCCTGCTGATCCAACTCTTGCATCCAGCCCACATGCATGTATGGGATGTATGTGATATATGGGATCATGCCATACATCACATACATCCCATACATCCAATACAATGATGAGCTCAGGTCAGGGGGATATTCTGAAAGCAGTGGGCCTGTGTGCAGGATCATAAGATGGGCCCCCGCAGCTGAGAAAAAGTGCAGTGCAGCAAAAGTTGGGTTTGATTTTCATTGCGCTGAATACTGGCTGTAGCTTAAAGGGACGCAGAGTGCAGAGGGGTTCAGTAGTAAGTGACACAGAGTGCCGGGGTTCAGTAATAAGGGACGCAGAGTGCAGAGGTGTTCAGTAGTAAGTGACACAGAGTGCCAGGGTTCAGTAGTAAGGGACACAGAGTGCTGGGGTTCAGTAGTGACGGAAAGGTTTAGGAATAATTTCAACAAAGTTCCCAGAAGCTCAACAGTAATTCCACAAACTGTCACCTGATTGGTTTTCTTAATCTCAGTGAAATCTCGTCTTTCTGAGATAAGTAGTGGCAACCAAGCGAGTCATCTTCCTCCAGATGGTGGACGGGGCTAGCAGGACTGTGATTGCTGCTCTGCTGATGGGGAGGGAGTTGAGTGCTGGCAAAAGGGACTTGGAGTGCCGCTTGCGGCACCAGTGCCAGGGGTTGCCTACCCCTGCTCTATACCATCTGTATAAAGAACACCTCCAGGTTGCCATATTGCATTTTTGAGAAAATAACAGCACTGCAGATTGAAAAGGAAATAGCAGCAAATCACAAGTACCAAAAACATATATTACTATTTTCCCCTATACCACCTCCCTCCCCCTCCTGTGCCAGACTCCCCTTCCTCCTCCCTCCTCCCTCTCCTCCTTGTCTCCATCTACCTCCCACTCATTTCTTACTCCACACATATTTCTACATATTTGTTGGTTTTCGTAAAATCTGTTCACTTTTCCCAAATTCCAGCAAATTTTTCTGTCCTGTCTTCCTCCCTACTACATACGTACTCCATATTATATACTGTATGTACTTGACTCTTTTAAAATATTCCCTTATTGAGGGTCTTTCTGGGTCTAGCCATTTTTTTGGGATAGCTCCCTTTGCTGAATTTAGCAAATGTGGCAATACTGTACTCCTTTATTGTTCTATCTGTACTATGAAATAGACAGCACCACGGGACGTCTGGTATTCCAATTCCTGTAACTTCTTCAATACTTATTCTTCAAATAATAGGGAGGGAGTCCTGTGCTAACGTGAGGACAGGCCAAGGAAGGAAAATTACGGTATTTGAAAGCCTCACATCAGGGCTGGACTGGGACAAAAATTTGGCCCTGGACTTCATCATGACTGGCCCACTTTAATTTTGAATGTCCCCAACAGCGCCCCCCTTACATCAGAGAGTCCCCATCAGAAGTCCCCTTCACATCAGAGTCCCCACCAGCAGTCCCCTTCACATCAGTATCCCCACCAGAAGTCCCCTTCACATCAGAGTCCCCACCAGAAGTCCCCTTCACATCAGAGTCCCCACCAGAAGTCCCTTTCACATCAGAGTCCCCACCAGCAGTCCCCTTCACATCAGAGTCCCCACCAGCAGTCCCCTTCACATCAGAGTCCCCACCAGCAGTCCCCTTCACATCAGAGTCCCCACCAGCAGTCCCCTTCACATCAGAGTCCCCACCAGCAGTCCCCTTCACATCAGAGTCCCCACCAGCAGTCCCCTTCACATCAGAGTCCCCACCAGCAGTCCCCTTCACATCAGAGTCCCCACCATAAGTCCCTTTACATCAGAGAGTCCCCATCAGAAGTCCCTTTACATCAGAGAGTCCCCCTCACATCCAAGTCCCCACCAGAAGTCCCTTTACATCAGAGAGTCCCCCTCACATCCAAGTCCCCACCAGAAGTCCCTTTACATCAGAGAGTCCCCTTCACATCAGAGTCCCCACCATAAGTCCCTTTACATCAGAGAGTCCCCATCAGAAGTCCCCTTCACATCAGAGAGTCCTCCCTCTCCTCCCCCTCCCACATGTACTCACCATTATGAAGGCAGCTTCTCGTTCCTCTCTCCAGCCATGTGATAACAAGTGATAAGGGGAGAGAGGAAGGAAAGTATACCGTTGGTCTATATAACGCCTAATGCTCTCTCCAGCAACTGACTGAAGCAGCTCCTCCTGACAGGAGTGAAATCGTGATCACTTACTGTCAGAAAGGAGTGGCTCCAGGACTGCACCTGACTGGCCCACTGAGCCATCGGCCCACCGGGAATCTCCCAGAAGTCCCGATAGCCAGTCCATGCCTGCCTCACGTCAGCAGACAATGGGATATAACTAGCTGAATAAATGGGTGGGAGAGAACACATGAAAAGAAACACTGACAATCAAAGAAAGGCTGCCAAAGACAAAAAATATGTATATGGCTCATCCCAAACCTTGCAGAACTTGCTGACTGCATGCCTGTAAAGTTGAGTGAAAGGCTAGCTGTCTCACATATATCTTCCACTGAAATCCTGGCATAACTGCCCCTCAGGTCAAAGGAGCTTGCACCTGTTCCTGGGGAGAAAGGCCATGCCAATCCTCCATGCCAATCGAATCACTAATAGAAAAGGACTCAAGAACTTGACAGTGAAATTAAAAGATTGTCCACTTTCCTCACGTCTTTTGACCTTTGTATGTACACTGGTAGCAACTTGTGTAAGTACTTGAAGTATTCCTGCTGTGTACTCAGTGACCCCGTGTGAATGCTTGGAGGGACTGCCCCCTGTTTTCCTGGAAACTGCATACCACTTTAGAATTTAGCTTTGGAGATGGACGTAGTATCACTATTTCTGGTAAAAAGACACAAAAGGGATCTTTGCAGGAAAGTGCTGCAATCTCCAACATCCTTCTGTCTGAAGCAACTGCTGTTAGAGGAACTAGTTTTACCACTAGAAACCGCAATGGAAATGAAGCTATTGGAGCAAAGGATGCCTGTACTAGTGCTTTCAGAACTAATCCCAAGTCCCATGAAGGAAACCAGGATTTCCTTGGTGGTCCTATATGGATTACGGTCTGCATGAAGTATTTGTTCAATGGCTCTTCCACCCTTCTGCAGCCTGAAAAAGAGGAGAAAGGCAGAGACCTGTACTTTAATGGAGTTGAATGCCAGGCCAACCTCAAGCGTTGATTGTAAAAATGTCCAGGATATTGGCTAGAGCTGGAGACACAGGAGAGAAAACTTTGCTAAGCAAACTGCACAAACTTCCTTCATATCCTCTTATATGTAGCATTCATGGTCTTGTGATCTTCACCAAGGTCTTAACCACCTTTGATGAGAATCCCTGCACTACTAGTCCGGTTAATTCAATAGCCAGGCTATTAAGAGTCTCACTGGATTGGGGTGCTGCCATTGACGTTGGCATAAAAGATCTTGCTTGACCAGAAACTGGATTGGTGGTGCTGATGACATCTGGGGAAGCAATGAAAACCAAGGCCTCCTCGACAGGGGGAAAGCACCTGTATGGCATAAATTTGTTCTGTCCATTGGAAAATAATGTGCCTAAATGATCTGTTAGTGGATCCTGCTCTTCCGGTAAGTAGACTGCCGTTAACTGTCTGTAAGTGGCTCTCCAACCAGTGAAAAGTTTGTTATGAAAAGTAACAGGAAAAGACAGACACTTGGTGCCACCTTGGTGGGCAATGTAAGCTACTGCTGTCCTGGTGTCAATCATCAACTTCACTCAGGCCTCTTGGAGAAAAGATCCTGAAAGGCTTGCAAGGCTAGAAAAAAACTGCCCTAATTTATCTCAGTCAGAGCATCTGCATTCCACTAGGCTTCAATGCACTTGCACCAGGGGCGGATCCAGAGCCTAGTCTCGGGAGGGGCACTGACAGAAAATATGTTTTTTTTGCGGGAAAGTTATCGGCAGTGGCTGGTGTTAGCGCTTTCATCATCATGGCACCATGGTTGTTATGGTGTCAGGATGATTGAAGCGCATTATTTCAACTATTACATTGTAATATAAAATAAAATGGTTCAACTCACCATAATGCAGAATCAGTGTCACTTGCCACGTCCCTGCCACTGGATGCTGATTATCACTTGCCACATCACCTGCCACACGTTGCGGATTGTCACTTGCCACATGTTGCGGATTGCCACTTGCCACGTCACCTGCCACATGTTGCAGATTGTCATTGGCCTGCTAAGATGCAGATTGTCACTTGCCAGAGGGAAGGCAGGCAACAGAGAGATGATGTAATCCCTCTGCTGCCCGCAGCTGCACAGTGAGGGCGGAACTGCAGTGATGCAGGGCGGGCGGTGAGAGATGATGTCATCTCTCTGCTCCCCGCCCGCTGGCTCTCTGACTGGCCAGCACCTCCACTCATGCCGACCGGCCTGCCCACTTACTCGATGATTGCCCTGCCCGCCATTTCCTAATGCTTTCAACATCACATTAACTCTGTTGCTAGTTAACAGGCAAAAAACTTGCCACAGTATAGATTTTCTGCAAGTCTGCGGACCAGTTTACCACAATCTCTGAGTTGAAGTGGTCTTTCTGCATGCATATTTTTGAAGTGTTCAGGTGCTTTTTCAATGCGTTTTGCCATGTTATAGATGCGTTCCATGTGCTATAAACGAAAAAACCCCAAAAATTAAAAAAAATATATTTTTTTTCTTTTTGCTATAAAAAAAATCCCCAAAGTTTTTAAAAAACAAATTTCTTCATCAGTTTAGGTCAATACATATTCTTATACATATCTTTGGTTAAAAAAAATCACAATAAGCATATATTTATTGGTTTGTGCAAAAGTGGTAGCGTCTACAAACTATAGGAAAGATGTATGACTTTTTTTACTAGTAATGGCGGTGATCTGCGATTTGTAGCAGTACTGTGACATTGCGGCAGGCAGATCAGACACTTTTGACACATTTTTGGGACCATTGACATCTATACAGCGATCAGAGCTATAAAAATACAGTGATTACTGTATAAATATCACTGTCAGGGAAGGGGTAAACACTAGGGGGCGATCAAGGGGTTAAATGTGTTCCCTTGTGACTGCTTCTTACTGTGGGGGGAAGGGACTGAAAAGGGGGAGGAGATATATCGCTGTTAGCAGGGCCGGACTTACAATAGGGCTTGAGTGGGCTCAAGCCCATGGGGGCGCCCAATAGGGGGCCCCGTGGCACCCGCGCTATAGCGGAAAGACGGCTACAGTGCGGACGCCCATTCCTGGGTGGGCGTCCCTGGACGTCCTCCTGTGTACTTCTACTACTCTGCGTGCCGCCGTGGGCGTGCATCGGGGAAGTTCTGTGTTGGCCGTGTCCCTTGGACACAGCCAATCACAGATAGTGCTAAATGGCCAATCACAGCGGCCATTTAGCACTCGTCCAATGAGAGGTGATCTCATATGAGATCATCTCTCATCGCCGGCTCTCACAGAGACAGTGTGTGAGGAGTGAGAGCTTCCTGCTGCAGCTGTGAGTGAACACTCACACTGGTGTTATGAATGATTACAGTTACACAACACTACACAACATAGTGCCATCTGTCCCGACTCCCCAGTGCCACCTATCAGTGCCAAATGTCCCCAGTGCCACCTGTCAGTGTCATCAGTGCCATCTGTCCCCAGTGCCACCTATCATTGCCACCTGCCTCCCTTGCTACCTGCCCCAGTGCCACCTGTCAGTTTTATCAGTGCCATCTGTCATCAATGCCATATGTCATCAGTGCCACCTGTCCCCAGTGCCACCTGTCAGTGTCATCAGTGCCACGTATCAGTGCCATCTGTCATCAGTGCCACCTGTCCCCAGTGCCACCTGTCAGTGTCACGTGTCATCAGTGCCATCTGTCATCCGTGCCACCTGTCCCCAGTGCCACATGTCATCAGTGCCATGCATCAGTGCCATCTGTCATCAGTGCCACCTGTCCCCAGTGCCACCTGTCAGTGTCACGTGTCATCAGTGCCATGTAACAGTGCCATCTGTCATCAGTGTCATCCGTGCCACCTGTCCCCAGTGCCACCTGTCAGTGTGTCACGTGCCATCTGTCATCAGTGCCACCTGTCCCCAGTGCCACCTGTCAGTGTCATCAGTGCCACGTATCAGTGCCATCTGTCATTAGTGCCACCTTTCCCCAGTGCCATGTGTCATCAGTGCCATGTATCAGTACCATCTGTCATCAGTGCCACCTGTCCCCAGTGCCACCTGTCAGTGTCACGTGTCATCAGTGCCACGTATTAGTGCCATCTGTCATCAGTGCCACATATTAGTGCCATCTGTCATCAGTGCCACATATTAGTGTCATCTGTCATCACTGTCAGGTGTCATCAGTGCCACGTATTAGTGCTATCTGTCACCAGTGCCACATATTAGTGCTATCTGTCATCAGTGCCATGTATTAGTGCCATCTGTCATCAGTGCCACGTATTAGTGCCTTCTGTCATCAGTGCCACGTCAGTGTCACATGTCATTGTCCTGGTGCTCCAGGGCCTTCAAAAGTGTAATAGGTATTTAACAAGTTAGATGTGTAATTTATGCTCCTAGAACACCTGATGGTGCTCCCTGCATGTTGGGCCTCTCTATGTGGCCAGGCTGTGAAAAAGTCCCACACACGTGGTATCGTAATACTCAGGAGGAGTAGCAGAATGTATTTTGGGGTGTCATTTGTGTTATACACATGCCATGTGAGAGAAATAACCTATTACAATGACAATTATGTGGGGGGAAAAAAATCTTAATTTTGCAAAGAATTGTGGGAAAAATGACAACATCAAAAACCTCACCATGCATCTTACTAAATACCTTGGATTGTCTACTTTCAAAAAAGGGGTCATTTGGGGGGTATTTGTACTTTCCTGGCTTGTTCGGGTCGCAAGAGATGAGATAGGCCACCAGTACATTAGGTGTGATCAATTTTTTATGATTTTCACCATAGTTTGTAGACTCTCTAACTTTCACAAAGACCAAATAATATCCACTAATTTGGGTTATTTTTACCAAAGATATGTAGCAGTATAAATTGTGGCCAAAATTTATGAAAAAAATAATAATTTGCAAAATTTTGTCACAGAAACAAAGAAAAATTCATTTTTTTTCAAAATTTTTGGTCTTTTTTCATTTATAGCACATAAATTAAAAAACCCAGAGGTGATCAAATACCACCAAAAGAAAGCTCTATTTGTATGAAAAAAAGGACAAAAAATTCATTTGGGTACAGTATTACATGACTGAGTAATTGTCATTCAAAATGTGAGAGCGCTGAAAGCTGAAAATTGGTCTGGGCAGGAGGGGGGTTTAAGTGCCCAGTTGTCAAGTGAGTCTGGCGCACCTTGTCCTTTTCTATTCCTGTTTTATAGAGCTGTGCTTCGCTCTCCAGATTGCAGCCATCATAGCAATCCTAGCCACCACCGCTTCTCATCATCCTCCTGCGGTGCCTCAGAACGATCGCTTACATCGTGGACCCAGGACGAACACCAGTACAGTAGTATCCCCCACTTACACGCTTATATATTATCTACTTTTGTGAGTAGTCATTTGGCTGTTTTGTTTTGTCTTTAATACTGAGTCTGGCGCACCTTGTCCTTTTCTATTCCTGTTTTATAGAGCTGTGCTTCGCTCTCCAGGTTGCAGCCATCAGAGCAATCCTAATGACTGTTCTTATACATAATATTTGGGACTATTTAAGGACTATATAGAATTGTTCCTTGCACCATCTCTCCTTTTCTCTCTATCTTGAGGTTTTCTGATTGGTTATTGGCAGTTACGTGTAGTGCCTCATTTTCTGCCGTTGAGAAAACCTGTCTGCATTAGACAGTGGTGTAATGGCGGACAAACGGTATCAGAGTGGTGCGCTTAAAAGAAAACTAAAGAATGAACGACAGCAACGCAAAAAGGAAGTTCTCAGTAAAATGAAAAGGATTACTGGATTTTTTACACCCATGACACCACAGCCTGATATGCAAGCGGAGAATCCAGAGGACAACAACCCAAACCCGCTGGAAGAAATGGTTGGAGACGATGTGAATTCACGAGCAGGGCAGCCCATCAATGAATCATCATCTCTTCAGTCAGAAACAGCGACCGAACAATGTCCAACTACAGATTCTTTATCCACTGATCCTGCTCGCTGGGGTAAAATTGATGAAAGCGCATGTGCTATTGGGCGCGAAAAGGTCCGGAGTCCGTTCAAAATAAGGATGCTAATGTCAAGGCTTCTGAACGCCACTACAAACATCAGAAGAGACGGTTTTCTAAAACTCATTTCAATCGCAAGCATTTGAATGGTGAGTACTTGCCCAGAGAATGGTTGCTCTACCCACCATCCACCGGTTGTGTGTTTTGTTTTGCTTGCCGCCTTTTTGGCGATGGTGACGGTCAATCCCTCTTTGAGTCTGGCTATAATGACTGGAAACATGCTACCAGACGCATTGCCGAGCACGAGAATAGTGACAGTCATAGAAAGGCTATGTTTAATTACATCAACAGAGCAGCAGCTGACCGAGTTATAGATTCTCAATATTTGGTCGAGCTGACAATGGGAATAGTAGAGTGTAGAGTGCTTTCTGAAATCATTGCTGAAGTGAAAGTGACAAAGTACTTTTCCATTTGCTTTGATTCAACTCCCGACATGACGCACATTGATCAGCTTACATTTATCATAAGGTATGTTTCACCAGAGGGCCTTGTAGAAGAGCGATTCTTAAAATTTCTCCCTATATCTAGCCACACAGGGAAGGCACTCTGTGATGCAGTGTTCACAGTTTTACATGAGATGGACATAGATATCAGTAACTGCCGTGGACAGTGCTATGATAATGCCGCAAACATGTCAGGAGTGTACAACGGGCTGCAAGCTCACATCAAAGAAATTAATCCACTAGTAGAGTGAGTGCCGTGCGCCGCGCACACGCTTAATCTGGCTGGAGTTAATAGCGTAAACTGCTGCACAGAGACCGCCGATTTTTTTAACTTCATTCAGACTTTGTTCAACTTCTGCTCGAAATACACAGCTAGATGGAAGGTGGTAACTGCAGGTTTGCAGCCTAATGAAAACCAACGCATTGAGACACTAAAATCTCTCTCTGACACCAGGTGGGCTGCGCATGCACAGACCACCAAGGCACTGTGCAGGAATTATGCCAATATTCAAGAGTCCCTGATGAACATTGCAGAAGACAGCAATCAGAACCCAACAACACAAAATGATGCTTGGTCACTGCATAAAAAAATGAACAGGCTTGAGACTGCTTTTCTTTGCACTATGTGGAATTATGTTCTACAACGCTTTCATGGGACAAGTGTTGCACTTCAAGCTGTGGATCTGGACCTGTGCAATGCTGTTGATTTGGTGAGGTCCCTGCAGGAATATATTGTTGGTTTGAGAGATGAATTTGATGTGTTTGAAGACCGAGCAAAAGCGATGTCTCCCATCGTTTCAGCAACATACAAACAAGACACACAAAGACAAAGAAAACGCAAGACTCATGTGGGTGAGTCTTCAACACCTGAGCTTCACTTATCAGGAAGAGAACGGTTCTCATCTGGTGTGTTTCTAGTTATGATGGATAGGCTGCTGGCTGAACTTGATCGCCATTTTCAGTCCTATAATGACCTCAACAGCACTTTTGGTTTCCTGAACAACATATCTACCCTATCTGCAGAACATCTTCATAAAAAAGCAGCAGATCTACAGAAGAAATACAACACTGACCTGGAAAATGAATTTTGTGAAGAAATCATCCAGTTCAAAGAATTCATCTGCCATGATGAGCCATCATCTGCTAGGGAACTTCTTTTGTGCATTAAAAAAAGAAAACTACAGACCATCTTCACAAACGTGGATGTCGCTCTCAGACTTTACCTGACATTACCAGTTACAAATGCAAGTGGGGAGCGCAGTTTCTCCAAACTGAAACTAGTAAAAAATAGACTAAGATCCACAATTGTACAGCAGAAATTAAATCATCTCACTCTGATGTCATTTGAGAGTGACCTTCTATGTAAACTGGATTTTAATGATTTCATCAAAGACTTTGCTGCAAAGAAATTCAGAAGATGCCACTTCTAAATAGTACTATGTTAATATCTTTAAAATGAGATGACATGCATGAAGTCATAACCTGATCACCTTTCTCTTTCTTTCTCTACCTTGCCTGTTGTTGTTTTAAATGATCAGCCTCTGGCTTCTGTTGTTGATGTAGTGCTTTCTTAAAGTGGGGTTCCACCCAAATTTTGAACAATATCTGTATGTATTCTCTTCCTTGCCTAGATGCTGACATGCCGTTTAAAAACATTTAAATCGCCGTAATTACCTTTTATTTTTCTATTCTTCTTTGCACTTCCTGGTTCTCCTCCCGTGGGAGTAGGCGTGTTTCTAGCCTCTCCCAGACTCCGCACAGTCTCCTGGGAGCTAGTCTCAGGCTTCCCAGGATGCCACTGAGCATGTGCGGGAACGAGCGGTGAATGCTGGGAGCACAGCATTCACCACATCCAGGAAATAAATGCTTGTGGGCTTCAAATGCCAACAATGAAGATGGAAACCGCCTGCAGTGAATAATATAAGTTATTCTTTCCGACGAAATCTGACACAGGCGGACATATTAGACACAATATGTGAGTATGTAATGCTGAGAAGAAAAGTTTGTGAATGAACTAAAAAAAAAAAAAAAAAAAACGATAGATAGGTGGACCCCCGCTTTAAGATATGATAGTGTACTGTTTTTGTTTTATTGACTGTACATTTCTAATTTGTGTGCATAGTTTCGATTTTTTCACTACAACACTCACTTACGTACTGCACACACGCACACACAATTTATCCTGCACTTTGTTCAATTAGTTATTTTGCTATATTCTTGCAATTGATTTGTTATGATTGCAACCTTACAAGGTATTTGTTTTTCAATATGTTTTCCAGGTAAATAAGTGTTTTATTCTCATTCTGACCAAGACATTTGTGCAACACAATAAACTTATGATCACTTTGAACTTTTTTAATCATTATTTATTTATTGGAAAAAAAGTTTTTCAAGCTTCAATCAGTGGTCATATAAATAGATTATTACGTTTTTTTGACATGTAACACTGTCTACTGTACCAGTCAACATTTTGTTCTATTTAAAGTAATGTATAGAAGGGTAGGGCCCGAAAATGACTCAAGCCCAGGGGCCCCCACCACCCTAAGTCCTGCCCTGCCTGATAGTAATTACTACACTCTCTCGGGTGGCCAGCAGCCATCATGGCCACATGCATCGGGTCCACCGCTGTGCAGCAGGCACATGCCTGCTATGGCTCCTAAAGGGGAAGACGTACTGATACGGCAATTTGCGGGAATGTGCCACTTTGCAGATGTATATCGGCATGAGCCGGTCGGCAAGTGGTTAAGCTGCTGTTTGGTGACTGGCGGTCATTAACCCATGCCGCCCATTTCCCTGTCCTCTGTGACATCATCCACCGCCTATCTCAGACTGAAAACAAGCCAGGAGAGCGGCATGCTGCCTATACAAGATGAGAAAATCCCAATGGTGAAATTGCAGAGCTTACTGATACCACACCTGTAGAATATTTCTGCTATCTAAGCAACATTGCCCACAACTCGGCACAAGGGACAACCAGTTTCAGGAGGCTTTACCGTCCAACATTTAGGTACTTCCAACTCCATGAGAGGCTAAACATGGAGGGGCGGTGCGGTAGGGGAAATATCCTTGCAGCAATCAAAGGACTTACCACTGTGATCCACAGGTGGCCTGAGCATGACCAACAAAAAGAACATGACAGTGGGGGAGGGGCTGTCTTTTATTTAGCT
This sequence comes from Aquarana catesbeiana, assembly GCA_037953035.1. Taxonomy (NCBI): domain Eukaryota; kingdom Metazoa; phylum Chordata; class Amphibia; order Anura; family Ranidae; genus Aquarana; species Aquarana catesbeiana. The sequence goes on from JBBHAA010000218.1 coordinate 1,076,979, forward strand.
ATGAAGAGGTGGTCCCATGGGGCGCCAGATTAGGCATTGACCCACTGTGTGCTGATGTGAGTTATGGCCAGGAAAAAATGTTGTTCCTGTTAACTAAATAAGTGGTGAGTTATATTAACATTTTCCTTGCCTATATATATTTTTTTTATAATTGACAATTTTTATTGATTTTCCAAGAACAAAGGAATTGACAACATAAGATACAGGGAAATAGTTTGTAGTAGAAAAGATACTTCTGGTATACAATCAACCGACAGGTGATTAATGAGATAGATCGGTGCATAACTAGTTTGACTAACAACCGTTGGATAAATGCAAAATCATAGCGTTACTCAGATAGTATAGCATTTTTAACCCTGTATAAAGAAACAAAAAAAATATGGAAGAGGGGGAAAGTAAAACAGAAAGATGAAGAAGAGTAGGAGAGTAGTGGAGAGTAGAGAAGAAGAAATGACAACCATCTGCCCCCAGAGCCCGGGATCTCTTGACAAAAACCAGTCAGAGGTGATTGAGGGTTATGAATCATTAGGTTATGGGGTTCTCCAAGAGGACCCAAAGTTCCCATATTCGATTATGCTTCTCAAGAGCATCATTTAGAGAGGCTGTGAGGTACTCCATTCTTTTGACATCTCTGTTTCTGGAGTGCAGCTCGGATTTTGAGGGGGGTTCCTTCTGTTTCCACTTTAGGGCCACCAAACATTGCTCTGCAGTTAGGACATGCGACATGAGTTTTTTGGACACTTTAGAGAGAGAGATCGGTGGGAGACCTAAAAGGAAGGCCCTCGGATCAAAGGGCACTTCAGTATCAAAGATGGACTGGAGCAAGGAGTGCACCATTTGCCAATAGGGGATGATTAGAGGGCAGGTCCAGTAGATAGTGTCCCCCTATCCTTGCAGCATCGGGAATCAGCTGATGGGTATATAGAGTGGAGCAGGTCCGGGGTTTGATACCAATGAAATAGAATCTTATATTGATTTTCTTTATAGATCGTACAAATGGAGCCCTTAGAGGCCTGGGACCATATGAGCTGCCATGTGTTTAGAGGTATGTCTACACCCAGGGCCCGCTCCCACTTACCCATATAGGCATGTCGAGGTCCGGCTGGCGAAAAATCCATGGTCACAAGCTGATAGGTGCGTGAGATCATACCCTTAGGGGACGAGCCCTCTAAGCATAGTTTTTTAAATTCAGTTAAAGGGGAGAATTGAAGATTTGTTACCAGAGATTGTGCATATTGTCGTATTTGCAAGTAGCTAAAGAAAGCCTGTATGGGGATATCAAAGGTGTTTTGCAGATCTTGATGAGATCTTAGCAATCTGGTTTTAGGGTCTATCAGCTGGCCATATCGAAATAAGGCCCTATCCATCCAGAAGTGTGACATCTGCGAGGTCAAGCTGTCTGGGATGTTGGGTGTGAATAGGCAGGAAGTGACTGGAGAAGAGGTGGTGGTAAGCGGATATGTTGATTTGGCTCGTCGCCACAGCAAACGCAGGAGGGTCATTAGTCCTAGTAATTGTAAACTGTCAATGGCTACATTAGAACTCCATAGCATGGAGTTCGGGTGAACAGGGGCTAGCCACAATTTCTCAATTTGTGACCATCGATTGAAGGTGTGGAGAGTGCACCAGAGGGCTACAGGGTGTAACTGGGCAGCCAAGTAATATTTGGCTATGTTAGGGAATGATGCCAGGCCACCTTGGTTGCGGGGAGCGTATAGGACCGATCTAGCGATCCGGTGCTTCTTATGGTTCCAGAAGAAATTTATCAGGTTGCCCTGGAGCCTCTTAAGGTGTGAGGATGGGATGGGGATGGGAAGCGTCTCAAAGAGATATAAGAGTTGAGGTAGAATTGTCATCTTTTAAGGTCGCAAGGCGGCCAAAGATAGATAACTTTAGGGGCTTCCACTTGGCCAAGGAGGCTCTGATGGAGGTGTATGGTTGGGGAAAGTTAGCTTTATAAAGAGTGTCATATGTGGAAGTAAGATGGACCCCGAGGTATTTTAAGGAGGAGGTCTTCCAGGAATAGTTAAATGTTTGCGAGAGGGCCATTAGTGTCTGGTGGGGTATATTAAGGGGGAGGGCTTCCATTTTTGAGTTAATTTTATACCCTGAGAGGGCACTATATCGGTCTAGCTCTACATGTAGGTTCGGGAGAGAGACAAGGGGTTGTGTGAGGGGGAGGAGGACATCGTCTGCATATAGGGAAATCTTAAAGTCTCTGATACGAACTGGAATACCGTGAATGTTTGGGTTCTTTCTAAAATGGGCTGCTAGGGGTTCAATACATAGGGCGTAAAGAAGAGGAGAGAGTGGACAGCCCTGTCGAGTCCCGTTGGATATCAGGAAGGTGGAGGAAGAGGCGAATTGAGTAAGGACCAGAGCCAAGGGGGATGACTTGGAGGAAACAGCCCTCGATACCAGCCCGGTGGAGAGTTGCAAACAGGAAGGGCCAGCTTAGCCTATTAAGGGCTTTTTCAGCGTCAAGACTGAGCAGTATTGCCTCTAATTTGGTCCTGTTGGCAACCTCCACAAGGTCAATGACCCTCCGGGTGTTGTCCCCAGCTTGGCGGAGGGGAATAAATCCCACTTGGTCCTTATGGATCAGTGACGGCATGAAGTTGTTTAATCTATTAGCTAATAATTTCGTAAAAATGTTCAGGTCTGTATTGAGGTATTGAGGAGTACTATAGGTCTATAATTGGATGGTAGAGTGTGGTCTTTTCCCAGTTTGGGAATCAACGTGAGGAAGGAATTTTGCATATCCCTCGGGACAGGTGTGTCAGAGAGAAAGGAATTAAACAGGGTTGTCATTTGGGGAAGTAAATGCGGTAAAAAGGTTTTGTAGTAGAGGTATGGTAGTCTGTCGGGTCCCGGGCCTTTGTTATTCGGCAAGGATTTTATCGTAGCAGTGACTTCCTCCTCTGTAATGGAGGAATTGAGGGTCGTTAGTGCAGAAGGGGAGAGCTTAGGTAAATCGCAATCCGCTAGGTAGGAGTGGATCGCTTGAGATAGGTCAGGTGGAGGGGCTTTGTGCGGGTCGTTATACAAAGTCGAATAGTAGTCATGGAAGAGATGGGCAATTTTGGTGGGATGGGATAGAAGGTCACCTCTCTCATCTTTAAGGTGGGATGTTGAGGCAATCACTGCTCGCTCGCGAAGTTGTCTTGCTAAAAGCGTATCTGGTTTATTGGCCTAGTCATAGTAGCTCTGTCATAACCTAAGTAGTGCCTTTTCTATTTTACCCAGGTATACATCCTTTAGTCCAGCCGTAATGCTAATAATTTCCCTGAGGGTGATTAGGGACGGGGAGGAGAGTAATCGTGCTTCCAAGTGCTTGAGCTTATCTAATAGAGTTGGGCGAGTTGCATTATTTTTTAGATCATTTCTTTTTAGAGCAGTGGAGAGTGAGATGCGCTGGCCTCTGAAGACTGCCTTATGACCCTCCCACAGGGAAGAGGTAGAGACCTCAGTAGAGCTGTTTTCTGCGAAGTACAGCTTCAGGGTTTGTTCCAGTTCTACTCTGGAGGGGTCATGTTTGAGCAGAAAATCATTTAAGCACCAGTGACATGTGCGAAAGGTTCCCGAGGAAAGTGCAAGAGAAAGTTTGATTGGGGCATGGTCCAACCATGGGATAGCCTGAATGTCTGAGCCTGTGCAGGCTCTCAGGGTTGGAGCATTGACAAAAAAGTAATCTAAACATGAGTAGGTCTTGTGAGGGTGGGAGTAGAAGGTGAACTGTTTGGGCCGATGGGTAGGTAGTGCGCCAGGAATCAAACAGGGCATATTTCCTGGTTAGTTGACGGAAGAGGTTGGATTTTCTATCGAGGGACTTGGGAGTTTTCCCACGCCCCAGGGAGTGTTTGTCAAGGCATGGGGAGTAGGTCAGGTTAAAGTCCCCTCCGATGACCAAATATTGGTGGGGTGCTGCAAATAATCGTTTATACACTTTGGATAAAAAGGAGTTTTGGTTGGTGTTCGGGGCATAGATGTTGCATAAAGTGAGATTGGTACCTTTCCATGAGCCTCTAAGGATAAGATAGTGTCCCAGTGGATTGGAGTATAGGGATTGTAACTGGAAGGGAGAACCTTGTTGGAAAAGATTTGCTACCCCTGCTCGTTTACGCAGATTTGAGGCCAGGTATATTTGGGGGAAGTGTTTGGATGTGAATGCCATGGTGCCAGGTTTAGTGAGATGTGCCTCCTGGGTAGGGATGAGCTGAACACCCCCTGGTTCGGTTCGCACCAGAAAATGCGAACGGACCAAAAATTTGCACGAACGTTAGAACCCTATTGACTTCTATGGGACTCGAACGTTCAAAATCAAAAGTGCTCATTTTAAAGGCTAATTTGCACGGTATTGTCCTAAAAAGGGTTTGGGGACCCGGGTCCTACCCCAGGGGACATATATCAATGCAAAAAAAAACTTTTAAAAACGGACGTTTTTTTAAGAGCAGTGATTTTAATGATGCTTAAAGTAAAAAAAAAAAAAAAAAAAAGAGTGAAATATTCCTTTAAATATTGTACCTGGGGGGTGTCTATAGTATGCCTGTAAAGTGGCGCGTGTTTCCCGTGTTTAGAACAGTCCCTGCACCAAATGTAATTTTTAAAAGGAAAAAATCTCATTTAAAACTGCTTTAAAATGAGCTGCAAATTAAAATAAGGAAAGGCGTGGGGCCACCAGGCCCTATATACTCTGAACAGCAGTATACAGGTGGTGCAAACAAGACAGGGACTGTAGGTTTGTTGTTAAGTAGAATCTGTTTGTCATTTTGAACGGGTACATTTTTAACGTGTTTAGCTCCAGCCAAAAAATCTTTTTTAAGCTTTTTGGAAAACATAGGGAAGGGTTATCACCACTGTGACATTTGTTTTGCTGTCTTTCCTCCTCTTCAGAAGATTTCACCTCACTTTTTGTCCGAATGACAAATGTTTTTTGAAAATTTGGGTTTTTTTGTGGAACAAGGATTGGAAAGCATCAGTGGAAAGGAGAAATGTTTTTCCCATATTAACTCTTACAAGAGAGAATTTCCCTTCCTAGGGGTAGATTTCATCTCACTTCCTGTTGTCTCCTTCCGTTTGCAAGTAGGAGTCGTTTGTAAGTTAGATGTTTGAAAGTAGGGTCCTGCCCTATATACTCAGCAGAAATTTGGGCCTTAGGTGTTGTTGTGGCCACAACACTGTAAGCCCTCACAGGGCCCTGCTGTGAAATATTAGATCAAGAATTGTAATTACATGCCCCTGTTGAACAGGGGCAGAAAAACTGGGCCTTTGGTGGTGGTGGTGCTGGTTCCACAACACTGTAAGTCCTCACTTGCTCTTGGTGGGTGCAGAAATGGGCCCTGCTATGAAATATTAGATCAAGAATTGTATTACATGCCCCTGTTGAACAGGGGCTGAAAAATTAGGCCTTAGGCACTGGTGCTGGTGCCACAACACTGCAACCCCTCACAGACACTCTAGTTGGAACGCAGGAACGAGCCCTGCCGCAAAGTATTGCATCAAAAATTGTAATTACACGCCCCTGTTAAACAGGGGCTGAAAAATTGGGCCTTAGGCACTGGTGCTGGTGCCACAACACTGCAACCCCTCACATGCACTCTAGTTGGAATGCAGGAACGAGCCCTGCTGCAAAGTATTGCATCAAAAATTGTAATTACACGCCCCTGTTAAACAGGGGCAGAAAAATTGGGCCTTAGGCACTGGTGCTGGTGCAACAACACTGCAACCCCTCACAGGCACTCTAGTTGGAAAGCAGGAACGAGCCCTGCTGCAAAGTATTGCATCAAAAATTGTAATTACACGCCCCTGTTAAACAGGGGCAGAAAAATTGTGCCTTAGGCACTGGTGGTGGCGCCCAGAACCAAAAATGTTCTTACAAGCTATCAGCGTGATGATTGAGGAGGAAGAGGATAATTACTCAGGGATAGTCACTCAGTATCAGCATAGGCAGTCTTTGAAGGGATCTGAGATTTCAAAAAAAATTATTGGGTTACATCAGCATCAGGTGCTTGGTAGCTGGTGGTGATCCAAGACTGATTCATTTTTATGAAGGTCAGTCGATCAACCGAGTCGGTGGACAGACGCACCCTGTGATCGGTTACCACGCCTCCAGCAGCACTGAATGTGCGTTCCGAAAGAACGCTGGATGCAGGACAGGCCAGTAGCTCAATTGCATACTGTGCAAGCTCTAGCCAGTGATCCATCCTCAAGACTCAGTAACCCAGAGGATTTTCGGTGGGAAAGGTGTCCAAGTCTGATCTTGCCCCTAGGTATTCCTACACCATGTAAAACCTTGGCGATGGTTGCTGGAACCGATCATACCTTGGGGCTGCGGACCAAAAAATTGTCTGAACACATCGGTCAGACGGCCACCTTCTCCACCGCTCCTTCTTTGACTGACCGAAGCCTCAGCAACATGTTGTCCAGAAACAGGAGTTTGTAACTTCCCAGTCTCTGGGAACGCGTTGCACAGACCTTTCTGCAAGGCCTCCTGAAGATGTTTCATCCTCTGCTCCCTCTGCGATGGCAAGATAAGGTTCGCAACCTTACCCTTGTAACATGGATCAAGGAGGATTGCCAGCCAGTATTGGTCATTCTCCTTGATACCACGAATACGAGGATCCTTACGCAGGCTTTGCAGGATCAGGGAGGCCATGCAGCGTAGGTTTGCTGAGGCATTCGGTCCGGAGTCCTCTGGGTCACTAAGGATGACATGGTCCGCAGCCACCTCCTCCCAGCCACGTACAAGTCCATGTGTTTCTTGGGACTGATCCCTTAAAGACTGCTGCTGATGCTGAGTGCCAAGCTCCACCTCCATACTGACACAATCTTCCTCCTCCTCCTCCTCCTCTTCCTGTGTGATCGGCGGGCACGCAGGAACACTGTCTGGATAAAGGGGGCCTTGAGAGCTAAGGAAGTCCTCCTCTTCCTGCCTCTATTCTGCCTCAAGTGCCCTGTCCATTATTCCACGCAGCGTGTGCTCCAACAGGTGGACAAGGGGGACAGTGTCACTGATGCATGCACTGTCACTGCTCACCATCCTCGTGGCCTCCTCAAATGGTGACAGGACAGTGCATGCATCCCTGATCATGGCCCACTGGCGTGGGGAAAAAAACCAAGCTCCCCTGACCCTGTCCTGGTGCCATAGTCGCACAGGTACTCATTGATGGCCCTCTGCTGCGTGAGTAGCCACTGCAGCATGGCCAACGTTGAGTTCCAACTGGTGGGCATGTCACAGATTAGGCGGTTCTTGGGCAGGTTAAACTCCTTTTGGAGGTCCGTCAGCCAAGCACTGGCATTATATGACCGGCTGAAATGCACACAGACTTTCCTGGCCTGCCTCAGGACATCCTGTAAGCCCGGGTACCTGCCCAAGAACCGCTGCACCACCAAGTTAAGGACGTGAGCCAAACAGGGCACATGGGTCATTTGTCCCTGTCAGAGGGCAGAGAGGAGGTTGGTGCCATTGTCGCAAACCACCATTCCTGCCTTAAGTTGGCGTGGCGTCAACCACCTCTGAACCTGCCCCTGCAGAGCTGACAGAACCTCTGCCCCAGTGTGGCTCCTGTCCCCCAAGCACAACAGCTCAAGCACCGCATGGCATCTTTTGGCCTGCATATTTGTGTAGCCCCTTGAACGGCTACGGAGCACCGCTGGTTCCGAGGACAAAGCACAGGAAGAGGCCATGGAGGAAGAAGAAGAGGAGGGGGTGGAGGAGAGAGGTGTGTCACAATCATTAGCATTTTGGAGGCGTGGTGGCGGAACAACCTCCAACACTACTGCACCTTGTCCTGCATCCTTCCCAGCTGCCAGCAGAGTCACCCAATGCACCGTGAAACTTAGGTAACGTCCCTGTCCATGCCTGCTGGACCATGAGTCAGCGGTAATATGCACCTTACCGCTGACCGCCCTGTCCAGCGAGGCATGGACATTGCCTTCCACATGCCGGTAGAGAGCCGGAATCGCCTTCCGTGAGAAAAAGTGGCGTTTGGGTACCTGCCACTGAGGAACCGCACATTCCACAAACTCACGGAAGGGGGCAGAGTCTACCAACTGAAAAGGCAGCAGTTGAAGTGCTAGCAATTTTGCCAAGCTAGCATTCAACCACTGGGCATGTGGATGGCTGGAAGCAAACTTCTTTCGGCGGTGCAGCAGCTGGGGCAGGGAAATTTGCCTCGTACAATCTGACGTCGGTGTACCAAAAGCAGATTGCCCACAAGTACTTGGCTGTGACACACCTAATTTTACACCTTCATTCCTCTCAGTGCAGGTCTCAGAGAGGACTGAAGGTCTAGTGGGGTTGGAAATCTCAGCTGATGAGGAGCAAGGAGAGGTCCTATTTGTTCTTTGGTGTGGGTCTTTTAGATACGCTTGCCAACGAACTGCATGGCAGGTCAACATATGTCTGGTCAAGCATGTGGTACCCAAGCGGGAGATGTTTTGGCCACGCGAGATACGCTTGAGACATATGTTGCAAATAGCAGCGGTGCGATCTGATGCACTCGTCTCAAAAAAGGCCCACACCAAAGAACTTTTTGAATAACGCGCAGAGACTGCAGCGCCCTGCACATGTGAAGCTTTGGGGTGTGATGCAGTCAATGTGCTGCCCTTAGGCTGGCCCCTGGAGGGCATCCTGCCTCGTTGGTGATGTGCCACCTCCTCCTCCCTCCTATCAGGCACCCATGTTGAGTCAGTGACCTCATCATCCCCTCCCTCCTCATCACTGGAGCAAACCTGGCAGTATGCTGCAGCAGGGGGAGCATGACTGTCAGATTGCTGTCCTTCTTGGGCACCCCCTCTATCAGTGCTCATGTTACTGCCTTCATCGAGCTCAGTATCATCATCAGAGCCTTCCAAACGCTGGGCATCCTCCTGGAGCATGTACCCAACACTGTGGTCAAACAGTTCGAGGGACTCCTCAGAAGGACATGGTGGGGCTAGGGAAGGATTCACTGATGACATTGAGCCGAGGGAAGAGGCCGCTGCTTTGCCAGACAAAGTACCCTGGGCATGGGTGAGAGAGGATGAGGGGGATGAGGACGGCTTGGTCATCCACTCGACCAAGTCTTCCGCATGTTGCGGCTCAACACGGCCAGCTGCCGAAAAAAAGCCCAAGCGTGTCCCACGGCCACGTGCTGATGAGGATGCACCGTCTCCACGACCAGCACTAGACACAGAGCCTGCTTGCCCTCTCTTATTGGCTTGTGACTGTCTGCCTCTCCTTCTTGGCCTTCCAGACATACTAATGGCCTGTAGCTGCACTAAGCTGGGATATATAGATTATATATATATATATATATATATATATATATATATATATATATATATATATATATATATAATGTACTGATACTGCAGCTAGCAAAATCAACTGCCTGCCTGTAGTATGAGAACACCACCAACCTTCTACAGGTAGCTTTAGGTGAACACTGTGCAGAGCTCGCAAAAAAAATAACTTGTAGGTTTAGCTGAACACTGTGAGGTGGACGCACCGCACTAACTTGTAGTTTTAGCTGAACACTGTGAGCAGGACGCACGGCACTAACTTATAGTTTTAGCTAAACACTGTGAGCAGGACGCACTGCACTAACTTGTAGTTTTAGCTGAACACTGTGAGCAGGACGCACAGCACTAACTTGTAGTTTTAGCTGAACACTGTGAGCAGGACACACAGCACTAACTTGTAGTTTTAGCTGAACACTGAGCAGGACACACTGCACTAACTTGTAGTTTTAGCTGAACACTGTGAGCAGGACGCACTGCACTAACTTGTAGCTTTAGATGAACACTGTGCAGAGGTCTCACTACACCAACTTGTAGTTTTAGCTGAACACTGTGAGCAGGACGCACTGCACTAACTTGTAGCTTTAGATGAACACTGTGCAGAGGTCTCACTACACCAACTTGTAGTTTTAGCTGAACACTGTGAGCAGGACGCACTGTACTAACTTGTAGCTTTAGATGAACACTGTGCAGAGGTCTAACTACATCAACTTGTAGGTTTAGCTAAACACTGTGAGCAGGACGCACAGCACTAACTTGCATTTTTAGCTGAACACTGTGAGCAGGACGCACAGCACTAACTTGTAGTTTTAGCTGAACACTGTGAGCAGGACGCACTGCACTAACTTGTAGCTTTAGATGAACACTGTGCAGAGGTCTCACTACACCAACTTGTAGTTTTAGCTGAACACTGTGAGCAGGATGCACTGCAATAACTGTAAATAGTCTAGCTGCCTGACTGTGGTACTAATAGGATCAAAAGAACACCAGCAATTTTCTTCAGGTAGCTGTAAATACTGTAACAAGACAAGCCTGCCTGTCAGTAGGAAGATAACTGGAACTGAACTAGCTAAACTGAATACAGTGTATATATATATATATATATATATGCGCAACACCTGGGATGTATATATATATATATATATATATATATATATATATATATATATACACAATACACTGTAAGTGCAGCTAAACTGACTGACTGTTCTGCCTAATCTATCTAACTCAAATCAAATGTCACTGTCTGTCTCTCTCTCTCTCAATGAACGCCGGAACACACACTACACAGGGCCGCCATGTAGGCGGCCTTATATAGTGTGAGGCGTGTACTAAATCCCCTGAGCCATAATTGGCCAAAGCCTCTTTGGCTTTGGCCAATTACGGCTCTCTGTTCAGACAGCGCTGTGATTGGCCAAGCATGCGGGTCATAGTTCATGCTTGGCCAATCATCAGCCAGCAATGCACTGCGATGCCGCAGTGAATTATGGCTCGTGACGCGCCACACGAATTTGACGTGAACGGCCCATATCGTTCGCAATTCGGCGAACGGGCGAACAGACGATGTTCGAGTCGAACATGGGTTCGACTCGAACACGAAGCTCATCCCTAATGAGGAGTAAGTAGCATGATAATAAAGTCCCACCCAGGGTTTTTTTAAGCCCAAGTACTCTGCTACCCATCAAGTGGGTTTCCTGAAAGATGCATATGTCAGGTCGATGGGATTTTAGAAAGTTAAATACTAGAGAACGTTTGATCCGGGAGTTAAGGCCCAGGACGTTCCACGATTTAATTATTAAGGGAGCCATAGATGAGAATGGAAGTTAATAAGGCACTGTAGAGACAGCTGGGACAGGAAAGCATCTGGACCCCGGGAAGCAGGCAACACCGCCCCTCCCCACCCTCCCTCCTTATAGCACTCAGAGAGAACACAAGCATTTTCTGCAGCAACACAAATACCCCTGAAGCACTGACCCCTGAAGGAGCTGCTGATATTTTTGATTTGGGCCTGTACTCTGCCTTACAACCCCCAATGACTTGACTCAGCCCCTTGACACAACTGTGTTGCAGTGTTAGTGTGGAGCTAATGATAGGGATAACCTCAAAATGTACAGTGTAATAACAGTATACCTTTGTTATTACCTGGGTATCCGATATTCCACCTGTTGGGTAAGGAACAACACTCCACACAAGTTGTACTTAACCAGCAAACATAACCTTTACTGGAATTAATCTGAAAGCAGTAGTACAATACTGGTACTGTCACACCAACGTAGAGCAACAGCCCAGTGAATATGCACAATAAGTTGTACACACAAAATGGTATTAACTGATCTCGGGAAGATTGTCTCCAAGTGAGACTAATGCCAGAATGGGAAATACCTTAATTCTGGGCACCTTCCCACTTCCAGTGCACGCTTGTAACTACAAGAAGACAAGGTTATATAGCACAAGAACAATCCCTAGAGAGCTCCCCCTGCTTTAGAGTGTAAACTCTCTATTAATCACAACTAGGATGCAAGGCCTTGCAATGGAATAGGAAGTCCTCTCTTTGTCTTCTGTCTTCTGTCTTCTGCTAGCAATTAGGAATTATAATTTGTAATCCAGCGGTCAAATACACCAAGATTAAACAAAATAGATGATGAAGGTATATTCCTGTAGTGTAGTAACCTGTAACTGTCTCTGATGCAATTAACTTTGTGCAACACAGCATTAATATTGCGGTGAAGGGTAGGCTTGAGGCCTATTTGAACTCAGTCTTTAGTTCCTTCAATTCCCCTGTGTGGGACTACAGGTCCCAGCACACTGTGTTACAGAATCAGGTGTGCGATAGTGCTTTAGGAAAACTTTGGGCAACAGCCCTCTCACCCGACCAGGTCTGTGTAGCTCTGAAAGGTAGACTGGAACCCTCTGATGACTCCGACTGTCAGCCTGGATCCTTCTCAGTTCTGTCCCAGCGTCTCTCCAGCCTGCTGGTGCAAAAAAAGTCGCTGGTCGTGCTGCTCCTGGTAGGTGTAGGCTGCGTTCTGTGAAACACCTCAGCACAGGTCCTCACAGGAAGGCCATGCGTCCAAAGAGACCTAAGATGGCCGCGCAGAGCCTTTTTATAGGCTACCCAGCATGCAATTCTGTACTGAGTCCTGCTGGGTAAATCACACGGCACGCTGGGTAGGTAGTTGTGGAAAGTAAATAATGGTCACTTCCCCTGATATTCTTCAAAGAGTAAAAATAAAATAAAGTCCATTCACCAATTTGGCCACTAGATGGTGCCACATATTAAAATATAACACTGTTCATAAGTTAACATTGTACTACATCAATAAGCAAAAATGCTGGTGCAACACCCCTAAAGCATTCCTTCTTTTGAACCAATAAAGATTTCAGCCCGTTCCAGCACCCCCCACCTCGCACACCCACCCAAACCAGGGTATGCTATTATCCCGAACCAAACCATAGTCAATGGCTACCTGGTGTCATGAACAGAGAGCAACCAACAGTTTATAGATGGAAAAAGAATTAGAAATTATAGGGGGGCAGAACAGAGGGTGTGCAGTTACACCATGTCTAGAGGAGAAACCTCCAATGGTCGGGAAACAGTTAAACGGACTTCTGCATAGTGTCCAGGGCACAGATTTCCAATGCAAGTTCTTTGAGACATGAAGCAGCCAAAATCCACGGGGATCACATAGGAAACTACAACCATCAGGTCCTCTGTCTGGGATGTCATGCTGTACTTGTTGGCGACATGTGCCGCCGCTCCTCCAGGAAACTTGGCAGATTTCGGAGCACTCCCTTGTTTTTGAGCCTTGGGTCTGTTCCGGGTCCGTCTCATTCCCTGTCGGGTATGATCTGGGGGTTTTGTAGCAGTTTTTAGAAGTCTTAGGTTGCGTGAACAGGATAAAATCCCCCTATGGATGCAGAGCTCCTCAACAAGTGTCCTACACAGCTGCCATCTTGGTCACTTCCCATATGATAAAAAATGTTATGCTATCATACCTTCCCTCTAAGGCAGATGAGAATGCAGAGATATACATTATCAAAGGGGGAGGTTCTAACCAAGATTGAGAGAGAAGGTATGAGAGCAAAGAGATCTTCCAGGTGTCTGGCACAGTATATTCTTCTCCCCCACCCTTCCCTACCCTCCTCCACTCCCTCTCTACCCTCCTCCACTCCCTTTCTACCCTCCTCCACTCCCTTTCTACCCTCCTCCACTCCCTTTCTACCCTCCTCCACTCCCTTTCTACCCTCCTCCACTCCCTCTCTAATACTAAAGATCTTATTTATTAGAGCTTTTGACCTATTCCTGGTCCTTGAGTAGACTTCTTCCTTCTCTATTTGGGCCTTCACCTCATCTACTCTTCCTTCTTAGGGTAGAACTCTAACTGGCGCCTTTGCTAATCCTCCCTCCCTTCTCACTAGGGGCAGAGGCTCGGAGCATGCCAGATAGCCAGGATTCCCATTAATCTAACTTATTTTCCCCCTACCACCCCCACTGTCCCCCCCAACCTCCACCAGTCCACCAAACAATTCTTGTTTCTCTGTCTTTTTTGAGATCAGGTGTCAGTAGTGTTCTGTCCTCCAGTAGTTCTTCTCCCCTTCTAACATCTGACCATCCAGGAATCTCTGGCACCATAATTTCTAGTTTTTTTACAGTTGGGATAAAAGTACTAAGGAGGTCAAATGTTCTCTTTATGAGATAAGGAAGGTGTCAGGGAAAGACAGAAGATAAATTTGCAGTGAGGAAGTGTGCGTGGCAGGAGAAGAGGATTAAAGGAGGAGAAAGAAAGGCATATAACAACAATGAAGGGGAAATCAGCAAAATCAAGTGAAACAGCAAAATTGCCCAAAATAAGTGCAAGACCAGAGACTATAAAAAAAACTGAGTGCCATGACAAGTCAGTAACAGAGAATCCTCCGGGAACTCGGGCCAAACAAGTAACATAGAACATTAAAAATGGATAAGCTAACATAAAGGGGGGGCCAAATAGATTAACCCAATCAAGAGTGGAAACGGAGATCGAAAGTGACAGTGATTTAAGATATCTGAAAGAACAAACTTGAATAATCCAACTACCAACAATAGTGTAGCACCCTCTGCCTAAAGGTAGGTGCTAGAGTAGGATTTTTCCTAAGTTTAGGGATGTGTGCAGGTAAATTTAGGCAAGATTATGTTGTGCGCTGGGTCTGTCTGTTTTGATTTTGGGATTGGGAGTGTACAGTGCAGTGGTGGGTGTGGTTACCTGTACTTTGATTCAGAGATGCCTCCCCTATTTTCAGAAAGATGTTTCTGGAATGGGGGTTGGAACTGAAGTCTGAGTGGCAGGCAGATCAAGTGAGGAGCTCTGACCAATTACCTCTTGTTATTGGCAGGGGGCAGGCTTCCCAAATATGCTGAGATCACATGCCATCGGGGAGGAGTTCTGAGAGCAGGAAAAGATAGAATGGAGTGCTGAGTTGTTGTTCTGGGCATCCCTATGTGGGGGGTGTGCCGAGCGCGGAAGAGGGCTGGAGGAGCCATAGGAATCTTCATCAAGGAGCTGGTGTCGGGCTGCTGTGACCGGGTAGCATAGGACTTGTACACAGATGAAGGTTGGTGAAGAAGAAGTAGCAGTAAAGAGTCAGGAGGAAAGTGGCAGAGCTAAAGTCAAGCTGCTGTGACCGGGGAACACAGGACTTGTACTTTGAAGGAGGTCAGTGCTGAAGAATTATAAGAGGATCTTTGAGAGTAGTGAGAAATGCTGTGGCCAGGGAACACAGTGTTTGCAATCCTGGACTGGCTGGTATCAGTGGTCCACCTATTACCATGTGTCAGGCCATCGGGGGAGGTACCGAGTATCTCTGGCCTGGTGAAACACACTGGCAATACCTTCCAAAAGACTGTGTGGCTACCAGACTCAATGGACTATCGGGGAGAGGCTGTGTATGTCTCTGGCTTATTGATGTTTTGAAGCAACGCCATTATGGTCTGCAAGCTGGAATTATTCAGAGTGATTCTTTCTTGTTCAAATGGAAGTGAAGTAACAGTAATCTTGCAGCTTACAGTGGAGGAACGGTAACAGTGGAAGGAAGTCAGTGGAAGAAATATTCTGCAGGGTTCAGTGCAGAGGAAAAGGAGCAACAGTCTGCAGAGAAGTATGCAGAGGAAGTAAACTGTGAATCTGTGGATGCTAGATGCGCATCATGTTCAAGATCAATGTTGCTAAATAATGTCTCACCATACACACAGTACTATGGGCATCCCATGTCTCCCTTTATCCCACCCAAGTTTATCCCACAATAAATGCAACAAAACTACAAATGACTGCTCATTATCTTCAATGATAGATGGGGTCTGGCAGCAGGGTGATTGTCAGATTGCTAGTAACCAAGTGGTGAACATACCGCTACAACAGAAATAGCAGAGATGTTTGCAGTTAGAAAATTCTCTAAAAACAGAAATGGCAACTTTACATAAAGATCTCAGCCAACTTTTACTCGGCCTATTGTCACGGGGAGAAGATACAGAAAGAAGATTGGATATTCATACACAAGTAGTAAAAGAGTTAAAAAATGTAATGAAAAACTTACAATTAAAACAGAGGAACATGGCATATAATATAGAGGTTTAAGAGAACTGTAACAGGAGGAAAAACCTGAGGATTAGTGGGGTACCAGAAATAACGCAGAGTGAAAATTTAATGAAAACAATGAGAAGGATTTTTGACCCGCAGCGGAGCAGACAAACATTAGAACCATTAAAATTTGAAAGGGTACACAGGAATAAAAGATCAAATGGTACCCCATTTGAAACCCAAGAGAAATTTAGTGAGGTTCCACAATTATGAAGATAAAGCACAAATATGGATAAATTCTTTTGATTTTATTTCCAGATGTCCCGCCATTCTTCTTTGTTTCCATTGGATGTCCCTGGCTGCGGATCAGGCAAGCACCCAAATCTCTTCAGCAGCTCATCAGATCCTCACAGTAGCCATCTTGTTGGACTCTGATGTTATTCCAGACTTGGCATCCTAAGATTGATTATGCCCATCCAGATTTGACCACCTTCTCTAACATATAAGAACCTATGTTTATTGAGATTACCCGCAACCTCTCTTTTTCTTATGCCTTTTTTCCTCTTGTTTCTCTGACTTTCCTTCTTTCCCCATCCTTTTTTAATGTCTGGTTTGATGGTAAAGGTATCAGCAGGCATGGGCGAACAGTTCAGCCTAAGCATGAGTTTGGGCCAAACATTGTCTGTTCACCCGTTCGATGAACACCCAAATTATCGTTAAGTTTGACCATTTGTTTGCCTGCCGAATGACCACAATTAACTGAGCCACCGCACAGTGCATTGGGAGCCCTGATTGGCTGAAGCAATGAAAGCTTAGCCCAATCAGGGCACAGAGCACTGTCAGAGCCATGATTGGATGCTGTCATGATGACTCTATCCAATCATGGCTCATTGATCTTAGTCCCATCCCACACTATAAACATATTCTTTCAATTGTGGCCTTTGCAGTGTGATATTGGCGTGGAGAGAGAACAGGGCTCTGTTCAGTGCTGCTAGCGAGTTGGTGTGCTATTGTGCTTCTATTGTCAGTGTAGGGTATCAATTTAGTGTGAATCTAGTGATAGTTCAGTCAGTGTGGGTGAAGTGACCATTCATTTTTACATTAGTGTCAGTTTATATTGTCAGGGCAGGTTTACTGCAGTAAAGTTCAGTGCATTACTGCACATTTAATGCAGTATATTTTAGTGCATTATGTGATGTTTAACATAGTATAGTTCAGTGCATTAGTGCACGTTTAACACAGTATATTTCTGTGCATTACTGCAGGTTTAACACAGAATATTTCTGTGCATTATGTGACGTTTATTTCAGTGTGTTAGTGCACATTTTACGCAGTATATTTTAGTGCACATTTAACACTGTCTATTTCAGTGCATTAGTGCACGTTTAACACAGTATATTTCTGTGTGCGTTAATGCACGTTTAACACAGTATATTGCAATGCGGTACTGTGCGTTTAATGCAGTATATTTTAGACTGGCTTACTAAACCATCCTCATCCTCAGTCACCCAAGAAGAGACTAAGGCGCAGTCCACTGCAGCTGCCAGAGTGGCTAAATTACTCCTGCCATAGCCCAAGCCACGGGCATGGAGGAGTCAGCTGAGTTATTTTAACACAGCATCAGGAGAGGAGAGAACACTGGTACAGAAATTGGCAGTCATGTTCCCCCCGGCTGCAGCATATTGCCAAGTTGTCTCCAGTGATAATGAAGATGGAGGAGATTATGATGATGTCACTGACGCAACTTGGGTGCTGGATAGAGCAGAGGAGAAAAGTGAGGGTGAGGCACAACCCCAACAAGGCAGCCATCATGGAAGAGTAGATATCGTAAAATTGTAAAACACAAGGTGCCACTCTAAGTGCAGAATTATTATGAAGTTTATTATACAAGACTAAAAAGATGGTACTCACAAAAGTACATGATTAAAAGCATGTTTGGCAATGTAACCGGAGTGTCCTGAAGTCTGTGTTGTCCCGGTCTGGACGGCGTTGTCCGATGGGCAGGCTCAGCAGTGGGAGCTGTCGCTTCCTGCCGCTGGAATGTAAGCTGAGAACCAGGAAACCAAGAGATGAGGTCACTTCTGGGTGACGGGACGTGTAGGCGACACGTTTATGGAGCTACGCTCCTTCCTCAGGCCTAACGTGTAACGTGATTGGGCTGAAATGTATAGGCTAATGGATGTCGCTGATTGGTGGAAAAAAGCTCCAGATTATGCTGCAATCGCTCTGGCTGACATTTTAGATATCTGATATGGATACATTAGACAACAACTGCTTGAATTTTTAAAATATGGCAATATATATAAAACCAATAAAAAGAGTAATAAAAAGAGGGGATGTATAAAAACAATGTGAATAATATAAATACTGACGGATAATTAGGGAAATCGTGAACAACCGCATTTCACACATAAGAGATGTTCCAGGGACACTTAACCTAAGCTGACAATTTGGGATGACACCAGGATGTAGGAAATATATGGATGTAAATGTGGAAAATAACAATAAAATAAAAATGAGATAAAAATGGGAATAATAAAAAAATATAATAATAAATTAAAAATAATAAAAATAAAAATGAAAATAAATGTGAAAAATAATTGTAAAAAAAAAAAATGAAAAAATGAAAAAAAAAATAAAATAAAAATAGAAAATATAAATTGTATAATAAATAATGAATAAATAGAACTTTGTTGAAAAATAAATATGAGAGATTAAATAGGAGGATATAAATTATTGATATTGCTGATACATAATGGCATATTAGGATAACGGAATGCATTGACAGATGGGAGAGGGAAAGCAATCAAATTAGGCTGCTCACCTCTATTTCCTCATTTAATCCGCCTGGGGCAAGAGAGTCCAAGGTGTATATCCAGTACGTTTCCCTCTGGCAGAGGTGTTTAAAACACTCTGCCAGTGGGAACGTACCTGGAATGGACTCAATGATTCAAATCCTGAGGCCAGAGGAAGAATGATCATGATTGTGAAGAAAATGTAAGGGAACACTGTGGGTGTCGTCTCCTGCTTCCACGAGACAGCGGTGCTCCCCAAATCTCTTTCTCAAGGTACGTATAGTTCTTCCCACATAATAAAGCCCACAAGGACAAGTTAAGCAGTAAATTACAAATTCCGTGGAACAATTGTAAAAACTGCTAATCTTGTATGTCTTGCCCTTGTGGGTGAATTCTTTTTGGCCATGTGTAACATGGCTACATGTCAAACATAATGTTTTGCGACACTGATACATCCCAATCAAAGGGATAAGACATGGGAATATCGTTTTGGGACCTGATTTGGATTTAAGTTTGCTGGGTGCTATCAAATTTTTGATATTTCCGGTTTTACGATATGTGAATTTGGGTCTTGGAGTAATGATAGATTTGAGTTGCGGATCCTGAAGAAGGATGAGCCAATGTCTGTTAAGGATACGTTTCATAGTTTTATATCGGGTATGGAACTGTGTCACGAATCTAATGGGTTGTGACGTGGACTCGTCCGAATTTTTAATACATGTAGGATGCTCCGACATGTAGAGATCAAAAGCTTCATCAATCACTTTGGGTGGGAAGGCTTTGTTGATGATTTTTTGTTTTAAAAGGGACCCTTCTGTAGTATAATCTGATTGTCTGGTGCAGTTTCTGCATAGACGGCAAAATTGGCTTTTGGGGATATTTGAGATCCACCTAGGATGGTGGCAACTTTGGTGATGTAAAAAAGAATTGCCTGCCGTAGGTTTTGTATAAATCTTAGCCAAAATTTTGCCATCCTGATGGAATAGTGTTAAATATAGAAATGCCAATTGAAGGGAATGATAATCCGAGGTGAATGTGAGGCCATGTTTATTATTATTGCAATGTGCCAAAAAAATCTGTGAATAGAGGTTCTGGGCCATCCCAAATGATGATAATATTATCTATATACCTCCCATAAAATACTATATGAGAGGTATAAGGATTATTGAGCCAGATGTGATTGGCCTCCCAGAACCCCATAGTTAAATTGGCATAACTGGGGGCAAAATTGGCCCCCATTGCTGTGCCCTTTAATTGGAGGTAGAATTCTCCATCAAACTCAAAATAGTTATGGGTCAGGCAGAATTCTGTGGCCTCCAAAATAAACTCTGCCTGACCTGGATTTAGTAAAGGATCAGAAAAAAGAAAGTGAGCAATGGCTCTGAGACCTATATCATGTGGGATTGAGGTATAAAGAGAGTTCTCGTCAGTGTTCTAACAATTCCAAAAGATGGGTGCCATCACGGATATAAGATGGAAGACTGATTGCAAGTGGTTGTAAAAATAAATCTATATACTGGGAAAAGGGACTGGTGATACTGTCTATGGCTGCGACTATGGGTCGGCCTGGGGGATTTATTGTACTCATGTATTTTGGGGATGTGAGAAAAATATGGAGTGGAAAAGTAGGGTCTGTTGAAAAAAGCATATTCCTGTTTGGAGATTATATTGTTGCTCTTGGCTCTATCTGTAAGTGTTTTGGCTTCTATAGTGAAAGTTGGCAAAGGGTCACAGCGTAATTTGGAATATGTATTGTCATCTGACAATAAGCGTGTAGCTTCTGCCAAAAAATCATGATGATTTTGAATGACAATACCTCCACCTTTGTCTGCGGTTTTGATAACTATCTCTGGATTATCTGTGAGGTGTTTTAAGGCTGTTTTTTTGGGGATGGTGAGATTGAAATGATTGGAGTAGCTGTCAGAGACATGTCAGCAGTCGTCGGGTGAATCTGCGTGCACGCAGGTCCACAAGAAATGTTTTTAGGCAAATTCAGCTAAATTCCCCACCGCATTCGCGGGTGCGCGTGTGCCCGTTCGCGCTAGCGCCGTTTGGCGCCAAGGGGCCTTTAAAAGAGTCACAGGTGCTCATGTCAGGTGCTGTTCGTCTGCAGCTCTGCACCTGAAAGTTCCTGTATCTGCTTGCTGTTTGTTTGCTATTGACCCGGCTACGTCTGACCTCTCTCCAGTCTCCAAACCCGACCCGGCTTGCCTGACCTTGCTCATTCTGCTACCTGTTGCTGAACTCCTGCCTGTCTGACTATTCTTGGATCATCCCTCCTGTTTATACCTGCCCAATCTCCTGCCAATACGGACTGTCTGACCTTGTTTGCCTGTGTCCTGTGACGCTGCTTCCAGCCTGCTTGTTTGCTTCCAGCTGCTGTCATCGCATCTGTCCACCTGCTCTCCAGCCTGCACCAGTTACCTGCATCTGCGATTCAGCCATCCCAGAGGAGCATTCTTCCCGTTCCGGTGTCTGTTTCTGCTGGAACCTACATCAGGCCCTCCTACTCTCTGTGCTCAGGAGACCACTGTTCCCACTTCCAGCGGCTCCTGAACCAGCGCTTAAGAGAGGTCTTCTTCCACCAGTCAGGCTCAACTACCAGGTACATTACAGTAGCTTTCATGTGTTTGTTGACACAGTTTTTGTAAATCAGAAAAAAACACCTGATAAAAAGTGTGTAAATAGGGTCCCTTAGAACCTGTGGGATTAAACACAGTTATGGGTCTGAATTTACTGTGTTGTACCGGAGGTGAAGCTGAAAGATGCTGTGTTAGAAGAACCAAATCTTCAATCTCGTCTTCACTCTCTATGTTTTATAATTTTTTTTAATATGCTTAGTTCTGGTGAATCATAGGTCTCAGAGTGGGAAATGGACTCTACAGAGCTGGAGTGTGTATAACTATCTGAAGCCTTTTGAGTTTTGATGTTATAATGGCGTTTGAGGGTGAGATTCCGAATGAATAGATGTAAATCTTTAAATAGGCGAAATTAATTGGGAAGTGATGATGGAGCAAAATTTAGACCTCGTTGTAAAATGGACGCTTCTGCTTGGGACAAATTGTGAGAAGATAAATTGTAAATTTTTACTGTTTTTGGGACTTGGCCCTGTGATTTGTGTCGCTGCTTTTTTAAACCGTGTTAAAAAAAAAATCCCAGTCATAACCAGAACACCCAAACAAACAATGAGACATCTAAACACCATTCTCATGAAGATAATGATGATAATAATATACATGCTAACCTCAGCGACAACAGTCTGTCCACACAAAACAAGATTATTCACAACAGCTTTTTGTCCTGTTCCACACATCCAGACAATAAATCAGATCATACACCACAAATCATCACAACCATCATTTCTGGCATCCATGACTTGGACAGATCCACCAGTTCTACAGTTCCTACAGCTAGGTCCCCTTTTCATACACAGTTACCTTTATTATTTCCCCATACAGATTTGTCAGTTCCAGCAGAACAAGTCCCCCCAGACCATATACAACAGGGTTCAGGGTTTTTTTTTAGCACTTCCCCCCTCGCCGACCCATCGTCCAAACATTGGAAAAAGAAAACTAAAAGAAGAGGAAAGCGAGGGGGAAAGCAGCGACCCAAATCACAGGGCCAAGTCCCAAAACAGTAAAAATTTACAATTTATCTTCTCACAATTTTGCTCCATCATCACTTCCCAATTCATTTAGCCTATTTAAAGATTTGCATCTATTCATTCGGAATCTCACCCTCAAACGCCATTATAACATCAAAACTCAAAAGGTCTCAGATAGTTATACACACTCCAGCTCTGTAGAGTCTATTTCCCACTCTGAGACCTATGATTCACCAGAACTAAGCATATTAAAAGAATTATACAACATAGAGAGTGAAGACGAGGTTAAAGATTTGGTTCTTCTAACACAGCATCTTTCAACTTCACCTCCGGTACAACACAGTAAATTCAGACCCAAATCTGTGTTTAATCCCACACGTTCTAAGTGACCCTATTTTACACACTTTTTATCAGGTGTTTTTTTCTGATTTACAAAAACTGTGTCAACAAACACACGAAAGCCACTCCAATCATTTCAATCTCACCATCCCTGAAAAAACAGCCTTAAAACACCTCACAGATAATCCAGAGATAGTTATCAAAACCGCAGATAAAGGTGGAGGTATTGTCATTCAAAATCATCATGATTTTTTGGAAGAAGCTACACGCTTATTGTCAGATGACTAAACATATTCCAAATTACGCTGTGACCCTTTGCCAACTTTCACTATAGAAGCCAAAACACTTACAGATAGAGCCAAGAGCAACAATATCATCTCCAAACAGGAATATGCTTTTTTCAACAGACCCTACTTTTCCACCCCATATTTTTATCACATCCCCAAAATATATAAGAGTACAATAAATCCCCCAGGCCGACCCATAGTCGCAGTCATAGACAGTATCACCAAGTCCCTTTTCCCAGTATATAGATTTATTTTTACAACCACTTGCAGTCAGTCTTCTGTCTTATATCCGTGATGGCATCCATCTTTTGGAATTGTTAGAACACTACACATGGGAGCCCACTTACATGTGGGCTTCCCTTGATGTGAACTCTTTACACCTCAATCCCACATGATATAGGTCTCAAAGCCATTGCTCACTTTCTTTTTTCTGATCCTTTACTAAATCTAGGTCAGACAGAGTTTATTTTGGAGGCCACAGAATTATGCCTGACCCATAACTATTTTGAGTTTGATGGAGAAATTAATTAAATCAATTAAAGGGCACAGCAATGGGGGCCAATTTTGCCCCCAGTTATGCCAATTTAACTATGGGGTTCTGGGAGGCCAATCACATCTGGCTCAATAATCCCTATACCTCCCATATAGTATTTTATGGGAGGTATGTAGATGATATTATCATCATTTGGGATGGCCCAGAACCCCTATTTACAGATTTTTTGACACATTGCAATAATAATAAACATGGCCTCACATTCACCTCAGAACATCATTCCCTTCAATTGGCATTTCTAGATTTAACACTATTCCATCAGGACGGCAACATTTTGGCTAAGAATTATACAAAACCTACGGCAGGCAATTTTTTTTTTACATCACCAAAGTTGCCACTATCCTAGGTGGATCTCAAATATCCCCAAAAGTCAATTTTGCCGTCTACGCAGAACCTTCACCAGATAATCAGATTATATTACAGAAGGGTCCCTTTTAAAACAAAAATTCATCGACAAAGCCTTCCCACCCAAAGTGATTGATGAAGCTTTTGATCTCTACATGTCGGAGCATCCTACATGTATTAAAAATTCGGACAAGTCCACGTCACAACCCGTTAGATTCCTGACACAGTTCCATACCCGATATAAAACTATGAAACGTATCCTTAACAGACATTGGCTCATCCTTCTTCAGGATCCGCAACTCAAATCTATCATTACTCCAAGACCCAAATTCACATATCGTAAAACCAGAAATATCAAAAATTCGATAGCACCCAGCAAACTTACATCCAAATCAGGTCCCAAAATGATATTCCCATGTCTTATCCCTTTGGTTGGGATGTATCAGTGTCAAAAAAAAAAAAATTATGTTTGACATGTAGCCATGTTACACATGGCCAAAAAGAATTCACCCACAAGGGCAAGACATACAAGATTAGCAGTTTTTACAATTGTTACACGGAATTTGTAATTTACTGCTTAACTTGTCCTTGTGGGCTTTATTATGTGGGAAGAATTATACGTACCTTGAGAAAGAGATTTGGGGAGCACCACTGTCTCGTGGAAGCAGGAGACGATACCCACAGTATTCCTTTACATTTTCTTCACAATCATGATCATTCTTCCTCTGGCCTCAGGGTTTGGATCATTGAGTCCATTCCAGGTACGTTCCCACTGGCAGAGCGTTTTAAACGCCTCTGCCAGAGGGAAACGTACTGGATATGCACCTTGGACTCTCTTGCCCCAGACGGATTAAATGAGGAAATAGAGGTGAGCAGCCTAATTTGAGTGCTTTCCCTCTCCCATCTGTAAAGGCATTCCGTTATCCTAATATGCCATTATGTATCAGCAATATCAATAATTTCTATCCTCCTATTTAATCTCTCATATTTATTTTTCAACAAATTTCTATTTATTCATTATTTATTATACTATTTTTATTTTCTATTTATATATATTTTTTTTTCACAATTATTTTTCACATTTATTTTCATTTTTATTATTTATTATTTTTAATTTATTATTATATTTTTTTATTATTCCCATTTTTATTTTTATCTCATTTTTATTTTATTGTTATTTTCCACATTTACATCCATATATTTCCTACATCCTGGTGTCATCCCCAATTGTCAGCTTAGGTTAAGTGTCCCTGGAACATCTCTTATGTGTGAAATGCGGTTGTTCATGATTTCCCCAATTATCCGTCAGTATTTATATTATTCACATTGTTTTTATACATCCCCTCTTTTTATTACTCTTTTTTTTTTTCCATAAAGATTTTATTCAAAATTTGCAAGGTAAACAACTGTATCGCATTTAAGTGTACAAGTATTCGTACAAACAGAAATAAGTACAAACAAGAAGGAAGCATCACATAAAAAAGGGGGAAACATCGGGGTACACATTTCAAAATATGAGGCAATCTAAAGTGAAATTGCTTATAGACCTCCTCCATGGTTGTCAGAGCGCTCTTTCCATTTATTAATGCATAAAAAGCATCTGAGGGCAGAGGGTCGTACTCTCAATTTTCACCTCCCCCCTCTTCCTCCCTCTGCACAATACAGGGGGCAGGATAGCCTATTAAGCCCGTGCTTGCAATCCAACCTTACCAGGCAGGAACTCAATCAGTCCGCTCGGGTCCTGGAGGGTATATGTAGTACTGTGTTCCCTCATTAAACTAAGTATCTGTTTCCGAAGGGAAACCCATGCTTTACCAACGTTTCAGAGCAATCAGGGGGTAGAGAAAAGATATAAACTAAGAAACAGAGGATTAGCATTAAAAGAAAAAGGAAGTGGGGGGGAAAGGACAGGTACGGGGTAGATCTTAGGAAATCTCCGCTCCTCGCCCACCCGCCACGGGCCGCCCAAGGTTCGGCACACTCATCCCCCAATACTTTTATTGGGTGTATTGCCGGTACCCGTCTGTAGTAGTGAAGTGAGACCAGTAAGCCCATATAATTGAAAATTTGTGCATTCTGTCTTGAGATATGTGGATCAGTTCCTCCATATCCCTGATCATGGATATTCTTGAGAACCATTCTCTGATTGTCGGTATGTTCGTGGAGCGCCAGTGTTTAGGGATGCATAATCTTGCTGCGTTTACCATATTCATGGCTAGGGACTGGTATATGTTTTCCTGGAGAGTGAGGTGTGGTGCAGGAGAAATTGAGCTGGAGTATAATCAAGGGAAAATGTGGTGACATGAGAAATGAGGTCGTGGACCTGTTTCCAGAACGGTTGAATTTTTTCACATGTCCACCATATGTGGAGCATAGTACCCACTTCCCGTTCACAACGCTAGCAGGTATCAGGAATGTCGGCCGAAAACTTGTGGAGCCAAGAGGGGGTCCTATCCCACCTAGTGACAATCTTGTAGCCATTTTCCTGGACGGCCACATTCAATGAGCTCTTGTGAGCGTATTCATGGATTGTGGTCCAGTCCTCATTTGTCAAGTGTGCTTGTAATTCATTGCTCCAAGATGTTTGAGATGGGGCTGGGGAATGATCAGGGTCCTCCGAGAGGAACGAGTAGATGAGTGAGATCAGGTGTCGTTGATGGGTTTTGAGTTGGCAAAGGGTCTCGAACGGTGTTAGGGGTCTCGACCAGCACCCCTGGTGCGCTTGGTTTTCTAAAAAGTGCCTAATTTGTCTATAGGTCCAGAAGGAAAAAGTGGACGACACTGACATTGTTTTGAGTTTCTCTAATGTGATGGGTTTGTTATTACTATAGAACTGCTGGGCCAGAACCTCTTCAAAAGGCCATTCTTTACGCAGAAAAGAATTGAGCTCCCAGGTAGGAAATCCGGGTTCCCTCTTAACGTTGTTAGAGGGCCCGGGCTAGTAGTGAGATTCGTATTCCGGCCTGTCCTCTTAAATGCTAGAAGTGAAGGATGGATAAGGGGATGTTTAGATAGGATCTGTGGCCAGCTGCTTGGATGCAGCCAGGTTAGCAGATGCAAGGGTCGGGTTGAGAAGGCTTTCTGTAGGAAGACCCACGCTTTCTCCCTAGCATAGATATTCCAGTCTGCGACCCTGGTAAGGTGGCAAGCTATATAATATTTATGTAGATCTGGCAGGCCTATACCTCCTCTCTGTTTGGCCAGTGTTAGACGTGTAAATTTGATACAGGGAGGAGCGTCTTTCCAGAGAAAAGCAGAACAAGCTTTTCTATAGATAGAGAAAAAGCCAGCTGGTAGGAGAATCGGGACCGCTTGCATCATGTATAGCAATCGGGGCAGGATAATCATTTTAAGCAGCGCTGCTCGCCCGAACCACGATACATTTAAAGTTGCCCACCCCTTTAGAAGTTTTTGGACTCTAAGAAGAGCCACATGATGATTCAAAGGGTAGAGTTCTGACATTTTTGTGGGGATCTTAATTCCCAAGTAGGTAATTGCCCTCTTCTCCCAGTGAAATGGGAATGAGTCCCGACAGTGGGTGACTTCTTGAGTTGTTAAAGTAACATTAAGTGCATGAGATTTTGTGTAGTTTATTTTAAGGTTTGAAATTTTACCAAACTCGGATAGATCTTTAAGCAGGTTCGGAAGAGACGTTCTAGGTGCTCTCAAGGATAGTAGAATGTCGTCGGCAAACGCTGCTACTTTAAATTCCCTTTTATTTACCGTAACTCCCTAAATGTCTGGGTTTAATCTAAGTTTATCAAGAAAAGGTTCTAGGGTTAGTATATAGATTAAGGGGGAAAGCGGACACCCCTGGCGTGTGCCATTATTGATGGAGAAGGCGCTCGACAGGTAGCTGTTGGTCCTCACCGCCGCCGTGGGATTCGAGTATAGGGCCATGATGTACGTAAGCATACGACTTCCCAGGCCAATGGCTGTGAGAGTTTCTCGCATATAATCCCAGGCCACCCTGTCGAACGCTTTCTCGGAATCTAGTGATAAAAAGAAACCTTGTGTTTTAGTTGATGTAAGCCAATGATGTAGGTTAAGGGTACAAATCGTGTTGTCCCTGGCTTCTCGTCCAGGAACAAAACCCACCTGGTCTGTGGAGATGAGTTCTGGAATCAGGGGCATCAATCGATTAGCTAGGACCTTCGCATAAATTTTTATATCTACATTTAGTAGGGAAATTGGTCTATAATTTGTCACTAGGGACGGATCTTTGTCTTCTTTAGGAATTACGGTGATATGCGCCCTAAGCATCTCATTCGGTCAGGAATGCGGGTCTGAAAAACTATTGAGGGTCGTCTAAAGTCTGGGGAATAAACTGTCCGCAAAGGATTTGTAATATTGAAGGGTAAAACCATCAGGACCTGGGCTGTTCCCAGCCTTCATTTGTTTAACAGCTATTTCTATTTCCGTGATGGATATTTCACTTTCTAGGGCTGAAGCTTGTTGAGGCTTCATGGGAGAGGGGCTAAAAGAAGAAAGAAAGTCTTTAATTAGATTTGCACGGAATTCGGGTGTACTTTGGGAGATGTGGTCAGTCTGTAAGTTATAAAGCTTGGAATAATACCTCTCAAATTCTTTGGCAATATCTTCATTCTTGGCCAGGAGATCTCCCCTGTTGTTGTGCAAAGAGTGAATCTTGGAGGAAGATTTAGACGCTTGCACTGAGCGGGCCAGCAGACGGCCGCACTTGTTGCCATGCTCATAAAAGATCCTCTGGCCAAGAATGTAATGTTGTTTCGTGTGTTTATCCAGCTCCTCCAAAAGGAGGGAACGAGCTTGTATTAAGTCCTGAAGTGTAGATTGGGCTTGAGTCTGTCTGTGGGTTGTTTCCAGATTTTTAATTGATTGGATAAGGGAGTTGATGGTCTCTTGCTGCAATTTTTTGAATTTTGAAGCTAGGGCCAGAAATTCACCCCGAATCACACACTTATGTGCCTCCCATAAAGTGATTGGAGATATTTCTGGACTTGCGTTTTCCTGGAAATACTGATGTATGCGCGTGTGAATGTGTTCTATTGTGGGGATATCTTTAGGTAGTGATGGGTTCAGACGCCATATTTTCGACTTAGTTTCTACTTCCGGGAAAGTGAGAGTTACCGTGATCGGGTGGTGGTCTGATAAGAACATAGGTTCTATTGTGGCTTATTTTAGATATGGTAGGTCTGCCTGGGAGAGGAAGAAATAGTCTATTCTCGAGTACTTTTGATGTGGGGCCGAGTAAAAAGTATAGTCCTTTACCAAAGGTGACATAGTTCGCCATGTATCATGTAGAGTCAGGTGTTGTAAGTTTAGCTTGATCTGTCTTAGTGCTTTGTATGTTAGGTTGGAGGATCCTGTGGAGGAGTCTAGTAGGGGGTTTAAGGGTATATTGAAGTCCCCCCCATTAGGACCAATCCCCTCTGGAAATCTGCTAGTTTGTCACATACTTTTTGAAAGAAAGAGACCTGATGGTCATTTGGACTGTAAATATTAGCTAACGTCAGTGGTTTTGAGGCAAAGGTACCCTTAAGAAAAATGAACCTACCCTCCGGGTCAATAAGGGAGTCTGTCATGAGGAAGTTAGCATGTCTGGAAATTAGTATAGAGACACCTTTGGTCTTGGCTTCAGCATTAGTGGCATGAAATACCTGGCGTTATATGTGGTTTGACAATTTGGGGATGGCATCCGATCGAAAATGGGTCTCTTGTAGAAATATAAAATGAGCTCTGTGTTTAGACAGAGACGATAGGACTTGCAATCTTTTTTCAGGCAGGTTCAGACCCTTTACATTCAAAGAAATGCACTTCAGTGACAGGGGAGCATTGATAACCTTGCTATGCTGCATCATTGCAGGCGGATAGGGGAGTCGAGCCGACTTACCAGCAGAGGACGAGATAAGCCTCACCTAGTCTTAAAACTCTTTCCCCCTTGGGCGGGAGGACGAGGGCGGAGCAAACCCAGAGAAAAAAAAGGGGGGGGGGGGCAAGCCAAGAGGGGTGTCTCAGTGTATGAGGGTGGAGAGGACTAAGATGGACAGGGAAGAAGGTGGGGGTAAAAGGGACAACAAACAACAAATAAGGAGGAGCAGAAAAAAGAGAGAGAGGGACAGAAATATCAAACCAGAGATGGATATAGAAATACTAATCCACCTAGGAAGAAACAGTTCTGGAGTGTCAGCCTATGTCCTGTCAGGACTGCTGTGTGGGGTAGAGAGAACGGACGGAAACCACAGAGTGTGTACCGTCCGGGTTCAAGAAATTTGTCTAGTGGTTATGCACGTCCGTGCATCCCATTTCAAATGAGAGGGAGGGGAGCCTGCATTGGGCAACAAACAGAGCATACTTGCATCCTGGTCTTAAAAATAATAAAAACAAAGAACAAAAATTTTTCAAAGAAACTAGAGCCTTAATGGCCATTCGAACACTGAACCGCATAAAACCCTAGTGCTGGACATTATCAAACTTTGCATGGGAGCATCTGATAAACATACATCATTTTATAACCCTCTGTGTATCCTCAGCAACCTTTACTTAATCCAGGGGTAAAGAAAAGGGGGGAAGGGAAGTAGGGTAGGAAAAGAAGGAAGGGGTTGGCAGGCAGAATAGCGTAGTAGAGAGACCTGGAGAGGATAGAGAGGGTAGCCCAAAGAATGGAAGAGAAGAGAAGAGGGCACAATCTGAAGTCAAATGGCAGCAGATACCCAAGGACAAGTGGGGGTGAGCATGTTATTGTATACATATGAGTGAGATACACACCTTAATATGATAAAAAAGTTAACCTAACTTGAGCTTACATATTCCTCACCTGTAGATGTACCCCAAAGTAAGTACTTAAACTCCTCTGCAACATGATCATGTCTGGGTCATCTAGAGTATAACGGCTACATAAGCTGCATATAACCCCTAGCCTCTTAACTAAATTAAGTTACTTCAACCCTAGTTTGGAATCCTGAGATGTCAGGATAAACCCCGTTGTATCCCAGGTGCCCAAACCAAAAACAGTTATTTTCTCAAACCTCTATCATCGCACGTCAGCCTGGTCTTGTGGCTGTCCTCAGTGCCTCTAGAATTATGACAAAGCTAAATAACCCTGTGGAAGGTCAAAAGCCGTGGTGACAGGGTTCAAAGTGCTCCGATGAAGTCCTCACAGTTTTCGTTGCAGTTCTTCTGAGGGGATGTTGGAGGAGGTGGAGGAGGCGATGGTGAAGTCCGCGGGAAAGACTATTCTGTATCTTCAAGCACCGTCATGCAAGCTGTAATCCCTCACGTGCACATCTTGATTGATTGCAGATCCCAGTCATTCACCGACCAACCTAGAGGAGCACCTTATTGAAAGTCTGGAGGTAGAAGACGAGGCGTCATACGTTCTCCATTCTTTTATATTTACTCAGTCTCATCGGTTTCATCTCATCAGGGATCGTTTGCATTAAAGTGTGTGACAGGGCTGGGATCCCATGGTTAAAAAAAGTGCCAGAGGATAGTGATCTCAATGGGATTATGCAAAAGTCATAGGCAGATTTAATGATGTATCCAAGGCGCATGTATCAGTCAGCTCCAAATAATAATAATAATAAAAGGAGAGAAAAAAAAAAAAAGGGGGAAAAAAAAAAAGACCAAACAACGTGACCAGCATATGAAGAGCAACTCTAGGCTTCCAGACGACCTCTTCTCGCTGATGGTGAGGGAGGTGAACCCGGGCTGCGTGGGTAAAGGTCGCATCATGATGCAGGGCACTTGGAGAGGCCAGGTCACCTCTGCATCTGCGTGTTCTGTGTCGCTGGGCTTTTGGAGATGGGTTGAGGGACACTGGAAGCCAAGGTTCCGCGGGAAAGAACTGTGCATACCAATCCGGTAATTCTATAATTGGAAGGTCCAGCTGCTCGCAAAAGGTCTGCAGGTCATCCGGCGTGCGCAATAGTGCAGAGCGACCCCTAGATGAGGCTGACAAGCCAAAAGGAAACTTCCAGCGATAAGTGATGTTGCGGGCCCTTAGAGCATCCAACAGGGGGCGCAGAGCTCTTCTGTTTTGGAGCGTGATTTGCGACAAGTCCTGAAATAGTTTGACTTCCACTCCATTGTGTAGAATCTGTCCTCTCTCTCTTGCCTTGCGTAGGATTTCTTCCTTAAGTTGGAAATTAACCACACAGCACACAATGTCCCTGGGCGGTTCATTATCACGCGACTGTGGGCGCAAGGCCCGATGTGCCCTCTCCATTTCAATAGGGGAATCGGCTGGGCACTCCATTAGATCATTAAACAATGAGCAGATGTTCTGTTGTATAGCTCCAGGGTCCACACTCTCAGGGATCCCCCGCACTCTGATATTATGTCTCCGGCCCCTATTATCAAGGTCTTCAACATGTCTATGCAGGTCAAACATTTGGGAAAGCTGGGAGTCATATACAGATTGTACTTGGCGAATGGCGGCCGCTTGTGTTTTAGAGGTTTGTCCAACAGCCTCAATGCGGTGTGCTACCGCCTGGAAGTCATTTTTCAGGTCCGCTATTGCTGCTGTCACCGAGCTCTTAATGTCTAAAGCGAACTTCTCTAGATCTAGGATGCTCGGCAGTAGGTCTCGGCCCGGGGCTAAGTCGGGAGGGGCCATCGTTAGCGAGCTGGATGGTGTGATAGGTGAGAATGTGGTCTTGGTCTGTGAGGCCGCACCCGTTTGGCACTGGGTCCGGAACAGCTCCGGAATGTTCTTGCTCAGTTGCGTGTTTTATTACTCTTTTTATTGGTTTTATATATATTGCCATATTTTAAAAATTCAAGCAGTTGTGTAATGTATCCATATCAGATAGCTAAAATGTCAGCCAGAGCGATTGCAGCATAATCTGGAGCTTTTTTCCATCAATCAGCAACATCCATTAGCCTATACATTTCAGCCCAATCACGTTACACGTTAGGCCTAAGGAAGGAGCGTAGCTCCGCAAACACGTTGCCTACAAGTCCCGTCACCCGGAAGTGACCTCATTTCTTGGTTTCCTGGTTCTCAGCTTGCGTTCCAGCGGCAGGAAGCGACGGCTCCCACCGCTGAGCCTGCCCATCGGACAACAACGCCGTCCAGACCTGAACAACACAGACTTCAGGACACTCCGGTTACATTGCCAAACATGCTTTTAATCATGTACTTTTGTGAGTACCATCTTTTTAGTCCTGTATAATAAACTTTATGATAATTCTGCACTTAGAGTGGTGCCTTGTGTTTTACAATTTTGCAGTACCCAGAGGATCGCTTCTTTCTCATACAAGGCAGCCTTATAATGCGGTTAGTGCTTCATCTAATATATGGACTTATACACAGCCTATATGGACATTATAGTATAATATCTATTTTCTTCTGAAAAACTAATGTTCATTTATTCCATTACTTTTCCATCAGTATCTATATTGACATTGTTTTTATTTTAATTTTTTAATTGTCTTTTAAATTTACAACTGTGTTAGGCTTAGCGCTCACTTTTACCCATTGAAGAGTAGATATCAGCCACCCTATTCCATCATTGTGGAGCTGTTATCTCCCGACCCACTTCCCACAACTCAGCTGTCTAGACCTTTTTTTAGCACATGTGCAGCTGATCACTGTTGCAATTTGTAACTTTGTCTCAAGCACATCAAGCGGGGAAAAAACACCAGCCACTTGGGTACCACATGCTTGACAAGGCACTTCCCACCACTCAGCCAATGGCAAGAGCACCTGAAAGCCACACAAAAGGGACACAATGCTGCTGCTTCTCACTCCTCACCTCAGTCTACCCCTGCTATACCTTATGACTTCTCAGCAGTCTCCACTGACAGGGATGATGGTATAGCACAGGGTGTCCCATGTCCTTGCAGCACATCTGCCAACAGCACACCACCAGCTGTAGACTATAGTAAGAAAATTTCTCTGCCCCATCTGCTGCAGCGAAAAATAGCCACTGCCACCCACATGCCCAGCATCTAAATGCAAGCTTGTCAAAGCTGCTGGCTTTACAACTCCTGTTTTTCTGTCTGGTGGATTCTGTCCCCCTGTGAATTTGCAGAATGTGCTGTACCACAAATTCCCAGTCGCTATTTGTTTTCACGTAAGCCCATTCCAGCTCTGTACCATCATGTGGAAGGCAATGTTGTGGCATCATTGGGCAAGACAGTCAGCTGCAAAGTCCACATTACTGCTGGCACATGGTCCAGCAAGCATGCTTAGGGACAATATATTTTGTTCACAGCACACTGGGTAACGCTGCTTGCAACTTGGAAGGATGCTGCAGGACAGTGCTCAGTGCTCCAGCTTGTTGTACTGCCACATCTTCACACAAATAGTGATGAAGTGAAATTTGTCAGCTCCACCCCCTCATCCTCCTCCATGCCCTCTTCTGCTGAATTGTCTAGTGAACCACAAGTACCCCTTTAGTGTTTCAATGGGCTATTCAAGTCAGGCTAAAAGGTGCCATGCAGTGCTTCAGCAGATGTGTCTAGGGGACAGGAACCACACCACAGCAGAGATTCCTGCAGCTTTGCAGGGGCAGACCCAGAGTTGGTTCATGCCATGCCAGCTGGAGCCAGGAATGGTGCTGTGTGATAATGACACAAACCTCCTGTCTGCCATTAGACAGGGAAAGTTGACACATGTGCCATGCCTGGCACATGTCCTCAATTTGGTGATGCAGTATTTCTTAAATAGGTACCCAGGGATGGAAGATCTACTAAAGCAGGCCAAGAGTCTAGCCATTTCAGGCGGTCATAAAAAGCAAATATTTGATTGGCTTAAATTCAGTGGGAATTCCACCTGCCCATAAACCGCCTGATTTGTTACATGCCACCAGATGGAACTTCACTTTGGCAATGCTGCAGTGGCTGCATATGTAGCAAAGGGCCATCAATGAGTACCAGTGTGAAAATGGCACAATGACTGGCTCGGGCCAACTCAGCTTTTTTTCCCTGCACCAATGACTGCTCATAAAGGATGCATGCACTGAACTTTCAACATTTAAAGAGGCCATAAGAATGGTGAGCCATGAAAATGCATGCTTCAGTGACACAATCTGTTATCCGTTTATTATATTTAAGATTTAATATCTAAAATATATGAGGTGGGTTTAATGAGAGTTCTTTGACCAAGAGTGAAAGTTGTAATATAATAACATTTATTAGGAAGTAGTTGAAAGCATCTATCTATCTAATACACAAAACATCTATCTATAGTCTTACACCAAAAAAGAAAAGATTAGGTTAAAATAAAAGAATTACATAAAGGAATACAGAGTATATTCCTTAAAACATTAATCTACAAACATATTTAGTTACAAGTAAAAGGGCAGACCTTTCCCATAATTAACCAATTCTCACCAAGGTTCCAGTCTGATGGCTGCTCTACCATAAAGAGAGAAAATCTTTCCCATCTAGTCTGTGTATATCAATACAGGCTGATGCCTCATTGGTTGGAATAGCATGGTAATTGATTGGTGAACTTCTCTATTGCTGGTTAAGGATTGGCTGCATCTCCAATCCCTATACTTTGCATAAGTCAGCCCCTTTAATGCAAATCCTTGTGACTAATAAGGCAGGAGATTGACTTGAACTTTCCTGGGAAGTTAAGTATTGGCCTGGGGTGGGCCTACCTTCATTGCATATCCCAGCATGGGATCCTTTGAAGTGAGTTTGTGTACCACAAAGAGGTTTGAAACCCATTGTTTGTACACAAAAGCCTGGGCACTGACTTGTCTGGATATATATGTGAAGATTAATATGTTCTGGCCTGCATAGATACAAGCTAAATGTAATATATTCCTAATTACAATATTTTACAGCTATTAATGGAGATTTCACATAAACCCATAAGGCAACACAATCCCTGTTGTGTTCCTGCTGGAACAGGCTCTGCATGGCATTGTGGACAGAGCACTCGAGGCAGAACAGTGTGATGAAGAGGAGGACTTTCTTTCCTCTCAAGGCCTGCATTATGCAGACACCTTTGTTTCTATGCCACAGAACACACAAGAGGAGAGGGAGGAGGAGGATTCTGACAGTTTTGGAGGCATTGAAGCAGAGGAAGACATACGTCAAAGGAATTCCTTTCCTTTATTTATTCACATGACTTTAAGTAAAACTAAGTATTGTTCCCTCCCACCCCCATTCCCATATTTTCCTCCCCCTTCAAAATTCCCCCCCTCCCTCCCGCCTCACCATCAAAACTCTTCCTAACTATCCCAGATGTTATTTCCTCTTAAAATCCATTGCTAGTCAGCAACTTCTCCCAATAGCTGTCCGAGGTCTTGTATCTTTCCCACCGCTTCCAGACAGAGACGCATTCATCTAGGTTGTCCATCTTTACAACAGAGTATTTCCATTTTGTGGTAGTAATCCACCTGCTTAAACCATTCTCCCAAATCTGGGCTTTTGCTCTTTAGCCAGTTTTTTGGTATCAGTCCCTTCGCAGCGTTTAATAATTTTGATGTTACTTTTCTCATGTATTGCTTTTTGGGAATTTTAGCATCGTGGGACAGATCAATCTATTATTTTCTAACTTCTCTCCCGTGATCTCCTTAACACATGCGATTACTTCCTGCCAGAATACTCTTATTTTTGGGCAATCCCACCAAATGTGTATCATCGTGGCTTTATTCCCACAATTTCTCCAACATAATGGTGATTTTTCTTGATCAATTCTATGAAGTCTTTCCGGGGTCATATACCACCTGACCAAGAATTTATAATTCATCTCGATAGTGTTTACGTCCTAGGCTTGATTGTATCCACCTGCAATCATTTTCTCGATTTGTTCTTCAAATTTTGTTTCCAGTTCTTTTTCCCATTTATCTATGAAGGAGGGCCTCTTCTGATCTTCAATATCTGAAAGGAATTCATAGACCTTCGAAATCCCTCCCTTCATTGTCGTTGGTGACATACAGAGCTTTTCTAATTTATTTAATTCTTCTGTGTCCCTGAACGGATATGGTGATGAAATAATTAAGTGCTTTAATTGTAAATATTCCCATTCACGTAATTTCCCCCCAAATTTAATCTCCAATTCTTGTGCCAATTCCACCTTCCCTTTCCTAGTGACATCTTTTATTTGTGGGTTCTTTATTCTTAATCTTCGAAATATGTCCTCACCCGGTGTGAAATATTTTGTTCCCGTAAGGGCAATTAGTGGAGAATTGTATACCCATTTTTGTTTCCGATAAAGTGCGTCCCAAACGCTGAATACATTTATTGTCAATTCATGTGCGTTGGGGTCTATTATTCTATATTTATTTGCAATCCATATATTTTTGTGAAGCGTGGTTTTGCTTAAAGTGTTCTCTATCTCAATCCATTTTTTTTCTTTACAAAATATAGGTGTCTTGCGAGCCACAGATGGACTAATGCCTCTAAGGAGTAAACTATTTAAGCTGCAAGCACTGAACCACGTTTCATTGCGTGTAGATAGATAAAAAATAGTAAATGTGCCCGCGCTAGTTAAAAATAGTAAATGTGCCCGCGCTACTAGCGCGGGCACATTTACTATTTTTTATTTTTCTTTTTTTTTTCTTTGTTCTCTTTCATCCATTCAATCATGCATGCAAGAATAACTGCTTTGTAATACCTAAATATGTCAGGTGCTACTAAACCCCCGTGTTGTCTTTTCCTAGACATAAGTGCAAATTTTAATCTTGGTTTCTTACTTTGCCAGATAAATGTTGTCAGTATTTTCTGTAAGATCTTAAAGAAGCTCCGAGGGATCCTTATTGGTACCATTTGAAATTTATACAAAATTTTTGGTAAGATTACCATTTTAAGCATATTCACTCTTCCTATCCACAATATTGATTGTATATTTATCCTTTTGACTTCTGCCCTAATTTCATTCAGTAATGGGATGAAGTTTGCGGGATATATTTTCTCAAGTGTTGGTGTTAATTTAATTCCAAGGTAGGATAGCTCTCCTTTTACCCACGTAAACGGGAATTCTCTTTGCAGCGCCAAGATATCTTTTTTTCCACTCCAAGGTTTAATATTTCCGTCTTTATGGGGTTTATTTTGAAATTTGAAAGTTCACCATATCTTTCCACTTCCGATAAAATGTTTAACAGAGTTTCTCTAGGCTTAGTCACATAGACTAGGATATCGTCGGCGTAAGCAGCGATTTTATGTTCTTTTTCCTCTATCCTTGCCCCCTCTATCCCAGGGTTGTTTCTCAGAGTAGCCAGGAAGGGTTCCAGTGACAGCATGTACAGAAGAGGTGAGAGCGGGCATCCCTGCCGCGTTCCGTTGTACATTTCAAATTCGGGCAACATCTTATTTACCTTTACTTTTGCCGTAGGCCTGTTATAGAGGTTGTTTATCCATTTCATAATTTTAGGCTCAAATCCCAGCTGTTGTAACGTAGTCATCATGAATCCCCAATCTACCCTGTCAAATGCTTTTTCTGCATCTATTGACAGGAGTAGATCTGGGGAGCCATTGGGATTCTTTTTTTTCAGCATCAAGATTGTTTTTACGCTATTGTCCCTACTTTCTCTGCCCGGGACGAACCCCGTCTGATCCAGGTTTATTCAGAGTGGCATCAATCTTTTTATTCTCGTGGCTAATATTTTGGCGTATAGCTTAGTGTCTGTATTCAGTAAAGCAATCGGCCGGTAGCTTGAACAGTTGACCTTGTCTTTTCCTTCTTTAGGTATTATGGTAATGTGTGCCTGAAGTGACTTTTTTCTGATATCTTCCTCTTTCCCTATTTTGTTTAGATATTCACACAGCCTTGGAATCAATTGGTCTTGGATTTTTTTATAATATCTAATCGTGAATCCGTCTGGCCCGGGGCTTTTACCGACAGCGATTTCATTTAGCGCAGTCTTAATCTCTTCTTGTGTTATCTCCCTTTCTAAATCCGTTAAAAAAGGTCAGGATTCATTTTTGGTAAGTTAGCTTTTTCTAGATAGATCTGGATCTTCTTCTTCTTCCTTTTTGCTTGTTGGCTTGTTTCTTGTTTTTTATTGCATATAGAGAACTATAGTATTGTGCAAAGGCTTGTGCTATTTCCGTGGTTTTATTTTTTATTTCTCCCTTTCCATTTTTTATCTTCTCTATATAATGTAAGGTCTTTTTTTTCCTTAGGATGTACGCGAGGTGTTTTCCTGCTTTATTTCCTGTCTTGAATCTTTCACTTACTACCCTATTGATTTCCTTTCTATCTTCTTTTTCCATCAGATCTTTTAGTTGTTCTCTTTTAAGGATCAGGGACCGATGTATTTCTTTTTTAACTTCTTTTTTATGTCTTTGTTCCAATTTATGGATTTCATTTTGAAGATTCAGCATATTTTTTCTCTTTTCTTTCTTATTTCTTGCTCCTATAGATATTAATTTTCCCCTAATAACAGACGTGTGTGCCTCCCACAGGGTTGCTCTTGCTATTTTGGGAGTATCATCATTTTCCTGAAAATATTTCTCGATCTCACCTTTTATAGTTTTTACTGTGTCTCTATCCTCCAGTAACTCTTCATTGATACGCCATGTACCTCTTCCTGAAGACTCTCCACGAAAGTTTATCTGTGTAGAGACTGGGGAATGGTCTGAAAGTACTGATGATTCTATTTCTGATTCAAATACTTCCTCCAGTGATCTATGTTCCAGCAGAATATAGTCCAATCTTGTATGGATTCTATGTACTGTTGAAAAGTAAGTATAATCCTTTATACTTGGATGCTGTATTCACCATACGTCGACTAATTGCAGCTCATGTAGTTTTTTTTTGACCATCTTTAGTTGTTTTCTTTCTCTGTCCGGAACAGTAGAGGTGGAGTCTAAGTTATGATCCATAATGAAGTTAAAGTCACCTGCTACTATTAGTTTACTCTGAAATCATTTAACTCTGTCAGTTTTTCTGTTAAGAATTTTTTGGGGTTTTTATTAGGGCAGTAGATGTTAGCTAACGTGTACTTTATATCCTGTATTGTCCCTATAAGGAAAATAAACCGTCCTTCTGGGTCTGCTTTTATCTTTTCGATAATAAAGCCACTGTTTTTCCCGAACCCAATTGCGACGCCTTTTGAACCTCTGCATGGTGAAGCTCCATGGTACCAGGTTGGGATTTTTTTTTAATATATTTTAACTCTTGAATCCTGTGTTATATGCGTCTCCTGCAGGAAAATTATGTCAGCCCTGAGTTGTTCAATTTCCCGCAAGATTAAGCGCCTTTTCTGCAGTGAGTTCATCCCTTAAATGTCAAGATTTTGACTTTTTCTTACATTTACAATTCTCATTATCACTCCCTCACCCCCTAGAGGAGGACCTCCCCCCTGCACCCCAAAACAGGGGCACAGGGGGGGAGAACCAGCACCCGGACAACCCCAACTGTCCAATCGGCAGGATCGGGCAGCTACTTCTTCTTGGTGAGACAGTTTTGAATCCCCCCTATTTTTTTTCCCCATCCATTTTCCCAGTTTCTTTCCCCTTATCTACTCCTCCACTCCAGGAACTCCGCGGATCCTTACATTCTTCCTCTTCTCCTTATTTAACTGATCTTCTAATCTATATGCCTGTTCCAATTGCTCTTGTTTTAGGGTTTTAATCTCTCCTTTTAGCTCTTTTATTCTTTTTGTGTGTGCGTCAGCTCTTTTTTCCACTTCCTCGACTCTAACAAGCATATGTCCCATGTCTTTATGGAGTTTTGTCATTTACGATTTTAATGAATTTTCCAGCGCTGAAAACATCCTTTCCATGTCTGTCATTGTTGTTAACTGGGCAGTTTTCTGCAGGGGATTTTCTGCATCAACTTCCTGTTCTAATCTATTTTTTGGATTTACTCTATTTTCTGATGTTGTTTTTATCTGAGACTTTTTATCTTTTTTTCCTTGTGTTTCCTCTAGTTTTCCTTTAGTATTTTAAAGCTTTTCCCCTGCCATCGCTACTCCATGGGTTACATATCTGTGCATTGGGCCAGAAG
The DNA here is from genome assembly GCA_037953035.1 of Aquarana catesbeiana. Lineage (NCBI taxonomy): Eukaryota > Metazoa > Chordata > Amphibia > Anura > Ranidae > Aquarana > Aquarana catesbeiana. The sequence goes on from JBBHAA010000218.1 coordinate 1,117,629, forward strand.
TGGGGCTTGTACTGGGGCGAGGGGATTTTTCCATTACCCCACCACCCCTTCCGCTCTTACCCCTCATCAAGGTGGAGGAGAGGGAAGGAAAAAAAAAAAAAAAAAAAAAAAAGAAGAAGAAGGAGAGGAGGGGGGGATAGGGGGGAATGATATACTACCAAGAATTGAAGCTTCGGATTTTTTCAGACTTTTAAGACTTTTGCCCCCTACTTATTGTTACCTTTTCTTTTATTCCCTCTCTCCTCCCTCTCTCTCCCCTTCCCTCCCCTTCACCTGGGTACAGAGTCAATCTCCTTTACCTGCTTCCAAACAATATTCAAGCACTAGGGGGCAATAGTCGACAATGTCACTATTTCCATCCTTGTTAGCTGCTATTTATCACTTTTTATTCTTCCAACAGTAGGTAATGATGCTTTCATTATTAATGAACATCAGCAGCTACAGTCAATAACAGTCAATAAGTAAGTAAGGGGAGGTCTTCCAAGTACACTCACACTGCTTCAAAATCTTACTTTGAGTCAAATTTTTTGTAGGAAGAAACACAGTTTATATCAAGCAGAAAAATATAAATCACTTATCTTATCTTAAAGGGCGTGTTTGAGTCCTTTTCTGTTTCCACCCTTTCTAGCGTATCTTCTGCTTTTTTCCTTAGAGGACTTCCAGCTGATGCTTTAGATCCAGTGTCAGTGATCCCGTTCTATGCCCGGGACGTCCTGCTCAGCTGTGCAGCTAGATGGCTGAAGACTGGTGTCGGAGAGGTGAGGGGGGATAGACTTCTCGGCGTTCCCGCTGCTCCTACCTGACCCCCCACTCTCTCACACCACCTCCCCGCTGACTTCTGTAGAGGGGCAGGGGGAGCGGAGAGCCTCACCGCACTCACGATCCCCCAAGCCAACACTCTTTCCCTTCGTTCCCTTCACACCGCCTCGCCTTGCACACCGCTGATTGAACCGATGCCTACAGGCTGTGTGATTTCTCCGGGCTCTCCGGAGGAAAGTGGAGTGGGGGGAGACACTGCTTTGACCATCCACGCTGCCGCTGGAGTCCGCCAATGTGCCCTCAGATAATCGCCTCAGTCACTACAATCATCAATCTTCAAAGGGAAATTTTCTTACCTTGCCACTCGGAGGGGTCCGATATCCGGGGGGGGAGGAGGGGGAATAATGCCGACCAGCTGGAGGTTCCAGCCTGCTAGACAGCAGCTACTGCATCAGCGAGGGTTCGCAGGGAGGGAGACCCGGGATCTTACGGCGCTCCCTTGCACATCGCCATTAGCAGACTCCTCCCTCCAAGCGCGGTTGGCAACCCTCTTTGACCACCGTTATAAGGGAAAAGTCTCAGAACTTACCCCATCCCCAGAGAGAGAGCAGAAGATGAAATCTCTTGAGGATACCTTAAAGAGGATTTGAGCTAATGCCTTTCCTGATAGGTTACAGTGTCATGGAAAACATAGTTTAGAGGCTTCTGTTGGTCAAGATAGGAGCGGCGGAGAAGGGGGCTGACCAAATTGATGCATTTCACAATTTTTTTAGTCCTCGGCGCCCAGCTTCAACATCCCATTGGCAGCGTCTGCATCATATGGTGGACGATTATCTAGGGGCGAAAACAGAGATGGAGAGCTTTCAAGTTGGCGATCCCCTGGGTTATATATACAAAATCGATTCATGGTTCATTACCAAAAAACATATTCTGTGTGAGCAGCGCTACATATTTAAACACTCAACAACTGAATGTTCAAGGTGAATGTAAGACCGTAGTCAACTGAATAGTCAACTAACACTTAAAAATTAGAATTAAAACGTGAATAATTAAAAATGAAAAGAAAATAGTCCATTTAAATGTAGCCAAAAGTGTAGGTATCACAGTTCATAATACAATAATCAATGACCAATTGGTGTTGATAATCCAAGGAGTGAGAGCAGTCACATAAATTAATCAATCGTTCTTCCAATATATGGTCCTGGATAACGGAAAATAAATCTCCCTATGCATTGGAATCTTACCAGATCAAGCTGGAATACAAGCATATATCAATGGATCATCTGTGGCTCTGGATCTCCCCACGGGATACAACACAATGGATCTGTTTGCTGGCGGGATGGTCGGGTCACTTGTTATAGAAGCTCAATCACATGGAGAAGAGAAAAAAAAATCCCCTGGGTTACTGGGTCACGATTAAACAGGTGTTTGGCACAAAAAATTATAAGCAATAATCCAAAATAAATAAATAAACAACAATGTTGTGCATGTAAATATACAAAAATAAAACTATAAGATACGGCCATAAGGAATAAAAATGGTAAAGTCCATAATAATAGCACAGAGGAGTGAATGGTAAGGATGATGTGAAGAGTCCACATTCATGGCAGCCTTCCAGTGGGAGTAGAAACCATATTCCCAAAAGACATTGAAAAAAACAAGAAAACAGAGACGCCTCTGGGTGCAGACTTTAAAACAACTATAATAGTTAAAGGCAGTAACAAAGATTGCACTCACATTTAAGTTGAACTGATGAGGCATAGAAAAGTCCCAAAAGCAACCAAGGTGGTCCGTGAGGTAAGTCTCTCCCGGCCATGGACATGTCTCCTCTGACTGGTCTCTGGTACGCTGGATGTATTGTGGCCGACAGCGATGGAGGAACACCAGAGCTCAAGCTTGACAAAGGAGCACAGCCGTCATGTCACTCATGGTTAGCCGGCTCAGGAAACGTGTTGCATAGTTTGTGATGTCATCACCCGTCGCCTGCATCACTGTTTGCTTTCCAAGCCTCACTCTGATGTTCATCCATCGCTGTCGGTCGCAATACATCCAGCGTACCAGAGACCAGTCAGGGGAGACATATCCATGGCCACAAGAGACTGACCTCACAGACCACCTTGGTTGCTTTTGGGACTTTTCTATGCCTTATCAGTTCAACTTAAATGTGAGTGCAATCTTTGTTGATGCCTTTAACTATTAAAGTTGTTTTAAAGTCTGCACCCAGAGGCGCCTCCATTTTCTTGTTTTTTTACTGGGTCATGAGAATAGACCACTTGCCAGAACTTGCCCAATATTGAGATCCTGGGCTGCCCTGCATCCAGTGTGCTTTCCGAACAGGCATTCAGTGCTGCCAGAGGTTTTGTTACTGAAAATTGAGCGCATCTGTCCAAAGACTGTGCGGCTGACATTTATCAAAATGAAATCAGTCCTGTATTACCAGCAGCTATGAAGCCCCTGATGCCGATGTCACTGATTAACCACTTGACGACTGCCTCACGCCGATGTACGTGATTTGCCTTCCACGGGTGATTTGCCTTCCACGGGTGGGGGGTCCGATCGGACCCCCCCCGGTGCCCGAGGCGGTCGACTTTTGTCCCACGGCGATCGGAGGTGAGGGGGAGGCCATCCGTTCGTGGCCCCCCCTCGTGATTGCCGCCGGCCAATCAAATCATTCCTTTGCTGCTGTATGCTAAACAGCAGCAAAGGAAATGATGTCATCTCTCCTCGGCTCGGTAATTTCCGTTCCGGCCCGAGGAGAGAAGACAGGTATGTGAGTGCACAACACTACACACACACAGTAGAACATGCCAGGCACGCAAAACCCCGCGATTCATCCCCCCCTGTCACAAACTGACACCAGCAGTTTTTTTTTTTTTTTTCTGATTACTGCATTGGTGTCAGTTTGTGACAGTTACAGTGTTGGGACAGTTAGTATTATCCCCCTGTAGGTCTAGGATACCCCCCTAACAAAGTTTTAACCCCTTGATCACCCCCTGTCACCAGTGTCGCTAAGCTAACATTTTTCTGATCGCTGTATTAGTGTCGCTGGTGACGCTAGTTAGGGACGTAAATATTTATGTTCGCCGTCAGCGTTTTATAGCGACAGGGACCCCCATATACTACTGAATAAATGTTTTAACCCCTTGATGGCCCCCTAGTTAACCCTTTCACCACTGATCACCGTATAAGTGTTACAGGTGACGCTGGTTAGTTCGTTTATTTTTTATAGTGTCAGGGCACCCGCCGTTTATTACCGAATAAAGGTTTAGCCCCCTGATCACCCGGCGGTGATATGCGTCGCCCCAGGCAGCGTCAGATTAGCGCCAGTACCGCTAACACCCACGCACGCAGCATACGCCTCCCTTAGTGGTATAGTATCTGAACGGATCAATATCTGATCCGATCAGATCTATACTAGCATCCCCAGCAGTTTAGGGTTCCCAAAAATGCAGTATTAGCGGGATCAGCCCAGATAACTGCTAGCACCTGCGTTTTGCCCCTCCGCCCGGCCCAGCCCAGCCCACCCAAGTGCAGTATCGATCGATCACTGACACTTACAAAACACTAAATGCATAACTGCAGCGTTTGCAGAGTCAGGCCTGATCCCTGCGATCGCTAACAGTTTTTTTGGTAGTATTTTGGTGAACTGGCAAGCACCAGCCCCAGGCAGCGTCAGATTAGCGCCAGTACCGCTAACACCCACGCACGCAGCATACGCCTCCCTTAGTGGTATAGTATCTGAACGGATCAATATCTGATCCGATCAGATCTATACTAGCGTCCCCAGCAGTTTAGGGTTCCCAAAAACGCAGTGTTAGCGGGATCAGCACAGATACCTGCTAGCACCTGCATTTTGCCCCTCCGCCAGGCCCAGCCCACCTAAATGCAGTATCGATCGATCACTGTCACTTACAAAAGACTAAACGCATAACTGCAGCGTTCGCAGAGTCAGGCCTGATCCCTGCGATCGCTAACAGTTTTTTTGGTAGCGTTTTGGTGAACTGGCAAACACCAGTGGCCTAGTACACCCCGGTCGTAGTCAAACCAGCACTGCAGTAACACGTGGTGACGTGGCGAGTCCCATAAGTGCAGTTCAAGCTGGTGAGGTGGCAAGCACAAGTAGTGTCCCGCTGCCACCAAAAAGAAACACAGGCCCGTCGTGCCCATAATGCCCTTCCTGCTGCATTCGCCAATCCTAATTGGGAACCCACCACTTCTGCAGTGCCCGTACTTCTCCCATTCACATCCCCAACCAAATGCAGTCGGCTGCATGAGAGGCATTTTCTTTATGTCCTCCCGAGTACCCCTACCCAACAAACCCCCCAAAAAAGATGTCGTGTCTGCAGCAAGCGCGGATATAGGTGTGACACCCGCTATTATTGTCCCTCCTGTCTTGACAATCCTGGTCTTTGCATTGGTGAATGTTTTGAACGCTACCATTCACTAGTTGAGTATTAGCGTAGGGTACAGCATTGCACAGACTAGGCACACTTTCACAGGGTCTCCCAAGATGCCATCGCATTTTGAGAGACCCGAACCTGGAACCGGTTACAGTTATAAAAGTTAGTTAGAAAAAAAGTGTAAAAAAAAATAAAAATATATAAAATAAAAAAAATAGTTGTCGTTTTATTGTTTTCTCTCTCTCTCTCTCTCTATTCTCTCTATTGTTCTGCTCTTTTTTACTGTATTCTATTCTGCAATGTTTTATTGTTATTATGTTTTATCATGTTTGTTTTTCAGGTATGCAATTTTTTATACTTTACCGTTTACTGTGCTTTATTGTTAACCATTTTTTTGTCTTCAGGTACGCCATTCACGACTTTGAGTGGTTATACCAGAATGATGCCTGCAGGTTTAGGTATCATCTTGGTATCATTCTTTTCAGCCAGCGGTCGGCTTTCATGAAAAAGCAATCCTAGTGGCTAATTAGCCTCTAGACTGCTTTTACAAGCCGTGGGAGGGAATCCCCCCCCCCACCGTCTTCCGTGTTTTTCTCTGGCTCTCCTGTCTCAACAGGGAACCTGAAAATGCAGCCGGTGATTCAGCCAGCTGACCATAGAGCTGATCAGAGACCAGAGTGGCTCCAAACATCTCTATGGCCTAAGAAATAGGAAGCTACGAGCATTTTAAGACTTAGATTTCGCCGGATGTAAATAGCGCCATTGGGAAATTGGGGAAGCATTTTATCACACCGATCTTGGTGTGGTCAGATGCTTTGAGGGCAGAGGAGAGATCTAGGGTCTAATAGACTCCAATTTTTTCAAAAAAAGAGTACCTGTCACTACCTATTGCTATCATAGGGGATATTTACATTCCCCGAGATAACAATAAAAATGATTAAAAAAAAAAAAAAAAAAAAAAAAAAAAAAAATGAAAGGAACAGTTTAAAAATAAGATAAAAAAGCAAAAAAATAATAAAGAAAAAAAAAAGCACCCCTGTTGCCCCCTGCTCTCGCGCTAAGGCGAATGCAAGCGGCGGTCTGTCGTCAAATGTAAACAGCAATTGCACCATGCATGTGAGGTATCACTGCGAAGGTTAGATCGAGGGCAGTAATTTTTGCAGTAGACCTCCTCTGTAAATCTAAAGTGGTAACCTGTAAAGGCTTTTAAAGGCTTTTAAAAATGTATTTATTTTGTTGCCACTGCACGTTTGTGCGCAATTGTAAAGCATGTCATGTTTGGTATCCATGTACTCGGCCTAAGATCATCTTTTATTTCATCAAACATTTGGGCAATATAGTGTGTTTTAGTGCATTAAAATTTAAAAAAAAGTGTGTTTTTTCCCCAAAAAATGTGTTTGAAAAATCGCTGCGCAAATACTGTGTGAAAAAAAAATGAAACACCCACCATTTTAATCTGTAGGGCATTTGCTTTAAAAAAATATATAATGTTTGGGGGTTCAAAGTAATTTTCTTGCAAAAAAAAATAACTTTTTCATGTAAACAATAAGTGTCAGAAAGGGCTTTGTCTTCAAGTGGTTAGAAGAGTGGGTAATGTGTGACATAAGCTTCTAAATGTTGTGCATAAAATGCCAGGACAGTTCAAACCCCCCCCAAATGACCCCATTTTGGAAAGTAGACACCCCAAGCTATTTGCTGAGAGGCATGTCGAGTCCATGGAATATTTTATATTGCGACACAAGTTGCGGGAAAGAGACAATTTTTTTTTTTTTGCACAAAATTGTCACTAAATGATATATTGCTCAAACATGCCATGAGAATATGTGAAATTACACCCCAAAATACATTCTGCTGCTTCTCCTGAGTACGGGGATACCACATGTGTGAGACTTTTTGGGAGCCTAGCCGCGCACGGGACCCCGAAAACCAAGCACCGCCTTCAGGCTTTCTAAGGGCGTGAATTTTTGATTTCACTCTTCACTGCCTATCACAGTTTCGGAGGCCATGGAATGCCCAGGTGGCACAAAACCCCCCCAAATGACCCCATTTTGGAAAGTAGACACCCCAAGCTATTTGCTGAGCGGTATAGTGAGTATTTTGCAGACCTCACTTTTTGTCACAAAGTTTTGAAAATTGAAAAAAGAAAAAAAAAAAAGTTTTTTCTTGTCTTTCTTCATTTTCAAAAACAAATGAGAGCTGCAAAATACTCACCATGCCTCTCAGCAAATAGCTTGGGGTGTCTACTTTCCAAAATGGGGTCATTTGGGGGGGGTTTGTGCCACCTGGGCATTCCATGGCCTCCGAAACTGTGATAGGCAGTGAATAGTGAAATCATAAATTTACACCCTTAGAAATCCTGAAGGCGGTGATTGGTTTTCGGGGCCCCGTACGCGGCTAGGCTCCCAAAAAGTCCCACACATGTGGTATCCCCGTACTCAGGAGAAGCAGCAGAATGTATTTTGGGGTGCAATTCCACATAGGCCCATGGCCTGTGTGAGCAATATATCATTTATTGACAACTTTTTGTAAATATTTTTTTTTTGTCATTATTCAATCACTTGGAACAAAAAAAAAAAAATATTCAATGGGTTCAACATGCCTCTCAGCAATTTCCTTGGGGTGTCTACTTTCCAAAATGGGGTCATTTGGGGGGGGGGGGGTTGTACTGCCCTGCCATTTTAGCACCTCAAGAAATGACATAGGCAGTCATAAACTAAAAGCTGTGTAAATTACAGAAAATGTACCCTAGTTTGTAGACGCTATAACTTTTGCGCAAACCATTATACGCTTATTGACATTTTTTTTACCAAAGACATGTGGCTGAATACATTTTGGCCTAAATGTATGACTAAAATTGAGTTTATTGGATTTTTTTAATAACAAAAAGTAGAAGATATCATTTTTTTTTCAACATTTTCGGTCTTTTTCCGTTTATAGCGCAAAAAATAAAAACCGCAGATGTGATCAAATACCATCAAAAGAAAGCTCTATTTGTGGGAAGAAAAGGACGCAAATTTCGTTTGGGTACAGCATTGCATGACCGCGCAATTAGCAGTTAAAGCGACGCAGTGCCAAATTGAAAAAAAGACCTCTGGTCCTTAGGCAGCATAATGGTCCGGGGCTCAAGTGGTTAAGTGTTTTTGGGATGTGGAAGCTCTGCAAGACTTCTAGGCTGCCTAGTGTTGTGGGTGTTGATTTCATCTGGAAGAAATTTTTGGTATAGGTTTCATGGGCACAATTAACCCTTAAAGGCCAATTTTTCTACACCTGTTTGACAGGTGCATATCATTTCAATTTGTGACAGCAAGGTAGTCCTTTCTTTCATCAATAGTACCTCTGTAGGGTTACGGTGTGAAGGCACCTTTAACACCCAAAGACCAATTTTTCTGCACCTGTTACTTCTATCTAAAGTCTGCAGAAGAGACACCAGAATTTATCCTCCTTATTAATCTTGTTTCCAGTGCACTATATCGCGGCCTCATCATACAGACTGGCTCCCCAAGCTTTTGTTTATAAATTAAAGAAAGCTTGCAGGGAATATGTAATTTTTTTGGCTTTATAAATGTAATTATTGCTGCAGCAGCTTCTATACACAGTACAGATGTGCCATTTTACAGGTAGACTAAGGGGACTCCCTAGGCACTATATTAAAAGGAATTTTTCATTTTTATTGTTTTCTCATTTTTATGCTTTCACTTTAAGCATCAGTAAATCACTGCTCATTTAAAAATGAAGTTTTTTACAAATTTTTTTCATTGATACATGTCCCCCAGGGCAGTACCCGGACCCTCATAATCATTGTATGCCCACTGCCCAATTACTTGCATATAAGCCTTCAAAATGTGTGCTTTTGATTTTTCCAGTTCGGGTCCATAGACTTCAATGGGGTTTGTTATTCTGTTCCGAACATTTGCAATGTTCTGGTTTGAACCGAACAGGGGGTCGTTCAGCCTATTCCTAGGTATCAGCCAGTTTAGACTGCCAATTTAATAGAAGTAGTCTCAACCTACCTTTTGTGATGGAGACGTTCTGATGCCATTTACACCTGGGTCCTGATTTGACTTGTGTTTTTAGCACTGAATCCTACATGGCAGCCTTTCATTTGTTTGTAGTGGCTTAAATGTGTTTGTATATATGTATATATATATATATATATATATATATATATATATATATATATATATATATATATATATATATATATAAAAAAAAATATACATTTTTTTTTTTTTGTACCATCCGTGGTTATGCCCTTAATATTTTATTTAGTGGATGTGTACATTTTCTACTTTTTGAAATGTTGAAATGGCCCTGTTTGCTTTCTTTGTATATTCAGTTTGCTTACTGTCAATAAACCTTTTGTAAAAGGAAAGGTAATTTTTAATTACAATATGATTTGAGTCACAATTATATATGCTATGTTATTTTTTAATTGCTATTTTTTTCCTCCGAAAGTGAAGTTACTCTTGAACTCTTGGTACTCAATGAACACTGGCATAAACTCAAAAAAGCTAGGAAAAAAACAAACAGTTGATAAAAAATGTTGATAATAGCATTTTTATGCCAGCTTCTAGTAGCATTTTAGTAGCTTTTAGAAGAGCATTATCATGTTTTGCAGTACATGAAGGGGAAAAAAGGCTCACAAAAAAAGTTGTTAGTAGAATTTAAAAGCAGTTAGAAGCATTTGGGAGTGTTTAGGAACATTCAGTATTTTTTTTCTGCTGGAAAAACACTCTACAAAATTATCATTTTTTTTTCTGCTCCTAGATGCTAAAGCTCAAAAAATGCTGATAAGCCTAATGAAGTGTGCATAGGATAACACTATTACACACATAGGATAACACTATTTAGCTTCTTGGAGCAGAAAAAAATGCTAGTAACTTGACATGTGCAATTTGTAATCTCCCTCCACTTAAGCCTCGTATACACGGTATGATTGTTGGTCAGCCGGGCGTCTGATTTTTGTCAAAAGGGTGTGTACCAGGACTTGCATACTAACGGTACACAATTATTGTGCAACAAGCGCAAATGTAGTGATGTACTACGAGGAATTCAGCTCTTGAGCACCACCCTTTGGGCCCCTTCTGCTAATTTTGTGTTTGGTGAGCATTGATTCCGAGCATGCGTGTTTTTACTTTCAACTTTTGTGTGACGAATTTGTGTACTGACGATACAAAAATCTGATGTCAAACCGTTGTCCACCAAAAATTTACTAGCCTGTCATCCAATATTTGTTGGCCAAAAGTTGGACAACAATTGTCAAAAGGAGCATACTAATGGTAAGATTTTAGCACAACAGTCTGTCAACAGACAATCGCCTGCCAACAATCATACCGTGTGTATGAGGCTTTAGTCTGGCTGCAACCATTTTAACTGTGGGCAGCTGAAGCTGCTGCCTGTTCACTTCCTGGATTTACACAGGGGCAGACCAACAGCTCAGCAGCCCTGCAGCTCTCATTGGCCCTTCAATGACTTATCCCCCCTCCCTTCCTGGCAAACTCTCATGAGAGGGAGAGCTGTGCATGATGTCATAAGCCTAGGCTTTTTATCAGAAAAGAAACAGGAAGTGGGCTGTAAAAGGTATTTACAGGCAAAAAGTTTTACCATCCAAAGTTAAAACAACAAGGGCAGAAGATTTAATAGATGGAAAGTTGAAAAAAAAATGACTGAAGGTCCTCTTTAAGCAGACGTCCACTGCATCCTTAACAACCAATGACTCATCAGCTGTCAGCAGGCTTCCCCACTGACAGCTGAAATGTAAACAAAACAATAGAACATTTTAAAAAAAAGTGTGGGATCCCTCCCCCTTTGGGTCTGGCATGGATTTTAAGGGGAACCCCACACCATTTATTAAAAAAAAAATCCATACCAGACCCTTATCTGAGCATGCAGGTCAGGAAAGGGGGGGGGGGGGGGGACGATTGAGTTGCCACCCCCTCCTGAACCATACCAGGCCACATGCCCTCAACATGGAGGGTGTTTTGGGGCAGGGGGCCTCTGCCCCCCCACACCCCAAAGTACCTTGTCCCTATGTTGACGAGGACAATGGCCTCTTTCCCACAACCCTGGGCTATGGTTGTGGGGTTCTGCGGGCTGGGGGCTTATCGGAATATGGAAGTCCCCTTTAACTGGGGGGGCCAGATCCTGGTTCCCCCAATGTGAATGAGTATGGGATACATAGTACCCCTCAAAAAATGTATTGACCACACTCCACAACATATAGGATAAACAAATTGCTTTATTGAAGAGATGAACAGTTCATGACAAACACAGGTACAGACGAACCACAGCAGGAGTTGACTAGTTTCACAAATTAACTTTGCTTATCCCTACCCATTCACCAAAAAAGTGCAAAAAGAGAATAAAGACAGTACAAAAGTTTGACAATTCCTTTATTAAAAAAAAAAATAAAAAAAACAATGTCCCCTAATGTAGCTCCATCGTCAATCACGCCGCTCACTGCAACAACGGACCCGTACAAAGAAAAAACCTCTGGCCTTGTTGAATGCTCCCTGCTGAATGCCAGTTTCTCCACTTGACATTTCTTGAATAGCTAAGGGGCGGAGTCACTCAATTATATCAGCAGGTGACCCTGCCCCCTTACAATGTCACCAACCGATGCATGCTGGATCAGTGACATCACAAGGGGGGCAACAGGTGACGTCACCAGGTGGATCTGCCCCTTATCTATATAAGAACTGTCAAACGGCAGAGACTGCAGTAGGCGGTTAGCCTTTGTGATCACACTACATAGAAACGGCTTCATCCAGAACAGAGGGCAAAATCTGCTGCAGCTCTGCATAGAAACCAATCAGCTTCCAGTATTTTGTATCAAAACTTAACCGAACAAGCTGAAGTTAGAAGCCGATTGGCTGCCATTCAGAGCTGCACCAGATTTTGCCCTCTCCAGTTTTAGTATGTAAACCCCCATTACATCCACTATATGTATATGCAAGGGCTCTATAGCATAAATGGATTTGTTTTGGAAAATGTGAAGACTAACTCTTCCAATCTGCATTTTACCCCACATAAATGGAGAGAAGGTAGATTGTAACAGTTACATGCTGAATATCTGCTGTCATAAAAAAAAGTTGGCTTATGGATATTCCTAAGAGACAATATGTGTTTGTGAGGAAGTACTGTAGTAGGGTAAAAGACTAGTGTTGGGCAAATGGTTCAACTGTTTGTTCCGCCCATCATATATCCCACAATGCACTGCACACCGCACAGTGAATTCTAAGCCCTGATTGGCTGAAGCAATAAAGGCTTTGCCCAATCAGGGCACAGAGCATTGTCAGAGCCATGATTGGAGAAAGTCATTATGACTTAGCCCAATCATGGCTCATTGCTCATAGACTCACCCCACACTATAAAAGGTTCCTGCCCAGGGGAGCCATTTGCAGTGCGATGTTGGAGTGGCAAGATATAGAACAGGGCGCTGTTCATTGCTACTAGCGAGTTAGTGTGCTATAGTTTGCTATTGTGATTCTGTTGTGAGAGTAGAGTGTCAGTGTAGTGTGAATATAGTGATCGTGCAACGTTAAGTGTAGTGCGTCCATGCAGTTTTACTGTAGTGTCAGTGTAGTGCGTCCATGCAGTTTTACTGTAGTGTCAGTGTAGTGCGTCCGTGCAGTTTTACTGTAGTGTCAGTGTAGTGTTTCCATGCAGTTTTACTGCAGTATATTGAAGTTTGTCAGTGTAGTGTGTAAGAGAAGCTCAGTTGGAACCATAAGGCCATTACATGCTCATAATTATGAGCAAAGGCTCAATACAGAATGGGCATTAGTGCACATGTGTAAATGTATTAGCATGTACACAAGAATAAATGTGCATATGTGCATGCGCATGAGCACACACACACACACACACACGTACAAGTGTGTGCACGGGTGCCAAATTTAAGCTGAACTATGGCATGAATAGATTGCTGAGTGGTCTTCAGCTAGTTTCTGTTTAACCACTTGCTGACCGCCTAACGCCTATATACGTGAACACAATGGCACGGGCAGGCAAAATCACGTACCTGGTACGTGATTGCCTTCCCGTGAGCGGGGGGTCTGATCAGACCCCCCCGTGCCAGCGGCAGTTGGCATTTGTCTGGGAGCGTTGAGAGGCGAGGGGGAGGCCATCCGATTGTGGCCCCCCCTTGCGATCGCTCCCAGCCAATGAGAAACATCCCCTGCCTCTGTATAGTACACAGAGGCAGAGGATGTGATGTCATCTCTCCTCGGCTCGGCAGTTTCCGTTCCGGCGCCGAGGAGAGAAGACATCTGAGTAAGTGTAAAACACAACACAGTAGAACATGCCAGGCACACTAAAAACCCCTGATTCCCCCCCCCCCAGTCTTACTGACACCAAGCAGGTTTTTTTTTTCCTGATTACTGGATGGTGTCAGTTTGTGACAGTTAGAAGTGTTAGGGCAGTTAGTATTAGCCCCCTTTAGGTCTAGGGTACCCCCCTAACAAAGTTTTAACCCCTTGATCACCCCCGTCACCAGTGTCGCTAAGCGATCATTTTTCTGATCGCTGTATTAGTGTCACTGGTGACGCTAGTTAGGGAGGTAAATATTTAGGTTCGCCGTCAGTGTTTTATAGCGACAGGGACCCCCATATACTACCCAATAAATGTTTTAACCCCTTGATTGCACCTAGTTAACCCTTTCACCACTGATCACCGTATAACTGTTACGGGTGATGCTGGTTAGTTCGTTTATTTTTTATAGTGTCAGGGCACCCACCGTTTATTACCGAATAACGGTTTAGCCCCCTGATCACCCGGCGGTGATATGCGTCGCCCCAGGCAGTGTCAGATTAGCGCCAGTATCGCTAACACCCACGCATGCAGCATACACCTCCCTTAGTGGTTTAGTATCTGAATGGATCAATATCTGATCTGATCATATCTATACTAGTGTCCCCAGCAGTTTAGGGTTCCCAAAAATGCAGTGTTAGCGGGATCAGCCCAAATACCTGCTAGCACCTGCATTTTGCCCCTCCGCCCGGCCCAGCCCTGCCCACCCAAGTGCAGTATCGATCGATGGGGGATTATGGGGATACCACATGTGTGGGACTTTTTGGGAGTCTAGCCGTGCACGGGACCCCGAAAACCAAGCACTGCCTTCAGGCTTTATAAGGGCGTAAATTTTTGATTTCACTCTTAACTGCCTATCACAGTTTGAGGCCATGGAATGCCCAGGTGGCATAACCCCCCCCCCCAAATGACCCCATTTTGGAAAGTAGACACCCCATGCTATTTGCTGAGAGGTATAGTGAGTATATTGCAGACCTCACTTTTTGTCAAAGTTTTGAAAATTGAAAAAAAAAAAAAATTCTGGTCTTTCTTCATTTTCAAAAACAAATGAGAGCTGCAAAATACTCACCATACCTCTCAGTAAATAGCTTGCGGTGTCTAATTTCCAAAATGGGGTCATTTGGGGGGGTTTTGTGCCATCTTGGCATTTTATGGCCTTCAAAACTGTGATAAGTAGTGAGGAGTGAAATTAATAATTTATGCCCTTAGAAATCCTAAAGGCGGTGCTTGGTTTTCGGGCCCCCTGTACGCAGCTAGGCTCCCAAAAAGTCCCACACATGTGGTATCCCCGTACTCAGGAGAAGCAGCTGAATGTATTTTGGGGTGCAATTCCACATATGCCCATGGCCTGTGTGAGCAATATATCATTTAGTGACAACTTTTTGTATTTTTTTCTTTTTTTGTCATTATTCAATCACTTGGGACAAAAAAATAAATAAATATTCAATGAGCTCAACATGCCTCTCAGCAATTTCCTTGGGGTGTCTACTTTCCAAAATGGGGTCATTTGGGGGGGTTTGTACTGCCCTGCCATTTTAGCACCTCAAGAAATGACATAGGCAGTCATAAACTAAAAGCTGTGTAAATTCCAGAAAATGTACCCTTTTGTAGACGCTATAACTTTTGCGCAAACCAATAAATATACGCTTATTGACTTTTTTTACCAAAGACATGTGGCCGAATACATTTTGGCCTAAATGTATGACTAAAATTGAGTTTATTGGATTTTTTTTTATAACAAAAGTAGAAAATATTTTTTTTTCAAAATTTTCGGTCTTTTTTACGTTTATAGCTCAAAAAATAAAAAAAAGGCAGAGGTGATTAAATACCATCAAAAGAAAGCTCTATTTGTGGGAAGAAAAGGACGCAAATTTCGTTTGGGTACAGCATTGCATGACCGCGCAATTAGCAGTTAAAGCGACGCAGTGCCAAATTGTAAAAAGTGCTCTGGTCAGGAAGGGGGTAAATCCTTCCGGGGCTGAAGTGGTTAAATGCGCCTTGACCTTCTATATCTGCCTACACATGCTTGACCCGGCTTGCCCTTGACCAATCTCTGGATTCCTGCCTGCCTATTGTGACCTTGGCTTGTATTCTGACTCTTTTCCTGTCTTGTGCTTCTCTGCCGTTCTGCCTGACTGTGTACCGACTCTGGCCTCTATCCTGACTCTGCTTCCATCTTATGTTCCTGTACCTTCGCTGCCCAGCTGGTAAGGACCTTTTGCCTTGTGTCCCAGTTACGCTCCTGCCTGCTGACCTGGGCCTTGCTTGTGGGGACAAATCTTTTGGTAAGTGACCTGTTTGCTCATCGGTGTGGTGGAGGTTGACTGAATTTTCTGCAAAGAGGTGGCAGCTGATCAGCATTGATTTAAACCATCTGGATGAATCTCTGGGACTTCCCTTTTCTGTTACTGTACAAGTCACTGTATGGTGATGGAAGTAGTGGTAAAAGGGTTGTAGGAAATCAGCTTTTTTAACATGTATAAAGTCTTGTTGTTTGCAATTTTATAGGATAACATTGTTGCTCGTCATGTTTATGTATTATATGTTGTTATATAGATTGAAGTAGCTGTGAATAGGTTGGAGGAGATCTACCCTTGCTCACATTATGAAAGTGTATTTTTGTAGTGAACGTATTTGTTACATATGATCCCTATTGGTGGAATTATCACATCTAGTATAATATGGAAGAATGCAGCACTAGTATATAACATTCACACAATATAAATGTGAAAATGTAACAAACATGAGACTCAACACAAAACTCCCTATAAGTGTATATATAACAATGGTATGGAGACTATTTCACTGATAACTAATGAAGAGAATTTATAATCAGCAGATATAAAATTAGTGCAGCAATATTAGTACAAATCGTCAAAGTCAAAATAAAGAACGGTAATAATAAAATCTTCTCCACACCATAAGATCAAATCCTCCACCATGATGTTCTAAGGAAATCCCAAAGTACAATGGTGTCACTTTTTGTCAATGAAGTTTCCACAGCATGAGTGAGACTTCTGTGACCATCAAAGTGAATCCCCACAACTGAATACAAGACTTAGCAGAAGGTTGGAGGTGAAAGCCTAGAGGTCAGTGTGAGTGTGTATGGTCCAATCCCCATACAGGAATAATGAATGGATCACACCACCTCATCCACTTCTCATGTCACATTTAGTAATTGGGGTCCACAAAAAGAGAAAACCTCCAGGATATCTAATTCTCATCACACATTACAGTCTGATTGTACAATCTCTGTTCGATCTTCCAACAAGTATGTAGTAGGGATGGGCCGAACACCCCCTCCCTGTTCGGTTTGCACCAGAACATGCGAACAGGCAAAAAATTTGTTTGAACACGCAAACATAGTTAGCCGCTTGCCGCCCACTGGCTGTCATATGACAGCCAGGCGGCACGGCTCTCATTCTGGGAGGCCGTCATACGATGCCCTTGCCTTCCCGACCCACCAGGGGGTGCGTGTGTGCCGCCGACAGCAATCACGCACGCCGTGTCACTGGGGAACCGATGCGTGTGCCCGGTGGCCGCAATGTCCAGCGGGGCACCCGTGATTGCCTGGTAACACAGCAGGACCATGGATCTGTGTGTGTAAACTAGGGATGAGCATCGTGTGTTCCCACGCAGGGGTTCATCTCCAGCAAATAAACACAATAGAAAATGCTAGCCCACCTGGCTCTCTTTAGCAGTACCTCTGCTCTTTATCCTGGTCACACAGACCACAGGATTCCTCAATGTGGATGGCTTCACTTTAGCGCCCACAGCTCTGCTTTGGCATTAGTCCTCAGGCCGTTCCACTGCCTCTTTCAGTCACATGTTCTGGCTGCCTCCTGCAGCCCCTCTGACTCCTGGAGACCTCCTGTCTCTCTGGGTGTGGAGCCGTCTCCAACTGGGAGCCATGAGGTCTTCCCATATCCTCATTATAAGTGCTGTGCTCACCTGAGCACACACCCTGCTGGTAATCTACAAAGTCTGGACACAGGGTTGGAGATCCCGTCCCACCCAAGACACTATGGAATCTCCAAACTACAGAGCCCCATGACCGAATACCAAAACCTGGAGAAAGCTGCCAACACAGTTTTCTCCCTTTCAAAGCTATGCTTTGTAGCACTGCAGTCACCTGACATGCAAACTGTGTCCATTTTCCATCCCTTTTCACAGTGACAGGGACTCTCATTACATATCCCCCCTTTGTTTCGATCCGGAGGGAGGAACACCAGCACCCGTCATGGTTGGGACACCTCTGTGCTGGCTGTCAGCCACGTAGGCCCAACCTTTTTTTTGGGTGCGCTTCCAGGTACGTCCCACCCTGGATCTTAACAGGGTCCTACATTTCCCTATACTCAGCCTACTCCCTCTCTGTCCTTGGGGTTCCTGAGCTCACATTTCTTTTCTGTTGGCCCCCTGCCTTTCCTGCTACTTCCTTCCAACTCCGTTTCCTGATTCTGTAGAGAACCTGCTCCAGACACTACGCCAGATGAGTAACCACCTTTTCCCTTACTGGTACCCGTTTTCCCATCACAATAGGTCTCTTGGGTTTACCAACTCTTTTGCCTCCACACTTCAATTTTCCTGGTTTCCCAAAACCTCTCTCAGCATTACTGTTCTGAGACTGTAGGGGGCCTATTTCTATGGTGTTTATAACAGGACCCCCCTCTTATTTCTGGTACCTGACTCAGCAGTCACTAATTGTTTACCGGGTTTACCTGTACCTTTGGACACCACATTATAATGTACCATTAACAAATTACTTGGTTCATCATTGACAGACATTTTAAAACCAACCTTACACCTCTCGATGTTGCACATGTCACCAATGCCTTTTTTTTCAGCATTTGCTAGGGCAGAGTCTGCAGAGGGCACACATACCGGAGGGCTGCCATCACCCACGGGAACCTCACACGATGTCACCTCCCCTGGGTTCACCCACTCTGCAGACAGCTGTCCTACCACTTGACCTTTAATACCACCTGGATTTCTATCCAAAACCGGAACAGGCGAGCTCTCGTCTGATCGGCGTACCAACCTTATTGCACTTTTTACCCATTTCCCTGTCTCAGGGACCATATCAGGTTTGTCACATAAACCTATTATTGGACTGGTGACCCCAGTCTCTTTAACCACCTCTGTCTGAGCCCCAGTCAGGATTTCTGCTGTTTTCTGGTCCATGCTCGGCCCTTCCATCTCACGTGGTTTGTCCACCGGTGCAGTATACACGCCCTTCACCGACAACTGACCAGCACCACCCTGGACCATAGCCGCAGACATGCTTCCCATCGGGCTGTTAGGAGGTGAAACCTCAGACATTTTGGACTCATTTTTAGTTTCTCCAAAGCATCTCCCATATAACATTTTTTCAGGAACTAACCCAGCAGCATACCCAGAAGCAACTTTTAACAAGAGTAATACATTCAAGAATAAACCATTCCTGTCTTGTTCTCCTTTGTTCTGTACAGCCTGCCATTTAGTGCTCCACCTAGTGGTACTCCACAGTACCAGGCCATCTGACTGTGGAGGAGACACCCCAATATAGATTGGCTGTACATCCCAAAGTTTAAGCATCTCCTTTAATGCTTTGGTTACAGACCAGACCCTTAATCCCAGACCCAAGTCCTTTCTGGGGACTTTCATTACATTGGGAATGCAGACAGACTCATTTGCTGAGACTTGAGAAGTTGCAATTGTCAAACCAACATCCTCCCAGCTGGAGGTAACCACAGCCTGGTGCTCACCCAGAGCACTGCCAGGTGCTAGACTCATACCCAACTTCTCAGGTTCAGCATCAGTGAACTGCTCCAGAACGTTACCAGTGACAACGTCACTTTGACACTCCATGTCAACCTCAGTTTTGTGGGTCACGGACAATGTCTGCTGTGCGCTCACCCTTATTTGGTTGATCCTGCTCATGAGGGTTAACCCCTGCAGCAGCCACTGCACACTCTGGTACAAGCTGTTCTGCAGTTCCTCCTGCTGGCACAGCAGAACCAGTGTCCACCTTATTTTTGTGCATAAAAACCTGATCTATCATGGAGATAAGATTTTTACCCCAACTTTCCCAATCCATTGTTTGTGCGCTCCATTCACCTGTACTCCTCAGAACCGATTCATCCGCCCAAGGGGACACATAACAGATGGGCTCAGGCTCATTACACAAATCATTGTGAATCATGTCAGACTGTGGTAATACATGTTTTAACACAGCAGGTTGCAATATACCATATTCACCACCTTGCTCGGCTGGTGCTTCATAAACCTCACACACCTTCGCATTTTTCACAGCTTGTGTTAACCCACCATTTACCTGCACATTTTTAGTACTAGCAGTTTGCACTAACACATTACCATTACACGGTACAGTTCCACACTGTCCCACCAGAGTGACATCGCAGTTGTCCAGGGCAACCTCCGGCTCCAATAAATGAAGTTCCCTGGAGATGTCTAGGGACAACTGTGCTGTCTTACCACCAGTTGCTATGGGCAATGGCCCATTTTTGATTACAGCTTTTGCTCTGCAAGAACCTGGGGGTTTCCGAACAGCAATACATTTTCCATAATCATCAACATTGATAGCATTTGTACCTCTTGCAGGCTGTCCTAGCCCACTGCCAACTTGAGACTGGCAGACATTAGACACATCACTATTTTCCTCTTGAGATGCACACACAGGTGCAGGTTTGACTTTAACCCCTGCCTCCCCACTGCACAGGGTACTGCTAGGGTTGCCACCTCATCCCTTTAAACCCGAACACATATTACACAGGTTCTGTGGCTGATTAAGGTGGTAATTAAACTCACTTGGTGCCTTATCTGCATTTAATTAGCCTCAGAACGTGTGTAATTCATAGGTGTTCGGGTTTAAAGGGATGAGGTGGCAACTCTAGGTACTGCACAGAGACAAGTCACCCTCAAGAACACATTCAGTGGCCCCACTAACTGGGGTCACTCTCACATCATCAGGGACAGTCTTGTAACCAGTCCTTTTATACCGGAAATCAGCAGTTCCAGCCATCATTTCATTAAAGACAGTCTTACCCACCGCAGTAGTTGGGGTCACCATCTTCATTTGAGTACATTGTCTTATGAACCAATCCTCTGCTGCACGTTTACTGGCCAACTCCCCCTGGTGGCCACGGGATGAAACTACAGCAGGCATCTCCCACTGTTTAGCACCACCTGCCGACACAACAGGAAACTCCTTCTTGTTGCTAGGGGTGACTGCAAACATATTTTCACAGGAATCTGGGCCCGCAGATAAAGACTTTTTCTCAGCAATATTATCTCCAGCTGAATTCCAGAACCTAGGACAAGAAAACATGCCACGCCCCAGCTGGCCACATTCCAGGCATGGTACTGGATGACTTTTTCCCAGAGCGCTTCTCTCCTGGTGATTCCCAGCTGGCTGGAACGCACAAGCCTCTTTGCGGGGACGCTGAGCCAAATCTCCACTGCAGCTCCTCCTGTCTGGCACCACTTTCACTCTCGTCGCCATGGGAGATCGCGCTCTCCCAGCAGAACTTTGCTGGCTCTCTCCAACATGATGTATCGGCTTCTCCTGAAGCCACTTGCCACGATCCTGGTTAGACATACCCCATGGTACACAGACAGCCTGACTGGCTTGCTCTGTGTTGCTATAGGCAACCACTCTTGGTCTCAGCCTTTCTCTTTGTAAATAGCATGGGCTTCTCTCTGCTGGATCCTGACACATTGACATTTTTCACAATAGCTACTGTTTTAACTTCAGCAGTGTTGCCAGGGGCAACAACACCCCTCTTCCAGTTATGGACATCCAGCCGCTCTCCCCTTACACTGAGGATTGGCTTTCTTTCCTCTGTAGCTTGGTCCAGCGCTGCCAGGTGCCGCTTGCACCAGTCCACAGCCGATTCAAACACTGGTGGACTTTCCATATTCACAGTCACTCCACTGCACGTTTGCGGCCTCCAGCAAAAAATGAAGCACTGTCACTTTAAAGCAAGTTGCTTTTCACTTCATGCAAGCTTTCCTCACCTGCACAGTGCACACACAGATTGTGCTGTCTCATGCACACAAACAGTTCATAGCAAAAAAAATAAGTTTGACTTTTCATTCACAGGTACACCACCTGCAACACGTAATGCCTTTTGCCTGGCTGCACTTCCACACACAGCCAATAGTTACTGACTTGAAATCACTGTGGAGCAAGGACCCAGATTCCACCGTCTCGTGCCCGCATCCAACAACCACTTGTAATATCGGGGACCATTAGCTCTTGTGGCAGATGTCAGTGATTCAAGCCAGTCAGGAACTATATTTAGGGGCATGGTAGCCCATTTTTATTAAAAAGGCAAATAAAAGTCCGTAACATAAAGGGTTCCCACGCAGGGGTTCAACTCCAGCAAATAAACACAATAGAAAATGCTAGCCCACCTGGCTCTCTTTAGCAGTACCTCTGCTCTTTATCCTGGTCACACAGACCACGGGATTCCTCAATGTGGATGGCTTCACTTTAGCGCCCACAGCTCTGCTTTGGCCTTAGTCCTCAGGCCGTTCCACTGCCTCTTTCAGTCACACGTTCTGGCTGCCTCCTGCAGCCCCTCTGACTCCTAAAGACCTCCTGTCTCTCTGGGTGTGGAGCCGTCTCCAACTGGGAGCCATGAGGTCTTCCCATATCCTCATTATAAGTGCTCTGCTCACCTGAGCACACACCCTGCTGGTAATCTACAAAGTCTGGACACAGGGTTGGAGATCCTGTCCCACCCAAGACACTATGGAATCTCCAAACTACAGAGCCCCATGACCGAATACCAAAACTTGGAGAAAGCTGCCAACCCAGTTTTCTCCCTTTCAAAGCTATGCTTTGTAGCACTGCAGTCACCTGACATGCAAACTCTGTGTCCATTTTCCATCCCTTTTCACAGTGACAGGGACTCTCACTATTACTATATATATATATATATATATATATATATATATATATATATATATATATATATATATATATATATATATATATATATATATATATATATATATATATTGTATTCATTTTAGCTAGATCCGTTCCTGTTATTCTCTCCCTACTACTGACTAGGGATGAGCTTCGAGTTCGAGTCGAACATCGGCTGTTCGCAAGTTCACCGAACAGCGAACAATTTGGGGTGCCGGTGGGGCGAACAATTCGAATGCCGCGGAACACCCTTTAAAAGTCTATGGGAGAAATCAAAAGTGCTAATTTTAAAGGCTTATATGCATGGTATTGTCATAAAAAGTGTTTGGGGACCTGGGTCCTGCCCCAGGGGACATGTATCAATGCAAAAAAAAGTTTTTTCGGGAGCAGTGATTTTAATAATGCTTAAAGTGAAACAATAAAAGTGTAATATCCCTTTAAATTTCGTACCTGGGGGGTGTCTATAGCAGTGTTTCTCAACTCCAGTCCTCAAGGCGCCCCAAGAGGTCATGTTTTCTGGCTTGCCATTATTTTGCACAGGTGATTTGATCAGTTTCACTGCCTTAGTAATTACCACAGCCGTTTCATCTGAGGGAAATCCTGAAAACATGACCTGTTGGGGCGCCTTGAGGACTGGAGTTGAGAAACACTGGTCTATAGTATGCCTGTAAAGGGGCGCATGTTTCCTGTGTTTAGAACAGTCTGACAGCAAAATGACATTTCAAAGGAAAAAAAGTAATTTAAAACTACTTGCGGCTATTAATGAATTGCCGGTCCGACAATACACATAGAAGTTCATTGATAAAAACAGCATGGGAATTCCCCACAGGGTAAAAATGACGTGAGGTGTCCTCCTAAATTCCATACCAGGCCCTTCAGGTCTGGTATGGATATTAAGGGGAACCCTGGCCAATTTTTTTTTTAAAAATGACGTGGGGGGTCCCCCTAAATTCCATGCCAGGCCCTTCAGGTCTGGTATGGATATTAAGGGGAACCCTGCACCAAAATAAAAAAAAAAAACGGCGTGGGGTCCCCCGAAAAATCAATACCAGACCCTTATCCAAGCACGCAACCTGGCAGGCCGCAGGAAAAGAGGGGGGGACGAGAGAGCGCCCTCCCTCCTGAATCGTACCAGGCCACATGCCCTCAACATTGGGAGGGTGCTTTGGGGTAGCCCCCAAAACACCTTGTCCCCATGTTGATGAGGACAAGGGCCTCATCCCCACAACCCTGGCCGGTGGTTGTGGGGGTCTGCGGGTGGGGGGCTTATTGGAATCTGGAAGCCCCCTTTAACAAGGGGACCCCCAGATCCCGGCCCTCCCCCCTGTGTGAAATGGTAAGGGGGTTTTGTACCCCTACCATTTCACTAAAAAAGTGTCAATAATGTTAAAAATGACAAGAGACAGTTTTTAACAATTCCTTTATTTAAATGCTTCTTCTTTCTTCTATCTTCCTTCATCTTCTTCTTCTTCTGGTTCTTCTGGCTCTTCTGGTTCTTCCTCCAGTGTTCTCGTCCAGCATCTCCTCCGCGGCCCCTTCTTCCCTTCTTCTCCTCGGGCCACTCCGCATCCATGGCATGGGGGGAGGCTCCCGCTCTTCTCTTCATCTTCTTCATATTCTTCTCCGGTCCGCTCCGCACCCATGCTGGCATGGAGGGAGGCTCCCGCTGTGTGACGCTTCTCTTCTTCTGACGGTTCTTAAATAACGGGGGCGGGGCCACCCGGTGACCCCGCCCCCCTCTGACGCACAGTGACTTGACGGGACTTCCCTGTGGCATCATGGGGAATGCCACAGGGAAGTCCCGTCATGTCCCCGTGTGTCAGAGGGGGCGGGGTCACTGGGTGGCCCCACCCCCGTTATTTAAGAACCGTCAGAAGAGGAGAAGCATCACACAGCGGGAGCCTCCCTCCATGCCAGCATGGGTGTGGAGCGGCCCGGAGAAGAAGATGAAGAAGATGAAGAAGAGAAGAAGATGAAGAGAAGAGCGGGAGCCTCCCCCCATGTCATGGATGCGGAGCGGCCCGAGGAGAAGAAGGGAAGAAGAAGCCGCGGAGGAGATGCTGGACGAGAAAACCGGAGGAAGAACCAGAAGAGCCAGAAGAACCAGAAGAAGAAGATGAAGGAAGATAGAAGAAAGAAGAAGCATTTAAATAAAGGAATTGTCAAAAACTGTCTCTTGTCATTTTTAACATTTTTGACACTTTTTTAGTGAAATGGTAGGGGTACTTTTGTACCCCCCTACCATTTCACACAGGGGGGAGGGCCGGGATCTGGAGGTCCCCTTGTTAAAGGGGGCTTCCAGATTCCGATAAGCCCCCCGCCCGCAGACCCCCACAACCACCAGCCAGGGTTGTGGGGATGAGGCCCTTGTCCTCATCAACATGGGGACAAGGTGTTTTGGGGGCTACCCCAAAGCACCCTCCCAATGTTGAGGGCATGTGGACTGGCATGGTTCAAGAGGGGGGGTGCTCTCTCGTCCCCCCCTCTTTTCCTGCAGCCTGCCAGGTTGCATGCTCGGATAAGGGTCTGGTATGGATTTTTGGGGGACCCCACGCCGTTTTTTTTTAAATTTTGGTGCGTGGTTCCCCTTAACCACTTAACAACCAGCCCATAGCCAAATGAAGGCTACAGGGCACTTGCTTAACTCCGGGAGGGCATCCAGGGACGTCCTCCCAGAATTCTGCTCTCGCGTGCCCCCCCGCTAATCGCGGCCGTTTACCATGTGATCGCTCCGTCAAATGACGGAGCGATCACATGTAAACGAACCGGCGTCATCTCATGACGCCGGTTCCTCTCCTCCCCTCCTGTGTACCGATCGGTACACTGTGAGCGGAGAGGGGGATGGATGGATGGTAGCAGTGCTGTGGGCTGCATCTGTAGTGCCCACAGCGCTGCATAGAGGCATCAAGCCATCCATCCATCCATGCTCAGCCATCCCTCACTACTCTGCAATGCCCTGCAATGCTGTGCAATACTCTGCAATGCCCCACAATACTCTGCAATGCCCCACAATACCCCACAATACTCTGCAATGCCCCACAAAACTCTGCAATGCCCCACAATACTCTGCAATACCCCGCAATACTCTGCCATACCCTGCAATACCCTGAAATACCCCGCAATACTCTGCCATACCCTGCAATACCCCGAAATACCCCGCAATACTCTGCCATACCCTGCAATACCCCGCAATACTCTGCCATACCCTGCAATACCCCGAAATACCCCGCAATACTCTGCAATACCCCGAAATACCCCACAATACCCCGCAATACTCTGCCATACCCTGCAATACCCCGCAATACTCTGCAATACCCCGCAATACTCTGCCATACCCTGCAATACCCCAAAATAACCCGCAATACTCTGCCATACCCTGCAATACCCCGAAATATCCCGCAATACTCTGCAATACCCCGCAGTACCCAGCCATACTCTGCAATACTCGGTGATACCCAGCCATACTCTGTCATACTCTGCCATACTCTGCCATACCCAGTCATGCTCTGCAATACCCCGCAAAAATCTGCAATACTCTGCCATAACCCGCAATACTCTGCCATACCCAGCCATACTCTGCAATACCCCGCAATACCCAGCCATACTCTGCCATACCCAGTCATGCTCTGCAATGCCCCACAAAACTCTGCAATGCCTCACAATACTCTGCAATACCCCGCAATACTCTGCCATACCCTGCAATACCCTGAAATACCCCGCAATACTCTGCCATACCCTGCAATACCCCGAAATACCCCGCAATACTCTGCCATACCCTGCAATACCCCGCAATACTCTGCCATACCCTGCAATACCCCGAAATACCCCGCAATACTCTGCCATACCCTGCAATACCCCGAAATACCCCACAATACTCTGCAATACCCCGCAATACTCTGCCATACCCTGCAATACCCCGCAATACTCTGCCATACCCTGCAATACCCCAAAATAACCCGCAATACTCTGCCATACCCTGCAATACCCCGAAATATCCCACAATACTCTGCAATACCCCGCAGTACCCTGCCATACTCTGCAATACTCGGTGATACCCAGCCATACTCTGTCATACTCTGCCATACTCTGCCATACCCAGTCATGCTCTGCAATACCCCGCAAAAATCTGCAATACTCTGCCATAACCCGCAATACTCTGCCATACCCAGCCATACTCTGCAATACCCCGCAATACCCAGCCATACTCTGCAATACTCGGTGATACCCAGCCATACTCTGCCATACCCAGTCATACTCGGCGATACTCTGCAATACCCAGCTATGCTCAGCCATACTCGGCCATGCTCAGCCATACTCGGCCATGCTCAGCCATACTCTGCCTCTGTATGTGGCCAGGCTGTGGAAGTCTCACACATGTGGTATCACTGTACTCAGGAGGAGTAGGAGAATCTATTTTGGGGTGTCATTTTTGGTATGTACATGCTATGTGTTAGAAATATTGTTTAAATGGACAACTTTGTGTTTAAAAAAAAAGCATTTTAACCACTTCCCTCCTGCCGTCATACGACGTCCTTGACTTTGTGCGGGGATATCTGAATGATGGGTGCAGCTACAGGCATCATTCAGATATCAGCTTTTTCAGCCGGCGATACCCTACGCCATAAGAATGATCATAGCGGCTGTTACACTGCTTGATCGTTCTTACGGGAGGCGAGAGGGGACGTCCCCCCCTCCCGCTGCCCTCCGGTGCTTCTACCTACTCACCGCTACAATCAAAGCCAGGATCGTTTTTTTTTTTTTAATTTCAGGCACAGCCTAGAGGTGAGATGTGGGATCTTATTGACCCCATATCTCACTGTAAAATGGACCTGTCATGCCATATTCCTATTACAAGGGATATTTACATTCCTTGTAATAGGAATAAAAGTGATCAAAAATATTTTTTTTTGGAAAAAAGTGTCAAACTAAAATAAATAAAGTAAAATGAACAATTAAAAAAAAAAATTAAAGCGCCCCTGTCCGTGTACTCGCATGCAGAAGTGAACGCATACGTCAGTCCCGCCCACATATGAAAACGGTGTTCAAACCACACATGTGCGATCGGTAGAGTGAGAGCAATAATTTTGGCCCTAGACCTCCTCTGTAACTCAAAATTTGTAACCAGTAAAAAATTTTAAAGCGTCGCCTATGGGGATTTTTAAGTAGCGAAGTTTGTGGCCATTCCACAAGCGTGTGCAATTTTGAAAGGTGACATGTTAGGTATCTATTTACTTGGCATAAATTCATCTTTCATATTATGCAAAAACATTGGGCTAACCTTATTCTTTTGGTTTTTTAAAGCACAAAACAGTTTTTTCCCCCCAAAAAAATGCGTTTGAAAAATTGTTGCGCAAATATCATGCGAGATAAAAAGTTGCAATGACCACTATTGTATTCTCTAGGGTCTTTGCTAAAAAAACATATATAATGTTTTGGGATTCTATGTAATTTTCTAGCAAATAAATCATGATTTTTACATGTAGAAGAGAAATGTCAGAATTGGCCTGGGTGCTCCAGAACGCCTGAAGGTGCTCCCTGCATGTTGGGCCTCTGTATGTGGCCACGCTGTTTAAAAGTCTCACAAATGTGGTATCGCCATACTCGGGAGTAATAGCAGAATGTGTTTTGGGGTGTAATTTGTGGTATGCATATGCTGTGTGTGAGAAATAACCTGCTAATATGACAAGGACTATAAACGGGGCAGTAGCCAATAGCTTTTGTCTCTTAATTTATTCTGAGCATGCGTGGCACTTTGTGCGTCCGATTTGTGTACACACGATAGGAATTTCCGACAACGGATTTTGTTGTCGGAAAATTTTATAGCAAGCTCTCAAACTTTGTGTGTCGGAAATTCCCATGGAAAATGTGTGATGGAGCCTTACGGTCAGAATTTCCGACAACGAGCTCCTATCACACATTTTCCAGCGGAAAATCCTATCGTGTGTACAGGGCATTAGTGTACTGTGTCCTCTGCACAGTGTGCACCTAAAGCTACCTGAAGAAAATTAGTGGTGTTCTTCTGTTCCTATTAATACATCAGGCAGGCAGCTACAGTATTTACAGTTAGTGTAGTGCGTCCTCTGCAGTGTGCACCTAAAGCTACCTGGAGACAATTGC
Organism: Aquarana catesbeiana; assembly: GCA_037953035.1. Lineage (NCBI taxonomy): Eukaryota > Metazoa > Chordata > Amphibia > Anura > Ranidae > Aquarana > Aquarana catesbeiana. Next base: position 1,146,150 of record JBBHAA010000218.1, read on the forward strand.
TGTTGTTCTGCTCCTATTAATACCACAGGCAGGCAGCTACAGTATTTACAGTTAGTGTACTGTGTCCTCTGCACAGTGTGCATCTAAAGCTACCTGAAGAAAATTAGTGGTGTTCTTCTGATCCTATTAATGCCACAGGCAGGCAGCTACAGTATTTTCAGTTAGTGTAGTGCGTCCTCTGCACAGTGTGCACCTAAAGCTACCTGGAGACAATTGCTGTTGATCTGCTCCTATTAATACCACAGGCAGGCAGCTACAGTATTTACAGTTAGTGTACTGTGTCCTCTGCACAGTGTGCACCTAAAGCTACCTGAATAAAATTGGTGGTGTTCTTCTGATCCTATTAATACCACAGGCAGGCAGCTACAGTATTTACAGTTGGTGTACTGTGTCCTCTGCACAGTGTGCACCTAAAGCTACCTGAAGAAAATTAGGGGTGTTCTTCTGATCCTATTAATACCACAGGCAGACAGCTACAGTATTTACAATTAGTGTATTGTGTCCTCTGCACAGTGTGCACCTAAAGCTACCTGAAGACAATTGCTGTTGTTATGATCCTGATCTTTTTTTATTTTTTTAAAGCGGTGTTCCAGCCGAATGTATACTTTTTAAATAAAAATACTCCTATAATACACAAGCATAATGTATTCTAGTAAAGTTAGTCTGTAAACTAAGGTCCGTTTTGTTAGTTTATAGCATTAGTTTGTTATTTTATAAACTTCCAGCAGGCCGTGGCCATCTTAAGTGTGGGCATCTGAAGCCAGACTGTATTTCTTCCTGGATCTCATCCTTGCAGATCTCGCACATGCTCAGTGCAGCACAAGCAGTGTGATAGGTTTCAGGTCAGGTTTCCATAGCTACGGCAGTGTCAGAGGAAGTTGCTGTCCCTTAGCTATGCAAACCTCTCCTTCCCACCTCCCTCCAGGAAATAAATTACAATTGCATTATTTCTTGCATTGCCTACCTGCAAATGGCGTAGACCAAGTAAAAATGAATTTCTATGACATCACATCACCCCGAGAAAATTGCATCACAACAACCCCCGCAAATAGCATCACAACACCCCCCGCAAATCGCATCACAACACCCCCCGCAAATCGTATCACAACCCCCCCGCAAATCGCATCACATTGCCCCCAGCAAATCGCATCATACAGCTCCCCCAAATCGTATCACAACACCCCCCAAAAATTGCACCATAACACCCCCACAAATCGCATCACATAGCCCCCACAAATCATATCACAGCACCCCCACAAATGGCATCACATCGCTCCCTGCAAATCACATCACAACACCACCCACAAATCACATCACATAGCCCCCTGCAAATTGCTTCACAATATCCCCCACAAATGGCATCATATCACTCCCCGCAATTCGCATCACAACACCACCCGCAAATCGCATCACATTGCCCCCAGCAAAGTGTATCATAACACCCATCACATGCCCCCATCAAAACTGCCCCATCATATTGCCACCATCAAAACTGCCCCATCAAAATTTCCCCATCAGAATTGCCCCATCAAAACTGCCCCCATTGAAACTGCCCATCATATTGCCACCATCAGAACTGCCCCATCAAAACTGCCCCATCAAAACTGCCCCTATTAAAATTGCCCCCATCAAAACTGCCCCCATCAAAACTTCCCCCATCATATTGCCACCATCAGAATTGCCCCATCAAAACTGCCCCATCATGTTGCCCCCATCAAAACTGCCCCATCAAAATTGACCCCATCAGAATTGCCCCCATCAAAACTGCCCTATCATATTGCCACCATCAAAACTGCCCCATCAAAATTGCTCCCATCAGAATTGCCTCATCAAAACTTCCCCCATCAAAACTGCCCCATCATATTGCCCCGATCAAAACTACCCCATCAAAACTGCCCCATCAAAATTGCCCCATCAAAACCGCCCCCATCAAGACTGCCCCATCATATTGCCCCCTTAAAACTGCCCCATCATATTCCTCTATTATAAATCAGTACATGGTCTGTCTGTCCCCTCCCCCGGGGCTCTGTATGTCATCAGAGCTGAGATGCTCCAGTCACCTCCCCCCCGCCCATCACTGTGTATAAGAAGCTTTGGTAACCATGGCAACAAAAGCGATGCTATGGCCCAGCGATGCCTATTGTCTCCTGGGATTGATGACAAATATCTCCCAGGAGGCATTGCAGAGAGGGGAGGAAATGCTGGGCCGCGGCCGAGGACAGGAAGTGCCGACTACTATACAGTATATAAAAGTGAGTTTAAGGGAAAAATAGGCCAATTCTTTATCAGCACACACAGCGGATTTGGAGGGAAATTACTTTAAAATATGGGTGGAGCTCCACTTTAAGGTGCCGTTGTCACCGGCCCACTAGGGCACGAAAAGCGCAGCTAAAGCACCGCAAAAATGACCAGCGATTTAGGGCTGTTTCATCGGCTCTGCAGTGTGAAAGGGGTCTTACTACACAAGTCACTGTATGGTGATTGGAGATGGAAGTAGTGGTGAATGGGTTGTAGGAAATCTGCTTTTACACATTTATGAACTTTCTCTTGATATTTGTAAGTTTATGAGATAACTTTGTTGCTCTTCATGTTTATGTATTTTTGTACATTATATGTTACATAGATTGAAGTATCTGTGAATAGAGTGGAGGAGATCTGCCCTTCCTCTCATGTATGAAAGTATTTTTGTAGTGAATGGAATTGTTATATCTGATCCCTATTGGTGGAATTATTACATCTAGTATAATATGGAAGACTGCAGCACTAGTATATAACATTCACACAATATAAATGTGACACTATAACAATAAAAGTGAGACTCCTCATCACAAAACTCCCTATAAGTGTATATATAACAATGGTATGGAGACTATTTCACTGATAACTAATGAAGAGAATTTATAATCAGCAGATATAAAAGTAGTGCAGCAATATTAGTACAACATTTTCAAAAAAGTTCCAAATAAAGAACGGTAATAATAAAATCTTTTCCACACCATGAGATCAAATCCTCCACCATGATGTTCAAAGGAAATCCCAAAGTACAATGGTGTCACTTTTAGTCAATGAAGTTTCCACAACATGAGTGAGACTTCTGTGACCATCAAAGTGAATCCCCACAACTGAATCCAAGACTTAGCAGAAGGTTGGAGGTGAAAGCCTAGAGGTCAGTGTGAGTGTGTATGGTCCAATCCCCATACAGGAATAATGAATGGATCACACCACCTCATCCACTTCTCATGTCACATTTAGTAATTGGGATCCACAAAAAGAGAAATCCTCCAATAGTGTAGATGATCGATCGTGTTTTATAAAGTGATCTCATATTAATGATTCCAATAAAGAGAAATGAGTTCCATTCATGTAGAGAATAGTTACATTCATTCCTGGGGGAGAAATTCATTTTCTTCTGGTAACATTCTTCTCTTCTTCTGCAGATTGTCCTCTAATCACCTGACAGACAGTTCCTGCCCCCACCTGGCATCTGGAATAAGAAATAACCAGACACTGAGGACACTGAACCTGTCTAGGAACAATCTGGAGGGTCCTCATTTCAGGGATCTGATGGAAGCTCTGACAACAAGCCGGATAGAGGAATTACGGTGAGTATAACAGGACTGACTGAGACAATAATATTCTGGGACAGTTTTATATCTAAACCACATAAATAATATAGAAATATGAAAATGTCATCACTTTCCATCTTTAGACTCCATAAGGCTCCATGCACACTGGGTTTAAAAAATGTCAGTTCCCTTGGCAGAAAAACACTTTCATATAGAGATTTTATTGTACAAAGTTTAGACGAGTTTAGGAGAGTTTTGCATTTTTTCTGCCAGAAAGCTCCAATCAGAAACACGAATCAGAAGGTTTTTTTTTCCTGCCTCTAAACATTGAGCTCAAAGTATGTCTTGGAACATGGAGCTGCTTCTACAGGCAGAATACAAAACTCCTATAGTAGCAGCAATGTATCAAGCCAGTGTGCATGGAGCCTAAATATCCAATACTGGACTATTACACTAGATTACCAAAAGTATTGGGACACCTGCCTTTACACACACATGAACTTTAATGGCATCCAAGTCTTAGTCTGTAGGGTTCAATATGGAGTTGGCCCACCCTTTTCAGCTATAACAGCCTAATTTCTCCTGGGAATGCTGTCCACAAGGTTTAGGAGTGTGTCTATGGAAATGTTTGACCATTCTTCCAGAAGCACATTTGTGAGGTCAGGCACTAATGTTGGATGAGAAGGCCTGGCTCGCAGACTCTGCTCTAATTCATCCCAAAGGTGTCCTATCGGGTTGAGGTCAGGACTCTGTGCAGGCCAGTCAAGTTCCTCCACCCCAAACTCGCTCATCCATGTTTTTATGGACCTTGCTTTGTGCACTGGTACACAGTCATTTTGGAACAGGAAGTAGCCATCCCCAAACTGTTCCCACAAAGTAGAGAGAATGAAATTGTCCAAAATGTCTTGGTATGCTGATGCCTTAAGAGTTCCCTTCACTGGAATTAAGAGGTCAAATCCAACCCCTGAAAAACACCCCCCACACCATAATCCCCCCTCCCCCCACACCATAATCCCCCCTCCCACCACTCCATAATACCCCCCCACACCATAATCGCCCCTCCACCAAATGATTTGCCAGTGCACAAAGCAAGGTCCATAAAAACATAGATGAGTGAGTTTGGGGTGGAGGAACTTGACTGGTTTGCACAGAGACCTGACCTCAACCCAATAGAACATCTTTGGTATTATTTAGAGTGGAGACTGCAAGCCAGGCCTTCTAATCCAACATGATCGTTAGTATGGTGCTTTTGACAGCCAATTCCGATTTTTCATCTGACAAAAGCTGGATGTGCAGGCTATAAAATTTTTATCGTACGTGAACTCAGTATCTGATTTTTGTTTAATCCAAAATAAATTGTGAGAGCAAGACTATGCATGCTAAGAAACGAAAGAATACATACAAAACTATTCAACACATCACGTCACTTCTGAAGTTGTATTCTATCAGAAGGGAATTTTCATATGGAGAGTAACCTCTTCACTTTCGATATGAGACTAGCATGCCACAAAAAAAGGACGAACAGTTGTCCAAAAATCTGATCGTGTGTACGAGGATTAAGACTGAGATGCCATTAAAGTTCATGTGCTTGTAAAGGCAGGTGTCACAATACTTTTGGTAATATAGTGTATGTCTAAACTACATAAACCTAATAATGGAGATATATTTCATCTCCTGGTTGTCTTTATATATCACCAATATCAGACAGTTCTCTAAAGCTGGATATAAAAATATAAAACATTTAATATCTGCGCTAAAAAACATGAACAACTTTGTGCAAATCGAATGAATGAAAACCAGCCGCCAGCAGGAAGTCTGATATAGAAGTACAAATAGTATAATATAATTCTATGTATAGAGCCCTACACTTAGTGATAAAATGTGTGATGAGACAAATGAGAAATCTGCAACCTACAATGTGTCCGAATACCAACACTTCTAATGTAGATGTGATAACTCCACCAATACTGATCAATAATACAAATTCACAGCTACTTCAGTCTGTATAACATATAATGTGCAAAAATACAATATCACCCGAGGTATCCAGACAATGGCCGCAATCACATTACATAGAAAAGAAAAAGCCTCCATGTCACTGCCTGGACTCCATCATACACGGCTGCAGTCCGGAGCGGTGTGTGCTCTGAGTTCTGTGTATACTCGTGTATATGATGGAAGTGTACAATCTGTGATTCTATATATATTTAAGGATTATGCACTATGGAGGCTTTTTCTTTCCTATGTAATTTTATTGTGGCCATTGTCTGGATATCTCGGGTGATATTGGAGATACTACCTGGAGGTCTGACATTCCGTGGCACAGTCTGTTCTCATCGGAAGCCGGCTTGAGTGGAGTGGCGCTGCTGGAAGGATATGAACAAGCGTGTCTGGGCCTTGTGGGGACAAACCTTTTGGTAAGTGACCTGTTTGCTCACCGGTGTGGGGGTGGTTCATTGAAGTTGCTGCAAAGAGGTGGAAGTTGATCAGCATTGATTTAATCCATCTGGATGAATCTCTGGTATTTCTGTTAGACCCCCTTCACACTGAGGCAGTTTTCAGACATTTCAGCGCTAGAAATAGCACCTGAAAACTGCCTCCCATTTATTTGTATGAGTGCTTTCACACTGGAGCGGTGCACTTGTGGGACATTAGAAAAAGTCCTGCAAGCAGCATCTTTGGGGCGGATTATAACCATTATAAATAGCGCTCCCAAAACGCCCCTACCCATTGAAATGAATGGGCAGCACTTCCAAGCACTTTGAATGCGCCGCAAAACTGGTCTTTTTTCTTTTTTTAAAGCTGTGTTCCGGCCAAATGTATACTTTTTAAATAAAAATAGCCCTATAATACACAAGCTTAATGTATGCTAGTAAAGTTAGTCTGTAAACTAAGGTCCGTTTTGTTAGATTATAGCATTAGTTTGTTATTTTATAAAGTTCCAGCAGGCCGTGGCCATCTTAAGTGTGGGCATCTGAAGCCAGACTGTATTTCTTCATGGATCTCATCCTTGTAGATCTCGCACATGCTCAGTGCAGCACAAGCAGCGTGATAGGTTTCAGGTCAGGTTTCCATAGCTACGGCAGTGTCAGAGGAAGTTACTGCCCCTTAGCTATGCAAACCTCTCCTCCCCTCCTCCCTCCAGGAATAAGTAAATACATTACAATTGTATTATTTCTTGCATTGCCTACCTGCAAATGGCGTAGAGCAAGTAAAGATGAATTTCTATGACATCACATCGTCCTGAGAAAATTGCATCACAACAACCCCCGCAAATCGCATCACAACACCCCCGCAAATCGCATCACATAGCCCCCGCAAATCGCATCACAACACCCCCTGCAAATCGCATCACAACACCCCCTGCAAATCGCATCATACAGCTCCCCACAAATCACATCACAACACTCCCCACAAATTGCATCACAACACCCTCACAAATCGCATCACATAGCCCCCCGCAAATCGCATCACAACACCCCCCACAAATGGCTTCACATCGCTCCCTGCAAATTGTATCACAACATCCCCCGAAAAAATTGCATCACATTGCCCCCAGCAAATCACATCATACAGCTCCCCTAAATCGCATCACAACACCCCCCGAAAATTGCATCACAACACCCCCACAAATCGCATCACATAGCCCCCCACAAATCGTATCACAACACCCCCACAAATGGCATCACATCGCTCCCTGCAAATCACATCACAACACCCCCCGCAAATCGCATCACATAGCCCCCTGCAAATTGCTTCACAACATCCCCCGCAAATGGCATTACATCACTCCCCGCAATTCACATTACAACACCCCCCACAAATCGCATCACATTGCCCCCAGCAAAGCGTATCATAACACCCATCACATGCCCCCATCAAAACTGCCCCATCATATTGCCACCATCAAAACTGCCCCATCAAAATTGCCCCCATCAGAATTGCCCCATCAAAACTGCCACCATCAAAACTGCCCATCATATTGCCACCATCAGAATTACCCCATCAAAACTGCCCCATCAAAACTGCCCCCATCAAAGCTGCCCCCCATCAAAATTTTCCCCATCAAAACTGCCCCCATCAAAACTGCCCCATCATATTGCCACCATCAAAACTGCCCCATCAAACTTGACCCCATCAGAATGTCCCCATCAAAACTGCCCCATCATAATGTCCCCATCAAAACTGCCCCATCATTTTGACACCATCAGAATTGCCCCATAAAAACTGCCCCATCATATTGCCCCCATTAAAATTGCCCCATCAAAACTGCCTCCATCAAAACTGCTCCATCATATTGCCACCATCAAAACTGCCCCATTATATTGCCCCATCATAACTGCCTTCATCAGAATTGCTCACATCAAAACTGCCCCATTATATTGCCCCATCAAAACTGCCTCCATCAGAATTGCCCACATCAAAACTGCCCCATCAAAATTACCCCACCAAAACTACCCCATCATATTGCCATCATCAAGACTGCCCCATCAAAATTGCCCCCATCAGAATTGCCCCATCAAAACTGCCCCATGATATTGCCACCATCAAAACTGCCCCATCAAAATTGCCCCCATCAGAATTGCCCCATCAAAACTGCCCCATCATATTGCCACCATCAGAATTGCCCCATCAAAACTGCCCCATCATATTGCCTCCATCAAAACTGTCCCCATCAAAACTGCCCCATCATATTGCCACCATCAAAACTGCCCCATCAAAATTGCTTCCATCAGAACTGTCCCATCAAAACTGCCCCATCATATTGCCACCATCAAAACTGCTCCATCATATTGCCACCATCAAAACTGCCCCATCAGAATTGCCCCATCAAAACTGCTCCATCATATTGCCCTCATCAAAACTGCCCCATCAGAATTGCCCCATCAAAACTGCCCCATCATATTGCCTCCATCAAAACTGTCCCCATCAAAACTGCCCCATCATATTGCCACCATCAAAACTGCCCCATCAAAATTGCTTCCATCAGAACTGCCCCATCAAAACTGCTCCATCATATTGCCCCCTTAAAACTGCCCCATCATATTCCTCTATTATAAATCAGTACATGGTGTGCCTGTCCCCTCCCCCGGGCTCTGTATGTAATCAGAGCTGAGATGCTCCAGCCGCCTCCCCCACCACCCATCACTGTGTATGAGAAGCTTTGGTAACCATGGCAACAAAAGCGATGCTACGGCACAGCGATGCTTATTGTCTCCTGGGATTGATGACAAATATCTCCCAGGAGGCATTGCAGAGGGGGGAGGAAATGCTGGGCCGCGGCCGAGGACAGGAAGTGCCGACTACTATACAGTATATAAAAGTGAGTTTAAGGGGAAAATAGGCCAATTCTTTATCAGCACACACAGCGGATTTGGAGGGAAATTACTTTAAAATATGGGTGGAGCTCCACTTTAAGGTCCCGTTGTCACCGGCCCACTAGCGCACGAAAAGCGCAGCTAAATCACCACTAAAGCACCGCAAAAATGACCAGCGATTTAGGGCTGTTTCATCGGCTCTGCAGTGTGAAAGGGGTCTTACTACACAAGTCACTGTATGGTGATTGGAGATGGAAGTAGTGGTGAATGGCTTGTAGGAAATCTGCTTTTACACATTTATGAACTTTCTCTTGATATTTGTAATTTTATGAGATAACTTTGTTGCTCTTCATGTTTATGTATTTTTGTACATTATATGTTATATAGATTGAAGTATCTGTGAATAGATTGGAGGAGATCTGCCCTTCCTTACATGTATGAAAGTATTTTTGTAGTGAATGGAATTGTTATATCTGATCCCTATTGGTGGAATTATCACATCTAGTATAATATGAAGACTGCAGCACTAGTATATAACATTCACACAATATAAATGTGAAAATATAACAATAAAAGTGAGACTCCTCATCACAAAACTCCCTATAAGTGTATATATAACAATGGTATGGAGAATATTTCACTGATAACTAATGAAGAGAATTTATAATCAGCAGATATAAAATTAGTGCAGCAATATTAGTACAACATTTTCAAAAAAGTTCCAAATAAAGAACGGTAATAATAAAATCTTTTCCACACCATGAGATCAAATCCTCCACCATGATGTTCAAAGGAAATCCCAAAGTACAATGGTGTCACTTTTAGTCAATGAAGTTTCCACAACATGAGTGAGACTTCTGTGACCATCAAAGTGAATCTCCACAACTGAATCCAAGACTTAGCAGAAGGTTGGAGGTGAAAGCCTAGAGGTCAGTGTGAGTGTGTATGGTCCAATCCCCATACAGGAATAATGAATGGATCCCACCACCTCATCCACTTCTCATGTCACATTTAGTAATTGGGATCCACAAAAAGAGAAAACCTCCAATAGTGTAGATGATCGATTGTCTTTTATAAAGTGATCTCATATTAATGATTCCAATAAAGAGAAATGAGTTCCATTCATGTAGAGAATAGTTACATTCATTCCTGGGGAGAAATTCATTTTCTTCTGGTAACATTCTTCTCTTCTTCCACAGATTGTGGGATAATGACCTGACAGACAGTTCCTGCCCCCACCTGGCATCTGGAATAAGAAATAACCAGACACTGAGGACACTGAACCTGTCTGAGAACAATCTGGAGGGTCCTCAATTCAGGGATCTGATGGAAGCTCTGACAACAAGCCGGATAGAGGAATTACGGTGAGTATAACAGGACTGACTGAGACAATAATATTCTGGGACAGTTTTATATCTAAACCACATAAATAATATAGAAATATGAAAATGTCATCACTTTCCATCTTTAGACTCCATAAGGCTCCATGCACACTGGGCTTAAAAAATGTCAGTTCCCTTGACAGAAAAACACTTTCATATAGAGATTTTATTGTACAAAGTTTAGACGAGTTTAGGAGAGTTTTGCATTTTTTCTGCCAGAAAGCTCCAATCAGAAACATGAACCAGAAGTTTTTTTTTCCTGCCTCTAAACATTGAGCTCAAAGTATTTCTTGGAACATGGAGCTGCTTCTACAGGCAGAATACAAAACTCCTATAGTAGCAGCAACGTATCAAGCCAGTGTGCATGGAGCCTAAATATCCAATACTGGACTATTACACTAGATTACCAAAAGTATTGGGACACCTGCCTTTACACACACATGAACTTTAATGGCATCCCAGTCTTAGGCTGTAGGGTTCAATATGGAGTTGGCCCACCCTTTTCAGCTATAACGGCGTCATTTCTTCTGGGAATGCTGTCCACAAGATTTAGGAGTGTGTCTATGGGAATGTTTGACCATTCTTCCAGAAGCACATTTGTGAGGTCAGGCACTAATGTTGGATGAGAAGGCCTGGCTCGCAGACTCTGCTCTAATTCATCCCAAAGGTGTCCTATCGGGTTGAGGTCAGGACTCTGTGCAGGCCAGTCAAGTTCCTCCACCCCAAACTCACTCATCCATGCTTTTATGGACCTTGCTTTGTGCACTGGTACACAGTCATTTTGGAACAGGAAGGAGCCATCCCCAAACTGTTCCCACAAAGTAGAGAGAATTAAATTGTCCAAAATGTCTTGGTATGCTGATGCCTTAAGAGTTCCCTTCACTGGAATTAAGAGGCCAAATCCAACCCCTGAAAAACACCCCCACAGCATAATCCCCCCTCCCCCCACTCCATAATACCCCCCCACACCATAATCGTCTCTCCACCAAATGAATTGCCAGTGCACAAAGCAAGATCCATAAAGACATAGATGAGTGAGTTTGGGGTGGAGGAACTTGACTGGCCTGCACAGAGACCTGACCTCAACTCGATAGAACATCTTTGGTATTATTTAGAGTGGAGACTGCAAGCCAGGCCTTCTAATCCAACATGATCGTTAGTATGGTGCTTTTGACAGCCAATTCCGATTTTTCGTCCGACAAAAGCTGGATGTGCAGGCTATAAAATTTTTATCGTACATGAACTCAGTATCTGATTTTTGTTTAATCCAAAATAAATTCTGAGAGCAAGACTATGCATGCTAAGAAACGAAAGAATACATACAAAACTATTCAACACATTACGTCACTTCTGAAGTTGTATTCTGTCAGAAGGGAATTTTCATATGGAGAGTAACCTCTTCACTTTCGATATGAGACTAGCATGCCACAAAAAATGCACGAACGGTCATCCAAAAATCTGATCGTGTGTACGAGGATTAAGACTGAGATGCCATTAAAGTTCATGTGCTTGTAAAGGCAGGCGTCACAATACTTTTGGTAATATAGGGTATGTCTAAACTACATAAACCTAATAATGGAGATATATTTCATCTCCTGGTTGTCTTTATATATCACCAATATCAGACAGTTCTCTAAAGCTGGATATAAAAATATAAAACATTTAATATCTGCGCTAAAAAACATGAACAACTTTGTGCAAATCGAATGAATGAAAACCAGCCGCCAGCAGGAAGTCTGATATAGAAGTACAAATAGTATAATATAATTCTATGTATAGAGCCCTACACTTAGTGATAAAATGTGTGATGAGACAAATGAGAAATCTGCAACCTACAATGTGTCCGAATACCAACACTTCTAATGTAGATGTGATAACTCCACCAATACTGATCAATAGGGATGAGCTTCGCGTTCGAGTCGAACCCATGTTCGACTCGAACATTGGCTGTTCGGTCCTTCGCCGAATTCCGAACGTTATGGGCCTTTCGCGCCAAATTCGTGTGGCGCGTCATGGCCCATAATTCGCATTGCTGGCTGATGATTGGCCAAGCATGCACTATGACCCACATGCTTGGCCAATCACAGCGCCGTCGGTAGAGAGAGCTGTTATTGGCCAAAGCCAGGGTGGCTTTGGCCAATTATGGCTCAGGGGGTTTAGAACACGTCCCCACACTATATAAGACCACCTGCACGGCGGCCCTGTGTAGTGTGTGTTCCAGCGTTGAAAGAGAGATAGATAGACAGAGAGACAGTGTCACTTCATTTGAGTTAGATAGATTAGGCAGGACAATCAGTGAGTTAGCTGCACTTACAGTGTATTGTGTATATATATGCATCCCAGGTGTTGTGTATATATATATATACACTGTATTCAGTTTAGCTAGATCCGTTCCTGTTATCTTCTTACTGACAGGCAGGCTTGTCTTGTTACAGTATTTACAGCTACCTGAAGAAAATTGCTGGTGTTCCTTTGATCCTATTAGTACCACAGTCAGGCAGCTAGACTATTTACAGTTGGGGGCGTGGCCAAGATGGCGCTGTGAGCGGACGTGTCTGTGAGAGCTCCGCTGCAATCCGGGACTGTCTTCCTCTAAAAGGCGGCTGAGAGGCACCAAACGCCGGCAGAACCCTTTACATGTACCGCCGCTTGTCCTGGACATCAAAAGGAAGGGGTAAGAAACTTAAATTCCCCCCTGTGACTAAGGAAACAGCGGCGGCCTTTACAGACCGTGTGGGAACCGAGCGGCGTGCTCTAATCAATATGGCCACTCAAACACTGCAGCCAGAGCAATCCTCCTCCACACAGCCAGGCCTGGCTGAGGTGCTGGCTGCCATAGGTAATTGCCAGGCCTCTCTCACCACCCTAACCACTAAGGTGGACGCGATGCAGATAGATGTGGGGCTAATAAGACTTGATATGGACAAAATCTGCTCCAGACTGTCTGAGGCTGAGCAGCGCCTGGGGTATGTGGAAGATACTGTGGAGAATCATGGGGCGGATCTGCGTGCCCTCCATACTAAAATCAGAGCCCTGGAATATAAATCCGAGGATGCAGAAAACCGCAACAGGAGGAACAATCTCTGTATTGTAGGCCTAGCAGAGGGGTTAGGGGGTCAGCGGCCGACTGAATTTATTGAAGAGCTGCTCCGGAACCTTCTCCCTGAGGCCCAATTTTCGCCATTCTACGCTGTTGAGCGGGCCCATCAGATACCTCCTAAACCGGGCCCTCCTGGAGCACCACCACGCACTTTTATTCTAAAGTTTCTTAATTTCCGTGACAGGGATGACGTGCTCAGGGCTGCCAGGGTAAAAGGAGAATTGAAGCACCAGAACAGCAGACTGCTTATCTTCCCTGACTATTCTGTTGAGATACAAAAGCTTAGACGCTCTTTTGACCAGGTGAAGGCAGCCATGCGTCTTAAAGGCATTCGTTATAGCATACTATTTCCTGCACGGCTCCGGGTTCAGGATGGGAAGACAACCAAGTTTTTTACGTCCCCCAGGGATGCCACTGCTTGGCTGGAGTCATTGCCTCCTAATCGCTGAATGCTGCTGGAGGGATCTGTTGCATGACTATTGTAATAGTGAGAGTCCCTGTCGCTATGAAAATGGGGTTAAAGTGGACATAGGGTATGCACATTTGCTTGAGGCAAGGCTTCAGAGCATAAATGTGGACTGGAGAAAACTGCTTTTGCAGCTTTCTCCAGATTTTGAGATCCACCAGCAGATTGACTGGTCAGGTGTGTGTTGGGCTATTTGTAGACACCTGACCATAGTTATGGGCTCCACCCTCCCGAGGAGTCCAGGCAAGCAAGGGAGAAGTGTGCAGGTCTGCACAGGTCTGTCTGTCAGAGCAGACAGAGGGTCTAAGCCTGTGGGCTGGAAAAGAGTGCTGAGGTACTGGGTGTACAGGAACTCTGTTATAGAGCCGAGAGGGCTGAAGCATAAGTTTGAGCAGGAGTGCTGCTAAAGAGAGCCAGGTGGCATGGTATTTCGGACTGAACTTACATTGTTGCTGTGAAAAGCTGAAACCCCTGTGTGGGCAACACTTCTGTTATCGGACATTTTTCTTTCTTTAATAAAAGTGGGCCTACAAGCCCTTAAAACTGCGTATCTGGTGTGGACTCGGCTCACTGGTAAGCTCTACCTTTAACCTAAACCAACCCCCGATGTTACAAGTGGTGTTCGAATGCGGGCAACAGACGGTGAAATCCGGGTCCTTGCTCCACAGTGAGTTCAAGTCAGTAACTATTGGCTGTGTGTGGAAGTACAGCCAGGCAAAAGGCATTGCGTGTTGCAGGTGGTGTACCTGTGAATGAAAAGTCAAATTTTTTTTTCTGCTATGAACTGTGTTTGTGTGCATGAAACAGCACAATCTGTGTGTGCACTGTGCAGGTGAGGAAAGCTTGCATGAAGTGAAAAGCAACTTGCCTTAAAGAGACAGTGCTCCTGTTGTTGCGCTGTGCAGTGGAGTGACTGCGAATATGGAAAGTCCACCAGTGTTTGAATCGGCTGTGGACTGGTGCAAGCGGCACCTGACAGCGCTGGACAAAGCTACAGAGGAAAGAAAGCCAACCCTCAGTGTAAGGGGAGAGCGGCTGGATGTCCATAACTGGAATAGGGGTGTTGTTGCCCCTGGCAATGCTGCTGCAGTTAAAACAGTAGCTATTGTGAAAAATGTCAATGTATCAGGATCCAGCAGAGAGAAGCCCATGCTATTTACAAAGAGAAAGGCTGATCAAAGGCTGAGATCAAGAGTGGTTGCCCATAGCAACACAGAGGAAGCTAGTCGGGCTGTCTGTGTACCATGGGGTATGTCTAACCAGGATCGTGGCAAGTGGCTTCAGGAGAAGCCGATACATCATGTTGGAGAGAACCAGCAAAGTTCTGCTGGGAGAGTGCGATCTCCCATGGCGACAAGTGTGAAAGTGGTGCCGGACAGGAGGAGCTGCAGAGGAGATTTGGCTCAGCATCCCCGCAAAGAGGCTTGTGCATTCCAGCCAGCTGGGAATCACCAGGAGAGAAGCGCTCTGGGAAAAAATCGTCCAGTACCATGCCTGGAATGTGGCCAGCTGGGGCGTGGCATGTTTTCTTGTCCTAGGTTCTGGAATTCAGCTGGAGATAATATTGCTGAGAAAAAGTCTTTATCTGCGGGCCCAGATTCCTGTGAAAATATGTTTGCAGTCACCCCTAGCAACAAGAAGGAGTTTCCTGTTGTGTCGGCAGGTGGTGCTAAACAGTGAGAGATGCCTGCTGTAGTTTCATCCTGTGGCCACCAGGGGGAGTTGGCCAGTAAAAGTGCAGCAGAGGATTGGTTCATAAGACAACGTACTCAAATGAAGATGGTGACCCCAACTACTGCGGTGGGTAAGACTGTCTTTAATGAAATGATGGCTGGAACTGTTGATTTCCGGTATAAAAGGACTGGTTACAAGACTGTCCCTGATGATGTGAGAGTGACCCCAGTTAGTGGGGCCACTGAATGTGTTCTTGAGGTTGACTTGTCCCTGTGCAGTACCCTGTGCAGTGGGGAGGCAGGGGTTAAAGTCAAACCTGCACCTGTGTGTGCATCTCAAGAGGAAAATAGTGAGGTGTCTAATGTCTGCCAGTCTCAAGTTGGTGGGCTAGGACAACCTTCAAGAGGTACAAATGCTATCAATGTTGATGATTATGGAAAATGTATTGCTGTTGGGAAACCCCCAGGTTCTTGCAGAGCAAAAGCGGTAGTCAAAAATGGGCCATTGCCCATAGCAACGGGTGGTAAGATAGCACAGTTGTCCCTAGACATCTCCAGGGAACTTCATGTATTGGATTTGGAGGTTGCCCTGGACAGCTGCGATGTCACTCTGGTGGGACGGAGTGGTACTGTAACGTGTAATGGTAATGTGTTAGTACAAGCTGTTAGTGCTAAAAATGTGCAGGTAAATGGTGGGTTAACACAACCTGTGAAAAATGCAAAGGTGTGTGAGGTTTATGAAACACCAGCCGAGCAAGGTGGTGAATATGGTGTATTGCAACCTACTATGCTAAAACACATATTGCCACAATCTGACATGATTTACAATGACTTGTGTAATGAGTCTGCAACTAAGCCAGTCTGTTCTTATGTGTCTCCTTGGGTGGATGGATCAGTGCTGAAGAGTATCGCTGCAGGGAGCACGCATACAACTGATTGGGATAGTTGGGGTAAAAATCTTATCTCCCTGATAGATGAGGTTTTTATGCACAAAAATAAGGTGGACAAAGTTTCTGCTGTGCCAGCAGGAGGAACTGCAGAACAGCTTGTACCAGAGTGTGCAGTGGCTGCTGCAGGGGTTAACCCTCATGAGCAGGATCAACCAAATAAGGGTGAGCGCACAGCAGAGACATTGTCCGTGACCCACAAAACTGAGGTTGTCATGGAGTGTCAAAGTGACGTTGTCACTGGTAACGTTCTGGAGCAGTTCACTGATGCTGAGCCTGAGAAGTTGGGTATGAGTCCAGCACCTGGCAGTGCTCTGGGTGAGCACCAGGCTGTGGTTACCTCCAGCTGGGAGGATGTTGGTTTGACAATTGCAACTTCTCAAGTCTCAGCCAATGAGTCTCTCTGCATTCCCAATGTAATGAAAGTCCCCAGAACGGACTTGGGTCTGGGATTAAGGGTCTGGTCTGTAACCAAAGCATTAAAGGAGCTGCTTAAACTTTGGGATGTACAGCCAATCTATATTGGGGTGTCTCCTCCACAGTCAGACGGCCTGGTACTGTGGAGTACCACTAGGTGGAGCACTAAATGGCAGGCTGTACAGAACAAAGGAGAACAAGACAGGAATGGTTTATTCTTGAATGTATTACTCTTGTTAAAAGTTGCTTCTGGGTATGCTGCTGGGTTAGTTCCTGAAAAAATGTTATATGGGAGATGCTTTGGAGAAACTAAAAATGAGTCAATGTCTGAGGTTTCACCTCCTAACAGCCCGATGGGAAGCATTTCTGCGGCTATGGTCCAGGGTGGTGCTGGTCAGTTGTCGCTGAAGGGCGCATATACTGCACCGGTGGAAAAACCGCGTGAGATGGAAGGGCCGAGCATGGACCAGAAAACAGCAGAAATCCTGACCAGGGCTCAGACAGAGGTGGTTAAAGAGACTGGGGTCACCAGTCCAATAATAGGTTTATGTGACAAACCTGATATGGTCCCTGAGACAGGGAAATGGGTAAAAAGTGCAATAAGGTTGGTACGCCGATCAGACGAGAGCTTGCCTGTTCCGGTTTTGGATAGAAATCCAGGTGGTATTAAAGGTCAAGTGGTAGGACAGCTGTCTGCAGAGTGGGTGAACCCAGGGGAGGTGACATCCTGTGAGGTTCCTGTGGGTGATGGCGGCCCTCCGGTATGTGTGCCCTCTGCAGACTCTGCCCTAGCAAATGCTGAAAAAAAAGGCATTGGTGACATGTGCAACATTGAGAGGTGTAATGTTGGTTTGAAAATGTCTGTCAATGATGAATCAAGTAATGTGTTAATGGTACATTATAATGTGGTGTCCAAAGTTACAGGTAAACCTGGTAAACAATTAGTGACTGCTGAGTCAGGTACCAGAAATAAGAGGAGGGGTCCCGTTATAAACACCCTAAAAATAGGCCCCCTACAGTCTCAGAACAGTAATGCTGAGAGAGGTTTTGGGAAACCAGGAAACTTGAAGCGGGGAGGCAAAAGAGTTGGTAAACCCAAGAGACCTATTCTGATGGGAAAACGGGTACCAGTGAGGGAAAAGGTGGTTACTCATCAGGCGTAGTGTCTGGAGGAGGTTCTCTACAGAATCAGGAAACTGAGTTGGAAGGAAGTAGCAGGAAAGGCAGGGGGCCAACAGAAAAGAAATGTGAGCTCAGGAACCCCAAGGACAGAGGGAGAAGGCTGAGTATAGGGAAATGTAGGACCCTGTTAAGATCCAGGGTGGGACGTACCTGGAATCGCACCCGAAAAAAAGGTTGGGCCTACGTGGATGACAGCCAGCACAGAGGTGTCCCAACCATGACGGGTGCTGGTGTTCCTCCCTCCGGATCGAAACAAAGGGGGGATATGTAATAGTGAGAGTCCCTGTCGCTATGAAAATGGGGTTAAAGTGGACATAGGGTATGCACATTTGCTTGAGGCAAGGCTTCAGAGCATAAATGTGGACTGGAGAAAACTGCTTTTGCAGCTTTCTCCAGATTTTGAGATCCACCAGCAGATTGACTGGTCAGGTGTGTGTTGGGCTATTTGTAGACACCTGACCATAGTTATGGGCTCCACCCTCCCGAGGAGTCCAGGCAAGCAAGGGAGAAGTGTGCATGTCTGCACAGGTCTGTCTGTCAGAGCAGACAGAGGGTCTAAGCCTGTGGGCTGGAAAAGAGTGCTGAGGTACTGGGTGTACAGGAACTCTGTTATAGAGCCGAGAGGGCTGAAGCATAAGTTTGAGCAGCAGTGCTGCTAAAGAGAGCCAGGTGGCGTGGTATTTCGGACTGAACTTACATTGTTGCTGTGGAAAGCTGAAACCCCTGTGTGGGCAACACTTCTGTTATCGGACATTTTTCTTTCTTTAATAAAAGTGGGCCTACAAGCCCTTAAAACTGCGTATCTGGTGTGGACTCGGCTCACTGGTAAGCTCTACCTTTAAGCTAAACCAACCCCCGATGTTACACTATTCAATGCTCTGTAGCGAATATACCTCTCAATGCTAGGTGGACTAATGTTGCACCTGTTGTGCCTTTTGCAAAGCCTGCCTGCAAGAACTTTAAGTACTGTGCCCCTTGCTGTGCCAGGTGATCTATGCCTCTAAGCCTGCCATTTTATTGCTTATTCATAGTTTATTCATCCATCCTGTGATTTGAGTGCCTGTGGGATTGGGATGAGGGAGAGAAGAAACAGTGATAGCTTATTAAAATACTGAGATTAATTTTTTTCCTCCCTCTCAGTTCTACATTATACCTTGATAGACTGACTCCCTGGACTGGGCACTGGCGAACTCTAGTGCTCATGTAAGGTACTGCAAGCTTAACCATTCCATCTTTTACGTTTGCAAGTTGTTTACTACTGCCTAGATGATTGCTTTCCTTCCAGACATGTTGTTTGGGAACCTTGCTCATCCTGAAGGCACTGTACCAAATCCAGTGCTCCGCATAATAAGAAGGAAGTACACACTGACAAGAAATGGAACAGTCTGACAAACCATATTTTTTCTTTTGCTGGAACTCCATCTCCTATTTTTTAGTGGCGGCGGAGCTTCTCATTGCTCTATGTGGACGTGTTTTTCCACTAAGTGTCTGCACCCACTGGTCCACGCTCCCTGACCGTGGGGTTTTTGATGTTTGGGGAACAAAGCATTCCTGTGTTGGGGCGGGGGATGCAGGGAGGGGGGGATTGGTTGAAGGGTTGTTTTTGTTCACTGTTTTTTTTCTTTTCAGGTGCTTAAAATTGTCTATTTTACTATTGGGATCTAATGACATAGTGCTATGCATAGTAATGAGTGTGTTGCTGGACTTGGATGCTGCCCTCACGGATTGGCCCATATTCATATTTCTAATTTACCCCATATCCAATGGCTGAGTTTAGAGTAGTATCATGGAACGTGCGGGGACTTAATACTGCTGTGAAGCGTCCCCTAGTGTTTTGTTTCCTGCATAAACACAGGCCGCAGATCTGTATTCTTCAGGAGACACATATGCAGAGCAGCAGAACACCTTGCCTTAGGAAAGCCTGGGTTGGCCCAAATTACCAGTCCACTTTCTCCACGTATGCCCGTCGGGTCAGCATCCTGGTCCACAAGGCTTTGCCGTTTAGACTTCTAAAAGTCAGAACTGACAAGGAAGGGAGATTTGTTATTATACATGCTAATGTCTACGATAAAAATGTGGTGTTAGTTGGTATCTATGTTCCACCGCCGGCTACTGGCAGAATCCTTCATGAGATTATGCAAATAGTGGTGCAATTTGACATCGCTTTGGTTTATCTCATGGGGGATTTCAATATGGTCCCCTCGGTAGAGTTGGATCGACTGCATTGCTCGGCACGTGACACTCCGGATCTCAGGCAGTGGGCGGACATGTTCACCCTCACTGACATCTGGAAGCACATTTACCCGCGGTCCAAAGTATTCACCTGCCACTCAGCTACACACAAAACTCTATCGAGAATTGACCTGGCTTACGCTTCTGGCCCTGCACTACAATTTGTTCAGGACCCATCTATGCTTCCCAGGGGAATCTCGGATCATGCCCCATTATGTTTGACACTAGCGCTGACTGTGCCTCCAGGAACTCGCCTATGGCGCTTGTCTAGATTTTGGGCCAATGATGAGAGATTACTGGAACCTCTCACGGCCTCCATCTGCAATTTCTGGACGGACAACGCGGGTTCAGTTTCCCCGCGTTTTCTCTGGGATTCTTTTAAAGCTTGGATGTGGGGGGAATATGGGGTCAATATTAATAGATTGAAACGGGAATCCACTCACTCCCTTGAAAACCTTGAAGAGCAGGCAGCTAGGCTGGAATCGGAATATGTCTCTGCTCCTGATGATGAACGGTATAGGGCATGGAAGCGAGCTCTACGAGCTCTATCCACTGAAAGGATGACTCAAACAGACAAAGCATTACTTTATTCAGCACAGAGGGTGTTTGAGCATGGGAGGAAGAATGGGAAGTTGCTGGCATGGCTGGCTAGGGGAAGCATACCCTCAACCCCTATAGGTTCCATTAAAGATGGGTCGGATCAAATTCTTACAACTCCCAGTAGAATTAACGATCGATTTAGTGACTATTTTCGGGAGGTTTACTCCTCTAGAGCAGCTGCTTCTGACTCCTCCATATCCTCCTTCCTTGATTCTCTATCCATTCCCGTTTTGTCTGATGAGGCAAGAGAGGGCCTAGAGGCAGATATTACACTGGAGAAGATTCAGGTAGCCATGGGGCATCTCCGGGGAGGGAAGGCCCCTGGGGCAGATGGGTTACCATCTGAATTTTATTCCAATTTTTCGGAGCTCCTGGCTCCCAAATTAACCTCACTACTCTCTAAATTTGCGACATTGGAGACTCTGCCTGATACCATGAACGAGGCAATTATTGTACTGGTTCCTAAACCCGGTAAGGATCCACTTGACTGTGCATCCTACAGGCCTATATCTTTAATTAATGTGGATGCTAAGATTTTTGCTAAGGTCTTGGCTATCCGTCTATCTCATGTTATTGAAGATCTGATTGGCATTGATCAGACGGGTTTTATGCCGGGTAAGGGAACTGACATCAATATTCAACGCCTGTTACTCAATCTAACTGTCTTGCATGACATTCCGGGGTCCAGAGTTATTGCCTCTCTTGACGCCGAAAAGGCGTTTGACTCGGTTGAATGGAACTTTTTGTGGGAAACCTTGCGCAGATTCGGATTTGGACACAAATTTATCAATGGTGTACAATTACTATACCAAACTCCCAGAGCTTGCGTACGCACTAATAATTGGGTCTGGGACCCCTTCAATTTATATTATATTGTGGTACGAGGCAGGGATGTCTGCTCTCCCCCAGCCTGTTTGCCCTGGCACTGGAGCCCCTGGCTATTGCTATTAGGGGTGCTTCAGATGTCCGGGGCTTGCGGTCGGGTATGTTGGAAGAGCGCCTCTCCCTCTATGCCGATGATGCACTTTTATATTTGAACGACGACGGGCCCTCTCTGCAAGCTGCTCTGCGTATATTTGATAATTTTGGTGGACTGTCGGGGGTTAAAATAAATTGGACCAAATCTGTTATATTCCCTTTAGACGAAGGCGTTACCTCTGGACCCCAATCCTCCCAGCTGCAAATGGTAAAGGAGTTTAAATAATTAGGGATAGTGATCACAAGAAACCCCTCTGAATTCATTGTCAAAAATCTAACCCCTGTAATACATACACTGCGCACAAAATGCTCTGCATGGGGGAACTTACCACTTAATCTTCTTGGACACATCAATCTCCTTAAAATGATATTACCTAAGTTCAACTATCTATTCAGAAATTGCCCAGTTTGGGTTCCTATTGCATTATTTAGGGAGATTGATTGGCTAGTGAGTTTGTTTATTTGGGCCGGGGGAACCCCTAGGCTGGCTCGATCCACATTGTGGTTTGGGGGGGCTGGCTCTACCCAATTTTCAAACCTATTTCTGGGCAGCCATGCTAGTAACAGTGCATTGGTGGTATCAGGGCTCAAGATCTAATGCTGCGGTCTGTCTTGAAGCCAACAGTTTGGGCTCCCTGACTGACCTCCGTAACTTCCCTTATAGAGGGCCGGGGGCTTACCCTGAGGTACCCGGACCTACTCGGGCAACCTGGAAGGTATGGGTGGCTGCTAGACAGAGGTTCCGTAAGCCGGGGCAGCTATCCTCAGCTCATCCATTGTGGGGAAACCCAGCACTACACCATTTCCGTACAATTCCAGATCCTCAAGTCTGGGCTAGATACGGTATTAACACTGGAGCATATAATGCCTAGAGGAGAACTGCTCTCTTTTCAGGAGTTGATGGCTAAATTTGGGCTACCGCAATGGATGAGATTTTGGTATCTCCAGCTTAGACACGTGACTAGGGCTCAATTCCCACAACCCCCTATCCTACAAGCCGACCCCATTGAAGAACTCTTGTCCCCTGCGATCTATTGAAACCTCTATCCTATCTCTATAATGCGCTGTTGGGCAAGGACTCCCCCAAAATAGAAAAGCTGTGGGAAAGTTGGCAGGCGGATATCCCATTGTTGGACAAGGAGGGTTGGGACGATTGTCTAGATTACGGCCCTAAATTAGTGATAGCGTCTAGGGATAAACTGATACAGGTCAAATTTATACATAGGGTTTACTACACCCCGCAGAGACTCCATCGCATATTCCCTGAGAGAGATCCTGTATGTCCTTAATGCAAGATGCAAATTGGTACCTTTTTTCATATGTTCTGGGAGTGCCCCATCATAGTGACATTTTGGTCTGCGATTTTTGGAGAAATTAATTCCAGATTGGAAGTATCCCTTCCGGTTCTGCCTGCGCTAGCTCTGTTGGGGGTGTTTGATGATGAACAAAGGCCCTATCATCTTAAACTCCTAATTTACTATCTTCTTTTTTATGAAAAAAAGGAAATCCTTATGAAGTGGATTGATTCTTCCCCTCCGTCGGTTGCGGCCTGGGAGGCACAGATTGAAGCAGCCATCCCCATGTACAGAATGACGTATATAAACTGTGGGTGTCAATGGAAATTTGAAAAAGTTTGGGCTCCGTGGATGGCCTCTTAGGGATATACACTCCATCCTGTTTCCTAAATGTATTTGGTGGGTGGGGGTGGATCTAGTGGGTGGAAACTCAGAAGTACTTGGTTATTGGTTTTGAAATTTCTTTTTACAATGCCATATTGTTATATATACTAAGTAGAACATATTGTGGTAAAGCATGTACACCTATTATGTAGAGCTGTGTATTGTGTCAATCGGTATTCTGTAATTATGCCTTCTTTGACAATAAAGCACCTTTGCTTTGTTAAAAAAAAGACTATTTACAGTTAGTGCAGTGCGTCCTGCTCACAGTGTTCAGCTAAAACTACAAGTTAGTGTGGTGCGTCCTGCTCACAGTGTTCAGCTAAACCTACAAGTTATTTTTTTGTGAGCTCTGCACAGTGTTCATCTAAAGCTACAAGTTAGTGCAGTGCGTCCTGCTCACAGTGTTCAGCTAAAAATACAAGTTAGTGTGGTGCGTCCTCCTCACAGTGTTCAGCTAAACCTACAAGTTAGTGTAGTGACACCTCTGCACAGTATTCATCTAAAGCTATAAGTTAGTGCAGTGCGTCCTGCTCAGTGTTCAGCTAAAACTACAAGTTAGTGTGGTGCGTCCTCCTCACAGTGTTCAGCTAAAACTACAAGTTAGTGTGGTGCGTCCTGCTCACAGTGTTCAGCTAAAACTACAAGTTAGTGTAGTGAGACCTCTGCACAGTGTTCATCTAAAGCTACAAGTTAGTGCAGTGCGTCCTGCTCACAGTGTTCAGCTAAACTACAAGTTAGTGTAGTGAGACCTCTGCACAGTGTTCATCTAAAGCTACAAGTTAGTGCAGTGCGTCCTGCTCACAGTGTTAAGCTAAAACTACAAATTAGTGTAGAGAGACCTCTGCACAGTGTTCATCTAAAGCTACAAGTTAGTGCAGTGCGTCCTGCTCACAGTGTTCAGCTAAAACTACAAGTTAGTGTGGTGCGTCCTGCTCACTGGGTTCAGCTAAACCTACAAGTTATTTTTTTGCGAGCTCTGCACAGTGTTCATCTAAAGCTACAAGTTAGTGGAGTGCATCCTGCTCACAGTGTTCAGCTAAACCTACAAGTTGGTGTAGTGAGACCTCTGCACAGTGTTAATCTAAAGCTATAAGTTAGTGCAGTGCGTCCTGCTCACAGTGTTCATCTAAAGCTATAAGTTAGTGCGGTGCGTCCTGCTCACAGTGTTCAGCTAAAACTACAAGTTAGTGTAGTGAGACCTCTGCACAGTGTTCATCTAAAGCTACAAGTTAGTGCAGTGCGTCCTGCTCACAGTGTTCAGCTAAAACTACAAGTTAGTGTGGTGCGTCCTCCTCACAGTGTTCAGCTAAAACTACAAGTTAGTGTAGTGAGACCTCTGCACAGTGTTCATCTAAAGCTACAAGTTAGTGCAGTGCATCCTCCTCACAGTGTTCAGCTAAACCTACAAGTTATTTTTTTGCGAGCTCTGCACAGTGTTCATCTAAAGCTACAAGTTAGTGCGGGGCGCCTGCTCACAGTGTTCAGCTAAAGCTACAAGTTAGTGTGGTGCGTCCTCCTCACAGTGTTCAGCTAAACTTACAAGTTAGTGTAGTGAGACCTCTGCACAGTGTTCATCTAAAGCTACAAGTTAGTGTAGTGCGTCCTGCTCACAGTGTTCAGCTAAAACTACAAGTTAGTGTAGTGAGACCTCTGCACAGTGTTCATCTAAAGCTATAAGTTAGTGCAGTGCGTCCTGCTCACAGTGTTCAGCTAAAACTAAAAATTAGTGTGGTGCGTCCTCCTCACAGTGTTTAGCTAAACCTACAAGTTATTTTTTTGCGAGCTCTGCACAGTGTTCATCTAAAGCTACAAGTTAGTGTAGTGCGTCCTCCTCACAGTGTTCAGCTAAACCTACAAGTTATTTTTTTGCGAGCTCTGCACAGTGTTCATCTAAAGCTACAAGTTAGTGTAGTGCGTCCTGCTCACAGTGTTCAGCTAAAACTACAAGTTAGTGTAGTGAGACCTCTGCACAGTGTTCATCTAAAGATACAAGTTAGTGCAGTGCGTCCTGCTCACAGTGTTCAGCTAAAACTACAAGTTAGTGTCGTGAGAACTCTGCACAGTGTTCATCTAAAGCTACAAGTTAGTGCAGTGCGTCCTGCTCACAGTGTTCACGTAAAACTACAAGTTAGTGTTTTGCGTCCACCTCACAGTGTTCATGTAAAGCTACAAGTTAGTGTAGTGCGTCCTCCTCACAGTGTTCAGCTAAACCTACAAGTTATTTTTTTTGCGAGCTCTGCACAGTGTTCATCTAAAGCTACAAGTTAGTGCAGTGCGTCCTGCTCACAGTGTTCAGCTAAAACTACAAGTTAGTGTGGTGCGTCCTCCTCACAGTGTTCAGCTAAACCTACAAGTTAGTGTAGTGAGACCTCTGCACAGTGTTCATCTAAAGCTACAAGTTAGTGCAGTGCGTCCTGCTCACAGTGTTCAGCTAAAACTACAAGTTAGTGTGGTGCGTCCACCTCACAGTGTTCATCTAAAGCTACAAGTTAGTGTAGTGCGTCCTCCTCACAGTGTTCAGCTAAACCTACAAGTTATTTTTTGCGAGCTCTGCACAGTGTTCATCTAAAGCTACAAGTTAGTGCAGTGCCTCCTGCTCACAGTGTTCAGCTAAAACTACAAGTTAGTGTAGTGAGGCCTCTGCACAGTGTTCATCTAAAGCTATAAGTTAGTGCAGTGCGTCCTGCTCACAGTGTTCAGCTAAAACTACAAGTTAGTGTGGTGCATCCTCCTCACAGTGTTCAGCTAAAACTACAAGTTAGTGTAGTGAGACCTCTGCACAGTGTTCATCTAAAGCTACAAGTTAGTGCAGTGCATCCTCCTCACAGTGTTCATCTAAAGCTACAAGTTAGTGTAGTGCGTCCTGCTCACAGTGTTCAGCTAAAACTACAAGTTAGTGTAGTGAGACCTCTGCACAGTGTTCATCTAAAGCTACAAGTTAGTGCAGTGCATCCTCCTCACAGTGTTCATCTAAAGCTACAAGTTAGTGTAGTGCGTCCTGCTCACAGTGTTCAGCTAAAACTACAAGTTAGTGTAGTGAGACCTCTGCACAGTGTTCATCTAAAGCTATAAGTTAGTGTAGTGCGTCCTGCTTACTGTGTTCATCTAAAGCTACAAGTTAGTGCAGTGCGTCCTGCTCACAGTGTTCAGCTAAAACTACAAGTTAGTGTAGTGAGACCTCTGCACAGTGTTCATCTAAAGCTACAAGTTAGTGCAGTGCGTCCTCCTCACAGTGTTCAGCTAAAGCTACAAGTTAGTGTGGTGCGTCCTCCTCACAGTGTTCAGCTAAACCTACAAGTTAGTGTAGTGAGACCTCTGCACAGTGTTCATCTAAAGCTACAAGTTAGTTCAGTGCGTCCTGCTCACAGTGTTCACGTAAAACTGCAAGTTAGTGTGGTGCGTCCACCTCAGTGTTCATCTAAAGCTACAAGTTAGTGTAGTGCATCCTGCTTACAGTGTTCATCTAAAGCTACAAGTTATTTTTTTGCAAGCTCTGCACAGTGTTCATCTAAAGCTACAAGTTAGTGCAGTGTGTCCTGCTCACAGTGTTCAGCTAAAACTACAAGTTAGTGTAGTGAGACCTCTGCACAGTGTTCATCTAAAGCTATAAGTTAGTGCGGTGCGTCCTCCTCACAGTGTTCAGCTAAAACTACAAGTTAGTGCAGTGCGTCCTGCTCACAGTGTTCAGCTAAAACTACAAGTTAGTGTGGTTCGTCCTCCTCACAGTGTTCAGCTAAAACTACAAGTTAGTGTATTGAGACCTCTGCACAGTGTTCATCTAAAGCTACAAGTTAGTGCAGTGCGTCCTGCTCACAGTGTTCAGCTAAAACTACAAGTTAGTGTGGTGCGTCCACCTCACAGTGTTCATCTAAAGCTACAAGTTAGTGTAGTGCGTCCTGCTCACAGTGTCCATCTAAAGCTACAAGTTAGTGCAGTGCGTCCTCCTCACAGTGTTCAGCTAAACCTACAAGTTATTTTTTTGCGAGCTCTGCACAGTGTTCATCTAAAGCTACAAGTTAGTGTAGTGCCTCCTGCTCACAGTGTTCAGCTAAAACTACAAGTTAGTGTAGTGAGACCTCTGCACAGTGTTCATCTAAAGCTATAAGTTAGTGCAGTGCGTCCTGCTCACAGTGTTCAGCTAAAACTACAAGTTAGTGTGGTGCGTCCTCCTCACAGTGTTCAGCTAAAACTACAAGTTAGTGTAGTGAGACCTCTGCACAGTGTTCATCTAAAGCTACAAGTTAGTGTAGTGCGTCCTGCTCACAGTGTTCAGCTAAACCTACAAGTTATTTTTTTGCGACCTCTGCACAGTGTTAATCTAAAGCTACAAGTTAGTGCAGTGTGTCCTCCTCACAGTGTTCAGCTAAAACTACAAGTTAGTGTGGTGCGTCCTGCTCACAGTGTTCAGCTAAAACTACAAGTTAGTGTAGTGAGACCTCTGCACAGTGTTCATCTAAAGCTACAAGTTAGTGTAGTGCGTCCTGCTCACAGTGTTCAGCTAAAGCTACAAGTTAGTGTGGTGCGTCCTCCTCACAGTGTTCAGCTAAACCTACAAGTTAGTATAGTGAGACCTCTGCACAGTGTTCATCTAAAGCTACAAGTTAGTGTAGTGTGTCCTCCTCACAGTGTTCAGCTAAACCTACAAGTTATTTTTTTGCAAGCTCTGCACAGTGTTCATCTAAAGCTGAAAGTTAGTGCAGTGTGTCCTGCTCACAGTGTTTAGCTAAAACTACAAGTTAGTGTAGTTTGACCTCTGCACAGTGTTCATCTAAAGCTACAAGTTAGTGCAGTGCGTCCTGCTCACAGTGTTCACGTAAAACTACAAGTTAGTGTGGTGCGTCCACCTCACAATGTTCATCTAAAGCTACAAGTTAGTGCAGTCCGTCCTGCTCACAGTGTTCAGCTAAAACTACAAGTTAGTGTAGTGAGACCTCTGCTCAGTGTTCATCTAAAGCTTCAAGTTAGTGCAGTGTGTCCTCCTCACAGTGTTCAGCTAAACCTACAAGTTAGTGCAGTGCGTCCTGCTCACAGTGTTCACGTAAAACTACAAGTTAGTGTGGTGCGTCCACCTCACAGTGTTCAGCTAAACTACAAGTTCGTGTAGTGAGACCTCTGCACAGTGTTCATCTAAAGCTATAAGTTAGTGTGGTGCGTCCTGCTCACAGTGTTCAGCTAAAGCTACAAGTTAGTGTGGAGCGTCCTCCTCACAGTGTTCAGCTAAACCTACAAGTTAGTGTAGTGAGACCTCTGCACAGTGTTCATCTAAAGCTACAAGTTAGTGTAGTGCGTCCTGCTCACAGTGTTCAGCTAAAACTACAAGTTAGTGTAGTGAGACCTCTGCATAGTGTTCATCTAAAGCTATAAGTTAGTGCAGTGCGTCCTGCTCACAGTGTTCAGCTAAAACTACAAGTTAGTGTGGTGCGTCCTGCTCACAGTGTTCAGCTAAAACTACAAGTTAGTGTAGTGAGACCTCTGCACAGTGTTCATCTAAAGCTACAAGTTAGTGTAGTGCGTCCTGCTCACAGTGTTCAGCTAAAGCTACAAGTTAGTGTGGTGCGTCCTCCTCATAGTGTTCATCTAAACCTACAAGTTAGTGTAGTGAGACCTCTGCACAGTGTTCATCTAAAGCTACAAGTTAGTGTAGTGCGTCCTGCTTACAGTGTTCATCTAAACCTACAAGTTAGTGTAGTGCGTCCTCCTCACAGTGTTCAGCTAAACCTACAAGTTATTTTTTTGCGAGCTCTGCACAGTGTTCATCTAAAGCTACAAGTTAGTGCAGTGCGTCCTGCTCACAGTGTTCAGCTAAAACTACAAGTTAGTGTAGTGAGACCTCTGCACAGTGTTCATCTAAAGCTACAAGTTAGTGCAGTGCGTCCTGCTCACAGTGTTCAGCTAAAACTACAAGTTAGTGTGGTGCGTCCTCCTCACAGTGTTCAACTAAAACTACAAGTTAGTGTAGTGATACCTCTGCACAGTGTTCATCTAAAACTACAAGTTAGTGCAGTGCGTCCTGCTCACAGTGTTCAGCTAAAACTACAAGTTAGTGTAGTGAGACCTCTGCACAGTGTTCATCTAAAGCTACAAGTTAGTGTAGTGCGTCCTGCTCACAGTGTTCAGCTAAAACTACAAGTTAGTGTAGTGAGACCTCTGCATAGTGTTCATCTAAAGCTATAAGTTAGTGCGGTGCGTCCTGCTCACAGTGTTCAGCTAAAGCTACAAGTTAGTGTGGTGCGTCCTCCTCACAGTGTTCAGCTAAACCTACAAGTTAGTGTAGTGAGACCTCTGCATAGTGTTCATCTAAAGCTATAAGTTAGTGCAGTGCGTCCTGCTCACAGTGTTCAGCTAAAACTACAAGTTAGTGTGGTGCGTCCGCCTCACAATGTTTAGCTAAACCTACAAGTTATTTTTTTGCGAGCTCTGCACAGTGTTCATCTAAAGCTACAAGTTAGTGTAGTGCGTCCTGCTCACAATGTTCAGCTAAAACTACAAGTTAGTGTAGTGAGACCTCTGCACAGTGTTCATCTAAAGCTACAAGTTAGTGCAGTGCGTCCTGCTCACAGTGTTCAGCTAAAACTACAAGTTAGTGTAGTGAGACCTCTGCACAGTGTTCATCTAAAGCTACAAGTTAGTGCAGTGCGTCCTGCTCACAGTGTTCAGCTAAAACTACAAGTTAGTGCAGTGCGTCCTGCTCACAGTGTTCAGCTAAAACTACAAGTTAGTGTAGTGAGACCTCTGCACAGTGTTCATCTAAAGCTATAAGTTAGTGCGGTGCGTCCTGCTCAGTGTTCTGCTAAAGCTACAAGTTAGTGTGGTGCGTCCTCCTCACAGTGTTCAGCTAAACCTACAAGTTAGTGTAGTGAGACCTCTGCACAGTGTTCATCTAAAGCTACAAGTTAGTGCAGTGCGTCCTGCTCACAGTGTTCATCTAAAACTACAAGTTAGTGTGGTGCGTCCTCCTCACAGTGTTCAGTTAAACCTACAAGTTAGTGTAGTGAGACCTCTGCACAGTGTTCATCTAAAGCTATAAGTTAGTGCGGTGCGTCCTGCTCAGTGTTCAGCTAAAGCTACAAGTTAGTGTGGTGCGTCCTCCTCACAGTGTTCAGCTAAAACTACAAGTTAGTGTAGTGAGACCTCTGCACAGTGTTCATCTAAAGCTACAAGTTAGTGTAGTGCGTCCTGCTCACAGTGTTCGGCTAAAGCTACAAGTTAGTGTAGTGCGTCCTGCTCACAGTGTTCGGCTAAAGCTACAAGTTAGTGTAGTGCGTCCTCCTCACAGTGTTCAGCTAAAACTACAAGTTAGTGTGGTGCGTCCTCCTCACAGTGTTCAGCTAAAATTACAAGTTAGTGTGGTGCGTCCTGCTCACAGTGTTCAGCTAAAACTACAAGTTAGTGTAGTGAGACCTCTGCACAGTGTTCATCTAAAGCTACAAGTTAGTGTAGTGCGTCCTGCTCACAGTGTTCAGCTAAAGCTACAAGTTAGTGTAGTGCGTCCTCCTCACAGTGTTCAGCTAAACCTACAAGTTATTTTTTTGCGAGCTCTGCACAGTGTTCATCTAAAGCTACAAGTTAGTGTAGTGCGTCCTCCTCACAGTGTTCAGCTAAACCTACAAGTTATTTTTTTGCGAGATCTGCACAGTGTTCATCTAAAGATACAAGTTAGTGCAGTGCGTCCTGCTCACAGTGTTCAGCTAAAACTACAAGTTAGTGTAGTGAGACCTCTGCACAGTGTTCATCTAAAGCTACAAGTTAGTGCAGTGCGTCCTGCTCACAGTGTTCAGCTAAAACTACAAGTGTGGTGCGTCCTCCTCACAGTGTTCAGCTAAACCTACAAGTTAGTGTAGTGAGACCTCTGCACAGTGTTCATCTAAAGCTACAAGTTAGTGCAGTGCGTCCTGCTCACAGTGTTCAGCTAAAACTACAAGTTAGTGTGGTGCGTCCACCTCACAGTGTTCATCTAAAGCTACAAGTTAGTGTGGTGCGTCCACCTCACAGTGTTCATCTAAAGCCACAAGTTAGTGTAGTGCGTCCTGCTCACAGTGTTCATCTAAAGCTACAAGTTAGTGTAGTGCGTCCTCCTCACAGTGTTCAGCTAAACCTACAAGTTAGTGTAGTGAGACCTCTGCACAGTGTTCATCTAAAGCTATAAGTTAGTGCAGTGCGTCCTGCTCACAGTGTTCAGCTAAAACTACAAGTTAGTGTAGTGAGACCTCTGCACAGTGTTCATCTAAAGCTACAAGTTAGTGTAGTGCGTCCTCCTCACAGTGTTCAGCTAAAACTTCAAGTTAGTGTGGTGCTTCCTCCTCACAGTGTTCAGCTAAAACTACAAGTTAGTGTAGTGAGACCTCTGCACAGTGTTCATCTAAATCTACAAGTTAGTGCAGTGCGTCCTCCTCACAGTGTTCAGCTAAAACTACAAGTTAGTGTGGTGCGTCCTGCTCACAGTGTTCAGCTAAAACTACAAGTTAGTGTAGTGAGACCTCTGCTCAGTGTTCATCTAAAGCTTCAAGTTAGTGCAGTGTGTCCTCCTCACAGTGTTCAGCTAAACCTACAAGTTATTTTTTTGTGAGCTCTGCACAGTGTTCATCTAAAGCTACAAGTTAGTGTAGTGCATCCTGCTTACTGTGTTCATCTAAAGCTACAAGTTAGTGTAGTGCGTCCTCCTCACAGTGTTCAGCTAAACCTACAAGTTAGTGCAGTGCGTCCTGCTCACAGTGTTCACGTAAAACTACAAGTTAGTGTGGTGCGTCCACCTCACAGTGTTCATCTAAAGCTACAAGTTAGTGTAGTGCGTCCTCCTCACAGTGTTCAGCTAAACCTACAAGTTATTTTTTTGCGAGCTCTGCACAGTGTTCATCTAAAGCTATAAGTTAGTGCGGTGCATCCTGCTCACAGTGTTCAGCTAAAACTACAAGTTAGTGTAGTGAGACCTCTGCACAGTGTTCATCTAAAGCTACAAGTTAGTGCAGTGCGTCCTGCTCACAGTGTTCAGCTAAACTACAAGTTAGTGTAGTGAGACCTCTGCACAGTGTTCATCTTAAGCTACAAGTTAGTGCAGTGTGTCCTGCTCACAGTGTTCAGCTAAACTACAAGTTAGTGTAGTGAGACCTCTGCACAGTGTTCATCTAAAGCTATAAGTTAGTGCGGTGCGTCCTGCTCACAGTGTTCAGCTAAACCTACAAGTTAGTGTAGTGAGACCTCTGCACAGTGTTCATCTAAAGCTACAAGTTAGTGTAGTGCGTCCTGCTCACAGTGTTCAGCTAAAACTACAAGTTAGTGTAGTGAGACCTCTGCACAGTTTTCATCTAAAGCTATAAGTTAGTGTGGTGCGTCCTGCTCACAGTGTTCAGCTAAAACTACAAGTTAGTGTGGTGCGTCCTCTTCACAGTGTTCAGCTAAAACTACAAGTTAGTGTAGTGAGACCTCTGCACAGTGTTCATCTAAAGCTACAAGTTAGTGCAGTGCGTCCTCCTCACAGTGTTCAGCTAAAACTACAAGTTAGTGTGGTGCGTCCTGCTCACAGTGTTCAGCTAAAACTACAAGTTAGTGTAGTGAGACCTCTGCACAGTGTTCATCTAAAGCTACAAGTTAGTGTAGTGCGTCCTGCTCACAGTGTTCAGCTAAAGCTACAAGTTAGTGTGGTGCGTCCTCCTCACAGTGTTCAGCTAAACCTACAAGTTAGTGTAGTGAGACCTCTGCACAGTGTTCATCTAAAGCTACAAGTTAGTGTAGTGCGTCCTGCTTACAGTGTTCATCTAAAGCTACAAGTTAGTGTAGTGCGTCCTCCTCACAGTGTTCAGCTAAACCTACAAGTTATTTTTTTGCGAGCTCTGCACAGTGTTCAGCTAAAACTACAAGTTAGTGTGGTGCGTCCTCCTCACAGTGTTCAGCTAAACCTACAAGTTAGTGTAGTGAGACCTCTGCACAGTGTTCATATAAAGCTATAAGTTAGTGCGGTGCGTCTTGCTCAGTGTTCAGCTAAAGTTACAAGTTAGTGTGGTGCATCCTCCTCACAGTGTTCAGCTAAACCTACAAGTTAGTGTAGTGAGACCTCTGCACAGTGTTCATCTAAAGCTACAAGTTAGTGTAGTGCGTCCTGCTCACAGTGTTCAGCTAAAACTACAAGTTAGTGTAGTGAGACCTCTGCACAGTGTTCATCTAAAGCTATAAGTTAGTGCGGTGCGTCTTGCTCACAGTGTTCGGCTAAAGCTACAAGTTAGTGTAGAGCGTCCTCCTCACAGTGTTCAGCTAAACCTACAAGTTATTTTTTTTGCGAGCTCTGCATAGTGTTCATCTAAAACTACAAGTTAGTGCAGTGCGTCCTGCTCACAGTGTTCAGCTAAAACTACAAGTTAGTGTAGTGAGACCTCTGCACAGTGTTCATCTAAGGCTACAAGTTAGTGCAGTGCGTCCTCCTCACAGTGTTCACATAAAACTACAAGTTAGTGTAGTGCGTCCTCCTCACAGTGTTCAGCTAAACCAAAAAGTTATTTTTTGGCGAGCTCTGCACAGTGTTCATCTAAAGCTACAAGTTAGTGCAGTGCGTCCTGCTCACAGTGTTCAGCTAAAACTACAAGTTAGTGTGTTGATTCCTCTGCACAGTGTTCATCTAAAGCTACAAGTTAGTGCAGTGCGTCCTGCTCACAGTGTTCAGCTAAAACTACAAGTTAGTGTGGTGCGTCCTCCTCACAGTGTTCAGCTAAACCTACAAGTTAGTGTAGTGAGACCTCTGCACAGTGTTCATCTAAAGCTACAAGTTAGTGCAGTGCGTCCTGCTCACAGTGTTCAGCTAAAACTACAAGTTAGTGTGGTGCGTCCACCTCACAGTGTTCATCTAAAGCTACAAGTTAGTGTAGTGCGTCCTGCTCACAGTGTTCATCTAAAGCTACAAGTTAGTGTCGTGCGTCCTCCTCACAGTGTTCAGCTAAACCTACAAGTTATTTTCTTGCGAGCTCTGCACAGTGTTCATCTAAAGCTACAAGTTAGTGCAGTGCGTCCTCCTCACAGTGTTCAGCTAAACCTACAAGTTAGTGTAGTGAGACCTCTGCACAGTGTTCATCTAAATCTACAAGTTAGTGTAGTGCGTCCTGCTCACAGTGTTCAGCTAAAACTACAAGTTAGTGTAGTGAGGCCTCTGCACAGTGTTCATCTAAAGCTATAAGTTAGTGCAGTGCGTCCTGCTCACAGTGTTCAGCTAAAACTACAAGTTAGTGTGGTGCGTCCTCCTCACAGTGTTCAGCTAAAACTACAAGTTAGTGTAGTGAGACCTCTGCACAGTGTTCATCTAAAGCTACAAGTTAGTACAGTGCGTCCTGCTCACAGTGTTCAGCTAAACTACAAGTTAGTGTAGTGAGACCTCTGCACAGTGTTCATCTAAAGCTACAAGTTAGTGCAGTGCGTCCTGCTCACAGTGTTCAGCTAAAACTACAAGTTAGTGTAGTGAGACCTCTGCACCGTGTTCATCTAAAGCTATAAGTTAGTGCAGTGCGTCCTGCTCACAGTGTTCAGCTAAAACTACAAGTTAGTGTGGTGCGTCCTCCTCACAGTGTTCAGCTAAAACTACAAGTTAGTGTAGTGAGACCTCTGCACAGTGTTCATCTAAAGCTACAAGTTAGTGCAGTCCGTCCTGCTCACAGTGTTCAGCTAAAACTACAAGTTAGTTTAGTGACACCTCTGCACAGTGTTCATCTAAAGCTACAAGTTAGTGCAGTGCGTCCTGCTCACAGTGTTCAGCTAAACCTACAAGTTATTTTTTTGTGGGCTCTGCACAGTGTTCATCTAAAGCTACAAGTTAGTGTAGTGCGTCCTGCTTACTGTGTTCATCTAAAGCTACAAGTTTGTGTAGTGCGTCCTCCTCACAGTGTTCAGCTAAACCTACAAGTTATTTTTTTGCGAGCTCTGCACAGTGTTCATCTAAAGCTACAAGTTAGTGCAGTGCGTCCTGCTCACAGTGTTCAGCTAAAACTACAAGTTAGTGTAGCGAGACCTCTGCACAGTGTTCATCTAAAGCTACAAGTTAGTGCAGTGCGTCCTGCTCACAGTGTTCAGCTAAAACTACAAGTTAGTGTAGTGAGACCTCTGCACAGTGTTCATCTAAAGCTATAAGTTAGTGCGGTGCGTCCTGCTCACAGTGTTCAGCTAAAGCTACAAGTTAGTGTGGTGCGTCCTCCTCACAGTGTTCAGCTAAACCTACAAGTTAGTGTAAAGAGACCTCTGCACAGTGTTCATCTAAAGCTACAAGTTAGTGTAGTGCGTCCTGCTCACAGTGTTCAGCTAAAACTACAAGTTAGTGTAGTGAGACCTCTGCACAGTGTTCATCTAAAGCTATAAGTTAGTGCAGTGCGTCCTGCTCACAGTGTTCAGCTAAAACTACAAGTTAGTGTGGTGCGTCCTCCTCACAGTGTTCAGCTAAAACTACAAGTTAGTGTGGTGCGTCCTCCTCACAGTGTTCAGCTAAAACTACAAGTTAGTGTAGTGAGACCTCTGCACAGTTTTCATCTAAAGCTACAAGTTAGTGCAGTGCGTCCTCCTCACAGTGTTCATCTAAAGCTACAAGTTAGTGTAGTGCGTCCTGCTCACAGTGTTCAGCTAAAGCTACAAGTTAGTGTGGTGCGTCCTCCTCACAGTGTTCAGCTAAACCTACAAGTTAGTGTAGTGAGACCTCTGCACAGTGTTCATCTAAAGCTACAAGTTAGTGCAGTGCGTCCTGCTCACAGTGTTCACGTAAAACTACAAGTTAGTGTGGTGCGTCCACCTCACAGTGTTCATCTAAAGCTACAAGTTAGTGTAGTGCGTCCTGCTTACAGTGTTCATCTAAAGCTACAAGTTAGTGTAGTGCATCCTCCTCACAGTATTCAGCTAAACCTACAAGTTATTTTTTTGCGAGCTCTGCACAGTGTTCACCTAAAGCTACCTGTAGAAGGTTGGTGGTGTTCTCATACTACAGGCAGGTTTGATTTTGCTAGCTGCAGTATCAGTACATATATATATATATATATATATATATATATATATATATATATATATATATATCTATCTATCCCAGCTTAGTGCAGCTACAGGCCATTAGTATGTCTGGAAGGCCAAGAAGGAGAGGCAGACAGTCACAAGCCAATAAGAGAGGGCGGGCACGCAGGCTCTGTGTCTAGTGCTGGTCGTGGAGATGGTGCATCCTCATCAGCATGTGGCCGTGGGACACGCTTGGCCTTTTTTTCCGCAGCTGGCCGTGTGGAGCTGCAACATGCGGAAGACTTGGTCGAGTGGATGACCAAGCCGTCCTCATCCTCCTCATCCTCTCTCACCCATGCTGAGGGTACTTTGTCTGGCAAAGCAGCTGCCTCTTCCCTTGGCTCAATGTCATCAGTGACTCCTTCCCTAGCCCCACCATGTCCTCCTGAGGAGTCCCTCGAACTGTTTGACCACAGTGTTGGATACATGCTCCAGGAGGATGCCCAGCGTTTGGAAGGCTCTGATGATGATACTGAGCTCGATGAAGGCAGTAACATGAGCACGGACAGAGGGGGTACCCAAGAAGGACAGCAATCTGGCAGTCATGCTCCCCCTGCTGCAGCATACTGCCAGGTTTGCTCCTGGCAGTATGCTGCAGCAGGTGATGAGGATGAGGAGGGAGGGCATGATGAGGTCACCGACTCAACGTGGGTGCCTGATAGGAGAGAGGAGGAGGCGGCACATCACCAACGAGGAGAATGCCCTCCAGGGGCCAGCCTAAGGGCAGCACACTGACTGCATCACACCCCAAAGCTCCGCATGTGCAGGGCGCTGCAGTCTCTGCATGTTATTTAAAAAGCTCTTTGATGTGGGCCTTTTTTGAGACGAGTGCATCAAATCACACCGCTGCTATTTGCAACATATGTCCCAAGCGTATCTCGCGTGGCCAAAACATCTCCCGCTTGGGTACCACATGCTTGACCAGAGATATGTTGACCTGCCATGCAGTTCCTTGGCAAGCTTATCTAAAAGACCCACACCAAAGAACAAAGAGGACCTCTCCTTGCTCCTCATCAGCTGAGATCTCCAACTCCACTATACCTTCAGTCCTCTCTGAGATCTGCACTGAGAGGAATGAAGGTGTAGAATTAGGTGCGTCACAGCCAAGTACTTGTGGGCAATCTGCTTTCAGTACACCGACGTCAGATTGCATCAGGCAAATTTCCCTGCCCCAGCTGCTGCACCACCAAAAGAAGTTTGCTCCCAGCCATCCACATGCCCAGCAGTTGAATGCTAGCTTGACAAAATTGCTAGCACTTCAACTGCTGCCTTTTCAGTTGGTAGACTCTGCCCCCTTCCGTGAGTTTGTGGAATGTGCGGTTCCTCAGTGGCAGGTACCCAAATGCCACTTTTTCTCACGGAAGGTGATTCCGTCTCTCTACCGGCATGTGGAAGGCAATGTCCATGCCTCTCTGGACAGGGCGGTCAGCGGTAAGGTGCATATTGCTGCTGACTCATGGTCCAGCAGGCATGGACAGGGATGTTACCTAACTTTCACGGCGCATTGGGTGACTCTGCTGGCAGCTGGGAAGGATGCAGGACAAAGTGCAGTAGTGTTGGAGGTTGTTCCGCCACCACGCCTCCAAATTGCCACTACTGCCGATTGTGACACACCTCTCTCCTCCACCCCTCCTCTTCTTCTTCCTCCATGGCCTCTACCTGTGCTTTGTCCTCGGAACCAGCAGTGCTCTGTAGGCGTTCAAGGGGCTACGCAAGTACGCAGGCCAAAAGATGCCATGCGGTGCTTGAGCTGGTGTGCTTGGGGGACAGGAGCCACACTGGGGCAGAGGTTCTGTCAGCTCTGCAGGGGCAGGTTCAGAGGTGGTTGACGCCACGCCAACTTAAGGCAGGAATGGTGGTTTGCGACAATGGCACCAACCTCCTCTCTGCCCTTCTGACAGGGACAAATGACCCATGTGCCCTGTTTGGCTCACATCCTTAACTTGGTGGTGCAGCGGTTCTTGGGCAGGTACCGGGCTTACAGGATGTCCAGGCCAGGAAAGTCTGTGTGCATTTCCACTGGTCATATTATGCCAGTGCTCGGCTGGCGGACCTCCAAAAGTAGTTTAACCTGCCCAAGAACCGCCTAATCTGTGACATGCCCACCAGGTGGAACTCAACGTTGGCCATGCTGCAGCAGCTGAACATGCAGCAGAGGGCCATCAATGAGTACCTGTGCGACTATGGCACCAGGACAGGGTCAGGGGAGCTTGTTTTTTTTCCCCACACCAGTGGGCCATGATCAGGGATGCATGCACTGTCCTGTCATCATTTGAGCAGGATACGAGTATGGTGAGCAGTGACAGTGCATGCATCAGTGCCCCTGTCCCCCTTGTCCACCTGTTGGAGCACACGCTGTGTGGAATAATGGACAGGGCACTTGAGGCAGAACAGAGGCAGGAAGAGGATGACTTCCGTAGCTCTCAAGGCCCCCTTTATCCAGACAGTTTTCCTGCATGCCCGCCGATCACACAGGAAGAGGACGAGGAGGAGGAGGATTGTGTCAGTATGGAGGTGAAGCCTGGCACTCAGCATCAGCAGCAGTCTTTAAGGGATCAATCTCAAGAAACACATGGACTTGGACTACGTGGCTGGGAGGAGGTGGCTGCGGACCATGTCATCCTTAGTGACACAGAGGACTCTGGACCGAATGCCTCAGCAAACTTACGTTGCATGGCCTCCCTGATCCTGCAAAGCCTGCATAAGGATCCTCGTATTGGTGGTATCAAGGAGAAGGACCAATACTGGCTGGCAATCCTCCTTGATCCACGTTACAAGGGTAAGGTTGCGGACCTTATCTTGCCGTTGCAGAGGGAGCAGAGGATGAAACATCTTCGGGAGGCCTTGCAGAAAGGTTTGTGCAATGCATTCCCAGAGACTGGGAGGTTACAAACTCCTGTTTCTGGACGTGTTGCTGAGGCTTCGGTCAGTCAAAGAAGGAGCGGAGGAGAAGGTGGCCGTCTGACCGATGCGTTCAGACAATTTTTTAGTCCGCAGCCCCAAGGTATGATTGGTTCCAGCAACCATCGCCAGCGTCTGTTTTACATGGTGCAGGAATACCTAGGGGCAAGATCCAACTTGGACACCTTTCCCACCGAAAATCCTCTGAGTTACTGGGTCTTGAGGATGGATCACTGGCCAGAGCTTGCACAGTATGCAATTGAGCTACTGGCCTGTCCTGCATCCAGCGTTCTTTCGGAATGCACATTCAGTGCTGCTGGAGGCTTTGTAACTGATCACAGGGTGCGTCTGTCCACTGACTCTGTCGATCGACTGACCTTCATAAAAATGAATCAGTCTTGGATCACCACCAGCTACCAAGCACCTGATGCTGATGTAACCGAATAATTTTTTTTGAAATCTCAGATCCCTTCAAAGACTGCCTATGCTGATGCTGAGTTACTATCCTGAGTAATTATCCTCTTCCTCCTCAATGATCATGCTGATAGCTTGTAAGAACATTTTTGGTTCTGGGCGCCGTCACCGGTGCCTAAGGCCCAATTTTTCAGCCAGGGCGTGTAATTACAATTTTTGATGCAATACTTTGCAGCAAGGCTCGTTCCTGCATTCTAACTAGAGTATCTGTGAGGGTTTGCAGTGTTGTGGCACCAGCACCAGTGCCTAAGGCCCAATTTTTCAGCCCCTGTTCAACAGGGGCATGTAATTACAATTCTTGATCTAATATTTCACAGCAGGGCCCGTTTCTGTTCCCACCAAGAGCGAGTGAGGACTTACAGTGTTGTGGCACCAGCACCACCACCACCACCACCAAAGGCACAATTTTTCTGCCCCTGTTCAACAGGGGCATGTAATTACAATTCTTGATCTAATATTTAACAGCTGGGCCCTGTGAGGGCTTACAGTGTTGTGGCCACAACACCACCTAAGGCCCAAATTTCTGCTGAGTATATAGGGCAGGCCCCTACTTTCAAACATCTAACTTACAAACGACTCCTACTTGCAAACAGAAGGAGACAACAGGAAGTGAGATGAAATCTACCCCTAGGAAGGGAAATTCTCTCCTGTAAGAGTTAATATGGGAAAAACATTTCTCCTTTCCACTCATGCTTTCCAATCCTTGTTCCACAAAAAACCCCAAATTTTCAAAAAACATTTGTCATTGGGACAAAAAGTGAGGTGAAATCTTCTGAAGAGGAGCACAGACAGCAAAACAAATGTCACAGGGGTGATAACCCTTCCCTATGTTTTCCAAAAAGCTTAAAAAAGATTTTTTGGCTGGAGCTAAACACGTTAAAAATGTACTCGTTCAAAATTACAAACAGATTCTACTTAACAACAAACCTACAGTCCCTGTCTTGTTTGCACCGCCTGTATACTGCTGTTCAGAGTATATAGGGCCTGGTGGCCCCACACCTTTCCTTTTTTTAATTTGGGTGCGGGGTTCCCCTTAATATCCATACAAGACCCAAAGGGCCTGGTAATGGACTGGGGGGTACCCATGCCGTTTGCCTCACTGATTTTCATCCATATTGCCAGGCCCCAACATTACATTAAACCCGCAAGCAGTTTTAACCACTTCAGCCCCGGAAGGATTTACCCCCTTCCTGACCAGAGCACTTTTTTTTTTTTTTTCAAACAAAGTTGTTTTTATTTTGAATCAGAGTGCATACAAGTTATATTAATTGCATATACTCATACATGTATACATTACAAAGTAATTGCACGTTAAATAAAGATGTTTACATATATTAATGATCTACTGTAAGTTTCTTCTGACGTTCTCTATTGTTATTATCATTTAATGTAGGATGTGGGTACAATACTCTCATTAAGGAAAGGTGCTTCCCTGGTGTAAAAGAGATATGTAACGATCACGAGCAAGTTTCCGAATCCTGTAGCCATCGGTCCCATATTTTATTGAATTTTTCTGGGCATCCTCTATTGATGTATATCACCCGTTTATATGGGAGTGTCCCGTTTATATCTGCTCTCCATTCTTTAGTCTCAGGTGGTGAGGGACGCATCCATCTCCTAGCTATCATCTTCCTACATGAGAAAAGAGCCTCCTGTAGAAATACCTTGGTGTATTTATCCAGTGGATCTGGAAACACACCTAGCAGACATTGTTTAGGGTCCAATGTTACAGGTGAGCCCATGTTGTCGTGGAGGAAGGTTACTATCTGTTTCCAGAGGCCCTGTATTTGTGAACATGACCAGAGGAGGTGAAAGAATGAACACTCTGAGGACTTAAACATGGGACACAAAGCTGAGTAGTTGTGTTTGTATCTGGCCACCCTAAGCGGGGTTAGGTATGCACGGTGTATTATGTATAACTGTGTCAACCTGTCTGACAGTTTGGGTGATACCTCTTTACATGTGTCCAATGCTTCTTCCCATTCCTCGTTCTCTAGACTACCCAGATCTCTCTCCCAGCGAGGTTTGAGACTGTATGCTATTTTTGTGGCTACTGGGGTAGTGAGCATGTTATAGAAACATGAGATCAGTTTTTTTGGGTCTGTATCTTTTATGATTGCTATTAAAGGATTGGGAGATGACTGTAGTGGGGGTTGTGAGAATTGTGCCTGTGTTGCGTGTCTCAATTGGAGGAATCTGAAAAAACATATTGCTAGGTAGATTGAATTCTGCTTTAAGGGTGTCAAAGCTTTTGAGGGTTCCGTTTGAGCATATATGATGTAGGTAGAGTACAACTCTCTCTATCCAAAGCCCAGGGTCTTGGATACGGTGGAGCTCTGGTAGGTCTCTGTTGCACCATAGGGGAGTGAAGTCATTATGTCTGGGTATGTTGAGTTTATTGTTCGCAAGCTCCCAGATGCGTCTATACTGGTACATCAGGGACATCTTGTGTGTGTTTCCTTCATTGGTCCTTGTGCCCATGGTGATAGCATATATGGAATCTAAGGTTCCCTGTGCCCATTGTGGGCAGAGTAGCATTCGGAATCTTTCACTATCCACCTTGTCTATATGGTAAAGTTGTGACAGTTGGGACGCGATATAATAGTGATTAAAGTCTGGGAGTGCAGTACCTCCCATGTCTGTTGGGTTTTTGAGGGCTTGCCATGCTATCTTATGTCTATTTTTCCCCCACACAAAGGGTTGGAGAAGGGACTCCATTATTTTAAAGTGTTTTAAAGGTATGTATATTGGGGCATGCCAGAGTATGTATAATATTTTAGGGAGTAGTATCATCTTTATAAGGTTGATGCGACCCCATATCCCTAAGGGTAGTCTATTCCACAATTGAATTTTGGTTTTAATAAGGGAATATAGTGGTTTGATGTTGAGTGGTATATAATCTGTTGTATTTTTGGAGGTAGTTATTCCTAAATATTTAATTGTGTCTACTCTTTGTAGTGGTAAGGTGGCTTGGAATTCCGTAAGTGGAAAAATGTCTATTGGTAAGACTTGAGATTTCCCCCAATTTATTTTAAGGCCTGAGAATTTCCCGAATTGTTCGATTGTTTGAAGGGCTCGGTGGAGTGAAGGACCCGGATCAGCTAGATATAGTAATGTGTCATCAGCGTACATGCTGATTTTTTCCATAAGGGTTCCAATTTTTAATCCTGCGATCCCTGGGTCTGTCCGAATAGAAATAGCCAATGGTTCCGCAGCCAGAGCATACAGTAGTGGGGACAACGGGCAGCCCTGTCTCGTGCCTCTGTGGAGGTCAAACTTCTGAGACGGCCATCCGTTTGCCACCACTCTGGCTGTAGGGTTTTGGTATAGTAATTGTACCCATTGAATGAAGTTTGGACCAAAGCCGTATCGTTCAAGACAGCTCCAGAGATAACCCCACTCCACCGAGTCGAACGCCTTGGCTGTATCAAGGGTGACCACTACTCTTGTGCCTACATTTTCATGTGTAGCCTGCAAATTTATAAATAGTTTCCGTAGGTTAAAAGAGGTGTTGCGCCCCGGCATGAAGCCTGCCTGGTCAGCATGTATAAGGTTGAGTATCACTTGATTGAGTCGCATGGCTAGGATTTTGGCTAGAATTTTGATATCAACTTGCAGTAATGAGATAGGACGATAAGATTCCGGATGGCCCGGGTCTTTACCCGGTTTAGGTATAAGAACTATTGTGGCTTCTTCCATAGAGGGTGGGAGGGAAAATTGTTTGGACATATCGTTATAGAGGGTAAGCAATTTGGGGGTGAGTATTTCATTGTAGTGTGAGTAAAATTCTATGGGTAACCCATCTGAGCCAGGGGATTTGGATTTAGCAAAACTTGCTATTGCGGCATCTATTTCTTCTCTAGTGAGAGGGGCCTCTAGAAGCTCCCTTTATTCGATCGTAAGTTGAGGGAATGCTACTCCTTCCAAAAAGGG
This sequence comes from Aquarana catesbeiana, assembly GCA_037953035.1. NCBI lineage: Eukaryota > Metazoa > Chordata > Amphibia > Anura > Ranidae > Aquarana > Aquarana catesbeiana. Next base: position 1,190,003 of record JBBHAA010000218.1, read on the forward strand.
AGCCATATCATCGGGTCCCTCTTGGGTCCTAGAAGTATATAAATCTATAAAAAACTCCCTGAACTTAGATGACACATCAGGAGGATCTGTGATTTTCTGACCCTCTGGGCCCTGAAGTGTAATAACCACTGGGGGTTTGTCCTCATTTCGAGCAAGGAACGCAAGGAGCTTTCCAGCTCTCTCCCCTTGTTCAAAGTACTTCTGTTTGGCAAAAAATAATTTTCATCTCGCTTTTTCGTATTGCAGCTGGTTGATGATCCTGGATTGTAATTTTAAGTGGGAGGCGTTAGCTTGGGAGGGGTCAGCGTGGTATGTGTGTTCTATGCATGAGAGGTCGGCTTCCGCCTTCTCATAGATTTCTGATGAGTATGTTTTGATCCTGTTAATACGGGTTATTAAGGAGGCCCTGGCATGTATTTTAAAGGTTTCCCATACTGTCAGGAAAGAGGCAGAATTTGTGTTGTCGAGGAAAAAATTCTCCCATTCGGCTGACAAATCGTCATCATCAGGCAACAGTGTCAGCCAGAATGGATTGAGGCGCCATGAAATTGGTGGTTTATCTGTGTGGAAGTTGAGTGTGATCCAATACGGAGCATGATCTGAAAGCAGTCTAGGACCAAACTCTGTCTCAAGGAGACGTGCTAACAGATTTTGAGATATAAAAATGAAGTCAATTCTTGACATAGTATTGTGCGTTGCTGAGAAACAGGAGTATTTACGCGTATGCGGGTATCTATGCCTCCAGGTGTCTATCAAGTGAAATGGTGAGAAAAGCCTGGCAAGTTTAGTGTCCTTGGGGACGTTTGTGTTGAGTGGTGTTGGTCTTAATCTGTCTATTTCTTCGTTAAGTGTATTATTAAAATCCCCCATCCATATTATTTGAGCAGCTGGGTAACGCGCTATAAAGGAAATTCCTTCTAGCAGTATGGAGGTGGAAAACGGGGGAGGGACGTAAATAGCCAGAATCAAAAAAGGTTCCCCGTGGAGTTTAGAGGATATAAATATGTTTCTACCCTGTGGGTCAGTGTGCAACTCGCATAGTTCAAAGTGCACTGTTTTTGCAATAAGTACCGAGACACCTCTAGAGTGTGTTGTGTGGGTCGAGTGGAACGCCCATCCCACCCATGGGCGACGGAGTGTCGTCTGAAGTCTACCCTCTATGTGTGTCTCAACCAGGGCCACCACATCCGCTCGTTGCTTTTTAAGAAATGTGAGAGCTGCCACGCGTTTAATTTTGTCGCGCAGCCCCCTCACATTCCATGTAAGGAATTTTAATGACAATCGGGGCATTGTTGTTTGCGACTACATATTCGTATACTATTGTGACATTTAGCCCTCTCGTAGCGGGGCGATGTAAATTGTTTAAACAAAAGGGATGAGTGATATAACATACTGTATGTAGCAAGTGAACACCAGGTAAGCATAAGAAGTGCTAGTATTGTAAACATGTAAATTAAAGTGCGTACAGTTAAATTCTGTTTTTTAATTTCCCCTCCCCGCTCCCCCCTCCCTGCAGTGTATCCTACCCAACCGATGCTAGCATGCACCAATAGCAGAACTTTCTTTGTGGTCTTGGACCCGGTAGTATAATGAAAGGAGAAATAATAAGAAAACAATAATTGAAATAGGATGAGCTTCTGTGCTCCCAATCTAAAACCCTCTTTCCTTAGAAGGAACAAAACAGAGAGGATTAGATTCTTAATACTCTTGCAATGTAACATACTATGGGTAGCAAATGAACACCAGATGAACGTAAGATATGGTATTATTGTAAACATGAAAATTAAAGCGCGGTCAGTTGAATTCAGCTTCTTAGTTTCCCCTCCCCCCTCCCCCCTCCCCCCTCCCTGCATTGCAACCTCCCCAACTGAGGTTAGCATGTACCCATAACCATACTTTCTTTGCAGTTTTGGACCTGGCATCATATTGAAAGGAGAAATAATAATAAAAAAACAATAGTGGAAATAGAATGGGTTTCTGTGTTCCCAATCTAAACCCCTCTTTCCTTGAAAGGAAAAAAACAGAAAGGGTTAGATTCTTACTATTCATATGGTGTAATATACTGCATATATCGCTTGAACGCCAGTTGAGCGTAAGATATGCTAGTGTTGTATGCTTGAAAATTAAAGTGCGTACATTTAAATTCAACTTGTCGGTTTCCCCTCCCCCCTCCCTGCTTTGCATCTTCCCCAACTGATGCTAGCTTGCACCCATAACGAAACTTTCTTTGCAGTCTCGGACCTGACGGCATTCTGAAAGAAAAAATAATAAAAGTACAATATTTGAAGTAGGATGGTTTTCTGTGCACTTCTAAAACCCTTTTTCCATAAAAGGAAAAAAACAGAAAGGGTTAGTTTCTCAATATTCAGGCATGTATCTAATGTTCGCACATTATCAAGATTGGTGCTGTTGTGTCTATCTCTTCTTAGGCCGTCCTTTCCAGACTTGCATGGGGGCAGGTTACGCTGCACTCTACTTGTGGATAATAGGACTTTAGTTGTCCAATGCTGTGATTTTGTCCCAATGGGGAACTCATGTAGTCAATTGTGCAATCTCTGTGGCCCTTTACCCCCTGAGCTCTCTTCACAAAAATAACAACTGGTGAAGTAAGTAGGGGTGGGTTTTCAGTGTAGGAGAGTGATAATGGGTTGCTGGTACATCTATTCCAGGAATTTGTATGTAAAAGATTAACGTATGATTACATACTCACAGTCACCTTAATCCGCCTTTTCCAAGGTAGCTCTGCGTTCCATTCAGGCCATCAGCTCAGCAGGGTCTTCAAAAAAAGATGCACGGCCATCGTGTTCCACTCGGAGGCGCGCTGGAAACAGCATGGCATATTTCATGTTGAGACTTCTAAGCTTGCGCTTGGCTTCCATAAAATTTTGCCTGCGTCGCTGGACCTCCGCAGAGAAGTCAGGGAACACCGCTATTTTTACATTGCCAAAGGGGATATTACCCCGTTCTCTTGCCAGTCGCAGGGCAGCATCTCTATCTCTATAGTTAAGCATTTTAGCTATAAAGGTACGTGGTGGGGCTCCCTGCGGTGGCGGTCTGGCAGGCATGCGGGGTGCTTTTTCAACTGCCAGCATGGGGGAGAAGGCCTCTCTACCATATGTCTTAATAAGTAATTGCTCTAAGAAAAGCGTGGGGTCTTTACCTTCAGCCCCCTCCGGCAGGCCAATGAGGCAGAGGTTACATCTCCTGCTTCTGTTCTCCAGGTCTTCTTGTTTGGAGAATAGTTGCTGGATTTGCTGCTTCATGTGGTGCACCTCCGTTCTCATTGGGGGGATGGTGTCCTCCATGTCACTAATGCGGGTTTCAGTTTCTTTAACTCGGTCCCGGAGTTTGTGAAAGTCTTGTCTGATCAAGGATATGTAAAGTCTTGTCTGATCAAGGATATGTGACCAGAGCACTTTTTACAATTTGGCACTGCATCGCTTTAACTGCTAATTGCGCGGTCATGCAATGATGTACCCAAACGAAATTTGCGTCCTTTTCTTCCCACAAATAGAGCTTTCTTTTGATGGTATTTTATCACCTCTGCCGTTTTTATTTTTTGCGCTATAAATGGAAAAAGACTGAAAATTTTGAAAAAAAATGATATTTTCTACTTTTTGTTATAAAAAAAATCTAATAAACTCAATTTTAGTCATACATTTAGGCCAAAATGTATTCGGCCACATGTCTTTGGTAAAAAAAAAGTCAATAAGCGTATATTTATTGGTTTGTGCAAAAGTTATAGCGTCTACAAACTAGGGTACATTTTCTGGAATTTACACAGCTTTTTGTTTATGACTGCCTATGTCATTTCTTGAGGTGCTAAAATGGCAGGGCAGTACAAACCCCCCCCAAATGACCCCATTTTCGAAAGTAGACACCCCAAGGAAATTGCTGAGAGGCATGTTGAGCCCATTGAATATTTATTTTTTTGTCCCAAGTGATTGAACAATGACAAAAAAAAAAAATTACAAAAAGTTGTCACTAAATGATATATTGCTCACACAGGCCATGGGCATATGTGTAATTGCACCCCAAAATACATTCAGCTGCTTCTCCTGAGTACAGAGATACCACATGTGTGGGACTTTTTGGGGGCCTAGCCGCGTACGGGGCCCCGAAAACCAAGCACCGCCTTCAGGATTTCTAAGGGCATAAATTTTTGATTTCACTCCTCACTACCTACCACAGTTTTGAAGGCCATAAAATGCCAAGATGGCACAAAACCCCCCCAAATGACCCCATTTTGGAAAGTAGACACCCCAAGCTATTTGCTGAGAGGCATGTTGAGTCCATGGAATATTTTATTTTTTGACACAAGTTGCGGGAATGTGACAATTTTTTTTTTTTTGCACAAAGTTGTCACTAAATGATATATTGCTCACACAGGCCATGGGCGTATGTGGAAATGCACCCCAAAATACATTTAGCTGCTTCTCCTGAGTATGGGGATACCACATGTGTGGGACTTTTTAGGAGCCTAGCCGCATACGGGGCCCCGAAAACCAATCACCGCCTTCAGGATTTCTAGGGGTGTAAATTTTTGATTTCACTCCTCACTACCTATCACAGTTTTGAAGGCCATAAAATGCCAAGATGGCACAACCCCCCCAAATGACCCCATTTTGGAAAGTAGACACCCCAAGCTATTTGCTGAGAGGCATGTCGAGTCCATGGAATATTTTATTTTTTGACAGTAGTTGCGGGAATGTGACAATTTTTTTTTTTTGCACAAAGTTGTCACTAAATGATATATTGCTCACACAGGCCATGGGCGTATGTGGAATTGCACCCCAAAATACATTTAGCTGCTTCTCCTGAGTATGGGGATATCACATGTGTGGGACTTTTTAGGAGCCTAGCCGTGTACGGGGCCCCGAAAACCAATCACCGCCTTCAGGATTTCTAAGGGTGTAAATTTTTGATTTCACTCTTCACTGCCTATCACAGTTTTGGAGGCCATGGAATGCCCAGGTGGCACAAACCCCCCCAAATGACCCCATTTTGGAAAGTAGACACCCCAAGCTATTTGCTGAGAGGCATGGTGAGTATTTTGCAGCTCTCATTTGTTTTTGAAAACAAAGAAAGACAAGAAAATTTTTTTTTTCTTTTTTCAATTTTCAAAACTTTGTGACACAAAGTGAGGTCTGCAAAATACTCACTATACCTCGCAGCAAATAGCTTGGGGTGTCTACTTTCCAAAATGGGGTCATTTGGGGTTTTTTTTGCCACCTGGGCATTCCATGGCCTCCGAAACTCTGATAGGCAGTGAAGAGTGAAATCAAAAATTTACGCCCTTAGAAAGCCTGAAGGCGGTGCTTGGTTTTCGAGGTCCCGTACGTGGCTAGGCTCCCAAAAGTCCCACACATGTGGTATCCCCATACTCAGGAGAAGCAACAGAATGTATTTTGGGGTGTAATTTAACATATTCCCATGGCATGTTTGAGCAATATATCATTTAATGACAACTTTGTGCAAAAAAAAAAATTGTCTCTTTCCCGCAACTTGTGTCACAATATAAAATATTCCATGGACTCGACATGCCTCTCAGCAAATAGCTTGGGGCGTCTACTTTCCATAATGGGGTCATTTGGGGGGTTTTGAACTGTCCTGGCATTTTATGCACAACATTTAGAAGCTTATGTCACACATCACCCACTCTTTCAACCACTTGAAGACAAAGCCCTTTCTGACACTTTTTGATTACATGAAAAAAATAGTTTTTTTTGCAAGAAAATTACTTTGAACCCCCTAACATTATATATTTTTTTAAAGCAAATGCCCTACAGATTAAAATGGTGGGCGTTTCATTTTTTTTTTCACACAGTATTTGCGCAGTGATTTTTCAAACGCATTTTTTGGGGAAAAAACACACTTTTTTACATTTTAATGCACTAAAACACACTATATTGCCCAAATGTTTGATGAAATAAAAAAGATGATCTTAGGCCGAGTACATGGATACCAAACATGACATGCTTTAAAATTGCGCACAAACGTGCAGTGGCAACAAAATTAATACATTTTTAAAAGCCTTTAAAAGCCTTTACAGGTTACCACTTTAGATTTACAGAGGTGGTCTATTGCTAAAATTACTGCCCTCTGACCTTCGCGGTGATACCTCACATGCATGGCGCAATTGCTGTTTACATTTGACGCCAGACCGACGCTTGCGTTCGCCTTAGCGCGAGAGCAGGGGGGACAGGGGTGCTTTTTTTTTTTTTTTCTTATGTTTTTGCTTTTTTATCTTATTTTTAAACTGTTCCTTTCATATTTTTTTTTAAATCATTTTTATTGTTATCTCAGGGAATGTAAATATCCCCTATGATAGCAATAGGTAGTGACAGGTACTCTTTTTAAAAAAAATTGGGGTCTATTAGACCCTAGATTTCTCCTCTTCCCTCAAAGCATCTGACCACACCAAGATCGGTGTGATAAAATGCTTTCCCAATTTCCCAATGGCGCTGTTTACATCCGGCGAAATCTAAGTCATAAAATGCTCGTAGCTTCCGGTTTCTTAGGCCATAGAAATGTTTGGAGCCACTCTGGTCTCTGATCAGCTCTATGGTCAGCTGGCTGAATCACCGGCTGCATTCTCAGGTTCCCTGTTGAGACAGGAGGGCCAGAGAAAAACACAGAAGACGGTGGGGGGGCCTTCCCTCCCACTGCTTATAAAAGCAGTCTAGAGGCTAATTAGCCGCTAGGATTGCTTTTACATGAAAGCCGACCGCTGGCTGAAAAGAATGATACCAAGATGATACCGAAACCTGCAAGCATCATTCTGGTATAACCATTCAAAGTCGTGAATGGCGTACCTGAAGACAAAAAAAGGTTAACAATAAAGCACAGTAAACGGTAAAGTATAAAAAAATTGCATACCTGAAAAGCAAACATGATGAAACATAATAACAATAAAACATTGCAGAATAGAATACAGTAAAAAAGAGCAGAACAATAGAGAGAATAGAGAGAGAGAGAACAATAAAACGACAACTATTTTTTTTTTCTTTTATATTTTTGTTTGTGTTTTTTTTTTTTTTTACACTTTTTTTGTAACTGTAACTTTTATAACTGTAACCGGTTCCAGGTTAGGGTCTCTCAAAATGTGATGGCATCTTGGGAGACCCTGTGAAAGTGTGTCCTAGTCTGTGCAATGCTGTACCCTACGCTAATACTCAACTAGTGTATGGTAGCGTTCAAAACATTCACCAATGCAAAGACCAGGATTGTCAGGACAGGAGGGACAATAATAGCGGGTGTCACGTCTATATCCACGCTTGCTGCAGACACAACATCTTTTTGGGGGGTTTGTTGGGTAGGGGTACTCGGGAGGACAAAGAAAATGCCTCTCATGCAGCCGACTGCATTTGGTTGGGGATGTGAATGGGGGAAGTACGGGCGCTGCAGAAGCGGTGGGTTCCCAATTAGGATTGGCGAATGCAGCAGGAAGGGCACTATGGGCACGACGGGCCTGTGTTTGTCTTTTTGGTGGCAGCGGGACACTACTTGTGCTTGCCACCTCACCAGCTTGAACTGCACTTATGGGACTTGCCATGTCACCACGTGTTACTGCATTGCTGGTTTGACTACGACCGGGGTGTACTAGGCCGCTGGCGCTTGCCAGTTCACCAAAACGCTACCATAAAAACTGTTAGCGATCGCAGGGATCAGGCCTGACTCTGCGAACGCTGCAGTTATGCGTTTAGTGTTTTGTAAGTGTCAGTGATCGATCGATACTGCACTTGGGTGGGCTGGGCAGAGGGGCAAAACGCAGGTGCTAGCAGGTATCTGGGCTGATCCCGATAACACTGCGTTTTTGGGAACTCTAAACTGCTGGGGACACTAGTATAGATCTGATCGGATCAGATATTGATCCGTTCAGATGCTAAACCACTAAGGGAGGTGTACGGTGCGTGCGTGGGTGTTAGCGCTACTGGCACTAACCTGACGCTGCCTGGGGCTGGTGCTTGCCAGTTCACCAAAACGCTACCAAAAATACTGTTAGCAATCGCAGGGATCAGGCCTGACTCTGTGAATGCTGCAGTTATGTGTTTAGTGTTTTGTAAGTGACAGTGATCAATCGATACTGCACTTGGGTGGGCTGGGCTGGGCCAGGCGGAGGGGCAAAACGCAGGTGCTAGCAGGTATCTGGGCTGATCCCGCTAACAATGCATTTTTGGGAACCCTAAACTGCTGGGGACACTAGTATAGATCTGATCGGATCAGATATTGATCCGTTCACATGCTAAACCACTAAGGGAGGCGTATGCTGCGTGCGTGGGTGTTAGCAGTACTGGCGCTAATCTGACGCTGCCTGGGGCGACACATATCACCGCCGGGCGATCAGGGGGCTAAACCTTTATTCGGTAATAAACGGTGGGTGCACTGACACTATAAAAAATAAACGAACTAACCAGCGTCACCCGTAACGGTTATACGGTGATTAGTGGTGAAAGGGTTAACTAGGGGGCAATCAAGGGGTTAAAACATTTATTAGGTAGTATATGGGGGTCCCTGTCGCTATAAAACGCTGATGGTGAACCTAAATATTTACGTCCCTAACTAGCGTCACCAGCGATACTAATACAGAGATCAGAAAAATAATCGCTTAGTGACACTGGTGACGGGGGGTGATCAAGGGGTTAAAACTATATTAGGGGGGGTTAGGGGGGTACCCTAGACCTAAAGGGGGCTAACACTCACTGCCCTACCACTTCTAACTGTCACAAACTGACACCATGCAGTAATCAGAAAAAAAAAAACTGCTTGGTGTCAGTGTGACAGGGGGGAGGGGTGATTGGGGGGCGATCGGGGGGGGGGATCGGGGGTGTAAAGTATGCCTGGCATGTTCTACTGTGTTGTGTTTTACACTTACTCAGATGTCTTCTCTCCTCGGCGCCGAAACGGAAACTGCCGAGCCGAGGAGAGATGACATCATATCCTCTGCCTCTGTGTACTATACAGAGGCAGGGGATGTTTCTCATTGGCTGGGAGCAATCGCGAGGGGGGGCCATGATCGGATGGCCTCCCCCTCGCCTCTCAACGCTCCCAGACCAAAGCCGATCACTGCTGGCACCGGGGGGGGTCCGACAGGACCCCCCATCCGCGGGAAGGCAATCACGTACCAGGTACGTGATTTTGCCTGCCCGTGCCATTTTGTTGACGTATATATGCCCGGCGGTGATATGCGTCGCCCCAGGCAGCGTCAGATTAGCGCCAGTACCGCGAACACCCACGCACACAGCATACGCCTCCCTTAGTGGTATAGTATCTGATCGGATCAATATCTGATCCGATCAGATCTATACTGGCGTCCCCAGCAGTTTAGGGTTCCCAAAAACGCAGTGTTAGCGGGATCAGCCCAGATACCTGCTAGCACCTGCGTTTTTCCCCTCCGCCCGGCCCAGCCCAGCCCACCCAAGTGCAGTATCGATCGATCACTGTCACTTTTTTTGTAGCGTTTTGGTGAACTGGCAAGCGCCAGAGGCCTAGTACACCCCGGTCGTAGTCAAAACAGCACTGCAGTAACACTTGGTGACGTGGCGAGTCCCATAAGTGCAGTTCAAGCTGGTGAGGTGGCAAGCACAAGTAGTGTCCCGCTGCCACCAAAAAGACAAACACAGGCCCGTCGTGCCCATAGTGCCCTTCCTGCTGCATTCGCCAATCCTAATTGGGAACCCACCACTTCTTCAGCGCCCGTACTTCCCCCATTCCCATCCCCAACCAAATGCAGTCAGGTGCATGAGAGGCATTTATATGTCCTCCCGAGTACCCCTACCCAACGAACCCCCCCCAAAAAAGATGTTGTGTCTGCAGCAAGCGTGGATATAGGCGTGACACCCGCTATTATTGTCCCTCCTGTCCTGACAATCCTGGTCTTTGCATTGGTGAATGTTTTGAACGCTACCATTCACTAGTTGAGTATTAGCGTAGGGTACAGCATTGCACAGACTAGGCACACTTTCACAGGGTCTCCCAAGATGCCATCGCATTTTGAG